>CAWTZB010000252.1:14415000-15015000 GCA_963919705.1 Alexandromys oeconomus | reverse complement strand
AATTGTGTGGAGAGTTTCGATTAGCTAACAGGTAAGAGAATTTGTTATGTGTCTTTTTTTGAAAAGATAGAGCAATAGATTTATATGAAAGCACAGAGCTGCCAGTCACATTCCTATAGATTTCCAAAGTGGCCCCCAGCCACCAATCACATTCCTGTACATTTGCATAGTAGCCGACAGCCACCAGTCACATCCCTGTAGATTTGCATAGTAGCATACAGCCACCAATCACACTTCTGTAGATTTTCATAGTAGTAAGCTTATGACCCGCACTAACTGGGAATTCCTCATTCATGGGGAAGAATTGCAATCCCCGATCCCCATCACGAATGGGGTTCAACGGGTTACCCGCCTCGAACTCACAGAGATCTGCCTGCCTCTGCCTCCTGAGTGCTGGGATTAAAGGTGTGCGCCACCACCACCCGGCTTAATACAACTTTTTAATCAAACAACTTTCACTCATGAACATTTTTCTCCTGCAAGCATTCATTATTGTAAAATAAGAGTCAAGGCATCTATCTGACAGCTCACTTACAGAGTTTTTCTTCATGAATTGGTATATGTAAAGAGAAAGCAAACTTAAGCTTAAAGTAAGAGAAATTAGTCCTTCTAAGTGGGTGGTATCATTTGGGAAGATTTAGGACATGCTGTCCTGCTTAAGGAAATATGTCACTGAGTGTAGGCTATGAGAATTTACATCCATACACCAGTTCCAGTTCCCACTCTCTGCTTCATGCAGATTAATGATGTGAGTTCTTTTTTTTAATATTTATTTATTATGTATGCAATATTCTGTCTGTGTGTATGTCTGTAGGCCAGAAGAGAGCACCAGACCTCATTCCAGATGGTTGTGAGCCACCATGTGGTTGCCGGGAATTGAACTCAGGACCTTTGGAAGAGCAGGCAATGCTCTTAACCACTGAGCCATCTCTCCAGGCCCCAGGATGTGAGTTCTTAAGCTCCTGCTTCAGGTGCCATGTCTGACAATTTTTGTCATGGAACTTTCATGGTGATTCTCTTATCTTCTAGGACCAAGGGCCAAATTAAATGCATTTATAATTTGAAATAGAGATATCACAATAAAAAAGGAGTGAGTACACATCCTTAATTATACCTGAATTACTTATCCCTTGCAATTGAAGAGAAGTATAAAATCTAAAAGGGTTTCATTATCATTCAAATCCATAGTGCAAGAAAAATGGTACCCTTACTGCCTGAAGTCAGGAAACACCTACAGTTGTGAAGAGAAGGGTGCCACACTATGTTCCTCTCTGAGAGAGAGCCATCACAGCTGGGATCTGCTCCATTCTTCTAAGAGAGTTTCCCAGCAGAAATGTCTGTTACTGATCTGCTCCACTCCCCTAATAGTGTGCCCCAAAAGAGGTGTCCATTGCTGCTGTGCTCCTCTGGGTTAAATGACTTTCCAAGTAGAACTATCAATTACAGCTTAGTTCAATTCCACTTGGGAGTTTCTGACCCATTCCAGTGAAAGAAGTTCTTCACAGAAATCTCAGTCAAGAGATTTGGGAGGGAAGAGAGTGACTGCCTCTGCCAGGGTGGAAAGGGACAGCTGCCAACTGAATGAGCATATGACTCATATAGGGTTTCTTAAAACCAGATCTCTTCTAAGGAGATTTTGAAGGTGGGAACTGGTCAGATTTCAATCTTTGTGCACAACCAGAGAGATGGACTGGATTTTGTGCTCAGAGATTGGTTTTGTGCTCAGTGAACAAAGGTAGAGTGTGTTTCTTTGGCTCTGGTTTGAGAGCCAAAGTGTGTTTCCTTCATTGGCTCTTTTTAACTTTTTGGCTCTGTTTTAGGGTGATGTTCTTATAACTAGCTCTAGGTTCAGGGACAAAGTGTTTTCCCTTGGATCTCATTTCAATAACAGGGTGTGATTCTTTGGCTGATTTTCCTGCCTGTAGGACTTCATAACTCCAAATATTATGTTTTTTCCATTAGTTTGCTGGTGCAAATAAAATAGTGTTATCATATCGAACAGATTGTTGACACTATGAGTTTTTTTCTACCGAATGAATGCTGTTAGTTATCTGACTGTAAATGTATTGGCTTAGGATCTTGAAAAATAATTTAGAATAAGCCCTCGGGTTCTTCTTCAGGTACCCAAATGATATTGTAATTTGCAAAGCTTTATCAGATTGATTACACACAAAAGGTTTTACTCCTGTATAAATTACAAAATATCACATTGAATTTATTCATAGTTTCACTGCAGTATGATTTTTGTAATGTTTTTGAAGTCTACATTCATCAAATTCACAGTTTTTATCCTGGATGGTTTAAGGTATTTGGAGATTATTGTGACAAAGGATTTACCACACAGATTCAATTCATGGTTATTCTTCTGTATGTGTACATTCCTGCATTTGAAGATGAATAAGACATGAAAAGGCTTTATCACACTGATTTCATTAATACTGTTTCTTATTCTTTTAAGCCTTTGAAGATTACTGCAAAGGCTTTACTACACTGAATACATCCATAGAGTTTCTCTCTTTTGTATATTTATGTTTTTGAAGATCACTGTGCTGTGCAAAGCTCTTACCCCACTGATTACATTCAAAGAGTTCCTACTTAGGGTGAGATCTTTTATGCCTTTTAAGATTACTTAAAGCTGAAAATGCCTTACCACACTGATTACATTCATATGGTTTCTCTCCAGAATGTGTTCTTTTATGTTTTTGAAGACTACTATGTTGGGCAAAGGCCTTACCACACTGACTGCATTCACAGGGTTTCTCTCCAGTATGTGTTCTCCCATGGGATTTAAGAGTATTGTACCGAGCAAAGGTCTTACCACACTGATTACATTCATAGGGTTTCTCTCCAGTGTGTGTTCTTTTATGGTTTTGAAGATTACTCTGATCTACAAATGCCTTACCACATTGATTACATTCATATGGTTTCTCTCCAGTATGTGATCTTTTATGTGTTTGAAGATTACTGTGTTGAGCAAAGGCCTTACCACACTGATTACATTTAAAGGGTTTCTCTCCAGTATGTGTTCTTCCATGGTATTGAAGAGCAGTGTGCCATGCAAAGGCCTTACCACACTGATTACATTGATAGGGTTTCTCTCCAGTATGTGTTCTTTTATGGGATTTAAGACCAGTGTACCATGCAAAGGCCTTACCACACTGATTACATTGATAGGGTTTCTCTCCAGTATGTGTTCTTTTATGGATTTGAACATAACTCTGTACTGCAAAGGCTTTACCACACTGATTACATTCATAGGGTTTCTCTCCAGTGTGTGTTCTTTTATGGTTTTGAAGTTGACTCTGAGCTGCAAAGGCCTTCCCACACTGAATACATTCATAGGATTTCTCTCCAGTATGTGTTCTTTCATTCCATTTAAGGTGACTTGCATGTGTGAAGGCTTCAGAACATTGAATATCTACTGAAAGTTTTTCTCCAGCTTGAATTCTTTCAATCCTACAAGGATAATTGGCACATATAAAAGCTTTACCATATTCAATACACTGTTGTGGCTACACATTTCTATGAATTAATTTTATAATATGTTCCAATTATAAAGAGGAATCAGATACTAAGTTTTTATAACTGTGTCTAAACTCATGTTTTGCTCTTTAATAAGGCACTGTTTTGCCACTTGGAAGATACCTCCAATGGTCAATTCCTTTCTTTTATGGCTTACCTTTTACCTTCACAGAATCTTTTTTCTATATGATATTTTATATATATGTGAAGAGAACTGGATAAACCCAGAGCTTTTATATTCATAACTTCTCCTATACTGTGAATCATATTGCATATGCTATGTGAACTAGAACACTCAGAATTATTTGCACATTTCTAGAACTTATAGGGCTTTTTGCAGTGTGAATTTGTTCATGTATTAACAATGAGGGTGGAAAACCAGTTACTTGTATACTTCAATCAAATTCAACAAGTATACTCAACATGGGGACTACTGGTTATCTAATTGTTCTAGGGAGTGGTATCCTACATCTCTCCATATCCCTATGCTAATACACTTGTATCAAGAGCACTGTATGGTATACATAGTAAAGAAGAATAACAAATAAAAGATTTCCACATTGAATTCTCAGGGTTTGACTTGCTGTTCCCCACAGTCTTGTGGTATAGATATCAAGGTTTCTCCAAAACAACTGCCACTTGACTCAACTCTAACCGCTCCTCTCACTAAAGTTAGTACAGTCACAAGAAGTTACGAGGAATACAAGATTTACTATGGGCTATTGGTTTAGTACAAAGTTTTGCAGATATACTTATCTCTTCAATGTGTATACTTTTGTATTATGAGTAGCAAGAAAGAAATTTATTTGCAGATCTACAACAAAGCTCTCATGGTGCTATGCCTCAAAAGATGATATCTTTTTAGCTATTGTTTTCTTCTTTCTTAAAAGAATGTCATTCAAATGCAATTCACATATATGAAATAGGGATTTGTGAGAATTGGATAAAACTGTACATATTATCAGTATTGCTTTAAACTAAAGCTTTTAGGACACATAAAAATTTCATCAGAGGCACATTGTTATCAGCTTGCATATGAAAATTACCTTTCAGGTCTTCTAGAAAATTGACAATGCTCTTCACTATTATGGTCTTCCCAAATGCATCCTAAAATATAATGCCAGTAAATGTATGTTATATTATTGAAAATTGTGCAGTATTTAAGCTGTTATATGAAGGGCCCCTTAGAACTATGTCTGCTCTATTCAACTATTCTTATTCTTTCTAAATCAAATTACAGAAGAACATCATTAACCAAGAAAAAGTTGTCCCCTTATTTTGAATCATGAAGGAAATTTAATTTCACCTATAGTAGCAAGGTTCCTGTAGGTCTCCAGCATCACATCTTTGTAGAGATTCTTCTGGGAAGGATCCAGCAAATCCCACTCTTCCCGAGTAAAGGTGATATGCACATCATCATAGGTCACTGCCCTCTAAAATATTTCAGTCACATGTATAATAGAAAGCATAATGGTGACAACATTGTAAATGCATACTTCTTTAACAGTATAGTCATAAAATTCTGGTGTTACCCACTATTATTCCATGACAGAGACAGACACTTTAAAAAAATATTTATTTATTTATTATGTATACAACATTCTGTCTATGTGTATGCCTGCAGGCCAGAAGAGGGCACCAGACCTCATTACAGATGGTTGTGATCCACCATGTCGTTGCTGGGAATTGAATTCAGGACCTTTTGGAAGAACAGGCAATGCTCTTAACCTCTGAGCCATCTCTCCAGCCCTGAGACAGACACTTTAGAAGGAAATTGAATAGAAGAGTCACGTCTGTTATTTCTGTACCCTTTGAATGGGACATCACCAACAAAAGAACTGTCGATTAATAAAGATAGCCAAGGAAATGGATCAACAGGACATAGTACACTCAGAAAATTGTATGAAGAAATACTAATTACAAAATAGAAAAAATACAGTGGACAAACTGGGTATGTTGACTCATGCCTTTAAGCAAAACACTCATAAAGCAGAGGTGTGTAGATTTGTCTCTGAGATGAGTGCCAACCAAGTCTACGGAATCATGTCCAGGACAGGTGGAAGTACACATTAAGACCCTGTCTCCATTGCAAAAATCAGTGAAACAGGGCTGTAAAGATGGCTTGGCAGTTTGGAGCACTGATCCTTCTTGCAGAGGTCCTGGGTTCAGTTCCCAGCAACCATATGGTGGCTCACAACCATCTGCAATGAGATCTGGTGCCCTCTTCTGGCCTGCAGGCAGACATATAGGCAGAACATTGTATATATAATAATTAAAGAAATCTTAAAAAATCAGTGAAATAAACAAATCACACAGAAAGAATTCAGAGCTGTGTACTGAAGTTCCTACAAAGAATTATACATTCACTCTAGTTCTGTGTTCATATTCCAGACAGCTGAAGTGTCCTATTTTAAACTACAATACCAAAAACATTTTATGAAAAGGTACTTCATGTTTAGAATAATTACAAATGGACAGATGAAAACATTGGCAATATAAATGTTAGGCATAACAAATTAACACAGTTCTGGAAATATGGCTGAGTACTACTGAGCTCTTCCTGGTCTTGAAAGAGGTGGGCACAATTGTCAGTCCTTACATGGGGATCACAACTATTTATAATTCCAAGTTAAGGATTTCTGAGAAGCTTTGATCACTCTGATGACTGAGTACCCATGTGGTGCATAGCCATGCAGACACATAAAATAGTCAAACTGAGTAAAAAACTCAAAGCAACACAACAAGCAGAAGGAAGCGCATGCACCTGCAATTCAATGACTCAGCATGCTCAGGCAGTATTGATGTCATGAATACATGGCATCCTGGGAATCAGAATGAAACCCTTTCTCAAATTTAAAATTCAAGGTATGTGTGAAGCTGAGCACAGCAGCATGTGCTTGACAGGTAAAAAGCCTACATTCCAGGGTCATCATCCAACAACAGAAAAACAAATAAAGCCATGAATGAAACCCCCTTCCCTTTACTTTCAGGAATTTGGAGCCACACAGCAAAGGTTACTCAGACCAGCAAACAAAACAATTAAAACTGCAGGCTACCGAACTCCTTAGCACGGAACAGCAACTGTTTCTTCTATATTTTATGTGATTTACAGATCAAGCCTATAATGATGGTAAAAGCATTTCGGTATGAGTGGGAAGTTGGCCGATTAATTCCAACAACAGCACAATAGACATAAAAGTCAGTAAATTAGTTAAGGATATTGAGACTCATCACATACAATGAGGAATTTCATCTAGAAAGGCCTTTCCTACTAAAAGTTCATAGGAAATTGAAAGGCCAGCAAGGAGAGAAACATGATCTTTTCTGGGAAATTGTTCATTAAATTAAATACACAGACTGGACCAAGAGAGTGACCCAGGAGAGCAGACCAAAAGAGCAGGCCAAGACAGAGGGCAAAGACACACCTCAGAGGTGTGGCTTTCTGAAACACAGAGTAGGTCAAGAACAGGTCTCAAAAACAAGCCGGGCAGTGGTGGCGCACGCCTTTAATCCCAGCATTCGGGAGGCAGAGGCAGGTGGACCTCTGTGAGTTCGAGGCCAGCCTGGTCTACAAGAGCTAGTTCCAGGACAGGAACCAAAAGCTACAGAGAAACCCTGTCTCAAAAAAAAAAAAAAAAAAAAAAAAAAAACAGTTACTTTAAGGATTGGGCCAAGAGGCAAAGACACTGCTGGCACCAATTGAAGGATGAGATGGGTAGGCACCAATGCAAGAATTCATCCAACAACATAGAAAGCAACATAGTAACACCAGAACTCAGTGGTCGTGGAACAGGAAGATTTGATCATCCTAACTCAGAAGAAGCAAAAGAAAATGATTTCCAATGTAACTTTGTGAGGATGAAGAGGAAATGAAAATTCCCTTAAAGAAATTGAGGAAAACATAAGCAAAAGTATGGAAGACATCAATAAATTTCTCAAAGAAACCCAAGAAACCAAGAAAAAAAGTTTGATTGAAACAAGCAAATCAAGACTTGAAGACTGAAATAGAAGCAATAAAGAAACCATATACAAAGGGAATGCTGGATATGGAAAATCTGGGTAAACATATGGGATCCACAGCGAGAAGTGTAACCAACAGAATACAAGAGATAGAAGAGAGAATGTCAGGTGCTGAAGATTCTATAGAAGAAATTGAGCTGGGCAGTGGTGGCGCACGCCTTTAATCCCAGCACTCAGGAGGCAGAGGCAGGCGGATCTCTGGGAGTTTGAGGCCAGCCTGGTCTACAAGAGCTAGTTCCAGGATGGGCACCAAAGCTATAGAGAAACCCTGTCTCAAAAACCAAAAAAAGAAAGAAAGAAAGAAAGAAATCGAATCATTGGTCAAAGAAAACAATAAATCCATAAATTCCTTACACAAAACATTATGGAAATCTGGGACACCATGAAAAATCCAAACCTAAGAATAATAGGAATAGAAGAAAGAGAAGAACACTAACTCCAAAGCACAGAAAATATATTTAACAACAACAACAAAAAATCATAGAAGGAAATGCTTCCAACCCAAAAAAGGATATACCTATGACGGTATAAGAAGCTTAGGGAATACCAGATAGACTGGACAAAAAAAGTACCCCCAACATATAATGATCAAAATGCAAAACATAGAAAATGAAGAAAGACTATTAAGAGCTGCAAAGGATAATGGTCAAGTACAATATATAGCAGACGTATCAGAATAACACCCAAATTCTTCATGGAAACTTTGAAAGCATGAAGGCCCTGGACAGATGTGCTGAAGACATTAAGAGACCATGGACACTACTCTACCCACCAAAGCTTCCAACCAGACTACTATACCCAGCAAAGCTTTCAACCACCATCAATGGAGAAAACAAGGTATTCCATGACAAAACCAGATTTAAACAATACTTATCCCCACAAGTACAGTCATACAGAAAGTACTAGAGGGAGAACTCCAACCCGAGGAAGCTAACTGTAAACCCAGGCAACAGATAACCTGACATCTGCAAACACCAAAGAAGGCAAACTCACAAACACTATTACTGAAACAGAGCAGGAACCAGCAATCACTGGTCATTTACATCTCTTACTATCAACAGACCCAATTCACCTGTAAAAAGGCACAAGCTGGGCTGGAGAGGTGGCTCAGAGGGTAAGAGCATTCATTGCCTGCTCTTCCAAAGGAACTGAGTTCACTTCCCAGCAACCTCATGGTGGCTCACAGCCATCTATAATGAGGCCTGGTGCCCTCTTCTGGCCTGCAGGCATACACACAGACAGAATATTGTATACATAATAAATAAATAAATAATTTTTTTTTTTTTTAAAAAAGGCACAAGCTTAGAGAATGGATCCAAAAGCAGGATCCATACCTTCACTTTATAAATAAAACAAACCTAACCCTCAAAGACAAACATTGCCTAAGAGTAAAGTGTTGGGAAAAGTTTTTCAAATCATATGGACCTAAGCAACACACAAGTATAGGTATCATAATAGTGAACAAAATAGACTGCAAAGTAAAGTCAATCAGAAAGATGGACACTTCATATTCATAACAGGAATAATCCATTAAGATGAACTCTCAATCCTGAACATCTATGCCCCAAATATAAGAACACCCACACATGTAAAAGAAACATTCCTAAAGCTTAAAATGCACATCAAATCCCACATATTACTAGTAGGAGACTTCAACACCCTACTCTCCCCAATGAACAGGTCAATTAGACAGAAACATAAGAGAAAAATGAGACAACTAACAGATTTCTTGACTTAAATGGACTCAACAGACATCTACAGAATATTCCACCCAAGCGCAAAATATAACTTCTTCTCAGCACCTCCTAGTATCTTCTCTAAAATGGACCACAAACATGGTAACAAGGCAACCCTTGACACACACACACACACACACACACACACACACACACACAAAATTGGAATAACCCCCTGTGTTTTATCAGATGAGTATGTTTTAATGTTACAATTTAACAACAACACTAATCACGAAATTGAATAGTGGAAATTGAACAGTGCTCTGTTAAACTACCCCTGGGTCAAGCAAGAAATAAAGACATACTACAAAAAAAAGCTGTTCTCCACAAAATTGAAAAGGTTAAACACATTTGGACAGGGTTAGTCAGCAAAATAAAATCAACCTAATGACAGCAGACAACTTATCCATCTGCTTTTGGCCAACTTTGATGAGACCTGATTTTGAAAATCGGGAGTTCCTGTCTACCACTATAATCCATCAATCTGTCCTTGAAACATTCATTCAACAGTGTCAGTTTTTCTTTTACAATGGAGAAATTGTAGAAACTATGAACACTGTGGCTCCTGCCCCACTCACAAATCCAGGACAATTGGTGGAGTCAATGGTACCACTTCAGTTGCCACCACCATTGCAACCGCAGTTCATTCAACCACAATTGTAGACCGATCCTCTTGCTATTATATAAACAGAATGTGATTGCAAACGGCCTGAAATTGGACAAAAGCAAATCTAGACATGCATGGTTCAGGGTTTAGTAGTATATTTCATTTTTCATAGAGATAATCCACATTCAAAATGATGAGACATTTTCTCTTTGAACTGTGTGGTATTCCCTGTTAACTTACACTGCAAACCTAAAAATGTGGTAAGCATGACTGGAGAGGCTTAATTTTTATAAACAAATAATAGTTATAAAAATGCAAAGCTGCTGCTGCATGCAGCCTTATTGCAATCAGTATATCACTCCTGCGGTGATTTCTGTCATATTATATTGTGAATAAAATTGTTCTATAGAAATTAAATGATTTAAAACGCATATATAAAATGTTTAATTTTTCTGCCTGCTTTATGGCTGTTTTTGTTATTTAATGTGCTAATTTGGGAACTTAATTCATATTCACGCAGTCTGTATAGATAACTAAAGCCCAGTTAAGTATTTTGTAATTTCAGGCTCCTATGCCATGCTTGGGATGTGGTTTGAAAGAAAGAAAAAAAATATTTAACATATTTCACATTTCTGCACTTTCACCTTCTATGTAAATCTGTGGATGATTTGATGAGTAGGGAATGAACCTGTTTCTTGTACTCACATGCCAAGGACACACTTGTGGTTAAAGTGAGTTGATAATGTGGTGTAAAGGATGGTTGTCCCCAACTCATTTTTTTATCATCTCTAATGAAAAGTACACTTTGTATACAGTTAACTCTGTAAACAGATGCATGTTTATAAGATCTATAATGGTCTTTTAATCTTTTTCTTGACCTTTTTTTAATATTTATTTATTTATTATGTATACAATATTCTGTCTGTGGTGCAGGCCAGAAGAGGGCACCAGACCTCATTACAGATGGTTGTGAGCCACCATGTGGTTACTGGGAATTGAACTCAGGACCTTTGGAAGAGCAAGCAATGCTCTTAACCTCTGAGCCATCTCTCCAGCCCCGGTCTTTTAATCTTAATCTATTTTAGATATTTTAATTTTTCCCTCTTAGGAAATACATTTAGTGTAGTGTAGAAAAATACTTCATGATATTTTCATATAAGGTTAGATAACTTTTCATACATAAACATGAAATTTGTTGTAGATAATTCTTTAAATGAAATATTTAATCTAGAAATTCAATTTAATATATTCCCCGAATCTATTTTTATATGGCCATTGAGAATATATCCCCAAAAATTCATTGCTAATCCAGCAATAAAAATAATTTGTGTTCTGATAAATTTCTTGGAGTATGTATATATAAAATCACAAAACTTGTATTCATTCTCTTTCTGTGATATGTTGTTCTATAGTCCAGAATGGCTTTTGCACCATTTTTTAAACCAGTTTTCCCCTTTGACGTTGGTACCAGAGTTGCTATAAATGACTGCTGCTTTCGGGGTTAAATATTTTGTTAGTGGAGATACAACCAATACACTATGTTATGATCAAACTTTCGGACTGGATAATAGGTATATGTCACCCGGTGGCACATTGCCCATATGGAAAAACTATGTTGTTCTCAAATAGAAAACTGGAAGGTTGAGCGACATCAGGCCTTAAAGTAGGTTAGGAAGCTGTAATGCCTCCTTGAAAAGCTTGGTAGAGGTTGTTTTTTTCATATGAGGATGTGCCTGGTGTCCGGCTTCTTTGTAATCATTTGGAGCCAAATATCTGGACAATCCAGTTGAACAATGTGTACCCTAGCATCCTAACCTCTAACAGCCCTGATTAAAACACATTTACCTTTTGGGTGATTTAGAGGCTAAATTCTTCTTTGAGAGACTGAACTATTTCCAAGGCATTGGCCAATCCTTTATATCAGCAATTCTACTCTTCTACATGGCAGCTTAGAAGTGCAGCGCTACCCAACAGGTGAGATGCCTTGATACCGTTCACATAGTTAAACACAAATGGAGATTATATGTAAAGGTTAAAGGCAAAGTGCTCAATTTCGAGAAGATACTGGAGAAACTAGACCTCTCTGAGTAGGGTATATTGAAGTTGACAAGAAAACCGTTTGTACACACAGCACCCAGCTTCCAATTCTCTAAACAAATTAAGCCCAAGGAGCAAAGTTATTCAGAGTTCTGTCCCAGGTCTATGAATTAACAAGGACCGCATGGGACCTCACAGCACAGGGAATATGGCGGCAGGTTCCCACAGGGATCCCGGATCCCGGGAGGACGCACCATGCTGTCTCCGCCCCTCACCCTCTGCTCCTCCCCATCTGGAGACAGCATTCCCCCGCTCACCATGTTGTTGTTTCTCGCTCGCAAAAGCTCTCAGCTCATCAATTTCCAGCAGCAACTTCACTGCAGCACACGAAACCACAGAAAACAGCGCCTCTGCGGAGCCGAGTCCGAACGAGGCTTCCCGGAAGAGCCCTGCACTGTTTCTGACTGGCAGGTCACCTGGAGGGCCTGATTGGCTGGTGCAGTCTGAGTGACAAGAACACTGTCCACAGGGCTATTGTGTGCTTAAAGACGCAGCAGTGTGGTTCCTGACCTTTCCTCTCACCCCATTCAAAGATCTTTTCTAGACAGGCCAAGGTAAGCATTTCAATTGCACTAGCCCTTGGCTACAAAAGCAGACAATGTCACAATCTTGCACTCCACAGAAACTTTCCCTTTTTCCTCCGGGACACAATGTGGCTAGCTAGCTTGTACGGTGCACTGTGTTGTGCTAGGTGGGTGCAGTGATTCCCTGTCCCAGAGGGAAAAAGATATCCAGAATATTAACAGCTGAAGAGAATTTTAAGGTCACAAAAGAAGATGATTGTCATGGTGTTAAAAGTGTGAACTGCCACCAAGCAGTTAGAGGTGGTCCTATCATCTCAAATTATCCAGATTAATGGAGGTTTTTCCCATTTAAAAACCTTTAAGTAAACTCTCTCAGGTATAATCAATTTTTAGGTAATCCCAGAGGTAGTCAGTTTGACTACCCAAAATCACGATCTCAACAGCCAAGAGAGAAGAAATGAGAAAAAATACTTGCTTGCAGGAGGCACAAAGTGCATGGGAGTTATTTTCAAAACAGTGTTTCTCCTCAACAAAGGAAGCATGGGGATTTTATTGGGGAGTCTGAACATGCTCATGTATCTTCTACCTTATTTAAGCATGCTCAGTTAACAAATCCACTTCTGAACATGATCACATTGTAAAAACAGAGATATTTAGGGTCATTCTTACCTCAAAGTCATGTAGGAACATAAGTTATCATTGGTGCTTTATTGGTTATTGTAAGATGCTATCTCAGAGTCATTTTGATTTACATTTTATGATTACTAAGAATGTTGAACATTTCCTTAAGTGTCTTTTAGACATTTGAGATTCTTCTGTTGAAATTTCTATATTTAGATCTGTATCCCACTTTTATTTGGAATATTTGGAATTTGATGTCTAATATCTTGAGAGTTTATATATTTTGGAGATCAGTCTTTGTCTGATCTGGGGTTGGGAAGATCTTCACCCATTCAGTGGGATGCCTTTTTATCTTATTGACTGAGTCCTTTGGATTACAGAATCTTCTCAGTTTCAGAAGGTCCCATTTATTTATTGGTGCTCTCAGTGTCTGTGCACTTGATGCTATATTTAGGGAGTAGTTTCCTATGCCCATGCACTGAAGGCTACCTCCCACTTTCTCCTCTACCGTGTTCAGTGTGGCCAGATCCGTATTGAGTTATTTAATCCATTTGGACTTGAGTTTGTGCATGGGGATAGATATGGATCTACTTGCATTCTTTTTCATTTTGATATCCAGTTATGCCAGCACCATTTGTTGAAGATGCTTTCGTTTTTCCATTGTATAATTTTAGCTTCTTTGTCAAAAATCAAGTGTTCATAGGTCTGTGGATTCATATCTGAGTCTTTGTTTTTATTCCATTGGTCAAACTGCCTATTTTTATGCCAATACCAATCTGTTTTCATTACGGTAGCTCTGTAATCCAGCTTTATGTTAGGAATGGTGATACCTCCAGAAGTTCCATTACTGTACAGGATATTTTGGTTATCCTGGGTGTTTTGTTTTCCACTATTTTGTTTTCTGATATGAATTTGAGTAGTGTGCTTTCAAGGTCTGTGAAGAATCATGTTGGGATGTTTTAAAGTATTTGTGGCTATTGTAAATGGTGATGTTCCTCTTATTTCTTTCTCAGCTTCTTTATTATTTGTATATAGGAGAGCTACTCCAAAACCACAGAGAAACCCTGTCTCGAAAAACCAAAAAATAAATAAATAAATAAATAGGAGGGCTACTAATTTTTTGAGCTGATCTTGTATCCTGTCACCTTACTTAAGTTATTTATGGGCTGTAGGAGTTCCCTGATAGAGTTTGTGGCGTCACTTATGTATACTATCATATCATCTGTGAATAGCAAAAGCTCAACATCTTCCTTTTCAGTTTGGACTCCCATGATCTTCTTTTGTTTTCTTCTGCATACGTATTAGCCATGTCAACCCCCTGTGTGCATACACTAGGCAGCTTTGAAAAGCTAGATGGGCCATCCTCCTCCCTGTCTCTGCACACTGACTTCCCAGGCCTCTGCATGCCCCCTCTAATAAACTCCTAAGAGTGTTTGTTGTGTGTTCTGTGTTTCTTTCTTGTTAAAAAAAAAAAAAAAAAAAAAAAAAAAAAAAACAAACAAGAAGGCGCAGCTCTGCCAGCACAAAGAAGTCCAATTAGGTGAAAAGAAACCAAATCAAAATGCCCATCATTGTATTAAATACATTGCTCTCTGGTGGCTGAGCACATGTGGGGAGACAGTTCAGAGGGGAGCCCATGCAAAACCAGAACCACATATTTCTCCTCTAGAATCCCACCTAAATACACTGTGGGAGTGGTCCTGACGCCCCCAGAGACAGGTCGGGACCTGGAATGCTGGGATTTGGAGTCCAGGCTAATGCAACTCCCAGGCCAGGGGGTGCTGGGATGAATGCCAGGGGCTGGAGTCTAAGCTCCAGACTTAACACTTGTCTGTTGTGCCAAGTAATTTCAGTGACCCACTATCAAATATTCAGTTTTTCCCAGTGAATTGAATTAATGGCATGTGCTTGCATATTTTTATTGATATTTATTGAACTCTACATTTTTCTCTGCTCCTCTTCCTGTCTCTCCCCTTCCCCCTTCAATCCTCCCCTAAGGTCCCCACGCTCCCAATTTACTCAGGAGATCTTGTCTTTTTCTACTTTCTAATTCCCATGTAGATTAGATCTATGTAAGCCACTCTTAGCATCCGTATTGTTGTCTAAGTTCTCTGGGTTTGTGGTTTGTAGGCTGGCTTTCTTTGCTTTATGTTTGAAAAGCACCTATGAGTGAGTACATGTGATAATTGTCTTCCTGTGTCTGGGTATGTTATTCAGGTTTCTTGTTTTCCTGGGTTGTGTAATTTTTTTGTTTGTAGACTATGTAGCAGCTGTGGCCTTCTGCCTAGTCAGAAAAGCAGCTTTCTCTGAGATTATTAGAGATCATCATAACTGTTCCTCCAGAAGCACTGTATAGAGGGCTGTTATTTGACTTTTCCATGAAGTTTTCTGGTTTTGTGTCCCCTTCTTTTGTGTTTGGGAAAATTATGGTGTTGGTAAAGTTATCTTTTAGAATAAGCATCAAGATTGATAGTCGAGGGCTGGACAGATGGCTCAGTGGTTAAGAGCATTGCCTGCTCTTTAAAGGTCCTGAGTTCAATTCCCAGCAACCACATGGTGGCTCACAACCATCTGTAATGAGGTCTGGTGCCCTCTTCTGGCCTGCAGACATACACACAGACAGAATATTGTATACATAATAAATAAATAAATAAATATTTAAAAAAAAAGATTGATAGTCGACTTTTCACAGTGTCATCCACTTGATTTTCAAGCAAGATCTTATAGTACAGTATGAACATGCCAGAGACATTTCTTTCCATCATTTGTCTAATTTGCATTTGTTCCTACATAATTTTGAGGTAAGAATGTCCCTAAATGTCTTTGCTATTACACTGTGACTATAGTTATAAGTGGATTTGTTAACTGAGCATGCTTAAGGAAAGGGAGAACATTGCATGAACATGTTCAGACTCCCTAAGTAAAATCTCCATGCTTCCTTTGTTGAGGAAAAACACTGTTTTGAAAACAACTCCCACACACTTTGTATCTCCTGTGGGTAAGGAATTTTTTTCTCATTCTTCTGTCTTGACTGTTGAAATGTCTGGCTATTTTTAGTAGTAAAACTGACTACCTCTGGGATCATCCAATACACAAAGAATTGATTATACCTGGGACATTTTACTTAAAGGTTTTTAAATGGGAAAATCCTCCATTAATCTGTATAATTTGAGATAATAGGACCCACCTTATGCTGCTTGGTATCTGTGCACACTTTTAACACCATCACTCATGAGCAGAGGTAGTGGGATTTTCTGAGTTTGAGACCAGTCTGGCATACAGAATCAGTTCCACTAAATAATACACTAAATAATACACATTACAATTTCAATTACAAAGGAAATACTTGAGGGTGAGGGATAAAAGCTGGAAGGATGACTCGGCAGTTAAGAGCACTCACTGTTCGTGCAGAGGATCCATATGTGCATGGCAGCTCACAACTTATGTCCAGATAACCCAATGCCCTTTTCTGGTCTCCATGGGCACTGCACACATATGGTACATAGATTGATAAGCAGGCAAATATTAATATACATAAAACAAAATGTATATATATTTTAAAATCATATACTTCTACTTTCAAATTATACTAAATCTTTAAGTCTTATAAATTACATTACTTGTTTTATTTTATTCTTTTTTGAGACAAGGTCTTATGCCTTGCCTGGTCTGGAACTCACTAGGTCGGTGTGCCTCTTTGGTATGGGAAGTCCCTTTGTATATGTGTTGCTTATGATGGTTAATGAATAAAGAAGCTGCTTTCAGCCAATGACTTAACAGAATGTAGCCAGACTGGAAAAGCTATGTGGAGAAAGTAGGCATAATCAGAAGAGAAGCCTTGTAGCCACCACAGGAGAAAGATACCACCAAGTGCTGGTATTAAAGGCTTATGCCACTATGCTCAGCTATGAATTACATCCTTTAAGATATGTGACAAATATTTCTGTATTTTTTGTAAAGACACCTAAGCACAGTGTCTCTCTCTAGTTAGTACCTATCTTAGGTGTACACACGTTCCCCCTCAATGTCTCTCTGACTTTTGCTGAAATATTTTTCTGTGGTGTAGCCAAGGATTCAATATTACCCAAGTGATAGTTCCTAAACAGGGCTCTTCCCAAGGCATGTGTAGCAATGCTGGACTGAATCTGCCATTGAAGTTGATACAAACAGAGGTGAAAGGGAAGTTACCAGGGCTCAGAGACATCTTCTGAGCATGCATGAGTCAGGGCTGGCATCAGTCTGGCTATGTTACTTTTAATTCAATCTCTGACAGGATATTATCTTCCCTTACACAGTGTATCAGCTTTTCTTGATCTTGTGCATATTGTTAAATAAAGAGTTGGAGGGGTAATAAATCAATATGAACCTCTTATATAGTAATTGGAAAACAGGGTCCTTAAACGTCAGATCTGTTAATCCTTCACTGCCAGCACTAGGAATCTAGTTTAAGAAAAAATGAAGGGCACAGCTATATCATGGCCGTGCCTAGCTGTTGAAATAAGAGCGGCGGCGGGGCTGCGTCCCCAACACCCCGGCCGCTTGGCTAGCTCATGCCCGAAATAACAACACACAAACTGTATTCATTTAAGAACTGCTTGGCCCATGAACTCTAGCCCTTACAGGCTAATTCTCGCACCTGGACTAGCCCATTTCTAATGATGTGTGTAAGCACCCCAAGGTGCGCTTACCGGGAAGATTCTAGCCTACGTCCATGTTGGTTCGGAGGAGCTTCATTGCGTGCATCTGCCTGGGAGAGCTGTCGGGTCTCTCTGGGAGCAGAGCAGAGTCTGACCTCACTTTCTCTTCTGCCCAGAATTCTATTCTGTTTATTCCTCCCACCAATGCTTTAACCTATGAGGCCAAGCAGTGTGTTTATTACTTAACCAATGAAATCAACAGATTGATATATGACACTCCCACATCACCTAGCTATAATCCTAGCACTTAGGAGACAGAAACAGGGAGATCAGAAGTTAAAGGCACTCCTCAAACAAAGCAAGCTTAAGATCAGCCTGGGAAACATGAGACACATTCACATGCACATACACCCACAGGCACACATACACACATACAAGGATAAAAGAAAAATATGGTACAGTTAATGATTAATATGTACAAGTTTTACTTATAGCACAAAATACATTAATCCAAGTTACAAAAAAATTGCAAACTTGATGTTCAAGTAGAACAAAAATGTTTAAATAAATTTCTGTGGAGTACAATGGTGAAATGAAACAGATAGAAAACATTTTTAAAGAAATATTGGATTATAGGAAATTATCATGATGTAATCCATGGGAGGGTAAATATGCAGACCATAAAACATTGCATTAACTTCTGTCCTAATCTTATTTTTTTTAAATTATTGTACTATGGATATATGTTTAGGTCTAGAAAATTCTGGAAAATTGTGGTGAGATACTAATAGTTGCTTCCTTTCTGGGCAATGTGGTTACAGATAACTACTCTTCTTTTCACCTTTTTAGTAATGTTATATATTTCTAAATAAATATGACCTTGGACCAAAGAAATGATGGTATTCCTTTTAAGAAGGCAGGGGACACCTTGTTCCAAACAGATGGGCTCCATGAGGGTGTAAGTGATGGAGATGGTGACGCAAGCTCAGCCATGTGGAAAGACAGACAGAGAGGGTCAAAAATAAAAGTATGAAATATGGACAGGGATGAATAAAATAGTTGGGAGGACATATGTAGGATAGAATATGTGATTTACCTATACTATTTGCCATCCTAGAAAAGGGTGAGGAAGAAGGAAGACTGTGGGCTTCAGGAGATTTCTTGGATGGGTAGAGATGCTACTACCATGTGCTGTGGTGCAAAAAACAAGTGCAACAGAGGTAGTCTGTGCTGGGGAACTCCTGCAGTCAATAGCCTTTAAGATACCTGCCCACCTTGGGCATCATCTCATGTACAATAAATACAGACAAAGCCTCTTGGCTGTTGGATTTGGTTCCCATTCCCATTGCTCACAGAAGGCTCTGGACTAGTATTCTTTCTGTTAGTTTATTTCCAAATAAGTAAACCTTTGTTATCTCTATTCTGGACTATTTAGGAACTCTTTGCACAACAACAAATTGGTAGCCATATGGCCAGAATCCTCACTATTGCTGGGTATCTCCTTCAGCCCTCTCCCACCACACACAGCTGAACTACCTCTCTGCAATTTAACCACCTCCCCTCTGGCACACAGCTGTGCACCATTGTGTTGGCCTCCTGGAAGACAACTTTACAATTTCCTTCCTCCTATGCCCAAGTGGCTTAGTCCCTCCTACTAAATGGCTGACTTACTGCTGCTTGTGGCTTTTGGCTGAAAATCCTCTGCAGCTTCCAGCTTCTCTGGCTTCTGCCAACCCTACTCTGATTAGGCTGAGCTCTGACTCTAGGAGGAGGGGCTGCTCCAGCTTGCATTTTAGATCAGCAAATGCCTGACCCAAGCTTTGTTCTGTAACCTTATGGCTCACAGCTGTCTGCAAGCTCTATGTTCCTTGATAGTCTGCCCAAAAAAAACCTGTATGGGGATGTGCTGTTCTTAAGTAATTAACTAAATTTTGTTTTGTTTTGTTTTTTTAAGATTGATAGAGCATTGTATTTTTTTATTTTTTTAAATTTATTGATTGATTTAAAATTTCCACCTCCTCCCATCCTCCCATTTCTCCTCCCCCTCGCTCTCCAGTCCTAAGAGAAGTCATGGTGCCCGGCCTTGTGGTAAGTCCAAGGCCCCCCTCCATCCTAGGAAGGTGTGTATCCAAACAGACTAGGCTCCCAAAAAGCCAGTACATGCAGTAGAATCAAAATCCAGTGTCATTATCATTGGCTTCTCAGTTTGCCCTCATTGTCAGCCACATCCAGAGAGTCCGGGTTGATAACATGCTTGTCCAGACCCAGTCCAGCTGGCCCTGGTGAGCTCCCACTAGATCAGTTCCAGAGTCTCCGTAGGTTGACCCACCCCTCGATGTCCTGTCTTCCTTTCTTATATTCTCCCTCCTTCTGCTCTTCATCTGTGCCTTGGCAGCTCAGTCCAGTGCTCCAATATGGGTCTCTGTCTCTATCTCCATCCATCACCCGATGAAGTTTCTATGGTGATATTCAAGATATTCATCAGTGTGGCTATAGGACAAGGCCAGTTCAGGCACCCTTTCCTCTACTGCCAAGGACCTAGCTAGGGATATCCCCTTAGACACCTGGGATTCCCTCTAGAGCCATGACTCTTGCCAACCCTAAAATGGCTCCCTTAATTAAGATATCTTCTTCCCTGCTCCCATATCCACTCTTCCTTCATCTAAACCCTCCCAGTCCCCCAAGATCTCTCCAATCCTCCCCTTCTCCCTTCTTTCTTCCTCTCTCCCCTTCCCTCCACTCCAACCCCATCCCCATGATTTCAACTTTTGCCTGGTGATCCGCCTGCCTCTGCCTCCCAGTGCTGGGATTAAAGGCGTGCGCCACAACCACCCGGCCGAGTTTGGAATTTCTTGTTTAAGCAAAAAGTTTAGGTGCTGTGAGAGCTTCTTCAGTCAATAGTCTGTAAGATACCAATCCACTTGGGCATGGTCTCTTACATTATACATCAATCTGTAAAGTGTGTGGTCACTTTCTTCAATTCAGCTCTTGATTCTGGCTGCTAGATTTATTGGATACAAGATCCATTGCCCTGGGGCTGGAGATATGGCTCAGTGGTTAAGAGCACTGACTGCTCTTCCAGAGGACCTGGGTTCAATTTCCACCACCCACGTGGCAGCTCACAACTCTCTGAAGATCCAGTTGCAGGGGTTCTGACACCTTCACACCAATGCACATAAAAATAAAGTTAAATAAACCATAAAATATTTTTTTAAAAATCCATTGCTCTGTAGGTGCTCATCTGACCTATAAAAGCCCAAGATATTCTTACACTCTAACTTGATATTTTCAAAAGTTAAAGACTCAATTAGTACTCACATAGTTGAGGGTCTGTCACTCTGACTTGTACAGCCTTCAAAATTCATAATAAAAACATGAACTCAAGTGTTTAATGCTGAATTTAGAATGAATGCAGCTATATTAAGTAAAATCAAACACTTCTCTTTCTCATGTGTGTGTGATCATAGGTTTGGGAACATGGGGAGATATGGTATACACCTTCAATTTTCTTTTGGAAAATATGTGTGGATTGCTTTTACTTAAATGTCATAAATCAGTTTGCCTTGGAAAGAGGAATTATTTTATTCAGCTACAAAATTAAGCAAAGTTCAAATTTCAGCTATTCATTTTGTACTTTGTATAATTCACCCATGAACTGCTGTTTACCAAGGATTTTTTTAACTGTCTTTTATTCAACTACTCTCCCTTCGTGTCCCCTCTCGCTTTCCCATGATCCACATGTTCCCAATTTACTAAGATCTTGTCTTTGTCTAGGTCTATATAGGATAGATTTATGTATATCTCTTTGTTTCCATTTTGTTGTTTATGTTCTTTGTGAATTGTAGACTGGTTGTCCTCTGTTTTATATTTAAACACCACTTAGGAGTGAGTACATTTATATTTTTCTTACTGGGTCTGGGTTAACTCACTCTTATGTTTTCTAGATCCAAAAATTTGCCCATAAATTTGAAGATGTAATTGCCTTTATCCATGTTAATTTCTTTGTCCATTCTTCAGTGGAAGGGATGTTTTCAGGTTCTGGCTGTGAACAAATAATGTTGCTGTGAACATAGTTGACCACTTGTCCTTGTAGTATGCCTGAGCATCCATTGGGTACATATCCAAAGTGGTACTGCTGGGTTTTAAGATAGGTTGTTTCCTAATTTTCTTTCATTCTTTCTTTATAATTTTTGGTTTTTCAAGACACAGTTTCTCTGTAGATTTGGAGCCTGTCCTGGAACTAGCTCTTGTAGACCAGGCTGGCCTTGAAGTCAGAGAGACCTGTCTCTGCCTCCCAAGTGCAGGGATTAAAGGCATGCCTCACAACCAGGTAGTTGGCTAATTTTCTGAGAAAACACCATATCAAAGTGGCTGACTCAGTTTGCACCCCCATCAGCAATGGAGGAGTCTTCCCTTAACCCCACATCCTCTCCACCTTAAGTTGTCACCAATGTTTTTGATTCTGGCTATTATTACAGATATGAGGGAATTTCAGAGTTGTTCTGATTTTCATTTCTCTAATGGCTATGGAGTTTGGAAATTTCACTAAGTGTCTCTCAGTAATTTTAGATTCATATGTTGAAAGTTCTCTATGTCTGTACTCCATTTAATATTGGATTATTTGTTCTTTTGATGACTATTTCTTTATTTCTTTGTATGTTTTGAAGATCAGTCCTTTGTCCAATGTGGGGTAGGTGAAGATCTTTTCCCATATTATAGGCTGCCTTTTTTGTATTTCTGATCATGTCTTTGGTTCACAGAAACTTTTGTTTCAGAAGGTCTCATTTATTAATTATTTCTCTCAGTGTCTGTGCAGCTTGGGTTATAATTTGAAAGTGGTCTCTTTTGCCAGTGTGTTCAAGTATACTTCCTATGTCTTTTATGTGGTTTAGTGTGTTTGGCTTTATGTTATAATCTTTGATCCATTTGGACTTGAGTTTTGTTCATGATGATAGATGTGGATCTACTTTCATTCTTCCCCACATTGATATTCAGTTATGCCAGCACCATGTTGAATATGCTTTCTTTTTCCATCATATATTTTTTGGTTCTTTGACAAAATTCAGGTGTAGTAGGTGAGTGGATTGATATCCGATTCTTAGAATCAGTTCCATTGGTCCTCCTGTCTGTTTTTGTGCCAATACCAGGCTCTTTTCAGTACTGTAGCTCTGTAGTAGACTGAAGTCAGGGAATGTGATGACTCCAGAAATTATTTTTTGTATACAGTTGTTTTGGATATCCTGCATTGTTTTGCTTTTCTATATGAAGTTGAGTATTTTTATTTTGAGGTCTGTGAAGAATTTTTCTGATGTTTACATAAGAATGGTATTGAACCTGTAGATTGCTTTCGGAAAGGTTTTCATTTTTACTATCTTGATTTCTACCTAACAAGGGCAAGGAACATCTTCCCATTATCCAGTGTCTTCTTCAGTTGTTTTCTTCAAAGATTTAATGTTCATTTCCTACAGTCCTTTCACTTCTTTAATTAGTTATTCCATAATATTTTATATTATTTCTGGCTATGGTTAACGGTGATGTTTCCATAATATATTAATTCTAGCCATCTTTTTCAAAAAATATTCCTTGTAACCACCTTCTATCTACCTTCCTGATGACCACTCCCAATCTTCTGATAACCATAATTATACCCCAACTTCTAAGGGAACTTTTAAACAAAACATACAAGTAAACGTATGAGAGATTTGACTCTTCATGCCTCTCTTATTTCAGTTAATGGTATCCTTTGGGCTTAAAAACATCATTGAATTTTATGATTTTATGTTTCTGGTTTGAGAGCCAAATTGTGTTTCTTTCACCGGCCCTTTTTTAATGTTTTGGCTGTTTTCAGTGAGATTTTTTTTTTTTTTACCTCGTTGTAGATTCAGAGATAAAGTACTTTTCTTTGGCTCTGATTTCAGGCCCAATGTTAGAATATCTTTGCTGTAACCCATAATACTTCATAAAATGTTTTATAAAATACAATTCTGGTTCAAATTAAAATAAAAAGAGGTATCATGATGCTTAAACAGATTGTGGACACTATCAAATTTTTCTCTACACAATAGCTGCTTTTGGTTAACTGACTGTAAGTGGCTTAAGATCTTAAAGAATAATTTAAAATGAGTCCCTAGTTTTTTCCCTCAGGTCCAAAAGATTATGATAATATGCACAAGCTTTATCAGATTGATTACACAAAGTCTTACTCTCATATGAAGCACAAAACAATATGACACTGAATTAATTTATAGAGTTTCACTACAGTATGTTTTCTCATGTTTGTGAAGAATAAAGACATTGACTTCAGAGTTTCTCTACAGGTAGGCTCATATTATGTATTTGGAGATGATTGAAGGAGCTGCCGGCCACATTGTGCCACCCAGCTTCCGGCTGCCTGGCTAGTTTATACCCCAAAATAACAACACACAAATTGTATTAATTAAAACACTGCTTGGCCCATTATATCCAGCCTCTTCTAGGCTAATTCTCATGTATTAATTTAGCCCATTTCCAATCTGTGTAGCACCACGAGGTGTGCTTACCAGGAAAGATTCAGCATGTTGGACCTGGTGGCTGACTGCATCGCATCTTCCCCAGACAGGAGAGCAAATGATGTCTGCTTCACTTTCCTCTTCCTCCCAGCATTCTGTTCTGTCTACTCCACCCACCTAAGGGCTGGCCTATCAAATGGGCCAAGGCAGTTTCTTGATTAACCAATGACCTTCCTCCACCTACCACAAATTCCATTCATCATTATCTCTACAGTATGTGTTATTTTATGCCTTTCAAGGGTACAGGGGTCTGTAAAGGCCTTACCACACTGATTTCATTCATAAGGTTTCTTTCTAGTGTGCATTCTTTTATGAATGTGAAGACTAGTTTGATATTCAAAGGTCTTAACACACTGATTGCATTCATAGGGTTTCTATCCAGTATGTGATCTTTTATGCCTTTGAAGAACACTGTGTTGAGCAAAGCACTTACCACACTGATTGCATTCATAGGGTTTCTCTCCAATGTGTATTGTTTTATTTATTTGAAGACCACCAAGTTGGGTAAATGCCTTACCACACTGATTACATTCATAGGGTTTCTCTCCAGTATGTGTTCTTTTATGCTTTTGAAGACTACTGTGTTGAGAAAAGGCCTTACCACACTGACTACATTCACAGGGTTTCTCTCCAGTATGTGTTCTTTCATGTATTAGAACAGCACTGTGTTGAGCAAAGGCCTTACCACACTGATTACATTCATAAGGTTTCTCTAAAGTATGTGTTCTTTTATCCTTTTGAAGACTATTGTGTTAAGCAAAGGCCTTACCACACTGATTACATGCATAGGGTTTCTCTCCAGTATATGTTCTTTTATGCATTTGAAGATAACTGTTACATGCAAAGGCTTTACCACAATGACTACATGCATAGGGTTAATCTCCACTATGTGTTCTTTTATGCAATTGAAGGGAAATATGATGTGCAAAGGCCTTACCACACTGATTACATTCATAGGGTTTCTCTCCACTATGTGTTCTTTTATGCTTTTGAAGATTACCGTATTGTGTAAAGGCCTTACCACACTGATTACATTCATAGGGTTTCTCTCCACTATGTGTTCTTTCATGGCTTTGAAGATTACCGTGTTGTGCAAAGGCCTTACCACACTGATTACATTCATAGGGTTTCTCTCCACTATGTGTTCTTTTATGCTTTTGAAGATTACCGTATTGTGTAAAGGCCTTACCACACTGATTACATTCATAGGGTTTCTCTCCAGTATGTGTCCTTTTATGCCTTTGAAGATGACTGCCATGAGCAAAGGCCTTACCACACTGATTACATTCATAGGGTTTCTCTCCAGTATGTGTTCTTTTATGCAATTGAAGGGAACTATGAAGTGCAAAGGCTTTACCACAGTGATTACATTCATAGGGTTTCTCTCCAGTATGTGTCCTTTTATGCCTTTGAAGTTGACTATGATGTGCAAAGGCCTTACCACACTGATTACATTCATAGGGTTTCTCTCCAGTATGTGTTCTTTTATGCAATTGAAGGGAACTATGACGTGCAAAGGCTTTACCACAGTGATTACATTCATAGGGTTTCTCTCCAGTATGTGTCCTTTTATGCCTTTGAAGTTGACTATGATGTGCAAAGGCCTTACCACACTGATTACATTCATAGGGTTTCTCTCCAGTATGTGTTCTTTTATGCTTTTGAAGGTAACTATGATATGCAAAGGCCTTACCACACTGATTACATTCATAGGGTTTCTCTCCAGTATGTGTTCTTTTATGCTTTTGAAGGTACCTATGATATGCAAAGGTCTTACCACACTGATTACATTCATAGGGTTTCTCTCCAGTATGTGTTCCTTTATGAGTTTGAAGAACACTGTATTGAGTAAAGTCTTTACCACACTGATTATATTCATAGGGTTTCTCTCTAGTATGTGTTCTTTTATGCATTTGAAGATGATTGTGATGAACAAAGGTTTTATCACATTGCTTAATTTTAGAGCATTTTCCTCCAGTATGTGTTTTTTCATTCCTTAGAAGATGAGTGTTATAAGACAAGGCTTTAGCACAGTGAGAATATATGGAAAACGTCGCTCCAGTTTGATTTCTTTCAATCCTGCAAGGATAATTTACACATGTAAAAGCTTTACCACACTCCAAAGCTACAGAGAAACCCTGTCTCGAAAAACTAAAAAAAAAATAAAAGCTTTACCACATTCAATGCAATGTTAAACCTCATATCTATATGAATTAACTTCATATTTTTTTCCAATTATAAAAAGGAATCAAACATTATGGTTTTATAACTTTGTTTAAAATCATGTTTTGTTCACCCATTAGGGGTCATTTTGCATCTCAAAAAATATTTGTGATGATAATTTCCTTTGTACCATGGTTTACCTTTTCATCTATACCTATATTTTTCTATTATATTTTTTTACATTTTTGAAGAGAACTGCACACACTGAGTGCTTTACCAACTTTACTGCATTTATAAATTTTACTATATTGTGAATCATTATACATTTGCTAAGTGAACTAAGACACCTAAAAGTATATGCACAGACCTAGAACTCATTGTGGTTTTTTCATAATGTGAGTTTATGTATTAACAATGATGGTAGAAAATGAATTAACTTTGTATTCTTGGATCAAATTCAACAAGTATACTCTACATAGGAACTACATTTTATCTTCTTAATTGTTCTTAAGGAGAGGTATGCTAAATCTTTCCATATCCCTATGCTCATACTCTTGTGTCAAGAGTAACATATGATATATATAGGAAAGGAAGAATAGTGAATAAAAGGTTTCCACATTGAATCCTCACAGTTTGACTTTCTGTTCCTCACAGACTTGTGGTATAGATATTAAGGTTTCTCCACAACATCTGTCCCTTGATCCTTGACTCCAACAGCTGCTTTCATTAAACTTAACACAGTCACAAAAAGTATATGAGTAATTCAAGGCTTACCATGGGCTATTGATTTAGTAGAAAGTTTTGCATCATCACTGAAATGTGTATACATTTTCTGTCATGAGTAACAAGAAACAAATGGAATGGCAGATGTATAATATAGTTCTCATGGTTAATGGTAAAATCTGTTTAGTCATTGCTACCTTGACTTTTTCTTAAATGAATGCCTTGCAAATGCAATACACATACAGGAAATTGAGCTATATGGATTTGTGAGAATTTAATAACCATCAATGCATTTAAAGCTGTGCTTATTTACACTGTTCTTTTGTTTAAAAGTGTCATAACACATTACAAACTCATCACAGGCACATTGCTATAAACTTGCACAAGAAAATTACCTTGCATGCCTTCTACAACATTGACAATGTTCTTCAGTGTTATGGTCTTCCCAAATGTATCCTAAAATACAGTACCAGAATATGTATGTTATATTATTTAACATTGTGCAACAATTAGCTTATTATCCTAAGAACTATGACTGTGTTATTCACCTCATCCTCCTTCTTTCTAAATCAAATTACAGAACAACATCATAAACCAAGGAAAAGTTGTCTCCATATTTTGAAACATGAAAAAAAATTTATTTTTACCTATAGTAGTGAGGTTCCTGTAGGTCTCCAGCATCACATCTGTGTAGAGATTCTTCTGGGAAGGATTCAGCATATCCCATTCTTCCTTAGTGAAGCTGATGTGCACATCATCATAGGTCACTGCCTTCAAAAATATATCACACATGTGTACAATGTAAGCATGACAGTGGCAACATTGGAATGCATACTTCTTTGAAAGTATAGTTGCATGATTCTGGTGTTCCCCATTATTATTCCATGACATAGACAGTCACTTTAGAATGACATTTAAAAGGAGAGTCAATTGTGTACACTTTGTATGGTATACCAACTTATAAGAACAATATCTATTCATAGGGAGAGAAAAAGAGAAAAGATCACAAGTACATTGTATGCATGAGAAAATTATATAAAAAATTACTGACCAGCCGGGCGGTGGTGGCGCACACCTTTAATCCCAGCACTCGGGAGGCAGAGGCAGGCGGATCTCTGTGAGTTCGAGACCAGCCTGGTCTACAAGAGCTAGTTCCAGGACAGGCTCAAAAAACAACAACAAAAAAAAATTACTGACCACAGAAAGGAAAAAAAAAGATGGACAAACTGGGTGTATTGAAGTATTGTGCCTTTAACCACAACACTCAGAACACAGGGGTGGGAATATTTGTCTCTGAGTTGAATGCCAGTCAAGTCTAAGCAATCAGGTCCAGGAGAGGTGGAAGCACACATTAAGACCCTGTTTCCATTGCAAACCTGAATGAAACAAACAATGGGATAGAAAGAACTGAAAGACTTTTATTGAAGTTCCCACAAAGGTACGTCTCAACATTATACAGAATTTTATTAGATGATTCAAATGAACATACTTTAGAGAAAATGTTTGCTGAAGTAAAGCAAACTTTGTCTCCTTGGGGATTAAAAATTACTTCTGAAAATATACAAAAAGGAGATTCTATTAATTATTCAGCATATAAAATACATTTACAAAGATTAACAAAGACCCATGTTAAAAATTAGGAGAGATTATTTGTGGAATCTTAATAATTTTCTGAAATTGCTGCAAGGCATTGACTATCTGTATCCCACTATTTGGGTAAAAAATTCAAAACAGTAATTAGAACCAAACTATAAAAGGTGACAAGGATTTAAATAGTCAAAGAGAATTATCATCAAAAGCAGAGAAAAAACTGGTTTAGTGGAAATAAAATTATAGGAGGCACATACAGATTTTTTAAATCTAAAGTTTGGTTACATTCAAGACTTTTTTTTTCTTTTTTTCCCTTTAAAAGCTTGTATGCCTACAGGCCAGAAGAGGGCACCGTACATCATTACAGATGGTTGTGAGCCACCATGTGGTTGCTGGGAATTGAACTCTGCACCTCTGGAAGGGCAGGCAATGCTCCCAACCACTGAGCCATCTCTCCAGCCCTCAAGACTTTTTTTTTGATACAGGCTTTCTTTGTAGCTTTGGAACATGTACTGCTACTAGCTCTTGTGGACCAGGCTGGCCCCAAACTCCACCTGCCTCTGCCTCCCAAGTGCTGGGATTAAAGGCATGAGCCACCACCTCGCGGTCCTCGTTCTAGACATTTTAACCTTTTATTGCAGAGGAAAGATATTATTTTAAAATCAATATATTTAGCATATAAACAGACTAAAAGCTATAAAGTTATGTGGGAAAAAATCTGAGTTCATATTAAAAAGAAAATTGAAACTTCATCTATTAGCAAGAATTGACCAAGGTTAAATTATGGACTGTTTTACTAATGTTAAAATTGAAAAAGTAAACACTGGCAAAAAGCTTGCAGTAATTTCCTGAGAGTAACAACAAATATCCCTTTTGCCATAATATTAATAATCATAACGATCATCTGGAGTCATTTCAGACTTAAGACTTAAAGAAGCCCTTCGAGTTCAAGCACGCCTGCTGTGCTTCTTTCAGTAACCTAAAGGGCCATGAATGACATCTGTGTTAGCCAACAGAAAAAGCATTTTGCCCAGCTCAAAGAGTCCATTTTTGCTATTAAGATGTGGGCTAATGTAGGCCAGCCAGCGGCACTCCTTGTTAGTGATTAGACGCTGCTTAGCTGAATCAGATAATGCACAGGTTTGAGCTGCCTCTAAGCACAGTGCATGGAGGTGGGAAGCTGACTGTACTGCTTTTTGATCTGCCTTTTGACTGTTTAGTATATATGCTGGCTGAGAAATAAACTCAGGCTGTTTTCTATTGACCTTTCATCCTCTCAGTCTAACCTATGATTCTGTCTTCATTTCTCTTGATCTAACTTTTCATTAGCCTCAGCATCCCCTCCAAGGGAACCCCTAGATGAATTTTGCTAGACAGACCAAATGGGGTATCCTGTCTCTATAAGTCCTCAGACTGAATGCTGTTTCTACAAAACACTCAATCCTCAGCTCCTCTCTCTTACCACCTTATATTCCTCTCTCTGCCCAGGCATGTCACTTCCTATCTGCAACTCCTTAGTGATAGGATTAAAGATATGAGACACCAGCATTGACTCTAGAACAAACTAGTGTGACTACAGGGATTAAAGGTGTGTGTCAGTATTGCCTGGGGTATAAGGCTGGCCACGGCATCTGTTTTACTTTATGATCTTCAGGCATGCTTTATTATTAAATATAAATGAAAAAATAAGATTAAATAATTAGAAGCAAGCATCTGATATCAAGAAGAGAAAAGTAAAACTGTTTATCACCAAAGAGTATAAAAAATATTCTTAGCCTTGGGGCTGGAGAGATGGCTCAGAGGTTAAGAGCACTGCCTGCTCTTCCAAAGGTCCTGAGTTCAATTCACAGCAACCACTTGGTGGCTCACAACCATCTGTAATGGGGTCTGGTGCCCTCTTCTGGCCTGCAGGTATGCACACAGACAGAATATTGTATACATAATAAATAAATATTTAAAAAAATATTCTGAGCTGGGCAGTGGTGGCACGCACCTTTAATCTCAGCACTTGGGAGACAGAGGCAGGTGGATCTTCATGAGTTCGAGACCAGCCTGATCTACAAGAGCTAGTTCCAGGACCGGCTCCAAAACCACAGCGAAACCCTGTCTCGAAAAACCAGAAAAAAAAAAAATATTCTGAGTACAAACTGGGGAAGGTCCATCATTTTCAAAAACAATGGATGAGGGCTGGAGAGATGGCTCAGCCGTTAAGAGCATTGCCCGCTCTTCCAAAGATCCTGAGTTCGATTCCCAGCAACCACATGGTGCATCACAACCATCTGTAATGAGGTCTGTTTCCCTCTTCTGGCCTTTAGGCATACACGCAAAAAGAATATAATAAATACTAAAAAAACAATGAATGATGTAATTAAATTACGGTTCACAAAATCAACAATATGGATAACACCATTGACTAAACAAGACACAAACACTAATCTACACACACACACACACACATTATTGTTAAAGAACTACAAGATTCTAATCAAAATCAATTTCCAAAGAACCATTGGCCAACACGCATCTGTTCTTTCTTTTACCAATAATAGAGAATGGGTTGGGTGAGAAAGGCTGTTTCACCAAATTTTACAATATTCACTTGAAGTCTTCTGATGTTTTTACTTTACAGAAAATAGATTTGATTACTGAAAGCATCACATTCTTTTATGATAAAGAAAATAATGTCTGTTAGGATCACTTACCATGTTGTTTCTAACAGTTGGTGATTGAATCCAAGTCTGCATTACAGTGAGGAAATGAAATCTTTTTAAATGAAATTTCAAGAGAACAGATTTTTAAAGAATCAGTGTACATGCAAATCAACTTGAAAACACCTGAAAAATGTCTGCAGATCAGAAACTCCTTTGTCCCCTGGAACTAAGCTTCACTGGATCACACCATTGCAGCTAGTGGCAGGATCACATTCAAAGCATTCTAATCATACATTGCTAGAAGAAGATCAATATCATCATTTCCTACCAGTTCCTAAACTATTTGTAATCTTTATAACACAAATCTGGAATTGGAATGCAATACTGAGAACTTCTGGAAGCTAGACCTTCAGTTTTCTAAGCTCTCTTCCCACTGCACACCAAGAGCAGTGCCCATGTGTGGACTCTGGAAAATCACAATCATATCCTGAATTTCCAGAGACTCCCCTGCGCCAATAAATTCATATACAGGGAGGCTCAGAGGATAAGGGCCACTGCCAACATGAACAAGATGGGCCAAATTAACTACAGTCTGCCTCATGAACAGTCCAAGTCACAGCAGAAATGACAGTTCAACAGACCTGAACACCCAACACTCACCACAGTATATCTGTGATCTTCCTTACTACTCCTTACAGCAGAGGCAGAGTAGAATCGCGGAAAGAACCCCCAAACTGTCTGCCACTAGTACTCCTGATTTCTAACCCTTCCCAGAATTCCTCACTTAATACTCCTTACAGCAGAGGCAGAGTAGAATCGCGGAAAGAACCCCCAAACTGTCTGCCACTAGTACTCCTGATTTCTAACCCTTCCCAGAATTCCTCACTTAATACTCCTTACAGCAGAGGCAGAGTAGAATCGCGGAAAGAACCCCCAAACTGTCTGCCACTAGTACTCCTGATTTCTAACCTTCCCAGAATTCCTCACTTAATACTCCTTACAGCAGAGGCAGAGTAGAATCGCGGAAAGAACCCCCAAACTGTCTGTCACTAGTACTCCTGATTTCTAACCCTACCAGAATTCCTCACAGGCTAGGGCCACCCAGCTGGGCCTCACAATATTAGCAGCTCCTCTATAGGAGGATCAGAGATCAAATGACTCAGACAGCACAGTCCTTCCAGTTCTGCCCTCCCAGCCCAGCAGACAGGGACCTAGTTTAGAAAGACTGTATTTAGTACACATTATTCGACTCTCCTACAGCACATCCTGTTTCTCATCCAAAGCACAGGGTCCTTGTGTGCACATTCCATCCCATTGTACACTCACTTTCCAGTGCAGCCATCCCATTGCCTCAGAGATGGGAAATACTGCAGACAAACACAGATCACATTCATAAAGTAATCACTGTTCCTGTGTAACTGTGTTTATTTTGTAACTGTTGTTAAACAAAAACAGACCATATACTAGAAAACAATCAGGATCAAGTTAGGGCTTGGAGGGAGCAAAGACAATGTGAATATGTTGCACTTTTAATCTCAAAAATTATTTTGAAAAGTTGAAACAGGCTTTATGACCCTGTGCTCCAGAGACTAGGGATTTGTATTAGAGCACAATATATATCTCTCATATATTTCCCTAAAGATGAAGATCTTATTCCAGAAAAGTAATGGTCCTGTTAAGCAGGGACACAACATTTTACCCAGATCATCTATTTTGGATAAACTACTGTAAATATCACACATTAGGTTTCAAGATAAGGTCAGTCCATCCCCAGATTGCCATTGTCTATGGACTGCAAACAAAGGTCAATCAGGATAATAATACAGCATCACAACTGACTACCTGATTCCACATAAGTAATCTCAGTTGAAAGAGGAAAGAAAGCTCTCACCCTCGGGCTAACCTCTCACTTCCTGTACTGTGTCTCCACCAGCTTCAAAGTTGGTCAATGAGTTAAATTCTTATAACAATCCCTCTTTATTTCTATGTCCCCAGTAAAATTCAGAAAGATCAACAGACACTCATTAGCTGCTCTATTTTCCTTTCTAACTGACTAGTGAAGGACAAACCTGGAAGGAGTTGCAGGACTGTCTTCCCAGCACTGGGCAGCAGAGGCAGGATTAGGTGTTCAAAATAATTCTTAATTTTTTTTTCGAGACAGGGTTTCTCTGTAGATTTGGTGCCTGTCATGGAACTAGCTCTTGTAGACCAGGCTGGCCTCAAACTCACAGAGATCCATCTGCCTCTGCCTCCTGAGGGCTGGGATTAAAGGCGTGCGCCACCACCACCCAGCAAAATAATTCTCAATTACATAGCAGGAGGCAAGCCTAAAGTATAGGAGACATTGATCTACATAGAAATCAACAAAACTTGAAAGAAATGAAATGAAACTGTTAATGACTTAGAAACATTGGATAACAGAAACAAATAGAGATAAGAGCAGCAATACACTTAAAGAAAGTATTTGAGCTGGGCGGTGGTGGCGCACATCTTTAATCCCAGGAATTGGGAGGCAGAGGCAGACGGATCTCTGTGAGTTTGAGGCCAGCCTGGTCTACAAGAGCTAGTACCAGGACAGGAACCAAAAGCTACGGAGAAAACCTGTCTCAAAAAATCAAAAAAAAAAAAAAAAAAAAGAAAGAAAAAAGAAAAGAAAAAAGAAAGTATTTGAAACTGATACCAAAAAGTGATTTTTAAAGTGATGATAATAATGCACTTTTAGCTGGGCAGTGTGACTCAGGCCTTTAATCCCAGCACTCAGGAGGCAGAAGCAGGCAGATCATTGTTAGTTTGAGGCCAACCTGGTCTACAAGAGCTAGTTCTAGGACAGGCTCCAAAACTACAAAGAAATCCTTTCTCAAAAAAAAAAAATCTCTGTGAGTTCGAGACCAGCCTGGTCTACAGAGCTCCAAAGCCACAGAGAAACCCTATCTAGAAAAAACAAACAAACAAACAAACAAAAAAAAAACAGGAAAGCCAAAACAATCCTATACAATAAAAGAACTTCTAGAAGCATCACAATACCTGACTTCAATCTTTACTACAGAGCTACAATACTGAAAACAGCCTGGCATTGGCATAAGAACAGACAGCAGGAACAATGGACTAGAAGACACGTGACTAGAAGACACGGATATCAACCCACACATCTTCAAACACCTGATTTTTGACAAGGAACCAAAAAATATCAAATGGAAAAAAAGAAAGCATATTTAACAAGTGGTGCTGGCATAACTGGATATCAACATGTAGAAAAATGAAAATAGACCCATGTCTATCACTATGCACAAAACTCAAGTCCAAATGGATCAAAGACCTCAACATGAAGCCAGCCACACTGAAACTTATAAAAGAGAAAGTGGGAAGTACACTTGAAGGCATTGGCACAGGGAACCACTTCCTGAATATAACGCCAGCAGCACAGACAATGAGAGAAACAATTAAATGGGACCTCCTGAAACTGAAAAGCTTCTGTAAAGCAAAGGACATGGTCAACAAGGCAAAACGACAGCCTACAGAATAGGAAAAGATCATCACTAACCCCACATCAGACAGAGGTCTGATCTTTAAAATATACAAAGGACTCAAGAAATTGGACACCAAAAGAACACATAATTCAATAAAAAATGGAGTAAAAACCTAGACAGAGAACTCAACAGATGAATCTAAAATGGCTGAAAGACAATTAAAGAAATATTCAATATCCTTAGTCATCAGAGAAATGCAAATCAAAACAACTCTGAGATTATACCTGACACCTGAATATATGGCCAAGATCAAAAATACTGATGACAACTTATGCTGGAGAGGTTGTGGGGAAAAGGGAACATTTCTGCATTGCTCGTATGAATGCAAGCTGGTACAGCCCTTTTAGATGTCAGTGTGGCAATTTCTCAGAAAATTAGGAAACTACCTTTCTCAAGACCCAGTAATATCACTTTGGGGTATATATCCAAAGGATGCTCAATCGTGCCACAAGGACATGTGCTCAACTATGTTCATAGCAGCTTTGTTTGTCCTAGCCAGAACCTGGAAACAATCTAAATGCTGCTCAACTGAAGAATGGATAAGGAAAATGTGGTACATTTACACCATGGAGTATTACACAGCAGAAAAAATAATGACATCTTGAATTTTGCAGGGAAATGGATGGAACTTGCAAACATTATTTTGCATGAGGTAACCCAGACCCAAAATGACAATTATCACATGTACTCACTCATAAGTGGTTTTAAAGCACAAAGCAAAGAAAGCCAGCCTACAGACCACAAATACCAGATCTTAGACAAAAATGAGGATGCTAAGAGAGACTTACAGAGCTCTAATCTACATGGGAAGTATGAAATATAAAAAGACAAGATCTCCTGAGTAAACTGGGTACATGCGGACCTTGGGAGAGGGTTGAAAGGGGAGTGGAGAGGCAGGGAGTGAAGCAAAGAAAATTGTAGAGCTCAATAAATACCAATAAAAAAAGATCGATCATATCTGCAGGGGATAGTTGTCTAATTGCAAATTCAATGTTCCTTCACTCAAGATAACCTTCCTAATCTGGACACCCACACAATCTGGTCTGTGTTCATTCACATGACATTAATTTACACATGCTGGGCAATTACAAACCACTCCTGCTACCACAGTCAGGCCCTTTTTCATAGTGGTGGCTCCAACAGCTGATTGCCCATGCTGTGCCCCCTGCAGTGCACACAATAATCTATTCTTCCTATTGTGGTCTGAGGAGAGAAAAAATGCTCCATATGCAAATCTTTTTCCTGCGACTGTGTTGGCACTCAACTACATGGTTCAAATGCATTATTTTATTTTATTGGGTTTTTTTTTTTTTTGAGACAAGGTATCTCTGTAGCTTTGGTGCCTGTCCAGGAACTACTTCTTGTAGACTACCCTGGCTTCAAACTCACAGAGATCTGCATGCATCTGCCTCCCGAGTGCTTGGATTAAAGGCGTGCACCACCACTGCTAGGCAAATACATATTTTAAAACTGTGAATTGGTACAGTCACTTAAGAACTTTGAGGGTGTAATATAGAGGACACTCAAGGTTACCTAGGAAAGCAACAAACAGGGACCAAGGCCACCTGAGTCAACATAACAGAAGTTGTCTCAGAAGCAATATTTCTATCAGGACGGAAATGCAGCTCTTCTAGAATTAATATGCCTTCCCACTGAGAAATCACATCACACACTTAGGAGATTAATAAAGAAAAGTCTCTTTAATGATGTTATGCATTGATCTCTGTCCAATGCTCAAGGGGAGCTAGGTTAGATAGATTTTGCATTCAATATATGCTGTTAGTCATAAGTATCCCTTAGGATAATGGTCCAGATTATACTCTGAACAATTGAAATAGAAACAGGCAACTTGCCAGTCTAAATATATAGGCAAAAATATTCTCAGAATATTTTCTTAAGTATGCCCGTGACTTGTTACAGCAGGTCATTCTTCACTGACAGGGTTCTAAGGTGAAGATCACAAGGGAGGAGAAAGACTGGACTGGACAAGTAAAAGATAAAAAAAGATAGGGTGGGGAGGTGTTGCAGAAGCCTAGTAAGCTTCTTGAAGAAAAATAGCATCTTAGCTGAGCAGTGGTGGGGCATGCCTTTAAACCCTGCCAGCAGATCTCTGTGAGTTCAAGGCCAGCCTAGTCTATAAAAGCTGGTTCCAGGATGGGCTCCAAAGCTACAGAGAAACTTGAAAAACCAAAAAAAAAAATGAAAAAAGAAAAATAGCATCTTGCCAGGTGGTGGTGGCCTATACCTTTAATCCCAAGACACAGGGAGAAGAACCCTGTGCCTCTCTGTGAGTACAAAGCCAGCCTGGTCTATTACTTCCTTGGGGGAAATGAAAGAATTAAATGAAGTCAACAGAAACTATGATACAATGAGACAAATTTAGGGAGAGGCTACTTCAACAATTCTACACAAAGGGTATACAGGGTATTTTGAAATCTTTGCTATGTACAGAATGGCCTTGGTACTGAGAACCATAGCTCCATATGGTGGGAAAGGTTGAGTTGTCAAGATCTGAAGCAAACCCTCCACAAAGGCCTGGGTACCAGGCCATTATGGGCTCTCCAAAGCACATTCCTGGTTTTAGAGAAGGAGCTGTTTTAGTATCAATACATCAGATCCTTAGGGAAACTCACAGGCTTATGCCCCAGGCTGTTACTAGGTCAGCAACAATGTCTGACCTCCCTGCCTGAGGTCCTAAAGGAAAGCCTTGATTGATCAGGAGAGTCATTCACACAACAGTGTTTTACATTTCAAATATATGTCACCCAGTGTAATATTGTTCTTCTGACAGAACTATGCCTCTCTCAAAAAGAAAACTGGAACTTTATGGCATGCCAGGTCTTAAGGTTGGTTGTGACCTGTAATGTCTCCTTGAGCAGCTTGTTAACAGGTCTATTCTTTGATATTTGGATGGGTCTAGTGATTTTATTTTTATTTTTCAAGACAGGGTTTCTCTGTAGCTTTGGAGCCAGTCCTGGAACTCACTCTTGTAGATCAGGCTGGCCTTGAACTCACAGAAATCCACCGGCCTCTGCCTCAAGAGTATTGAAATTAAAGGTGTGCACCACCACCACCCAGCAGTGACTTTTTATTTTTAACTCAGTGATGGCTTCTTTGAAATGGTTTGGAGTCAAATATCTGGACAATCCTGATAAACAATGTATACCCGGGCATTCTAATCTCTACCAGACCTCATTAGCATAGACTCACAGTTTGGGTGTTTTAGACGCATTTCTCCCTCTGATAAATTCTACTTTGTGGGACTTAATTATTTTTTAAGCATTGGTAAATCTATTGTATCACCAATTCTACTCTTCTACATTATGACACAGTAGTGGAGAGCTACACGACATGTGAGATGCCTTTGATAACCACAAATTTAAATATAAATTCAGATCATATTTAAAGCTTAAATGCAAAGTGCTCGATATTGAGAAGATACTGGAGAAACGAGGCTTCTCTGAGTTTGGCAACTTGTTTCCATGAATACAGGAACCCTGTTGAAGTTGACTAGCAAGGTGTTTGTACACGCAGCTTCCTGCTCCCAATACTCTAAGCAGATGAAACCACAGAGCAAAGTTATTCAGAGGCCTGCCCTTAGGTCCAGGAGTGAGCAGGGACCATGCGGGACTTCACAATACAGGCAATATGGCGGCAGGTTCCCACCCAGACCCATGGAGGCAACACCATGGTGTTTTCCGCACCTCGCCCTCTGCTCCTCCCCATCAGGAGACAGCGTTCCCTCACTCACCATGTTGGGCTTCTCCATTTCGCCAAAGTTCTCAGTGCATCGTCTCCCTGCAACAACAACTGAACCAAGAACAGGAAACAACTGGCACCAGCTCCTCTTCAAAGCCAAGACTGGAGGTGGCTGCCCGGAAGAGACCTCCACCGCTTCTGACTGGCAGGTCACCTGGAGTGCATGATTGGCTAGTGAGTCCTGAGTGACAAGAGCACCTCCCATCGGGATATAGTGTGCTTAAAGAGACAGAATACTAAGCAGGGCGATGTTGGCGCACGCCTTTAATCCCAGCACTCGGGAGGCAGAGGCCGGTGGATCTCTGTAAGTTCGAGACCAGCCTGGTCTACAGAGCTAGATCCAAAGCCACAGAGAAACGCTGTCTCGAAAAACCAAAAAGAAAAAAAGAAAAAAAAAAACCTTTAAGTAAAATCTCTCTCAGATATAATCAATTCTTTGTGTATCAGATAATCCTAGAGGTAGTCAGTTTTGACAACCAAAAACAGCCATTTCAACAGCCAAGACAGAAGAAATGATAAAAGAAAATCTTGCCTGCAGGAGGCACAAAGAGCGTGGGAATTGTGTTCATAACAGTGTTTTTCCTCAACAAATAAAACATGGAGATTTTACGTAGGGAGTCTGAACATGAACACGCAATGTTGTCCCTTGCCTTAAGCATGCTCAGTTAACTTCTAACCACAATCAAAATGTAAAAGCAGAGATATTTAGGGACATTCTTACCTCAAAATCATGTAGGAACAAATGAAAATTAGACAAATGATGGAAAGAAATGCCTCTGGCATGTTCATACTGTACCATAAGGTCTTAGTTGAAATTCAAGTGGATGACACTGTGACTATCAATCTTGATGCTTATTCTAAAAGATAACTTTACCAATACCATAATTTTCACAAACACTAAAGATAGAGAACACAAGACCAGAAAACTTCAAGGAAAGGTCACCTAACAGCCCTCTATACAGTGCTTCTGGAGGAGCAGTTATGATGATCTCTATTAATCTCAGTGAAAGTTGCTTTTGCTCTGTACAGACAGACTAGGGAGAAGGCCACAGCTGCAACATAGTCTACAAACAAAAAAAAAATCACACAACCCAGGAAAATAAGAAACCTGAATAACATCCAAAAAAGGAGTTGTGGAGAATTGGAACAATATTACCTCTTAAACTCATCCCAAATATCTGCCACTGCTGCCCATAAAAGCATTTGCAAAAATAAATATACTCAAATATGCAAGCACGTACTATTAATTCAATTCACTGGGAAAAACCGAACATTTGCCAGTGGGTCACGGAAATTACTTGGCACGAGTGAGAAATGTTAAGTCTGGAGCTTAGCCTCCAGCCCCTGGCATTCATCCTAGTACCCCCTGGCCTGGGAGTGCATTATCCTGGACTCCAAATCCCAGCATGCCAGATACTGACCCCCCCCCCAGGGAGGAGTCAGGACCTCTCCCACAGCATATTTAGGTGGGATCCTAGAAGAGAAACACTTGGTTCCCAGTTTGCATGGGCTCCCCCATGTCCTGATTCGCAACATGGGATCAGCCACTAGAGGGCGCTGTGTTTAATAAAATGATGGATATTTTGATTTGGTTTCATTTCACCTAATGGAACTTCTTTGTGCTAGCAGAGCTGCGCAATCTTAGGATTTTTTTCTTACCAAGTAGGAAACACAGAACACACAACAAACACTCTTAGGAGTTTATTAGAGGGGGCATGCAGAGGCCTGGGACGTCAGTGTTCAGAGACAGGGAGGAGGAAGATGGCTCATCCAGCTTTTAAATGCTGCCTGGTGCATGCACACAGGGGTTGACATGGCTCCATCATATACAGATGATAGGGCTCATGGAAGCGGGCAAGGGCTTAGCTGAGTCATATGTGGATCATGCAGGAGGGCGTCTTTAACATCCCCAGGTGACTGAGGGCTTGTCTGCCCCTGCATGATCCCTAGAACCTAGGAGTGTCAACTATATGTGGCTTAAATCATTACAGTCACCACCTTACCAGGTGATGTGAAATGCCCATCATGAGCTGGGTATTTCTGGATCTATCAAGTTATAAAGTAGGACATCTACAGCTGCAACCTGCTACCAAATGGAAGTGGTATATTAGAGATCAGGACAAAGTAGGTCCTGAAGACACAAGGAAGATACATGAAGAGATGGCCAACTTCCAATCGTTTCTACTCCTGTTACTATGCCGTCTGCTGTCAACAATACACCTATAGTCTATTCCCTATGATTGGTTGAATGAGAAAGAGATTACTAGGCCCTGGCTGATGGTTCAATACATCATGCATGAACCACCCAGAATTAGACAGCTGCAGGATTACAATCCCTGTCTGGGACAACCCGGAAGATGCTTGTGAAAGGAAATGTTCAGAGTGGGCAGAAAATCAAACAATACACATTTGAATGTGGTTTATTTGGAAGGAGAAATGGTCTAATCTACAACTAGCAATGCACTGACTGATAAAATTTATCCAGTGGTTTGACTGGATGCTGAGGGATTAGTAAAAAGCATGATTAGAAAATTGGTGGGAGAAGACATCAGAGGACGAAGAATGTGAATAATCTCTGTGAAAGGGAAAGGAGTATAAAGATCCTTGGATTCCTTGTAAATGCTGATCAAAAGGTTCATTCAGTTGAGGAGGAGTTCAATGCTCAATCAGACTTGATGACTCTTCCGTGTACAGTCAGCCTCTTTTCCCAGTTATTCATGTCAGTGTCCAATGGGCCCATGACCAAAGTGGCCATATTGACAAAATGGGAGATAGGCATGGGCTCAACAACATAGACTTGCACTCATCATGGCTGACTTGGCTACAGCTTTTGCTGAGTTGTCATATCACACATCAACAGAGACCAAAACTTAGCTCCATATATGACACCATTACTAGAGTGACCAGTCACCAACCTGCTGGCAGGTTGACTACACTGGAAAACTTCCTCTGTGAAAAGGACATTTGGGGTTCAAATGCTCTTAAACCAACAGACTAAAGAAAGAATAACAGCCTTGGGCAGGGTGATATATCTAGATTAGCATGGGGAAATTGGATTGTCTCTTCACAATAGAGATAAGAAGGATAATATGTCCAGAATGCAGGAGATCTTTTAGGGCATCTCCTTGTGATACCAGGTCTTGTCATTAAGATAAATTAGAAACAAAAACAGTGTAATCTAATAAGTATGACAAAGGTCACATATCCATCAGGAATGAAGGCATGGGTCACTTCTCTAGGAAAAGACCCAAGACCTTGTGAAGTGCTTGCAGAGGTTGGGAGAAATACAGAATGGGCAGCAGAGTATGGCAGTTCTAAATACCATCTAAAGTCACGTGACTATTGCAGCAATGAAAACTTTAACTGATATGAGTGTTTCTGTTGTATTTTGTTGATAATGCATTTGTAAAGTTATTTCTATGTCCTTTAAATTTCCTTATCATATGTTGCAACATCAATTAAGAGAATATTTGTGTTTATCAGAAGTTTGAGATACTAGAATGATATCCTCCAAGGGACATTGCCATTATTCTAAATATATAATCATTTGTATTTAACATAATTATGTTATGTTTATTAACCCGGTTATTGATTTTCATTTGGAAATTAATAAGGTGATATGATTGTATGTCATGTTGACAATGGATTGATTATGACTGTTGTTCTTTTTTAAAAAATGCTGCAAGATCCCCAGCAGCAGTAGGCAGCAGAAATGCTGTAGGTCCCAAATGGTGGTGGCGGGCCATGTGGTGGCAGACAGCGGGCCCTGGGAGCAGCCAGTCCCAGGCAGAGATGGCTGCTGGTATCAGAGCGGTGGTGGCGGGCCATGTGGCAGCAGGCAGTTGGCCCCAGGCAGAGACGGCTGCTGGTCCCCAAGCAGTGGCTGGTCCCAGGCTTGGAGACACATGGCTGGTGGGCAGAAGACAGAAACATGGATAGACACGACATGCAGGGTGAGGTTGAAGTTTATTCTGGGGGTTATGGAGGAGGAAGAGTGAAGGGGGGGGACAGAAAGAGAGAGAGAGAGAGAGAGAGAGAGAGAGAGAGAGGAGAAAGAGACAGAGAAGGGAGAAAGCAGAGAAGTGGGGAGAGAGGCAGAAGCGAAGCTGCCTCTCTGAGAGGAAGATGGAAAAGAGTTTTTGTGGGTGTTTGCACGGCCTTGAAGTGTACTTCTTTGGGATTCCAGCACATACTCAAAACAGCTGAGACACCCAGTCTTGTGGGTCTGAGCTAGATTCTTGAACCTTCCTTTCACTGACAGCCATTTTTGGACTGCACTCTGAAAGTTATTCCCCCCAAAATCCCCATATGATCACAGATAGATAGATAGGTAGATAGATAGATAGATAGATAGATAGATAGATAGATAGATAGATAGATAGATGAATGGAGAGAGATTTGGTCCATAAGTTCTATGACTCTAGAGAACCCTAACTAATATACTGTGATTTTTAGTCAATTAAAATTTTAAACTTCTAGTTTCTAATTTTTATATTTATACTCTGTTGGACTAGAAGTCCAATCATCAGGGAGGAGGTGCTCCAGACACCACTCACAAAGCCTAAATTGATGCAAAAGCACGAGGATTTTTATTTGTGATCCTAGAGAAGCTAAATAAGAAGGTGAACCCAAAAGAAAACATATAGTCACCCGCCTGGATATGGGAAATAGACAAGATGGATGGGCAAAAACTGGGAACTTGGGATGAGGTAGCATGGGGCCAAGGGGAAATGGGGTGAGAAACGTGAGAAGGGGAGACTGGGGGGAGCTTGGGGGAATGAGATGGTTGGGATAAAGGAAGGGTGCACACGGGAGCAGAGAAATATATATCCTAATTAAGGGAGCCATCTTAGGGTTGGCAAGAGACTTGACTCTAGAGGGGCTCGCAGGTGTCCAGGGAGATGTCCCCAGCGAGTACCTTGAACAACTGAGCAGAGGAAATCTGAAATGACCCTATCCTATAGCCATATTGATAAATATCTTACATATCACCTTAGAACCTTCATCTGGCGATGGATCAAGATAGAGACAGAGACCCAAATTGGAGTACCGGACTAAGCTCTTAAAAAAAGACCCAAATGAGGAGCAGAAGAAGGGAGAACATGAGCAAGGAATTCAGGTCCACGAGAAGTGCACCCACCCACTGTGACAGTGGATCTGATCTATTAGGAGCTCATCAAGGCCAGCGGGACTGGGACTGAATAAGCATGGGATGAAGCCAGACTCCCTGAATGTGCCGGACAATGAAGGCTGATGAGAAGCCAAGGACAATGGCACTAGGTTTCGATCCTAATACATGAACTGGCTGTGTGGGAGCCTAGCCCATTTGGATGCTCACCTTCCTGGTCCTGGATAGAAGTGGGAGGACCTTGGACTTCCCGCAGGGCAGAGAACCTGGACTGCTCCTCATTCTCGAGAGGGAGGGGGAATGGAGTGGGGGAAGGGGGAGAGGGGTAGGGGAGTGGAGGAAGGGAGATGTGGGAGGGAGGACGGGGAGGTAAATGGGAAACGGGGAGGAGGCGGTAATTTTAAAAAAATAAATAAATAATAAAAAAAAGAAAGAAAAAAAAAAAGAAAGTCTGGGAGAAGGCTGGGAACTAGGCAGGCAGGCAGGCAGCTGTGAGGTCCTGCTGATGAACATCTTGAGAGCAGTGAGAAGCTATTTGTGACTGTCAGTCAGGAAATGATGCACTCTGAAGTAGTACTTAAAATGATACTCCCAGTGCCCCACTGAGGACACATTAAGAAAGGAAATACTAATGTCTAGTATTTATTTATTTTCTTGGTACTGGTCACACTATACAGCACAGGATGACATTAATTTAAGCATCAATCTGCTTTAGCCCCACAAATGCTGTTATTATAGTTGTGAATGAAGGAACCTAGCAAAGGCTGAAGTCTTGAGATTAGATCACATGAAAATGCTGGGCACTAGCTCAGACCAGTTCAAGACAGGAGAAAACTGGGGAGTCAGATTGACAGATTTAGTGAGACAGACTGTGTCTCTACAGTGGAGGTCCCCATAGGTCTACAATCTCCCCTGCATTGGTATTGGCATTTGATGACACAGACAGAAAGTCAAGATCCCTATCCTAGCAGATCACAGCCTGCTTCATGGATGTGAAGTCCACAATGCTGAGGACTGTAAAGTCCATGTTAGAGATATAGCTCTTTGTGTTCATAGGTTTCATGTACATGAAATATGATGATACTATAAAAAAAAATAGGACCACAGCAAGGTGCTCCAAGCAGGTGGAAAAGCATTTGCAGGGCCTGCCAGCTGAGAGCACCTTTAGGAAGGTGACCAGGATGGCATGTTGGAAAGGCAAATGAGGTACTTGAGTAGAGGTAGCAGAAGGATGGCATCCACAAGGACAAAGTCATTACTAACTGATGTGTCACGACAGGCCAGCTTCAGCACACCCAGGACCTTGCAGGTGAACTTTCTAAATACTTCATGGCCATACAATGACAGTCTCATGGCAATGACTGTTTCTGTCAACTACCTGATGACGTAGAATACCCAGAAGGCTCTTGGATACATTGAGAAAAGCCTGTGGCTCTTGTGCACAGGTACCTGAGTTGCTGACAAATAGCAAGGTAGTGACCACAGGCCGTGATGACAAGCAGCAGGCATTCTGTGGAGCCTGTGGAATGTCTCAGATGCATCTGGATGTCACAGGCATCAGAGAGATGGTCTTCTGGGATGGGAGTAGGTGGAACAGCATTAGAGGCACAAAAGTAGATGTGTAGCAGATTTTCTAAATGGAAATATTACTCAGAAAGTGTATATGGGTGTGTGTAGGCAAGGATCCAACATGCACACAGCCATGAAGGCAGTGTTCTGAGCAGGGTCACCAGGTACATAACTGAGCACAGAGGAAAGAATAGGTCTTCCAGGGATGAGTAGTCAGAAAATTCCTTCAAGATAAATGCAGAGACTTTTGTCCTGATTCTGGGCTACATAATGAAGAGTTATGCCTGGATACACAGTAGAGTGTAAGGACAGAGGATGCAGTGTATTGAGAACACAAAAATTTTTAAGGTCTTTTCCAACATGGATACACGGTCTGTGACTTGGGGACAGTCTCCTCATCTTCTGTAGGTTACATCACATCCATGTGAATAGTGAGGATAATATCCCTAAGAGGGTATTTATGGAAGTATGAATAGGCAGAATCACAGAGAGCCACAGCTGAATGAGAAATAAAGGTGTTTACTGTAGGACTTCTTTTTTATGTAAATTAACCCATTTATTTGTTGGCTGTGCACTATTGTAGTTAGTAGGCTTGTGTATCAAATGGTAGCACTTTTACTGGTCTTTCAGTTCCTTAAGTCTTCTGATGGCAGACTTCACTGTGACAGCAGAAGTCGTGTTGTAGGTCCAGGCCCCGCCAGCCACTGTCTTCATGCAGGAGCCACAGTGCCCGATGCCAACGGCTCATCTCTTCATCTTGGTCTTGCCACAGAAGGAGCACGTGTACTTGGCGTGCTGGCTGATTTCAATTTTCTTCACCATTTTCCGGAGGGAGGCACCATAGCGGGTCCCGTATTTCCCGACAATCCCGACCTTCTTGGTGCATTTAGCCATGTCGCTGGAACCTAAACCAAGCACCACTGTAGGACTTCTTGAAACCTCTAAATGGCTAATGTTTATTGGAAGCTCTCCAAAGGCAATGTAGACTATGTACTTCCAAACTTATCTGAACTTACATCCACTTCACCCCCTATCCTATCACAGAGAAGTGACCTGCAAACAGCATTTGAGAGCTGGTAGCCTGGATCAGAGGTCCTAAAACTTACACACATACTGGGATTATTTGGAAGACTGTCAAAATACAGTGTGTTCCTTCCAGAGTTTCTGGCTTAGGGCAGATGTGTGCTGTTGCTGCTCTGATGCCACAGGGATGAATGTCTCTAAAGGTCCTGCTGACTTTGCTGCAGCCTCTAAGCCATGGCTTACACTGTTCTCACTATCTGGAATATTTTTCATTTTCCCCTCACCTGTAATAGCTGATCTGCCTCTTCTGGTTCTGTTTGTCACACTGTATGCTTTGTATCTCAGGAAGGGACCAGATACTGACCTGTAAACCTGTGAGGAGGCACACCCCCAGAGAGATAATCTCTTAGGTGCTTTGTATGGGCTACAGCTTTAGAAGATGTCTTTTTGTGTTTACATCTCTACTTCAGAATCAGAAATGGTTTTAGAATTAGACAATGTCTATCCTTTTCTAAATCCAAGCATGATGTTAAAAGAAAAACTCAAAACTCTGTCTCATGTCAACAGCCTTCAGGTATGGGACAGAAAGAAGAGCAATTTTAAAGAAACATTTTACGTTACTTCATACCCATTTTCTCTATATCTTATCTTTCACTGAAAACATGTCTACATGAATAATGCTTATATTTTCAACAAAGAACAGCTTCCAAGAAGAAGACATTGGGGCCCCACAATGTCTCTACCTGGTTGATATGACAGCATGATGCTGATAGCTCTGAGACTGATTTATGGGTACAAGCTGCAGATATGGTGCACCTTCTTACAACGTTCTGGCCAGAACTCCAAATAAGAACTTCAGAAGAACCCTACCGAATACTCAGAAACCTTTTGCAATCATCCAAAGCATCAATCTTTTTTTTTTTTTTTTCGAAACAGGGTTTCTCTGTGGTTTTGGAGCCTGTCCTGGAACTAGCTCTGTAGACCAGGCTGGTCTCGAACTCACAGAGATCCGCCTGCCTCTGCCTCCCAAGTGCTGGGATTAAAGGCGTGCGCCACCACCGCCCTATCCAAAACAACAATCTTGAAATTTAACCATCATTTTACCTTTATAATATCCCATAGAAAGAACATCATCCCTGGAAGCAATTTTAAAAGATGCCATTCTCTCCCCCAACAAAGTATATCTTCACGATCAGGGACAACATTTAAGAGTTGATTATTACTCATATAGGATTGTCAGGAGCCATTTCAGGCTTCTCCTTTCTCACATCTCACAGGGCATTGAAGTAAAAATCTTGAGACAGAAAACTTAAAGTTAGCCAAATCATTACATACTGATCGTGGAGACTCAAGCTCTGGAAAGTACTAGAGTGTCTTCAGGGCTAGCTGTTTATCACTAACAGCAGGTGTTCTAGCCACTGACCTTGCAACTGCTCTGCTTAGCTCTCAAACTGACCCACTTAGTTGACTAGCTACGGAGCCCCTCCTTCCCTTCCCCCTTTCCTCAGTTCCCCCCTGCCTGAGCTCCTTTCTGAGTATTTAAGACATGAAACTTGCTTCAATAAACAGATGCCTTGACAAAATACTGCTTGGCATCCGTTTCTCTTTCCTCCCAGGTCTTTCAGATAGTGCCTCTTCAAGACCCTGGAGTAACTTAGGACCTGCTAGGTGGGTCATAGGATTGGGTGAAATGATGTACACCCAGAGATCTCAAAAAGAGGGAAAATGGAATTGGATAACAGGTAGATTACTTAATCCTACTAATAAGTTTGTAATAGAAGGAATACTTGTGAAATATTATTTATGGATTTACATTGGTATAGACTTTTGTATATTGACACAAATTTGAATTATATATATTATATATAATGTTTCTATTTTTGTTTAGAATATTTGTAACAACTATATATAAGGTTATTTTGTCAGATTGTATAAATGTATGATTCTACCTGTTTAAACCATATTTTTATTGACACAATTTTATGATATATTTATCATACTGCATTATATAACTCTACCTCTGATCAAGATTTTTATAAATTGGTTACATTTTGAGGTCATTGTCCTGCTTTACTGCATAGTTGTTTAAAGATTGTTTTATATTCTGATATTAAGTCATATTCTTCAACACTGTGATGAGACTTTGGATGATTGGTCAGTCAGTTGTCTCTGTCAACTACTACACTTTTTGGAAGCTGCTAGACTGCACTACCTGCCTACTCAAGTAATATTATTGCTCTTCTCAGGCCTTTGATGGGGTTGAAGATGAGATAATCATACTTACCATCCTCTTATGATCTAGCCAAGCCACTTCTACAACACGGACTCCTTAGGATAAAATGCTTATCAAACCATTAGGATATATTCCTTAATATTGATTATGCTTATTGTATTTCTAACTTTAATTTTGACATCTTTTCTTGTGTACATAGTTTTGTATAGGGTTTGGAATTTCTTATTAAGTTAAATGGGTAGTTGCTGTGAGAACTCCTTCAGTCAATAGCTTTAAGATATCAATATACTTGGGCATGGTCTCTAAGAGTATAAATGAACCTGTAAAGTGTATGGTTGCTCTCTATAATCCAGCTCTTGATTCTGGATGCTAGCTATATTGTATATAAGACCCATTGCTCTGTAGGTGCTCATCTGACCTATAAAAGTCCGAGGTATTCTTACATTCTAACTTGGTGTTTTCAAAAGTCAAAGATTCAGTTAGTACTCACATAGTTCAGGGTCTGTCACTCTGACTTGTACAACCTTCAAAATTCATTATCAAAACATGAACTCAGTGTTACACAATGAACTTAGAATGAATGCAGCTATATTAAGTAAAATCAAGCACTTCTGTGTCAAGTATTTGTATGTGTGATTATAGGTTTGGGAAGATTGGGAGACATGGTATAAATCTTTAATCTTCTTTTGGAAAATGTGTGGATTGTTTTTTAATTAAATATCATAAATCAGTCTGCCTTAGCAAGAGGAAGTATTTTATTCAGCTACAAAATTAAGCAAAGTTCCATATTTCAGCTATTTATTTTATACTATCACTTTAATTCACCCACAAACAGCTGTGTAACGAGGATTTTTTAATTGTTTTTTATTCAAATATATTCATCCACTACTCACCCTTCCTCCCCCTCCCCTTCTCCCATGATTCACATGTTCCAAATTTACTAAGATCTTGTCTTTCTCTATGTCCTATATAGATTTATGTATGTCTGTTTCTTCTTTGTTGTATATGTTCCAGGCATTGTGAATTGTAGGCTGACTGTCCTGTTTTATATCTAAAAGCCGCTTAAAAGTACATATAACTTTTCTTTCTGCTTCTGAGTTAACTCACTCTTTTATGTTTTCTAGATCCATAAATTTGCACATTATTTCAAGATGTAATTGTTTTTATCCACTATGTAGTACTCCATTGTGTAAATATACCACAATTTCTTTGTCCATTCTTCAATGGAGGGGTTGTTTTCAGGTTCTGACTCTGACAATGTTGCTGTGAACACAGTTGAGCATTTGTCCTTGTGGTATGATTGAGCATCCATTGAGTACATATCCAAAGGGCATGACTGGGTTTTAAGATAAGTTGTTTCCTAATTTTCTTTCATTTTTTTAATTTTTGGTTTTCCAAGACATGGTTTCTCTTTAGCTTTGGAGCCTGTCCTGGAACTAGCTCTTGTAGACCAGGTTGGCTTTGAAGTCACAGAGATCTATTTCTGGCTCCCAAGCGCAGGTATTAAAGCGATGCCTCACAAGCAGGCAGGTGGCTTTCTAATTTTCTACGGAATAACCATACTGATATCCAAAGTAGCTGACGCAGTTTGTAACCCCATCAACAATGGAGGAGTGTTCCCTTAACTCCACATCCTCTCCAGCTTAAGTTGTCATCAGTGTTTTGATCTTGCCTATTGTTACAGATGTAAGAGGGAATCTCAGATTTGTTTTGATTTTCATTTCTCTAATGACTAAGGAGTTTGGAAATTTCCTTAAGTGTCTCAGTCATTTTAGATTCATATGTTAAAAGTTTTTTTTTTATTTAGGTCTGTACTCCATTTTTATTGGAGTACTCTGTTTTTTATTTGATGACCAGTTATTTAAGTTCTTTGTATGTTCTGAAGATCAGTCTTCTGTCCAATGTGGGGTAGGTGAATATCTTTTCCAGTACTACAGGCTACCTTTTGTGTATTGTTGATCATGTCCTTTGTTTTACAGAAACTTTTGCTTCAGGAGATCTCATTTATTATTTTTCTGTGTCTGTGATGCCTGGGGTTATAATTTGAAAGTGGTCCTCTTTACCAATGTGTTCAAGTGTACTTCCAATATTGTTTTATGTAGTTCAGTGTGTTTGTCTTTATGTTGTAGTCTTTGATCCATTGGGACTTGAGTTTTGTTCATGATGATAGATGTGGATCTACTTTCATTCTCCCCCACACTGATATTCAGTTATGCCAGCACCAATTGTTAAATATGTTTTCTCCATTTTATATTTTTTGGTGCTTTGTCAAAAATCACGAGTGGATTGATATCTGGGTCTTAGAATCAGTTCCATTAGTCCTCCTATCTGTTTTTGTGCCAACACCAGGCTCTCTTCAGTACTGTAGCTCTGTAGTCATCTGAAGTCATGAAATATGCCTCCAGAAATTATTTTTTATGTAGGATTGTTTTGGCTATCCTGCATTTTTGGCTTTTCTATATGAAGTTGATTGTTTTTATTTTGAGATCTCTGAAGAATTTTTCTGATATTTACATGGGAATGGTATTGAGCCTTTAGACTGCTATGTTGATTTCTAATTAACAAGGGCAAGGGACATCTTCCCATTCTCTGGTGTCTTCTTTAAGGATTTAATATTCTTTTCCTACAGTCCTTTCACTTCTATAGTTGGCAATTCCATAATATTTTATATTTGTGGCTACTGTTAAGGGTAATGTTACTATCATTTATTACTTCAAGACATCTTTCTTTTTCAGAAAATATTCCTTGTAACCACCTTCTATCTACCTGATAACCACTCCCAATCTTCTGATAACCATAATTATACCCCCAACTTCTAAGGTTACTTTTATACAAAATATACAAGTAAACATATGGGAGGTTTGACTCTTCATGCCTCTCAAATTTCAGTTAATGGTATCCTTTGATCTTAAAAACATTGTTGAAACTTTTTAGGATTTTATGGTTCTGGTTTGAGAGCCAAATTGTGTTTCTTTCACTGGGCCTTTTTAATGTTTTGGCTGTTTTCAGGGAGTTGTTGTTTCATTATCCAGTTCTAGATTCAGAGACAAAGTTCTTTCCTTTGGCTCTGGTTTGAAGACCAAAGTTGGAACACCCTTCCTGTAACCAATAAGGTTTTATCCATTGCTTTGCTGATTCAAACTAAAATAAAGAGAGGTATAATGATGCATAAACAAATTGTTGACATTATGAAACTTTTTTCTACACAATAACTGATTTTGATTAACTGACTGTAAGTGGCTTAACATCTGAAAGAACAATTTAAAATAAGCCCCCAGTTTTTTCCTGAGGTCCAAAAGATTATGATAATATGCACAAGCTTTCTCAGATGACTACACACAAAGTCTTACTCTTCTGTGAAGCACAAAACATTATGACACTGAATTCATTTATAGAGTTTCATTACAGTAAGATTTTTTTCTCATGTTTTTGAAAAATACACAAATTAACTTCAGAGTTTTTCTACAAAAGGGCTCATATAATGTATTTGGAGATGACTGTGAAAAAAATTAGCACATTCCATTCACAGGTATCTCTACAGTATGTTACATTTTAAGCCTTTTAAGAGTACAGGGGTCTGCAAAGGCCTTATCACAGATATCATTCCTAGGGTTTCTCTCCAGTATGTGTTCTTCTATGCATTTGAAGAGTACCATGTTGTGAAAAGGCCTTACCACACTGATTACATTCATAGTGTTTCTCACCAGTATGTGTTCTTTTATGGCTTTGAAGATTGCTGTGGCGTGCAAAGGCCTTATCACACTGGTTACATTCATAGGGTTTCTCACCAGTATGTGTTCTTTTATGGCTTTGAAGATTGCTGTGGCGTGCAAAGGCCTTACCACACTGGTTACATTCATAGGGTTTCTCACCAGTATGTGTTCTTTTATGGCATTGAAGAGCAAAGTTCTGTGCAAAGGCCTTACCACACTCATTACACACAAAGGGTTTCTCTCCAGTATGTGTTCTTCCATGGTATTGAAGAGCACTGTAGCGTGCAAAGGCCTTACCACACTGATTACATTCATAGGGTTTCTCTCCAGTATGTGTTCTTTCATGCAATTGAAGAAGACTGAGATGTGCAAAGGCCTTACGACACTGATTACATTCATAGGGTTTCTCTCCAGTATGTGTTCTTTTATGACTTTGAAGATTACTGTGTTGTGCAAAGGCCTTACCACACTGATTACATTCATACGGTTTCTCCCCAGTATGTGTTCTTTTATGCAACTGTAGATGATTATGTCGTGCAAAGGCCTTACCACACTGATTACATACATAGGGTTTCTCTCCAGTATGTGTTCTTTGATGCCTTTGAAGATCACTGGGACTTGCAAAGGCCTTACCACACTGATTACATTCATAGGGTTTCTCTCCAGTATGTGTTCTTCCATGGTATTGAAGAGCACTGTAGCGTGCAAAGGCCTTACCACACTGATTACATTCAAAGGGTTTCTCTCCAGTATGTGTTCTTACATGGCTTTGAAGATTACTGTGGCGTGCAAAGGCCTTACCACACTGATTACATTCATAAGGTTTCTCTCCAGTATGTGTTCTTTTATGCACTTGAAGATGACTTTGACATGGAAAGGCTTTACCACACTGATTACATTCATAGGGTTTCTCTCCAGTATGTGTTCTTTTATGGTATTGAAGCGCAATGTTCTGGGAAAAGGCCTTACCACACTGATTACATTCATATGGTTTCTCTCCAGTATGTGTTCTTTTATGCACTTGAAGATTACTCTGTTGTGCAAAGGCCTTACCACACTGATTACATTCATAGGGTTTCTCTCCAGTATGTGTTCTTTTATGCACTTGAAGATTACTGTGTTGTGCAAAGGCCTTACCACACTGATTACATTCATAGGGTTTCTCTCCAGTATGTGTTCTTTTATGAAACTGAAGATTACTGTGTTGTGCAAAGGCCTTACCACACTGATTACATTCATAGGGTTTTTCTCCAGTTTGTATTCTTTTATGTGTTTGAAAAGCAGTACATTGAGCAATAGCATTACCACCTTGATTATATTCATAGGGTGTCTCTTTAGTATATATTCTTTTAATCTTTTGAAGATGACTGTGATCAGCAAAGACCTTACCATGCAGATTACATTCATATGATTTCTCTCCAGTATGTGTTCGTTTATGACTTTGATGGGTTTCATAAAGAAAGTCTTTATCATTTTGACCATATTCATAGGGTTTCTCTTCAGTGTGTGTTCTTTTATGCATTTCAAGTTGATTGTGATAAGAAAAGACTTCATCACATTGCTGAATTTCACAGCATTTTTCTCTGCTATGTGTTTTTTCATTCCTTAGAAGATGAGTGTTATAAGACAAGACTTTACCACAGTGAGAATATACTGAAAACTTCTCTCCAGTTTGATTTCTTTCAATCCTGCAAGGATAATTTACACATGTAAAAGCTTTACCACATTCAATGCAGTTGAACCTCATACCTATATGAATTAATTTCATATTTTTTCAAATTGTAAAAAGGAATCAAATATCACGGTTTTATAGCTTTGTTTAATATCATGTTTTGTTCTCTCATTAGGGGTCATTATACATCTAGAAAACATTTGTGATGATAAATTCCATTGTGTCACTGTTTATCTTTCCATCTATAACTATACCTATATTTTTCTAGGATATTTTTTACATTTTTAAAGAAAACTGCATATACTGAGTGCTTTACCAACTTTACTCCATTCATAATTTTACTATATTGTGAATCATTATACATTTGGTAAGTGAACTAAGACACCCAGAAGTATTTACATAGACCTAGAACTCATGTTTGTTTGTTTGTTTCTGTTGTAATGTGAGTTTGTATTTATGTATTAACCATGATGATAGAAAATAAATTAACTTTGTATTTGCGGATCAAATTAAACATGTACACTCTACACAGGAACTACAGTTTATCTTCAGATTTCTCCACAACTGCCCATTGACCCTTGACTAATCTGATTTCACTAAACTTAGCACAGTCACAAAAAGTATATGAGTGATACAAGGCTTACCATGGGCTATTGAATTATTAGAAAGTTTTGCAGCTATACTCAGCATCACTGAAATAGGTATACATTTTCTGTCATGAATAGCAAGAAGCAAATGAAGCAGCAGTTCTACAACATAGCTCTCATGGTGCTATGAATCAAATGGTGATATCTGTTTAGGCATTTCTACCTGGACTTTTTCTTAATTGAAGGCTTTGCAGATGCAATTCACATACATGAAATTGAGGTATATGGATTTGTGAGAACTTAATAACCATCAATACATTTAAAGCTGTGCTTATTTACACTATTGCTTTTGTTTTAAAGTTCCAGAACACATTACAAACTATTCAAAAGAAATTGTTATGAACTTGCCCAAGAAAATTACCTTGCATGTCTTCTAGAACATTGACAATGCTCTTCGGTGTTAAGGTCTTCCCAAATGTATCCTAAAATACAGTACCAGAATACATGTTATATTATTTAAGAATGTGCAATTAGCTTATCTTAAGTGCACCTAAGAACTGTGACTGTGTTATTCACCTCATTCTTCTTTCTCTAAAACAAATTACAGAACAAAATCATAAACCAAGGAAAAGTTGTCTCCATATTTTGAAACATGAAAGAAATTCATTTTCACCTATAGTAGTCAGATTCCTGTAGGTCTCCAGCATCACATCTTTGAAGAGATTCTTCTGGGAAGGATTCAGTAAATCCCACTCTTCCTTAGTGAAGTTGATGTGCACATCATCATAGGTCACTGCCTTCAAAAATATACCATACATGAGTACAATGTAAGTACGACAGTGAAATGCATACTTCTTCAAAAGTATAGTTTTATGATTCTGGTGTTCCCCATTCTAGTTCCATGACATAGACAGTCACTTTAGAATGAAATTGAAAAGGAGAATCAATTCTGTTATTTCTATGTCCTTTGTATAGGACACCACCTTATAAGAGCAGTATCTATTCACAGGGAGAGAAAAAGAGAAAAGATCAACAGGACGTTGTATGCATGAGAAATTTAATGACTACAGAAAGGAAAAAAAAGATGGACAAACTGGGCATATTGGTGTATTTTGCCTTTACCACAACACTCAGAAAACAGAGGTGGGTATATTTGTCTCTGAGATGAATGCCAGTCAAGAATTAACAGAACTGCTTATCTATTTTTGGATACCATGTATCTTGTCAGAGGTTGATGCATGAACATGTCTTTGCCCAAAGGTCAGTTTTGACAACAAGAAAACAAGCTTCGAGTGTCTTCGGTGCTCAACATTCTCTGGAAAATAGATCAATGCTCCCAGTAGTAATCATGTCTCACTTCAACAGTACCCTAGGTTATTTAAGTTCCATATTTTACAGCTCTTTGAAGTGGTTGAAGATTACCTATCTATGCAAAATATATTCTTTATGTGTCTAAAAAACCTGATTATTCTAACTATAAGTATGACAAACATAGATGACTATTGATCTATAATTCTAATACCTATATAACTTAAAGACTAAGACTTCGTATTAGAATATTGTACAATAAACAACTGTACAACAAATGAGGACAATGGGCTCAAAAATGTAACCAATGAATAAGTATCTTGATCAGTGGAAAAAATATACATTGCAAAAATGTTTTAAGCAGAGGTAGAAGCATGAATGCATACAACATTCAATATTTAACATTATAACAATTTATCAAAAACCTATATCCAAGAAACTGTGTATAAATTATAACTTACAAGCATTCACTCTACTACTCACTATTATTATTAATGTATGTAAACTCACACTAATCTATTATTCCATACAATTATCCCTTTTTTTCAAAGAAATCCCTGAGCCCATAAAATTTCCCTTCTAACCCGCAACCCTATACCAATTATAATCAACCCCTAAATAACCCTAGGACAAACTTTGTTGGAAGAGGGGATGTAGTGTTTTAGAATTACTTCCAGCTGTCATGGGGGCAATGTTCTTTCTATGGGATCCTGCGAAAGTAAAATGATGGTTAAGTTCCAAGATTACTGTCTGGTATAATTGCAAATAGTCTCTGAGTATTTTGTAAAGTTTTTCTCATCGTCCTCTTATAAGGTCTGTCCACAACATTTTAAAAAGTAGACCATTTCAGCTAACCATGTTGGAACCATCTTGATCAGCTGGTACACAAAACACATCTGGTAGTAGCACTATAATCATCATGCCACCATATCAACCAGGTTGAGTTGTTGTTGTGGGGCCCTTACTTCTTCCTGAAAACTTCAGAAATTACTGCAGGAAAATTCATTGTTCATTGTGGAAAACTTAAATATTATTTATATAGTCACACACAAACATATATATTCCATGACATGTACAATAGACTCAAAAGTAGAAATGTAGAAAAGCAAAAATTTTTCTAAATTCTTTTTTCTTTCCTTCCCATGCTCCTGACATTGAGAGAGAAACTCTGAATTTTTTTAATGACATGCTTGGATTTATAGAGGGATAGAGCCAGTGTCCATCTCCAAAACCAGCTCTATATATTCATAAATATACATCCACTGACAAATGGCACCCAATGAAATGATAGGATAAAAGTGTATATTACTGAATCTAAAAAGAATAAAGGGACATATATGTGTATGATGTAAAAGTGTAGATTATTAAAATTAATTTTGAAAGTTACTTATTTATATATTTTACATTGATATAGAAATGGATGCTCCCTTTTGATATAAACTTGACATTTTTATCAAAACATACTATCTATGATTTTTATATTCTTACTCAAACTGTTTTATCTAATTCAACTCACTTAAGCATGTAATGAAAATTTCTAGTCCTTGAAAGTTATTATTATATACCAATTAGGATATAAAGTACTGCATGTTAGTACTTTGTTATTTATTACAATTGAAATTATACTCAAGTTAGGTATGTTTTCAACATTATATGAAATTTTTTTTTTTTTTTTGGTTTTTCGAGACAGGGTTTCTCTGTAGCTTTGGAGCCTGTCCTGGCACTAGCTCTTGTAGACCAGGCTGGCCTCGAACTCACAGAGATCCGCCTGCCTCTGCCTCCAGAGTGCTGGGATTAAAGGCGTGCGCCACCATCGCCCGGCTTATATGAAATTTTATTAGCTGATTCAAATGTAAATACTTTAGAGAAAATGGTTGGTGAAGTAAAATGAACTCTGTCTACTTGGGCATTACTTATGAAAATATACAAAAAGGTGATTCTATTAATTATTCAGCAAATAAAATACTTTTATAAAAATTTGAGCCCAAGTAAAAAATTAGGAGAGGTTATTTGTGGAATCTTAATAATTTTCAGAAATTGTTGCAAGACATTGACCATCTATATCCCATGATTGGAGTAAAAAATTGAAAACAGTAATTAGAACCAAACCATAAGGTGACAAGGATTTAAATAGTCAAAGAGAATTATCAACTAAAGCAGAGAAAAAAAAGGTTTACTAGAAATAAAATTATAGGAGGCACTTATGGATTGTTTGGATCTGGAGTTTGATTACATTCAAGACTTTTTTTTTGGATACAGGTTTCTCTGTAGCTTTGGAATGTGTCCTGGACAAGCTCTTCTAGACCAGGCTGGCCTTGAACTCCACAGGCCTCTGCCTCCCAAGTGCTGGGATTAAAGGCCTGAGCCACCACCTCCTGGCCTTCATAATCCTGATTCCTACCTGGTCAAAGACCCCCGAACCTCTAGGGTAATTTACAGCCAGGTTGCTGTTAGCTCTGTCCTGACTCCAAGCAAGCTTTTTTATGAGAACATGATCAAAATGTCATAATTTCCCCTTTGTTACTAAATAAAAAGTGAAGGATTTAACTAACACAGTAAAGCTATATACAAAATATACAACAACTATGTACAAATATATATATATAGGAAACAATGACCAATTCATTTGTATTTGGTAAATTTAGAGAAAATACTTTATTATCTATCCTATCTAGGTAAGTCCAAAGTGTTGTACCTAAATCATTATTTATCCCAACCTAAAATAAAATTTTTAAATCTCTTAACCTTACATATTTCATGCTAGTTTCTCAGTTGTTTCAATTTGGTAACAGAGAAAACTACAACTATCTAGTATTTAACTCCATTAGAGACACGAGAAGGATATAATACTACCTGAGTAAACAGAAAGTATAGTGTTTATCTATCTCCAAGCAGAAATCTCATGTCCAAATAGATCAAAACATAAAACCAACCACACTGAACTTCAGAGAAGTGAAAGTGGGAAGTACACTTGAACACATTGGTACAAGAGACCATTTTCTAAATATAACCCCAGCAGCACGAACACTAATAGCAATATTTAATAGATGGGGCCACCTAAAACTGAGAACTTTCTGAAAATCAGAGGAAATGTTCAATAAAATGGCAGCCTACAGGATGGAAAAAGGTCTTCTTCAACCCCAAATCAAACAGAGGGCTGATATCCAAAATATATAAAGAGCTCAAGGAACTGGTCATCAGAAGAACAAATGAGCCAATGGAAAAAATTGTACAGAACTAAACAGAGAACTCTCAACAGATGACTATAAAGTGACTGAAAGACACTTAAGATTTCACCTTGCACCTGTAAGAATAGCCAAGATAAAAAACACTGAGGACAATTTATGCTGGAGAGGATGTGAGGTGAAGGGAAAACTTTTCCGTTGCTGGTGGGCATGCAAACTGGTACAATCACTTTAGAAATCAGAATGGTGATTTATCAAAAAATTAGGACACAACCTACCTCAAGACCAAGCAATACCACCTTTGGGTATATACCTGAATGACTCTCAATCATACCCCAAGTGCATGTGTCCAGCTATACCCATATCAGCACTATTTGTATTAGCCTGGTAACAACCTAAACACTCCCTGACCAAAGAATGGGTGAGGAAAATGTGTTGCATTTACACAATGGAGTGCCACACAGCAGAAAAAAAAAATGACATCTTGAAATTGCAGGCAAATTTATGGATCGAGAACACATCATACTGAGTGAGGTAAGCCAGACCCAGAAAGACAAATATACAATGTTCTCACTCATAACTGACTTTTAGACCTAAAGCAAAGAAAACCAGCCTACAATTCTCAACCCCAGAGAATGTAGATAACAAAGAGGAATCTAAGTCTGTGACAAATTCAGTGGCCTTGCCAAATGGTTTGCATATATAGAATTCTTATTAGACAAAGAGTCAGTGAGGACTTCCCTGGCTTTAGATGATTCTCTGTTTAGAGGGAGACAGATCAAGGTGATTCCCATCAGCACAACAGACGGGTTATCCGTGTGCCCAAACTACCAATTACAACAGCTCCCAGTCTGGATTCTACAGTGGTTTAAACAGCTGGCCCTTGCATCAAAAAAATAAAAATAAAGAAAAGAAAAACAGAAGGTGGAAATTTATTTTTTAAAAAAAGATATACTGGGCTGGAGAGATGGCTCAGTGGTTATGAGCATTGCCTGCTCTTCCAAAGATCCTGAGTTCAATTCCTGGCAACCACATGGTGGCTCACAACCATCTGTAAAGAGGTCTGGTGCCCTCTTCTGGCCTGCAGACATACACACAGACAGAATATTGAATACATAATAAATAAATGAATAAATAAATAAATAATAAAAAAGATATACTGTGGACAGGGGAGAATCCCATAACTAACTGAGGAGGGACCTGCTCTGGGCAGTAAGGCAGGCCCAAGGAGTAAGGCAGGGGTGACATATTCCCTCTGGAGATTCAATATGGACACTTCTCATATGTGCAACCTGCTCCCTGTTTTCCTGTTCCAATTCACTCTCTTTGGGGCTGATCAAGGGTAGGTGGGCACGGATGGTAGGAGGCCTTTTTTTTACCTAGAGCTCTGAAGGGCACCAATCTGTTCAGCTTGTTTCCTTCCCTCATCTACTCCCTGCCTTTTGCAGTCCCTGCCTGCTCCTGATTTACCAGGTCTAGGCACATGCTACCCTTCTTTCCTCGGGGCTCCTGCCTCTAAAGTTTGTCTGGTGCATTTTTTGGTGCCTTTTTGTTTATTTTTCTGTATTGAGTGTCTTTCTTTGCAGATATTTGTAGCAGAAAGAACTCACAGTGGATTCAGTGTAAATTCCACTTACCCCTGGGGAAATACACTACTTTGTTTTGGGAAGCTTTGCACTGTTGTTTTGTTGTTGTTGTTTATCAGGTGTTCTTGTTTTGTTTTATTTTTTGTTTACATTTTTCCCTTTTATTTGGAGGGAATGGGAAGAATTGGGAATAAGGAGGTGAGCGCTGCATTTTGTTTATTTTTTAAACTCAATTACAATGGATGTGTTTTTTTTTTAAATAATGTGTCATGAGGAAACTTGCTTATAAAAAAAAGAAAAATGATTTAAAATTTATTTTCTCCTACATGGATTATGGCCCAAGATGTGAATTATGCTTCATCTACCTGCTTAACACAGTGCACACCTGAGAAATCTCTGTAGATCAGAAACTCCTTTGTCCCCTGGAACTAAGCTTCGCTGGATCACACCATTGCAGCTAGTGGGAGCATCACATTCAAAGCATTCTAATCATGCATTGCTAGAAGAACATCAATATCATCATTTCCTACCAGTTCCGAAACTCTTTGTAATCTTTATAACACAAATCTGACATTGGAATGCAATATTGAGAACTTCTGGAATCTAGACCTTCAGTTTTCTAATCTCTCTTCCCGCTGCACACCAAGAGCAGTGCCCATGTGTGTACTCTGGACAATCACCATCATATCCTGAATTTTCAGACTCCCCTGCCCCAATAAATTAATATACAGGGAGGCTCAGAGGACAAGGGACACTGCCAACATTAACCACATAGACCAACATAACTACAGTCTTGCTCATGATTAGTCCAAGTCACAGCAGAAATGACAGTTCAACAGACCTGAACACTGAACACTCACCACAGTATAGCTTGTGATTGAAAGACCTGGATAACTCCAGGTATCCCCAAAGAAAGCCCTGGATAAATCCAGGTTCCCACACCCCCACCCCCAGCAGGAAGAAAATAGCCAAAATTCCAAGCAGGAAGAGAAGAATCAGGAATCTAGCATTAGCCAGTTTAGTGACTGTTTCAGGAACTAGCTGAAGATAAAGTTAGGTTGTAATCTTGAGAATAATCTTGAGAAATGGAGAGCTTCCCCCTTGTTATAATGACCTTGGGAGTGGTCCTGAGAGGTAGGGGGTTGCCCCCTTGTAATCTTTACTGGTATTTTCAGAATTTTCTGTGACACACTCCCTGCCAATTCCAGATCACTGGGCTGTGGTTTCTTCCTGGTCACTCGGGGTCGAACTCACCCCCTGCGTGGGTTATGAGTCTCGGCCCTAGTGCACTGGTTCCCGTCTCATCTCATCATTAAAGCTTCTTGTGACTGCAGCAAGGACAGTCTCTTGTGAGTTACTGGGGGGTCATGTTATCCAGAGACTTGAGTGAGAGTCTCCCCAGCATGATCTTCCTTACTACTCCTACTGCAGAGGCAGAATAGAATCATGGAAAGAACCCACAAATTGTCTGCTACTAGTACTCCCCATTGCTAACCCTTCCCAGAATTCCTCACTGGCTATGGCCACCTAGCTGGGCCTCACAATATTAGCATCTCCTCTATAGGAGAATCAGAGATCAAATGACTCAGACAGCACAGTCCTTCCAGTTCTGCCCTCCCAGCCCAGCAGACAGGGACCTAGTTTAGAAAGACTGTATTTAGTACACATAATTCGACTCTCCTACAGCACATCCTGTTTCTCATCCAAAGCACAGGGTCCTTTGTGTACACACTGTATTGTACACTCACATTCCATTGCAGCCATCCCATTGCCTCAGAGATGGGAAATCCTGAAGAGAAACACAGGTCACATTCATAAAGGAATCAGGGTTCCTGTGTAACTGTAGTAACTTTGTAAGTGTTGTTAAAGAAAAACAAACCATGGATTAGAAAACAATCAGGATCATGTTAGGGCTTGGAGGGAGCAAAGACAAAGTGAATATGATGTAGTTTTAATCTCAAAAATTATTTTGAAAAGTTGAAATAGGCTAAAGGCCATGTGTTCCAGAGACTATGGATTTGTATTAGAGCACAATAAATATTTGTCATGTATTTTCCCTAAAGATGAAGATCTTAATCCAGAAAAGTAACAGTCCTGTTAAGCAGGGACACAACATTTTACCCAGATCATCTATTTTGGATGAACTATTTTAATATCGCAATTAGGTTTCAAGATAAGGTCAGTCCCACACCCAGATTCCCCTTGTCTGTGGGCTGCAAACAAAGGTCAATCAGGATAATACTGCATCACAACTGATCAATCAGGACTACCTGATTCCACATAAGTAATCTCAGTTGAAGGAGGAAAGCTCTCACGCTCAGGCCCACCTCTCACTTCCTGTACTGTCTCCACCAGCTTCAAAGTTGGTCATTGAGTTCAATTCTTATACCAATCCCTCTTCATTTCTGAGTCCCCAGTAAAAGCCAGAATGATTGGCAGACACTCATTAACTGCTCTATTTTTTGTCTCACTGACTAGTGAAGGACAAACCTGGAACGAGTTGCATGACCGCCTTCCCAGAACTGGCAACCGAGGCAGGATTAGGTGTTCAAAATAATTCTCAATTACATAGCATGAGGCAAGCCGAAAGTTTAGGGACATTGCTCTACATAGAAATAAACATAAATTGAAAGAAATGAAATGAAACTCTCAATGACTTAGAAACATTGGAGAACAGAAACAAATAGAGATAAGAGCAGCAATACACTTAAAGAAAGTATTTGAAACTGATACCAAAAAGTGATTTTTAACAATGCACTTTTAGCTGGGCAGTGGTAGTACACGCCTTTAATCTCAGCACTTGGGAGGCAGAGACAGGTGGATCTCTGTGAGTTCCAGCCTGGTCTACAAGAGCTAGTTACAGGACAGGCTCCAAAGCCACAGAGAAACCCAGTCTAAAAAACACACAAAAAAAAAAAAATCCCAGCACTCGGAAGCAGAAGCAGGCAGATCTTTGTGAGTTGAGGCCAGCCTGGTCTTCAAGAGCTAGTTCCAGGACAGGCTCCAAAGCTACAGAGAAACCCCGTCTCAATACACCAAAAAATGCACTTTTAAGATTAAATAAAATTTTCTATATTGACTTTAAAAAAGAGTAGGCTCTTCCCTATGAAAGGGGATGTCATTAACAAGAGATAGTTTGATGGTGCCCATATACATATGTTGACTGCAGAGATCTGTACCCGAACACATAAAGTTAGTCAATGGCCTATTTTTCAAATTTCCAAGCCGACATAACTCTGTCAAGCAAGATCGATCATATTTCTTACCAAAAGCAATCTACAGATTGAATACAATGACCATTAAAATCCCAGCAAAATTCTTCTAAGACTTTGAAAGAACACCACTCAAATTTATATCAAAAACAAAAAAACCAGGATAGCCAAAACAATCCTTTAAAATAAAAGAACTTCTGGAAACATCACAATTTGTGACTTCAATCTTTACTACAGAGCAACAGTACTGAAAACAGCCTGGTATTGTCATAAGAACAGACAGAAGAGGCTGGATAGATGGCTGCTCTTTGCCTGCTCTTTGAAAGGTCCTGAGTTCAATTCCCAGAAACTACATGGTGGCTCCCAACCATCTGTAATGAGATCGGATACCCTCTTCTGGCCTGCAGGCAGACACACAAGAGAGAATATTGTATATATAATAAATAAATATTTGAAAAAAAAAGAACAGACAGGAGGACCAATGGAGCTGAATAGGTCTGATCTCCAAAATATACAAAGAACTCAAGATATTGGACACCAGAAGAACTCATAATCCAATAAAAAAATGGAGTAAAGACGTAAACAGAGAACTCTCAACAGAGGAACCTAAAATAGCTGAAAGACACTTAAGGAAATGTTCAATATCCTTAGTCACCAGAGAATGCAAATCTAAACAACTCTGAGATTCCATCTAACACCTGAAAGAATGGCCAGGATTAAAAACACCAATGACGAGTTATGCTGGAGAGGTTGAGGGGAAATGGAAACACTTCTGTATTGCGGGTAGGAATGCAAGCTGATAAAGTCCCTTTGGATGTCAGTGTGGTAATTTCTCAGAAAATTAGGAAACAACTTTTCTCAAGACCCACTAATACCACTTTTGGTTATATAATCAAAAGATGCTCAATCGTGCCTAAGGGACGTGTGCTATGTTCATGGCAGCTTTGATTGTCATAGCCAGAATGTGGAAACAACCTAAATGCCCCTCCATAGAAGAATGAATAAGAAAAATGTGGTAAATTTACACCATGGAGTGCTACACAACAGAAAAAAATAACGACATCTTGAATTTTGCAGGGAAATAGATGGATCTAGAAAACATTATTTTGAGTGAGGTAACCCAGACCCAGAAAGACAATTATCACATGTACTCACTCATAGGTGGTTTTTAAGCATAAAGCAAAGAAAGCCAGCCTACAAACCATAATCCCAGATCTGAGACGAAAATGAGGATGCTAAGAGAGACTTACAGATATCTAATCTACATGGGAAGTATAAAGTATAAAAAGACAAGATCTCCTGAGTAAATTGGGTGCATGGGGACCTTGGGAGAGGGTTGAAAGGGGAGTGGAGAGGCAGGGAGTGAAGCAAAGAAAATTGTAGAGCTCAATAAATACCAATAAAAAAAGATCGATCATATCTGCAGGGGATAGTTGTCTAATTGCAAATTCAATGTTCCTTCACTCAAGATAACCTTCCTAATCTGGACACCCACACAATCTGGTCTGTGTTCATTCACATGACATTAATTTACACATGCTGGGCAATTACAAACCACTCCTGCTACCACAGTCAGGCCCTTTTTCATAGTGGTGGCTCCAACAGCTGATTGCCCATGCTGTGCCCCCTGCAGTGAACACAATAATCTATTCTTCCTATTGTGTGGTCTGAGGACAGAAGAAATGCTCCACATGCGAATCCTTTTCCTGTGACTGCATTGGCAGTCAACTACATGGATCAAATGCATTATTTTATTTTACTTTATTTTATTTTAATATATTAATTTTGTTTGAGACAGGGTATCTCTGTAGCTTTGCTGCATGTCCAAGAACTAGTTCTTGCAGACTACATGTGCACCACCACTGCCAGGGAAATACATAATTTTAAAACTGTGAATTGGTACAGTCATTTAAGAACTTTGAGGGTGTAATACAGAGGACACTCAAGGTTGCCCAGGTAAGCCACAGATAGGGACCAAGGCCATCTGAGTCAATATAACAGAAGTTGTCTCAGAAACAGTATTTCTATCAGGACGGAAATGCAGCTCTTCTAGAATTAATATGCCTTTCCACTGAGAAATCACATCACACACTTAGAAGATTAATAAAGTCTCTTTAATGATGTTATGCATTGATCTCTGTCCAATGCTCAAGGGGAGCTAGGTTAGAGAGATTTTGCATTCAATATATGCTGTTATCCATAAGTATCCCTTAGGATAATGGTCCAGATTATACTTTGAACAATTGAAATAGAATCAGGCAATTTGCCAGTCTAAATATTTAAGCAAAAGTATTCTCAGAATATTCTCTTAAGTACGCCAATGACCTGTTACAGCAGGTCATTCTTCACTGACAGGGTTCTAAGGTAAAGATCTCAAGGGGGGAGAAAGACTGGACTAGACAAGTAAAAGATAAAAAAAAAAAAAAGATACGGTGGAAAGGTGTTGCAGAAGATACATCCCATACTTAGTAAGATTCTGAAGAAAAATAGCATCTTAGATGGGCAGTGGTGGGCACGCCTTTAATCCCTGCACTTGGAGATTTTTTTTTGAGATTTTTCGAGGCTTTCCCAGTAGCTTTGGAGCCTGTCCTTGAAGTCTTGTAGATCAGGCTGGCTTGAACTCAAAGAATTTCACCTGCCTCTGCCTCAGGAGTGCTGGAATTAAAGGCGTGCACCACCACTGCCTGGCAGTGACCTTTAAATTTTAAATCAGTGATGGCTTCTTTGAAATGGTTTGGAGTCAAATATCTGGACAATCCTGGTAAACAATGTATACCCGGGCATTCTAATCTCTACCAGCCCTAATTAGCATACACTTAAAGTCTGGGTGTTTTAGATGCAGTTCTCCCTCTGCTAAATTTTACTTTGTGAGACTTAATTGTTTTTTAAGCATTGTTCAATCTATTGTATCACCAATTCTACTCTTCTACATTTTGGTACAGTAGTGGAAAGCTACACAACACGTGAGATGCCTTGGATAACCTCCACAAATTTAAATATAAATTCAGATTATACTTAAAACTTAAATGCAAAGTGCTCGATATAGAGAAGATATTGGAGAATCTAGGCTTCTCTGAGTTTGGCAACTTGTTTCCATGAATGCATCAACCCTGTTGAAGTTGACTAGGAAAGTGTTTTTACACACAACTTCCTGCTCCCAATACTCTAAGGAGATGAAACCAAGAGCAAAGTTATTCACAGGCCTGCCCCTGGGTTCAGGAGTTATCAGGGACCATGAAGAACTTCACATACAGGGAATATGGCGACCAGACCCATGTAGGTAACACCGTAGTGTTTTCCGCACCTCGCCCTCTGCTCCTCCCCATCAGGAGACAGCGTTCCCTCACTCACCATGTTGGGCTTCTCCATTTCGCCAAAGTTCTCAGTGCACCGTCTCCCTGCAACAACAACTGAACCAAGAACAGGAAACAACTGGCACCAGCTCCTCTTCAAAGCCAAGACTGGAGGTGGCTGCCCGGAAGAGACCTCCACCGCTTCTGACTGGCAGGTCACCTGGAGTGCATGATTGGCTAGTGAGTCCTGAGTGACAAGGGCACCTCCCATAGGGATATAGTGTGCTTATAGAGGCAGAGGCAGGCGGAAACTGTGATTTCGAGACCAGCCTGGTCTACATAGCTAGTTCCAGGACAGGCTCCAAAGCTACGGAGAAACCCCGTCTCAATACACCAAAAAATGCACTTTTAAGATTAAATAAAATTTTCTATATTGACTTTAAAAAAGAGTAGGCTCTTCCCTATGAAAGGGGATGTCATTAACAAGAGATAGTTTGATGGTGCCCATATACATATGTTGACTGCAGAGATCTGTACCCGAACACATAGTTAGTCAATAGCCTATTTTTCAAATTTCCAAGCCGACATAACTCTGTCAAGCAAGATCGATCATATTTCTTACCAAAAGCAATCTACAGATTGAATACAATGACCATTAAAATCCCAGCAAAATTCTTCTAAGACTTTGAAAGAACACCACTCAAATTTATATCAAAAACAAAAAAACCAGGATAGCCAAAACAATCCTTTAAAATAAAAGAACTTCTGGAAGCATCACAATTTGTGACTTCAATCTTTACTACAGAGCTACAGTACTGAAAACAGCCTGGTATTGTCATAAGAACAGACAGAAGAAGCTGGATAGATGGCTGCTCTTTGCCTGCTCTTTGAAAGTTCCTGAGTTCAATTCCCAGAAACTACGTGGTGGCTCCCAACCATCTGTAATGAGATCGGATACCCTCTTCTGGCCTGCAGGCAGACACACAAGAGAGAATATTGTATACATAATAAATAAATAAATATTTGACAAAGAAAAAGAACAGACAGGAGGACCAATGGAGCTGAATAGGTCTGATCTCCAAAATATACAAAGAACTCAAGATATTGGACACCAGAAGAACTCATAATCAAATGAAAAAAATGGAGTAAAGACGTAAACAGAGAACTCTCAACAGAGGAACCTAAAATAGCTGAAAGACACTTAAGGAAATGTTCAATATCCTTAGTCACCAGAGAATGCAAATCTAAACAACTCTGAGATTCCATCTAACACCTGAAAGAATGGCCAGGATTAAAAACACCAATGACGAGTTATGCTGGAGAGGTTGAGGGGAAATGGAAACACTTCTGTATTGCGGGTAGGAATGCAAGCTGATAAAGTCCCTTTGGATGTCAGTGTGGTAATTTCTCAGAAAATTAGGAAACAACTTTTCTCAAGACCCACTAATACCACTTTTGGTTATATAATCAAAAGATGCTCAATCGTGCCTAAGGGACGTGTGCTATGTTCATGGCAGCTTTGATTGTCATAGCCAGAATGTGAAAACAACCTAAATGCCCCTCCATAGAAGAATGAATAAGAAAAATGTGGTAAATTTACACAATGAAGTGCTACACAACAGAAAAAAATAACGACATCTTGAATTTTGCAGGAAAATAGATGGATCTAGAAAACATTATTTTGAGTGAGGTAACCCAGACCCAGAAAGACAATTATCACATGTACTCACTCACAGGTGGTTTTTAAGCATAAAGCAAAGAAAGCCAGCCTACAAACCACAATCCCAGATCTGAGACAAAAATGAGGATGCTAAGAGAGACTTACAGATATCTAATCTACATGGGAAGTATAAAGTATAAAAAGACAAGATCTCCTGAGTAAATTGGGTGCATGGGGACCTTGGGAGAGGGTTGAATGGGGGGAGTGGAGAGGCAGGGAGTGAAGCAAAAAAAAAATTGTAGAGCTCAGTAAATTTTAATTAAAAAAATGATCGATCATATCTGCAGAGGATATTTGCCTAATTGCAAATTCAATGTTCCTTGACTCAAGATAACCTTCCTATGCTGGACATCCACACAATCTGTTCTGTGTTCATTCACATGACATTATCTTACACATGTTGGGCAATTACAAACCTATCCTTCTACCACAGTCAGGCCCTTTTTCATAGTGCTTTTTTAAGCAAAAGTATTCTCAGAATATTCTCTTAAGTACGCCAATGACCTGTTACAGCAGGTCATTCTTCACTGACAGGGTTCTAAAGTGAAGATCTCAAGGGGGGAGAAAGACTGGACTGGACAAGTAAAAGATAAAAAAAAAAAAGATAGGGTGGGGCGGTGTTGCAGAAGATACATCCCATACCTAGTAAGATTCTGAAGAAAAATAGCATCTTAGATGGGCAGTGGTGGGCACGCCTTTAATCCCTGCACTTGGAGATTTTTTTTTTTTTGAGATTTTTCGAGGCTTTCCCAGTAGCTTTGGAGCCTGTCCTTGAAGTCTTGTAGATCAGGCTGGCTTGAACTCAAAGAATTTCACCTGCCTCTGCCTCAGGAGTGCTGGAATTAAAGGCGTGCACCACCACTGCCTGGCAGTGACCTTTAAATTTTAAATCAGTGATGGCTTCTTTGAAATGGTTTGGAGTCAAATATCTGGACAATCCTGGTAAACAATGTATACCCGGGCATTCTAATCTCTACCAGCCCTAATTAGCATACACTTAAAGTCTGGGTGTTTTAGATGCAGTTCTCCCTCTGCTAAATTTTACTTTGTGAGACTTAATTGTTTTTTAAGCATTGTTCAATCTATTGTATCACCAATTCTACTCTTCTACATTTTGGTACAGTAGTGGAAAGCTACACAACACGTGAGATGCCTTGGATAACCTCCACAAATTTAAATATAAATTCAGATTATACTTAAAACTTAAATGCAAAGTGCTCGATATAGAGAAGATATTGGAGAATCTAGGCTTCTCTGAGTTTGGCAACTTGTTTCCATGAATGCATCAACCCTGTTGAAGTTGACTAGGAAAGTGTTTTTACACACAACTTCCTGCTCCCAATACTCTAAGGAAATGAAGCCACAGAGCAAAGTTATTCACAGGCCTGCCCCTGGGTTCAGGAGTTATCAGGGACCATGAGGAACTTCACATACAGGGAATATGGCGACCAGACCCATGGAGGTAACACCGTAGTGTTTTCCGCACCTCGCCCTCTGCTCCTCCCCATCAGGAGACAGCGTTCCCTCACTCACCATGTTGGGCTTCTCCATTTCGCCAAAGTTCTCAGTGCACCGTCTCCCTGCAACAACAACTGAACCAAGAACAGGAAACAACTGGCACCAGCTCCTCTTCAAAGCCAAGACTGGAGGTGGCTGCCCGGAAGAGACCTCCACCGCTTCTGACTGGCAGGTCACCTGGAGTGCTGATTGGATAGTGAGTCCTGAGTGACAAGAGCACCTCCCATCGGGATATAGTGTGCTTAAAGAGACAGAATACTAAGCAGGGCGATGGTGGCGCACGCCTTTAATCCCAGCACTCGGGAGGCAGAGGCAGGCGGATCTCTGTGAGTTCGAGACCAGCCTGGTCTACAGAGCTAGTTCCAGGACAGGCTCCAAAGCCACAGAGGAAACGCTGTCTCGAAAAACCAAAAAAAAAAAAAAAAAAAAAAGACAGAATACTGATTTCCTATCCAATCCATTCACCCTAATAGAGAACTTCTCCAGATCTGAGAACATATGCATTTAAATAGCACTTGTCCCTAGCTACAAAAGCAATCAATGTCATCTTTTTGCACTCCTAGGAACTTTCCGTTTTTCTTCCAGCACACTACTTGACTGGTATGGCACACTCTGCTAGGTGGGTGGAGTAATTTCCTCTCCCATGGAGGTAAGGATGCCTAGAATACTAACAATTAAAGAGAGTTTTAAAGTTACAAAATGAAATATTTGTCTGTGGCTTCATTCTGAGGTCAGATGAACTGAAGGTACTTTTTACATTTTTTTCACAGGGATTTTACACAAAAGGAAAGAGAAAAGCAGGAACCAGATCTCAATCTAGATGACTGGTCTTTCCCCCATCGGAAAGCTGGATAATGGCTCCATTCCTTTCTGGGTTTTGTTCCTTAAATTCGAAGCAAATTCCAGGCAAATGAATAATAGTAAAAAGAGTAGTGTTCATCGCAATTTGAATATGTAGAGAAGAATGGAGCTAGAAAGAATGTCTTCATGAGCACTATTGTTAGCCAGCACATCTCCCTCCATAGTAAGGTGAATAAAATATACAACTGCGATATTTAAGATTCTCTACATCAACAGGACTGGTAGAATGAATCTCACCATGGATGTAAAAAGTGGGCTTATTAGAATGTCTCACAAGCTGTTGTCCAGGTAACTTAAGAATAGCTTCCTACCAATGGCAATTGAAGAATCCAATAGCTTGCTTCTCAGCCTTTTGTCTAAGGTCAAGTGAAGAATCCAGTAGTTGTTCTGCCCACAAGGCTCTGTGACTCACCTGGTTTTAAGTATTCATCAAAATTACAATGATGTAGGCTCTAACGCTAGTAAAGGAATGAGCTTGGTAGCCAGAGCTAGAGCACAGAGGCAAACAGAGACTTTTCTTTTTCAAAATACTTTATATGTGACTGCTGCTACCAGAATGTAAGATGCTGATTAAGTTGGGCCATAGTCTTTGTTGGATTCAGGGGGTTTTTTTTGTTTTGTTTTGTTTTTTTTTTTTTTTTTTTGTTATTTCAAGAGAGGATTTTTTTTGTGTAGTTGTAGAACTCATTCTGTAGTCCAGACTGGTCTCAAATGTAGAAAATCCCACTACCTCTTCTCAAGAGTGATGGTTTTAAGACTGTGCACAGACATGGGTGGGAGAGATGGCTCACTGGTTAATTGTGAACAAACACCAAGCAGCTTAAGGTGGGTCCTATCATCTCAAATTATACAGATTAATGGAGGATTTTCCCATTTCAAAAACCTTTAAGTAAAATCTCTCAGGTAAATTCAATTCTTTTTGTGTATCAGATAATCCCAGAGGTAGTCAGTTTTAACTACCAAAAATAGCGAGACATTTCAACAGCCAAGACAGAAGAAATGATAAAAAAAAAAAAAATTCTTGCCTGCAGGACGCACAAAGATTGTGGGAGTTGTTTGCAAAACAGTATTGTTCCTCAACAAATGAAGCATGGAGATTTTACGTAGGGAGTCTGAGCATGCTCATGTATCATCTCTCTTTCCTTAAGCATGCTCAGTTAACAAGTGCACTTCTAACCATAATCACAATGTAAAAGCAGAGACATTTAGGGACATTCTTACATCAAAATCATGTAGGAACAAATGTAAATTAGACAAATGATGGAAAGAAACGCCTCTGGCTTGTTCATACTGTACCATAAGGTCTTGCTTGAAATTCAAGTCACTGTGAAAAGTTGACTATTAATCTTGATGCATATTCTAAAAGATAACTTTACCAACACCATAATTCTCACAGACACAAAAGATAGAGAACACAAAACCAGAAAACTTCAAGGAAAAGTCACCTAACAGCCCTCTATACAGTGCTTCTGGAGGAACAGTTATAATGATCTCTATTAATATCAGAGAAAGCTGCTTTTGCTCTGAGCAGGCTGACTAGGTGGGAGGCCACAGCTGCTACACAGTCTACAAACCAAAAAAAATTACACAACCCACGTAAACAAGAAACCTGAATAACATCCATAAAAGGAGCACTGGAGAAATGGAACAATATTACTTCTTTTTTTTTTTTTTTTTTTTTTTTTTGGTTTTTCGAGACAGGGTTTCTCTGTGGTTTTGGAGCCTGTCCTGGAACTAGCTCTTGTAGACCAGGCTGGTCTTGAACTCACAGAGATCCGCCTGCCTCTGCCTCCCAAGTGCTGGGATTAAAGGCGTGCATCACCACTGCCCAGATCACAATATTACCTCTTAAATTCATTCCAAATCTCTGCCACTGCTGCCCATAAAAGTATTTGCAAAAATAAATATACTCAAATATGCAAGCACATACTATTAATTCAATTCACTGGGAAAAACCAAACATTTGACAGTGGGTCACTGAAATTACTTGGCACAAGTGAGAAATTTTAAGTCTGGAACATAGCCTCCAGGCTCTGGCATTCATCCCAGCACCCCCTGGGTGAGGAGTTGCATTAGCCTGGACTACAAATCCCAGCATGCCAGGTAAACCCCCCCCCCAGGGGTCAGGACCTCTCCAACAGTGTATTTAGGTAGGATCCTAGAGGAGAAACAATTAGTTCCCAGTTTGCATGGGCTCCTTACTCCCCCCCCCCCCCCCCCCCCCCCCGTCTCCCAACATGGAATCCTTTAACAGAGGGCACTGTACTTAATAAAATTATGGGCATTTTGGTTTGGTTTCATTTTACCTAATTGGATTTCTATATGCTAGGATTTTTTCTTAACAAGAAGGAAACACAGAGCACACAACAAATACTCTTAGGAGTTTATTAGAGGGGACGTGCACAGGCCTGGGAAGTCAGTGTGCAGAGAGGGAGGAAGATGGCTCATCCAGCTTTTACAAGCTGTCTGGTATATGAACACAGCGGTTGACCTGGCTACATCACATGCAGATGATGGGGCTCATGCAAGTGGGGAAGGGCTTAGCTGAGTCGTATGTGGATCATGCAGGAGGGAGCCTTTAACATCCCTGGGTGCCTGAGGGCTTGTCTGCCCCTGCATGACCCCTAGAACCTAGGAGTGTCAACTATATGTGGCTTAAGTCGTTACAGTCACCACCTTACCAGGTGATGTGAAATGCCCATCATGAGCTGGGTATTTCTGGATCTATCAAGTTATAAAGTAGGACATCTACAGCTGCAACCTGTTATCAAATGGAAGTGGTATTTTACACATCAGGACCAAGTAGGTCCTGAAGACACAAGGAAGATACATGAAGAAATGGCCAACTTCCAATGGTTTCTACTCCTGTTACTATGCCTTCTGCTGTCAACAATACACCTATAGTCTATATAGTATGTATAACTAAGATAGATACAACACAGAGAGAGACACTGTGCTTAGGTGTCCTTACAATAGATTCTTACATATTTGTCAGATAGATTAACGGATGTAATTCATAGTTTGATATAGTGGTATATGCCTTTAATCTCAGAAGTTTGAGGCATCTGTCTCTGGTGGCAGCTACATGGTTTCTCCTCTGACTCTGTCTACTCTTTCTATATATATAATTCATTAACCAATAAAAGCAACTGTATATTGAGGGACTTCCCATACCACAAAGGCAGGCTGACACTGGTCTACATAGTGAGTTCCAGACCAGCAATGGGCTACATAAGTCCTTGTCTTAAAAAATAAAAAATAAAATAATGTAATTTATAAAACTTAAATATTTAGTACAAATTGAAAGTAAAAGTATCTGAATTTAAAAATTACTTATTTTATATATATTAATATTTGCCAGAATATATATATATATGAATCATATTTATGCAGAGTCCATGGAGGCCAAAAGAGGGCATTGGGTCACCTGGATCCATGTTGTGATCTGCTATGTGGGTGTGAATCCTCTGCAGAACAGTAAGTGCTCTTAACTGCTGAGTCATCCTTTTAGGTTTTATTACTCATTCTCAGGTATTTCCTTTGTAAATGAAATTGTAAGGTGTATTAATTAGATTTAGAGGTGAGTATGGTAATGCTAACACAGTAAAATGCAAGACATAGATATTCTGGCCCTAATTAAGGAGAGTTGTCTATTGTTTTGTGGTTAGGTTTTTTTTTTAAAGATTTATTTATTTATTTATTATGTATACAACATTCTGCCTCTATGTATGCCCGCACGCCAGAAGAGGGCACCAGATCTCATTACAGATGGTTGTCAGCCACCATGTGGTTGCTGGGAATCGAACTCAGGACCTCTGGAAGAACAGCCAGAGCTCTTAACCACTGAGCCATCTCTCCAGCCCCCTGTGGTTAGGTTTTTATACATTTATTTTTTACCCTAGATACAAGGTTTCTGTTTGTAACCACTCTGGCTATTCTGAAACTTTCTTTGTAAACCAGTCTGGCCTCAAACTCATGGAGACCTTTGTGCCCCTCCCTCCTGAATGCAGGGATTGGAGGCATACAACCCCATTACCCATCTTGAGTTCTTGATAGTTTTGAACATTTTCTTTGAGATATCTTTAGAATGATGCATACTGCCTCTGCAGAAAATCCGTGTTTCATCACTTGTGTCAAAAATTCTAACTCTTAGTGAGGAAAATATACCAATTAGACCCCAAGGAGAACAGCTTCTATCCCTTGCCCTGCTCCTTTATTTCCTTGCTCTTTCTAGCCTGCCTCACTGAGTCCCAGTGGACAGAGGCAAACCCAAAAGGGCAGACAGAGTGCTCTTGAGGGGCTGTGGTGGCATGGAATCAGCTAGCAGGAGGGCCACACTGATGTTTTGCATTCAATACACTGAGTGCACCTCAAGCAGCTTCTGTCCCAAACAGCAATTGCAACGCCACATTTACCAGCAGCTGTTTGTGCTATGGGATACAGCAATGAAGGAATTCTGTTCCCTCAGGCACTGGCCTCAGACTCACAGAGATATGAGATAGGGGATCCCAACAAGACACTAAGAAAATCCATATCTAAATCTCTTATCCTTCTATTGAACTCAGGATTTAAATGTTGAGGGAAATTCCTGCTAGCTCAGAGAGGTTGAATAACAAGTTCCCAATGTGTCCTTGTTGTTGGCATTTATGTAAAGAGGAGTGTCCTTCTACTGGTCCCCACTTAACAACTCTCACCACACTTAGTTTCTCCCTACAGCTTCCTGTCAGATGGTTGATGATGCAGCCTGTTGACCACAGGTTAATTTTATTTAATCAAAAAATGTAAAACATGTTTGCATCATTAAAAAGGCAGCAAAAAATTTAGCGCACCTTTACACAGTGAAAATAATTTTCCACAAGAGCAGGCCACTGTTGGAGGTCAGATCTCGCTCCATATGTTGTGGATGATGTGTAAATAGAGACTGTACTTTTGTTTCCTACCTCCCAGACCTGAATAATCACACAAAACTATAATAATTACAACACTATTTTGTCAACAGCTCAGGCATATTGCTATATAGTTGTTACATCTTAAATTAACCCATTTCTGTTATTTTATATTTTACTATGAGGGTCATGGTTTCTTACTTCACATCATGACTCTTGGGTGGCTACATGGCATCTGCATGACTCTGCCTTCTTTCTGCCTCCATTCAATTTAGTTTTCCAAACTAGCTATAGTCTGCCCTGCCATAAGCCAAAGAAGATTCTTTATTAAACAGTGGTAATAAAGCATATTCTTAGCATACAGAAGGGAATCTTAAATCAATGATGCCTACCATTGAGGCTGGTGTGCATGGGGAGTGCACACCTGTTGAAATAGGAGCGGCGGGGCTGCGTCCCCAACACCCCGGCCGCTTGGCTAGCTCATGCCCGAAATAACAACACACAAACTGCATTCATTGAAACACTGCTTGGCCCATGAACTCTAGCCCTTACAGGCTAATTCTCGCACCTGGACTAGCCCATTTCTAATAATCTGTGTAAGCACCCCAAGGTGCGCTTACCGGGAAGATTCTAGCCTACATCCATCCAGGGTTGGAGGAGCTTCATTGCGTGCATCTGCCTGGGAGAGCGGAGCATGGCATCTCTCCGGGAGCAGAGCAGAGTCTGACCTCACTTCCTCTTCCGCCCAGAATTCTATTCTGTTTACTCCGCCCATCTATGTTCTAAGCTATGAGGCCAAGCAGTTGGTTTATTATAATTAACCAATGACCTTCCTCCATCATTTCCCCTTTTTCTGTTTAAACAAAAAAAAAGGAAGGCTTTAACTTAACATAGCAAAATTACATATAACAAAACAGTTATCAAGTAAAAATTACAATAATCTATATCATAACTAAGGAAAACTATAACTATAGCTAACTATTCTTAACTCCATCAAAGAGTCCAGAAAGATACAATATTACCTAAGCAAACAAGAAATCCAAAGCTCTAGAAATGACAGAGACATCTCGCTGCCTGGACAGTCACCCAAAGTTCCTCTGTACCATTGGGGCATCCATCTTCGGCCTACAGGCCCATAGTTTCCAGCAGACATTTCCACAAAGCAGGAAATTCCAAAGGCAGTCACTATCTGCTTGTCCTGAAGAATGTCTTGCAGACTCTTTCATGAATCAGGAACCCCGAAAGATCATCTCACCTTTAGGCAAGTTCAGCAGTCCTCTCTCTGTGGGTTCTCTGTGTCCAGTTTATGCAGTATTCCAGGCAAGAGCAGTTTCTTGCCCAAATGGCTATCAAACTCCATAAGGATCCTCTTCGATGCCCATCTTCCTCTTGAAGTGGATTGGTGCTGCCAGGAGCAGAGTGTCTCATTGTCAAGAAAAGTCCTAAGTTATTAAAACACTTAAAATGCCATATTCTATAATCTTTGAAAAATATGAAGAATGCCTATCTAAAATATATCTATGCACATCTAGAAAATCTAATTAACATGACTACAAACTTGACTATTATTAATGATTATCCATTAACAACCTATATACATTACATTTTTAAATGAACTACACAATCACAATACCTTAATAAAGATCAGAAATACATATACATATAACAAAACTGACCTTAAATCTCTATCAATAAAGCAAAATCTATACTAATGCAAATTATTCATACCTATATCATATCCCCCTTTAAATGTAAAAGAACATTTATAAACCATAATTGGGAACATGGGCGCAGTTTTTTCTCTCCAAACTGCTTCCTGCTGAATGTGGGCGTCGTTAATTAGGTCTTTCATGGTATAACCTGTGTGCTAGTTTCATCTCAGTTGGGAGTTGAGTGAAGCATTTTTCTGAAGGTATTCACAGCAACCGTTCAGGAGGGCGTGGTCCATCATACCATATCGGAATAGAAGAAATGAACAGGGTCTCATTCTCTGTGAAAACAAAATAGGAAACTCCTTTCGAAAGCATCATGTCCTTAGATCCAAATTTCAAAGTCAAAGCATCAAAATCTCTACAATGGATTAGTTCAGCAGCATTTATAAACAAATATCTTTTGGCAGCTGTTGTTCCTTCCTCAGCATTCAAACAATTCAAAGAGAGCATAATAGTATACAGTATCGAGATTCCCTGTGTATTTTCCATCTTTGTACGTTTTATTTTAACGTCTATTTCATTTATTTTTACTTTTATTTCATATTCTCTGTATCTCTTTGACCTGGAATAACTCTGTAGACCAGGCTCTCCTTGAACTCCCAGAGATCCGCCTGTCTCTGCCTCCCAGGCATTGGGATTAAAGGTGTTCGCTACTACACCTTGAACTCAGAGAGATCTGTTTGTCCCTGCCTTCTAGGCACTGGGATTAAAGGCGTGTGCTACCACACCTTGAAGTCACAGAGGTCAATCTTCCTCTGCCTTTCAAGTTTTGGGATTAAAGGCGTGTACTACCACACACAACTTCTCTTTTTCTTACTTTTTTTTTTTACTTTAAGAATTTTAACTTTTAGTCTGCATACATTTTTAACACTATAAATCATTTAAAAATTTTCTTTGTCTTTGATGCTCTCTTTATTGTATCTCTCTCTGTTTTTCTGACCACATGAGTCTTTAAATTACTGAGCAATATGAGTAGGATTAAAGCCCTGGCCTTTCCAGCTAGATCCAGTTCATTCCTAAGTTTTCCAGCCTCATGGGGGAGATACAGGCTGTGGCCATGTTTACTGCCACAACTCTATGGGGTTTCAAGGTCCCTGCCAGCCAGCGAGCTACAACAGACAACAGTCAAGTTCTCTCTCTGTAGTTGGCCCTCCTGCCTCAGTCAGAGTTTGCCCTGGCAGGACGGTCCAGAAAGCCGGCATTTTTAAACAGCGCAGCTTTTTCCTGCTATGGCTGAAAACCGAAAAGCATGCGTTCAGCTTTTTCACCAACACCGTTTAAGTGTTTCGTGGCAGGACCTCTTAATGAGCTGCAGGGTTTTGCAGCTGAAGCTGAGTCAGGAAGCCTCTCTTAGATGAGAGCGCTTGCTTGCCTCTAGCAAGCGGAGTAGACCCGAAAAATTGTTGCTACCAAGAAAACATGCTTCACTCTATTCTTTCCCAAGCTTTCTCAGGCTTTTTGTGGATTCAGTTAGCCTGACGTTGGGCAGCCATCTGTTGAAATAGGAGCGGCGGGGCTGCGTCCCCAACACCCCGGCCGCTTGGCTAGCTCATGCCCGAAATAACAACACACAAACTGCATTCATTGAAACACTGCTTGGCCCATGAACTCTAGCCCTTACAGGCTAATTCTCGCACCTGGACTAGCCCATTTCTAATAATCTGTGTAAGCACCCCAAGGTGCGCTTACTGGGAAGATTCTAGCTACATCCATCCGGGGTTGGAGGAGCTTCATTGCGTGCATCTGCCTGGGAGAGCGGAGCATGGCATCTCTCCGGGAGCAGAGCAGAGTCTGACCTCACTTCCTCTTCCGCCCAGAATTCTATTCTGTTTACTCCGCCCATCTATGTTTTAAGCTATGAGGCCAAGCAGTTGGTTTATTATAATTAACCAATGACCTTCCTCCATCACACACCCTCAGTGTCTCTGAAGCTCCACCTGCTCATAAGCTTTCAGAAAGGAACCCTATGGAGGTTGGGCAGCCACCTAGGATAGATGTGGAGAGGATAATGATAACATGATGACAGGTAGAGCAAACCCCCTCAGATGAATCAGGAATACTGAAAGATGCAGTTGTTGTTGGGCGGGGTTGGAGAGGAACCCCAGCTTAATGTTCTTCAGGGTGTTTGGTGTCCTCTGAACAGACAGGTCTGGATTCTTGTGATTTTTGACAGACCTAACTTCAACCTCTGCTGACATCTCCCAGAGGTCTAAGTCTTGCCTAAACTGTAAGAAATACATCCAGCTCTGTTCATACTTGGGGAGAACACCATGCTACCATGAATGTCTCTACATAATCATGTTCGTATATATACTACATAAAGGTATACAAGGTCTGGAATTGAGCCAGACTAGATATTAGAAGAGTAGGATTTTTGTTCCTGGATCTTGGTATAATATTACAAACCAAGGAGTAGAACAGACACAGCAAACTCCACTGGAACAGGTACAGGGGAGTAACTGAAGAGTGAGTGAGCCGGAGCCAGAGAGCACTTAAGGTCCGGACATAAATCTTGGACCTTCATGGGAGTAAACCTAAGCCAGGCCATGACCCCTGTTTGTCTGGGCATGAGTCTAGGACCTCCAAGGAAATAGGTCTGAGCCAGGACCTCTGCCACTCTGGGAATGAATCTGGGACCTCTGAAAGTAAGCATAACCAGAGATCTCTGCAGGGCCAAGTGTGAGTCGTGGACCTCAGAGGGAAAAAAGGCTGATCCAGGACTTCTGTTGCTCTGGGCATTGGTCTGGGACATCAAAGGGAATAGACAGGAAACTGAAACCTCTGTGGGTCCAAGTGTGAATCTGGGAACTCTGAGGGAGTAAACCTGAGCCAGGTCTTCTGTGGTTCTGGGCGCACCTGAGCCTGGGAACTCTGAAGCAATAGACCAAAGCCAAAGACCTTTGCAAGACCAACTCCAAGCCAGGGACTTCTGCAGGAAGAAATCCAGATTACAATTTACAGAAACAGGTCAAAGCTGGTAACCTAGGCCAAAGTAGTCCTGAGACCGCAAACTCTAAGGGAGAAGAGCAAAACCCAGGAGTGTTGAGCTATCTTCAGGAATACAGAGTCACCAATGGGGTAAATAGAACTATGGTTTTGATAGTACCACAAAACAAACATCTCAGCTTTGGATTCATGAACACCTAGAAAATTAATCAACAGAATCTCAGACAGCCGCAACATGCACCTACTAGAGTAATAAAAGAGTACAAAAGGTAAAAACACATGCAACACCACAAAAAACAATAAAACAGCAGGAAAACCTAAAGAACCTTCACAGCAAGACTTGAACAACCAAATATAGATGAAGCAGAAGTGACCTAAAAAGTAAATTCAAGAGTTTGAAACTCATAAAGAGGAAATGAAAAATTCCCTCAAAGAATTGGAGGGAAAGGCAAACAAAAAATTGGAAGACATCATCAAATCCCTTAAAGAAATCCAGGAAAAAGCAATCAGACATATGAAAGAAACTATTCAAGACTTGAAAACTGAAATAGAGACAATTAAAAAAAAACACAATCTGAGGGGATTATAGAAAAAGAAATAATGAGAAAATGATCAGGAACCACAAACACAATCATGAACAACAGTACATAAGACAGGGAAGAGAGAATCTCAAGCTTTAAAGATACAATACAGGAAATAAACTCATCAGTTAAAGAAAATATTAAATGTAACCAAAGCTTAACCCAAAATATCCAGGAAATATGGGACACCATGAAAAGGCCAAAGCAAAGGAAAATAGATATAGAAAAAGGAAAAGAAGACCAACTCGAAAGCACAGAAAATATATTTAACAAAATCATAGAAGAAAACTTCCCCAATCTAAAGAAATACATATCAATGAAGATAAAAGAAGTTTACAGAACACCAAATAGACTGGATCCATAAACCGTCCCCTTGACACATAATAATCAAAACACTAAACATACAGAGTAAAGAAAGAATATTAAGAGCTGCAAAGGAAAATGGCCAAGTACCATATAAAAGTAGACCTTGGACTTCCCACAGGGCAGGGAACCCTGATTGCTCTTTGGGCTGACAAGGGAGGGGGACTTGACTGGGGGAGGGGGAGGGAAATGGGAAGTTGTGACGGGGAAGAGACAGAAATCTTTAATAAATAAATAAATAAAATTAAAAAAACTGAGACAGAACTAAACAGAGAACTCTCAGTAGAGGAATCTAAAATGGCTGAAAGACACTTAAGGAAATGTTCAACATCCTTAGTCATCAGAAAAATGCAAATCAAAACAACTCTGAGATTTGATCTTACACCAGTAAGAACGGCCAAGATCAAAAACACTGACAACTTATGCTGGAGAAGTTGTGGGGTAAAGGCAAAACTCCTGCATTGCTGGTGGGAATGCAAGATAGTACAGCCCCTTTGGATGTCAGTATGGTGGTTTCTCAAAAAATTAGGAAACAAGCTTCCTCAAGACCCAGTAATACCACTTTTGGCTATATAACTAAAGGATGCTCAAACATGCACAAGGTCACGTGCTCAACTATGTTCATAGCAGCATTGTTGGTCATAGCCAGAACCTAGAAAAAACCTAAATGCTCCGTGACCAAAAAATGGATAAGGAAAATGTGGTACATTTACATAATGGAGTACTACACAGCAGAAAAATAATAATGACAGCTTAAATTTTGAAGGAAAATAGATAGAGCTGGAAAACATTTTGTGTGGGGTAACCCAGACACAGAAAGACAATTATCACATGTACTCACTCACAGGTAGTTTTAAAACATAAACTCAAGAAAACTAGCCTACAAAGCACAGTCCCAAAGACATTATCCAACAATGAGGACATTAAAAGAGACTTACACAGATCTAATTTACAGGAGAAGTAGAGAAACACAAAATCTCCTGACTAAATTGAGATCAAGGTCCCATTGTGGACCTTGTGGGAAGGCTAAAGGGGGTAGGGAAGAGGCAGGGAGCAGAGTAGAAAGAAATGTAGAATTCAATAAAAAATACATTCCTAAAAATGCCATCTGGCCATAAACAACATTAGAAACCAAGGATACAAGAGGGAGATAATATGAGGAGAAAATGGCTTTGAGCCTAAAGGGAAAGAAAGTTCAAGTGTTCTTGAATGAGTGCTGATAATAACTGCCTCACAAGAACACAAGAGTTTGTGGGGCAGGGAGATTAGGGAAGATTGAAACACACATTTGTCAATTGTGTGTGACTGAAAGTCTGGGAGAAGGCAGGCAGGCAGGCAGGCAGCTGTGAGGTCCTGCTGATGAACATATTTTTGACAGCAGTGAGAAGCCATTTGTGACTGTCAGTCAGGAAATGATGCATTCTGAAGTACTACTTAAAAAGGTACTCCCAGTGTCCCACTAAGGACACATTAGGAAAGGAAATACTAATGTCTAGTATCTATTTATTTTCTTGGTACTGGTCACACTATGTAGCACAGGATGACATTAATTTAACCATCAATCTGCTTTAGCCCCACAAATGCTGTTATTATAGTTGTGAATGAAGGAACCTAGCGAAGGCTGAGGTCTTGAGATTAGATCACATTAAAATGCTGGGCACTAGCTCACACAAGTTCAGAACAGGAGAAAACTGGAGAGTCAGACTGACAGATTTAGTGAGACAGACTGTGTCTCTACAGTGGAGGTCCCCATAGGTCTACAATCTCCCCTGCATTGGTATTAGCATTTGATGACACAGACAGAAAGTCAAGATCCCTATCCTTGCAGATCACTGCCTGCTTCATGGGTGTCAAGTCCACAATGCTGAGGACTGTAAAGACCATGTTAGAGATATAGCCCTTTGTGTTTATAGGTTTCATGTACATGAAACATGATGATACTATAGAAAAATAGGACCACAGCAAGGTGCTCCAAGCAGGTGGGAAAGCATTTGCAGGGCCTGCCAGCTGAGAGCACCTTTAGGAAGGTGACCAGGATTGGCATGTCAGAAAGGCAAATTAGGTAATTGAGTAGAGGTAGCAGAACTATGGCATCCACAAGGACAAAGTCATACTAACTGATGTGTCACCACAGGCCAGCTTCAGCACACCCAGGACCTTGCAGGTGAACTTTCTGAATACTTGACAGTCTCATAACAATGACTGTTTCTGTCAACAACCTGAAGAGATAGAGTACCCATAAGGCTCTTGGAGGCATCAATAAAAACCTGTGACTCATGTGCACAGGTACCTGAGGTGCTGACAAATAGCAAGGTAGTGATCACAGGCTGTGATGACAAGCAGCAGGCAGTCTGTGGAGCCTGTGGAATGTCTCAGATGCATCTGGATGTCACAGCCATTAGAGAAGATGATCTTCTGGGATGACAGTAGGTGGAACAGCATGAGAGGCACCAAAGTAGATGTGTAGCAGATTTTCTAAGTGGAAATATTACTCAGAAATTGTATATGGGTGTGTGTAGGCAGGGATCCAACATGCACACAGCCATGAAGGCAGTGTTCCAAGCAGAGTCAACAGGTACATAACTGAGCACAGAGGAAAGAATAGGTCTTCTAGGGACGAGTAGTCAGAAAATTCCAGAATCAGAGACTTTTGCCCTGATTCTGGGCTACATAATGCAGAGTTATGCCTGGATACACAGTAGAATGGAAGGAAAGAGGATGCAGCTTATTGAGAACACAAAAATTTTTAAGGTCTTTTCCAACATGGATACACATTCTGTGACTTGGAGACAGTCTCCTCATCTTCTGTAGGTTACATCACATCCATGTGAATAGTGAGGATTATCCCTAAGAGGGTATTTAAGGAAGTATGAATAGGCAGAATCACAGAGAGCCACAGCTGAATGAGAAATAAAGGTCTTTACTGTAGGACTTCTTAAAACATTTAAATGGCTAATGTTTATTGGAAGCTCTCCAAAGGCAATGTAGACTATGTACTTCCAAACTTATCTGAACTTACATCCACTTCACCCCCTATCCTATCACAGAGAAGTGACCTGCAAACAGCATTTGAGAGCTGGTAGCCTGGATCAGAGGTCCTAAAACTTACACACATACTGGGATTATTTGGAAGACTGTCAAAATACAGTGTGTTCCTTCCAGAGTTTCTGGCTTAGGGCAGATGTGTGCTGTTGCTGCTCTGATGCCACAGGGATGAATGTCTCTAAAGGTCCTGCTGACTTTGCTGCAGCCTCTAAGTCATGGCTTACACTGTTCTCACTATCTGGAATATTTTTCATTTTCCCCTCACCTGTAATAGCTGATCTGCCTCTTCTGGTTCTGTTTGTCACACTGTATGCTTTGTATCTCAGGAAGGGACCAGATACTGACCTGTAAACCTGTGAGGAGGCACACCCCCAGAGAGATAATCTCTTAGGTGCTTTGTATGGGCTACAGCTTTAGAAGATGTCTTTTTGTGTTTACATCTCTACTTCAGAATCAGAAATGGTTTTAGAATTAGACAATGTCTATCCTTCTCTAAATCCAAGCATGATGTTAAAAGAAAAACTCAAAACTCTGTCTCATGTCAACAGCCTTCAGGTATGGGACAGAAAGAAGAGCAATTTTAAAGGAACATCTTACGTTACTTCATACCCATTTTGTCAATATCTTATCTTTCACTGAAAACATGTCTACATGAATAATGCTTATATTTTCAACAAAGAACAGCTTCCAAGAAGAAGACATTGGGGCCCCACAATGTCTCTACCTGGTTGATATGACAGCATGATGCTGATAGCTCTGAGACTGATTTATGGGTACAAGCTGCAGATATGGTGCACCTTCTTACAACGTTCTGGCCAGAACTCCAAATAAGAACTTCAGAAGAACCCTACCGAATACTCAGAAACCTTTTGCAATCATCCAAAACAGCAATCTTGAAATTTAACCATCATTTTACCTTTATAACATCCCATAGAAAGAACATTGGCACCAGGACATCTGGAAGCAATTCTAGAAGATGCCATTCTCTCTCCCAACGAAGTTTGTCTTCACAGTCAGGGAAAACATTTAAGAGCTGATTATTACTCATAAAGGGTTGGGTGAAATTATGTACACCCTGCGATCTCAATAAGAGGAAAAATGGAATTGGATAATAGGTAGATTACTTACTCACACTAATAATAACAGTTTGTAATAGAAGGAATACTTGTGAACTATTATTTATGGATTTACATTGGTGTACACTTTTGTACATTGACACAAATTCTAATTATATTTATTATGTAGAATGTTTCTATTCTTGTTTAGAATATTTGTAACAACTATACAAGGTTATTTTGTCAGATTGTATAAATGCATGATTCTACCTGTTTAAAACATTTTTATTGACACAATTTTATGATATATTTATCTTATTGCATTATATAACTCTACCTCTGATCAAGATTTTTATACATTGTTTACATTTTGAGGTCATTGTCCTGCTTTACTGCACAGTTGTTTAAAGATTGTTTTATAGTCTGATATGAAGTCTTATCCTTCAACACTGTGATTAGACTTTGGTTGATTGATCAGTCAGCTGCCTCTGTCATCTAATACACTTTTGGAAGCTGCTAGACTGCACTCCTTGCCTACTCAAGTAATATTAATGCTCTTCTCAGGCCTTTGATTGGGTTGAAGATGAGATAATCATACTTACCATCCTCTTATGATCTAGCTAAGCAATTTCTACTACAACATGGTCTCCTTAGGATAGAATGCTTATCAAACCATTAGGATGTATTCCTTCCTTAATATTGATTATGCTTATTGTAATTCTAACTTTATTTTGACATCTCTTTCTTGTGTACATAGTTTTGTATAGGGTTTGGAGTTTCTTATTAAGTTAAATGGGTACGTGCTGTGAGAGTTCCTTCAGTCAATAGCTTTAAGATATCAAACCACTTGGGCATGGTCTCTTACATTATAAATGAATCTGTAAAGTGTGCCGTTGCTTTCTTGAATCCAGCTCTTCATTCTGGATGCTAGCTATATTGTATATAAGATCCATTGCTTTGTAGGTGCTCATCTGACCTATAAAAGCCCGAGGTATTCTTACACTCTAACTTGGTGTTTACAAAAGTCAAAGATTCAATTAGTACTCACATAGTTCAGGGTCTGTCACTCAGATTTGTACAGCCTTCAAAATTCATCATTAAAACATGAACTCGGTGTTACATGATGAACTTAGAATGCAGCTATATTAAGTAAACTCAAGCACTTCTGCCTCATGTGTTTGTATGTGTGATTATAGGTTTGGGAAGATGGGGAGATATGGTACAAATCTTTAATTTTCTTTTGGAAAATGTGTAGATTGTTTTTAATTAAATATCATAAATCAGTCTGCCTTAGCAAGAGGAAGTATTTTATTCAGCTACAAAATTAAGCAAAATTCCATATTTCAGCTATTCGTTTTATACTATCACTTTGTATAATTCACCCATATACAGCTGTGTATCAAGGATTTTTTTTTATTCAACTATATATTTATCCACTACTCTTCTTTCCTTTCCCCTCCCCTTCTCCCATGATTCACATGTTCCAAATTTACTAAGATCTTGTCTTTCTCTATGTCCTATGTAGAATAGATTTATGTATGTCTCTGTTTGTTTCCTCTTTGTTGTATATGTTCTGGGCACTGTGAATTGTAGGCTGACTGTCCTCTGTTTTATGTCTAAAAGCCACTTAGGAGTGAGTACATATATTTTTCTTTCTGGTTCTGGGTTAACTCACTCTTTTATGATATTTTCTAGATCATAAATTTGCACCTAAATTTCAAGATGCAATTGTTTTTATCCACTGTGTAGTACTCCACTGTGTAAATATCCCACAATTTCTTTATCCATTCTTCAGTGGAGGGGTTGTTTTCAGGTTCTGGCTCTGACAATGTTGCTGTGAATACAGTTGAGCATTTGTCCTTGTGGTATGATTAAGAATTCATTGAGTACATATCCAAAGGGCATGGCTGGGTTTTAAGATAAGTTGTTTCCTAATTTTCTTTCATTCTTTTTTAAGTTTTGGTTTTCCAAGACAAGGTTTCTCTTTAGCTTTGGAGCCTGTCCTGGAACTAGCCCTTGTAGACCAGGTTGGCTTTGAAGTCACAGAGATCTATTTCTGCCTCCCAAGTGCAGGTATTAAAGGGATGCCTCACAACCAGACAGGTGGCTACCTAATTTTCTATGGAATAACCATACTGATATCCAAAGTAGCTGACTCAGTTTGTAACCCCATCAGCAATGGAGGAGTGTTCCCTTAACTCCACATTCTCTCCAGCTTAAGTTGTCATCAGTGTTTTGATCTTGCCTATTGTTACAGATGTAAGAGGGAATATCAGATTTGTTTTAATTTTTATTTCTCTAATGACTAAGTAGTTTGGAAATTTTTTTAAGTGTCTCTCGCTCATTTTAGATTCATATGCTAAAAGTTTTTTATTTAGGTCTATACTCCATTTTTTATTTGATGACCAATTATTTAAGTTCCTTGTATATTTTGAAGATCAGTCTTCTGTCCAATGTGAGGTAGGTGAATATCTTTTCCCATACTACAGAATATTTTTTTTTGTATTGTTGATCATGTCCTTTGTTTTACAGAAACTTTTGCTTCAGGAGATCTCATTTATTATTATTCTCAGTGTCTGTGATGCCTGGGGTTATAATTTGAAAGTGGTCCTCTTTATCAATGTGTTGGAGTGTACTTCCAATATTCTGTTTTATGTAGTTCAGTGTGTTTGTCTTTATGTTGTAGTCTTTGATCCATTGAGACTTGAGTTTTGTTCATGATGATGTGGATCTACTTTCATTCTCCCCCACATTGATATTCAGTTATGCCAGCACACCATTTGTTAAATATGTTTTCTCCATTTTATATTTTTTGGTGCTTTGTCAAAAATCAGGTGTAGTAGGCAAGTGGATTGCTATCTGGGTCTTAGAATCAGTTCCATTAGTCCTCCTATCTGTTTTTGTGCCAACACCAGGCTCTCTTCAGTACTGTAGCTCTGTATTTGACTGAAGAAGTCAGGGAATGTGATTCCTCCAGAAATTATCTTTTATATAGGATTGTTTTGGTTATCCTGCATTTTTTTTTGGCTTTTCTATATAAAGTTGAGTGTTTTAATTTCGAGATCTGTGAAGAATTTCTCTGATATTTACATGGGAATGGTATTGAGCCTGTAGATTGGTTTTGGAAAGGTTTTCACTTTTACTATGTTGATTTCTACCTAACGAGGGCAAGGGACATCTTCCCATTCTCTGCTGTCTTCTTCAAAGATTCCTCACATCCAAAAGATTATGATAATATACACAAGCTTTCTCAGATGACTACAGACAAAGTCTTACTCCTAAATGAAGCACAAAACATTATGACACTGAATTCATTTAAGAGTTTCACTACAGTATGATTTTTTTTCATGTTTTTGAAAAATACAGAAATTAACTTCAGGGTTTCTCTACAAAAGGGCTCATATAATTATTTGGAGATGACTGTGAAAAAAATTAGCACATTCCATTCACGGATATCTCTAGAGTATGTTACATTTTAAGCCTTTTAAGAGTACAAAGGTCTGCAAAGGCCTTATCAGACTGATATCATTCATAGGGTTTCTCTCCAGTATGTGATCTTTTATGATTTTGAAGACTACTCTGAGCTGCAAAGGCCTTACCACACTGATTGCATTCATAGGGTTTCTCTCCAGTATGTGTTCTTTTATGCATTTGAAGATGACTGTGACGTGCAAAGGCCTTACCACAATGATTACATTCATAGGGTTTCTCTCCAGTATGTGTTCTTTTATGGTATTGAAGAGAAATGTTCTGTGAAAAGGCTTTATCACACTGATTACATTCATAGGGTTTCTCTCCAGTATGTGTTCTTTTATGGTATTGAAGAGAAATGTTTTGTGCAAAGGCCTTACCACACTGATTACATTCATAGGGTTTCTCTCCAGTATGTGTTCTTTTATGCCTTTGAAGATTACTGTGACGTGCAAAGGCCTTATCACACTGATTACATTCATAGGGCTTCTCTCCAGTATGTGTTCTTTTATGCCTTTGAAGATCACTGTGACGTGCATAGGCCTTACCACAATGATTACATTCATAGGGTTTCTCTCCAGTATGTGTTCTTTTATGCACTTGAAGATGACTATGTTGTGCAAAGGCCTTACCACACTGATTACATTCATAGAGTTTCTCTCCAGTATGTGTTCTTTTATGGTATTGAAGAGCAATGTTCTGTGCAAAGGCCTTACCACACTGATTACATTCATAAGGTTTCTCTCCAGTATGTGTTCTTTTATGTAATTGAAGATTATGGGGCTGGCCAAAGGCCTTACCACACTGATTACATTCATAGGGTTTCTCTCCAGTATGTGTTCTTTTATGCAATTGAAGATGATGATGTCGTGCAAAGGCCTTACCACACTGATTACATTCATAGGGTTTCTCTCCAGTATGTGTTCTTTTATGCCTTTGAAGATCACTGGGACTTGCAAAGGCCTTACCACACTGATTACATTCATAGGGTTTTTCTCCAGTATGTGTTCTTTTATGGCTTTGAAGATTACTGTGGTATGCAAAGGCCTTACTGCACTGATTACATTCATAGTGTTTATCTCCAGTATTTGTTCTTTTATGGATTTGAAGACTACTCTGAGCTGCAAAGGCCTTACCACACTGATTCCATTTATAAGGTTTCTCTCCAGTATGTGTTCTTTTATGCAATTGAAGATGATTATGATGTGCAAAGGCCTTACCAAACTGATTACAATCATATGGTTTTTCTCCAGTTTGTATTCTTTTATGTGTTTGAAAAACAGTACATTGAGCAATGGATTTACCACATTGATTATATTCATAAGGTTTCTCTCTAGTATATATTCTTTTAATCTTTTGAAGATGACTGTGATCAGCAAAGACCTTACCATGCAGATTACATTCATATGATTTCTTTCCAGTATGTGTTCGTTTATGACTTTGATGAGTATCATAAAGAAAGTCTTTATCATCTTGAGCATATTCATTGGGTTTCTCTCCGGTGTGTGTTCTTTTATGCATTTCAAGTTGATTGTGATAAGAAAAGACTTCATCACATTGCTTAATTTCACAGCATTTTTCTCTGCTATGTGTTTTTTCATTCCTTAGAAGATGAGTGTTATAAGACAAGTCTTTACCACCGTGAGAATATACTGAAAACTTCTCTCCAGTTTGATTTCTTTCAATCCTGCAAGGATAATTTACACATGTAAAAGCTTTACCACATTCAATGCAGTTGAACCTCATACCTATATGAATTAATTTCATGTTTTTTCAAATTATAAAAAGGAATCAAATATCAAGGTTTTATAGCTTTGTTTAAAATCATGTTTTGTTCTCTCATTAGGTGTCATTTACATCTAGAAAAATATTTGTGATGAAAAATTCCATTGTGTCACTGTTTATCTTTCCATCTATAACTATACCTATATTTTTCTAGGATATTTTTTACATTTTTAAAGAAAACTGCATATACTGAGTGCTTTACCAACTTTACTCCATTCATAATTTTACTATATTGTGAATCATTATACATTTGGTAAGTGAACTAAGACACCTAGAAGTATTTAAATAGACCTAGAACTCATGTTTGTTTGTTTTGGTTGTAATGTGAGTTTGTATTTATGTACTAACCATGTTGATAGAAAATAAATTAACTTTGTATTTGCGGATCAAATTAAACATGTACACTCTACATAGGAACTACAGTTTATCTTCTTAATTGTTCTTAAGGAGAAGTATGCTAAATCTTTCCATATTCCTATGCTCATACACTTGTGTCAAGAGTGACATGTCATATATATATGAAAAAATAATAGTGTATAAAAGATTTCCACAATGAATCCACAAAGTTCTACTTTCATAGACTTGTGGTATAGATATTAAGGTTTTTCCACATCAACTGCCCCTTGACCCTTCATTAATCTGATTTCACTAAACTTAGCACACTTACAAAAAGTATATGAGGGATACAAGGCTTACCATGGGCTATTGAATTTGTAGAAAGTTTTGCAGCTATACTCAGCATCACTGAAATAGGTATACATTTTCTGTCATGAATAGCAAGAAGCAAATGAAGCTGCAGTTCTACAACATAGCTCTCATAGTGCTATGAATCAAATGATGATATCTGTTTAGGAATTGCTACCTAGACTTTTTCTTAAATGAAGGCTTTGCAGATGCAATTCACATACATGAAATTGAGATATATGGATTTGTGAGAACTTAATAACCATCAATACCTTTAAAGCTGTGCTTATTTACACTGTTGCTTTTGTTTTAAAGTTCCAGAACACATTACAAACTATTCAAAAGAAATTGTTATGATCTTGCCCAAGAAAATTACCTTGCATGTCTTCTAGAACATTGACAATGCTCTCCAGTGTTAAGGTCTTCCCAAATGTATCCTAAAATATAGTACCAGAATATCTATGTTATATTATTTAATAATGTGCAACAATTAGCTTATTATCTTAAGTGCACCTAAGAACTGTGACTGTGTTTGTTATTTACCTCATTCTACTTTCTCTACTAAAACAAATTAAAGAACAAAATCATAAACCAAGGAAAAGTTGTCTCCATATTTTGAAACATGAAAGAAATTGATTTTCACCTATAGTAGTTAGGTTCCTATATGTCTCCAACATCACATCTTTGTAGAGATTCTTCTGGGAAGGATTCAGCCAATCCCACTCTTCCTTAGTGAAGTTGATGTGCACATCATCATAGGTCACTGCCTTCAAAAATATACCATACATGAGTACAATGTAAGTATGACAGTGAAATGCATACTTCTTTGAAAATATAGGTTTATGATTCTGGTATTCCCCATTCTTGTTCCATGACATAGACAGTCACTTTAGAATGAAATTGAAAAGGAGAAACTATTCTGTTGTTTCTGTGCCCTTTGTATAGGATACCACCTTATAAGAGCAGTATGTATTCACAGGGAGAGAAAAAGAGAAAAGATCAACAGGACTTTGTATGCATGAGAAAATTAATGACTACAGAAAGGAAAAAAAGATGGACAAACTGGGCACATTGGTGTATTTTGCCTTAACCACAACACTCAGAAAACAGAGGTGGGTATATTTGTCTCTGAGATGAATACCAGTCAAGATTTAACAGAACTGCTTATCCATTTTTGGATACCATGTATCTTGTCAGAGGTTGAGGCATGAGCATGTCTTTGCCCAAAGGCCAGTTCTGACAACAAGAAAACAAGCTCCAAGTGTCTTTGGTGTTCAACATTCTCTGGAAAATAGATCAATGCTCCCAGTAGTAATCGTTTCTCACTTCAACAGTACCCTAGGTTATTTAAATTCCATATTTTACAGCTCTTTGAAGTGGTTGAAGATTACCTAGCTATGGGGGCTGGAGAGATGGCTCAGAGGTTAAGAGCATTGCCTGATCTTCCAAAGGTCCTGAGTTCAATTCCCAGCAACCACATGGTGGCTCACAACCATTTGTAATGGAGTCTGGCGCCCTCTTCTGGCCTACAGGCATAAACACAGACAGAATATTGTATACATAATAAATAAATATTAAAAAAAAAAAAAGATTACCTAGCTATGCAAAATATATTCTTTATGTGTGTAAAAAACCTGATTATTCTAACTATAAGTATGACAAACATAGATGACTATTGATCTATAATTCTAATACCTATATAAGTTAAAGGCTAAGACTTCATAATAGAATATTGTACAATAAATAACAATGGGCTCAAAATGTAACCAATGAATAAGTATCTTGATCAGTGGGAGAAATGTACATTGCAATTTGATAAATATATTTATCAATATATAAAATGTTTTAAGCAGAGGTAGGAGCGTGAATGCATACAATATTCAATATTTAACATTATATCAATATACAAAAATCTATATCAAAGCAATTGCCTATAAATTATAACTCAGAAGCATTCACTCTATTACTCACTATTATTATTAATGTATGTAAACTCACGCTATCTTATTCCATCCAATTTTCCTTTTTTTTAAAGAAATCCCTGAGCCCATAAAATTTCCCTTCTAACCCGCAAACCTATACTAATTATAATCAACCCCTAAATGATGTCCCTAACCCTAGGACAAACTTTGTTGGGAGAGGGGATGTAGTCTTTTAGAATTTCTTCCAGCTGTCATGGGGGCAATGTTCTTTCTATGGGATCCTGCGAAAGTAAAATGATGGTTAAGTTCCAAGATTACTGTCTGGTATCATTGCAAATAGTCTCTGAGTATTTTGTAAAGTTTTTCTGAGCTTCCTCTTATAAGGTCTGTCCACAACATTGTAAAAAGTGGACCATTTCAGCTAACCAAGTTGGAAGCATCGTGAGCAGCTGGTACACAAAACACGTCTGGTAGTAGCACTATAATCATCATGCCATCATATCAACCAGGTTGAGTTGTTGTTGTGGGGCCCCAACTTCTTCCTGAAAACTTCAGAAATTACTGCAGGAAAATTCATTGTTCATTGTGGACAACTTAAACATTATTTATACAGTCATATACAGACATATATATCCAATGACATGTACAATAGAGACAAAAATAGAAATGGAGAAAAGAGAAAAATTTTCTAAATTCTTTTTTCTTTCTGTCCCATGCTCCTGACTTGAGAGAGAAACTCTGAATTTTTATTTTAATGACATGCTTGAATTTATAGAGGGACAGAGCCAGTGTCCATCTCCAAAACCAGCTCTATATATTCATAAATATACATCCACTTACAAAAGGCACCCAATGAAATGATAGGATAAAAGTGTAGATTACTGAATCTAAAAAGAATAAAGGGGCATATAAGTGTATGATGTAAAAGTGTAGATCATTAAAATTAATTTTAAAAAGTAACTACTTATTTATATATTTTACATTGATATAGATATGGATGCTCCCTTTTGATATAAACTTGACATTTGATTAAAAGATACTGTCTGTGATTTTTATATTCTTACTCAAACTATTTTATCTAATTCAACTCACTTAAACATGTAATGAAAATTTCTAGTCCTTGAAAGTTATTATTATAAACCAATTAGGATATAAAGTACTATATGTTAGTACTTTGTTATTTATTACAATTGAAATTATACTCAAGTTAGGTATGTTTTCAACATTATATGGAATTTCATTAGCTGATTCAAATGTAAATACTTTAGAGAAAATGGTTGGTGAAGTAAAGCGAACTTTGTCTCCTTGGGGATTCTTCTGAAAATATACAAAAAGGTGATTCTATTAATTATTCAGCATATAAAATACTTTTATAAAAATTTGTGCCCAAAAGTTAAAAATTAGGACAGATTACTAATGGAATCTTAATAATTTTCAGAAATTGCCACAAGACATTGGCCATCTAGAAGAACAGTTCTCCGCTCCTACACTAAGACTACCCACCCAGAGCGGTGAATGCCTGCATACCGGGCAGGCCTCCAGGTGCCCTGCAAGGGAGCCCGGGCACCTTCAGCTTGTGCTGCAGGGTCTCCTGAGCTCCTCTGGACCCCTACCCCACTCTGCCTGCCACGTTCTTCCTTTTGTCCCTGGCTCATTGGGCTACCAGGCGCCCCTGTTTAGGTGCTGAGGAGTTCCATCTGGACGGGTGAGTGTGTGCTATCCAGGGGCGGATAGTCCCGGAAGAGAGCACAAACCCCCCTCTCCCAGCTCCTGCTGCAGGGCTGTCTTTCTTACACACGACCTAGTCCCCCAGCCCCACACCCCTAGCCTGCCCTGCTGTCTGCTAGGTCCTTTGCTCAAGAACAGTTCACCGCTCCTACATTAAGACTACCCACCCAGAGCGGTGAATGCCTGCATACCAGGCAGGCCTCAAGGTCCCCTGCAAGGGAGCCCGGGCACCTTCAGCTTGTGCTGCATGGTCTCCTGTGCTCCATTAGACCCCGCCCCATCTGCCACATTCTTCCTTTTGTGCCCGGCTCATTGGGCTACCAGGCGCCCCTGTTTAGGTGCTGAGGAGTTCCATCTGCACGGGAATGGTTCCTGCTTCTACACTGAGGAGATACACCCAGAGAGTCAGCCACAGCAATGACTGGACCAAGACACCAGGCCTCTTCTGGCTCCATTTGAAGGAAGAGATGGGAAGGCGCCAATGCAAGAATTCCTCTAACAACCTGAAAGGCAACATGACATCACCAGAATACAGGGATCCCGAAATAAGAAGATTTGTACACCCTACTCCAGAAGAATTAGAAGAAATCGAATCAAAAGTGAATTATATGAAATTAATAGAGGATCTAAAACAGGAGGTGAAAAACTGCTATAAACAATTAGAGATTACAAACAAAAAGGTAGAGGAAATGAATAAATCGCTCAAAGATACCCAAGAAAACCAAGAGAAACAAGAAAAAGCTATCAAACAGGTAAGGGAAGCGGTTCAAGACTTGAAGAATGAAATGGAAGTAATGAAGAAAACACAAACCGAGGGAAGAATGGAGATGGACAATCTGGGTAAACGAACAGGAACTACAGAGACAAGTACTACCAACAGATTACAAATGATAGAAGAATGTCAGACACTGAAGATACCATAGAGAAAATAAACACACTGATCAAAGAAAACAGTAAAACCAACAAAGTCTCATCACAAAACATTCAGGAAATCTGGGACACAATAAAAAGACCAAACCTAAGAATAATAGGGGTAGAAGAACAGCTCAACGGTCCAGAAAATATATTTAATAAAATTATAGAAGAAAACTTTCCCAACCTAAAGAAAGATATTCCTTTGAAGGTTCAAAAAGCACAGAACACCGAATAGACTGGACCAAAAAAAAAAAAAATCTCCATGCCATATATTAATCAAAACACAAAACATACAGAATAGAGAAAGAATATTAAGAGCTGCAAAGGAAAAAGGTCAAGTTATTTATAAAGGTAAACCTATCAGACTTACACCTGACTTCTCTATGGAAACCATGAAAGCCAGAAGGTCCTGGATAGATGTACTGCAGAAACTAAGAGACCATGGATGCAAGCCTAGACTACTATACCCAGCCAAGCATTCATTCACTATAAATGGAGAAAACAAAGTTTTCCAGGATAAAAACAAATTTAAACAATACGTAGCCACAAATCCAGCCTTACAGAAAATAATAGAAGGAAAATCACAACCCAAGGAGTCCAACAATGCCCACAATAACTCAGACATCTAATGACCCTTAACCAGCACAACTCGAAGAAGAGAAACACACAAACTCTAATACCAAAAAAAGAAAAAAAGAAAAAATGACCGGGGTTAACAACCACTGGTCATTAATATCACTTAATATCAATGGACTCAACTCACCTATAAAGAGGCACAGGCTAAGAGATTGGATACAAAAACAGGATCCAACATTCTGCTGTTTACAAGAAACACACCTCAACCACAAAGACAGACATCTACTCAGAGTAAAGGGCTGGGAAAAGGTTTATTAAGCAATTGGACCTAAGAAACAAGCAGGTGTGGCCACACTAATTTCTAACAAAGTTGACTTCAAACTAAAATCAATCAGAAGAGATGGGGATGGACATTTTTTTACACATAACAGGAACAATTCTTCATGACAAAGTCTCAGTCCTGAATATCTATGGCCCTAATATAAAAGCACCCACTTACATAAAAGAAACATTACTAAAACTCAAGGCAGTCATCAAACCACACACACTAGTAGTAGGAGATTTCAACACTCCTCTCTCACCAATGGACAGGTCAATCAGACAGAAACCTAACAGAAATAATAGGATTAAGGGAGGTAATGAATCAAATGGACTGAACAGACATCTATAGATCATTCCACCCAAATAGGAAAGAATATACCTTCTTCTCTGCAGCTAATGGAACCTTCTCAAAAATTGATCACATACTCGGTAACAAAGCAATCTTAAACAGATACAAAAAAATATTAGTAACCACCTGTGTCTTATCGGATCACCGTGGATTAAAGTTAGAATTCAACAACAATGCTACACCCAGAAAGCCTACAAACTCATGGAAACTGGACAGTCAACTATTGAACCACACCTGGATCAAGGAAGAAATAAAGAACGAAATTAAAGTCTTTCTTGAATTCAATGAAAATAAAGACTCAACATACTCAAACCTATGGGACACTATGAAAGCAGTGCTAAGAGGAAAGTTCATAGCACTAAGAGCCCACTTAAAGAAAACAGAGAAAGCACACATTGAAGACCTAACAGCCCACCTGAAAGCTGTAGAAAAAAAAAAAAGCAGACTCACCTAGGAGGAGTAGAAGACTGGAAATAGTCAAACTTAAGGGCTGAAATCAACAAAATAGAAACACAGAAAACAATCCAAAGAATCAATGAAACAAAAAGCTGGTTCTTGGAGAAAAATCAACAAGATTGATAAACCCCTATCCAAACTATCAAACAGTGGAGAGAGAATATGCAAATTAACAAGATCAGAAATGAAAAGGGAGACATAAGCACAGACACAGAAGAAACTCAGAAAATCATTAGATCTTACTACAAAAGCCTGTATGCCACAAAATTGAAAAATGTTAAAGAAATGGGCACTTTTTTAGATAAGTACCATATACCAAAGTTAGACCAGGACCAGGTGAACAATCTAAATAGACCTGTTAGTCACGAAGAATTAGAAGTTGTTATAAAAAACCTCCCTACCAAAAAAAGCCCAGGTCCAGACGGTTTCAATGCAGAATTCTACGAGAACATCCAAGAAGACCTAATACCTATACTCCTTTAATGTATTTCACAATATAGAAACAGAAAAGTCATTGCCAAATTCCTTCTGTGAAGCTACAGTTACCCTGATACCAAAACCACACAAAGGCTCAACCAAGAAAGAAAATTACAGGCCAGTCTCACTCATGAACATCGATGCGAAAATCCTCGATAAAATACTGGCAAACCGAATCCAAAAACACATTAGAGAAATTATCCATTATGATCAAGTAGGCTTCATCCCAGGGATGCAGGGCTGGTTCAACATACGAAAATCTATCAATGTAATCTATCATATAAATAAACTGAAAGAAAAAAACCATATGATCATTTCATTAGATGCTGAAAAAGCATTTGACAAAATTCAACATTTCTTTATGATAAAGGTCTCAGAGAGATTAGGGATACAATGGTCATACCTAACTATAATAAAAGCTATTTATAGCAAGCCGACAGCTAACATCAAATTAAATGGAGAGAAACTCAAATCACTAAAATCAGGAACATGACAAGGCTATCCACTCTCTCCATACCTCTTCAATATAGTGCCTGAAGGTCTAGGAATAGCAATAAGACAACATAAGGGGATCAAAGGAATTCGAATTGGTAAGGAAGAAATTAAACTTTCATTATTTTCAGATCATATGATAGTGTACATAAGCGACCCCAAAAGCTCGACCAAAGAACTCCTACAGCTGATAAACACCTTTAGTAGCATGGCAGGATACAAAATCAATTCCAAAAAAATCAGTTGCCCTCCTATACACAAAGGATAAGGAAGCAGAGAGGGAAATCAGAGAAGCATCACCTTTCACGATAGCCACAAATAGCATAAAATATCTTGGGGTAACTCTAACCAAGGAAGTGAATGATCTATTTGACAAGAACTTTAAGTCTTTGAAGAAAGAAATTGAGGAGGATACCAGAAAATGGAAGGATCTCCCTTACTCTTGGATTGGGAGGATCAACATAGTTAAAATGGCAATTCTACCAAGGGCAATTTATAGATTAAATGCAATCCCCAATAAAATCTCATCGAAATTCTTCACTGATCTTGAGAAGACATTAATCAACTTTATATGGAAAAACAAAAAACCCAGGATAGCCAAAACAATCTTATACAATAACGGAACTTCTGGAGGCATTACCATCCCTCACTTCAAACTCTATTACAGAGCTTCAGTATTGAAAACAGCTTGGTATTGGCATAAAAACAGAGAAGTCAATCAATGGAATAGAGTAGAAGACCCAGATTTTAACCCACAAACCTATGAACATTTTTGATAAAGGAGCTAAAAGTATTCAATGGAAGAAAGAAAGCATCTTCAACAAATGGTGCTGGCAGAACTGGTTGTCAACCTGTAGAAGAATGAAAATAGATCCATATCTATCGCCATGCACAAAACTCAAGTTCAAATGGATCAAAGACCTCAATATCAGGCTGAACACACTGAACCTAATAGAAGAGAAAGTGGGAAGTACTCTATAACATATGGGCACAGGAGATCACGTCCTATATATATCGCCAGCAGCACAGACATTAAGGACAACATTGAATAAGTGGGACCTCCCAAAACTGAGAAGCTTCTGTAAAGCAAAGGACACTGTCACTAAGACAAAAAGGCAACCCACTGACTGGGAGAAGATCTTCACCAATCCTGCAATAGACAAAGGTCTGATCTCCAAAATATATAAAGAACTCAAGAAACTGGACTTTAAAATGCTAATTAATCCAATTAAAAACTGGGGCACTGAACTGAACAGAGAATTCTCGACAGAAGAAATTCAAATGGCCAAAAGACACTTAAGGTCATGCTCAACCTCCTTGGCAATCAGGGAAATGCAAATTAAAACAACATTGAGATAAGATCTTACACCTGTCAGAATGGCTAAAACAAAAAACACCAATGATAGCGTTTGCTGGAGAGGTTGTGGAGTAAGGGGTACACTCATCCATTGCTTGTGGGAATGCAAACTCGTACAACCACTTTGGAAATCAGTGTGGCGGTTTCTCAGGAAATTTGAGATCAACCTACCCCAAGATCCAGTAATTCCACTCTTGGGAATATACCCATGAGATGCCCTTTCATATGACAAAAGCATTTGTATAACTATGTTCATAGCAGCATTATTTGTAATAGCCAGAACCTGGAAACAACCTAGATGCCCTTCAACAGAAGAATGGATGAAGAAAGTGTGGAACATTTACATATTAGAGTACTACTCAGCGGTAAAAAACAATGACTTGGTGAATTTTGCATGCAAATGGATGGAAATAGAAAACACTATCCTGAGTGAGGTATCCCAGACCCAAAAAGATGAACATGGGATGTACTCACTCATAATTGGTTTCTAGCCATAAATAAAGGATATTGAGCATATAATTTGTGATCCTAGAGAAGCTAAATAAGAAGGTGAACCCAAAGAAAAACATATACTCATCTGCCTGGATATGGGAAGTAGACAAGATTGCCGGGAAAAAACTGGGAATTTGGGGGTGAGGTGGTATGGGGCTAAGGGGAATTGGGGTGAGAAACGTGAGAAGAGGAGGATTGGGGGAGCTTGGGGGAATGGGATGGGTGGGACACGGGAGCAGAGAAATATATATCCTAATTAAGGAAGCCATCTTAGGGTTGGCAAGAGCCTTGACTCTAGAGGGGCTCGCAGGTGTCGAGGGAGATGACCCCAGATAGTACCTTGGGCAACTGAGGAGAGGGAACCTGAAATGACCCTATCCTATAGCCATACTGATGAATATCTTGCATATCACCTTAGAACCTTCATCTGGCGATGGATCGAGATAGAGACAGAGACCCAAATAGGAGCACCGGACTGAGCTCTTAAGATCCAAATGAGGAGCAGAAGGAGGGAGAACATGAGCAAGGAACTCAGGACCACGAGGGGTGCACCCACCATAGAAGAATGGATAAGAAGTGTGGTACATTTACACAATGGAGTGCTACACAGCAGAAAAGAAAAATAACGACACCTTGAATTTTGCAGGAAAATGGGTGGAGCTAGAAAACATTATTTTGAGTGAGGTAACAAAGACACAGAAAGATAATTATCACATGTACTCACTCATAGGTGGTTTTTAAGCATAAACCAAAGAAAGCCAGCCTACAAACCACAATTCCAGATCTGAGACAAAAATGAGGATCCTAAGAGAGACTTACAGATATCTAATCTACATGGGAAGTATAAAGTATAAAAAGACAAGATCTCCTGAGTAAATTGGGTGCATGGGGACCTTGGGAGAGGGTTGAATGGAGGGAGTGGAGAGGCAGGGAGTGAAGCAAAGAAATTGTAGAGCTCAGTAAATATCAATAAAAAAAACATCGATCATATCTGCAGAGGATAGTTGCCTAATTGCAAATTCAGTGTTCCTTGACTCAAGATAACCTTCCTAATCTGGACACCCACACAATCCGGTCTGTGTTCATTCACATGACATTAATTTACACATGCTGGGCAATTACAAACCTCTCCTGCTACCACAGTCAGGCCCTTTTTCATAGTGGTGGCTCCAACATCTGACTGCCCATGCTGTGCCCCCTGCAGTGCACACAATAATCTATTCTTCCTATTGTGGTCTGAGGAGAGAAAAAATGCTCCATATGCAAATCTTTTTCCTGTGACTGTGTTGGCAGTCAACTACATGGTTCAAATGCATTATTTTATTTTATTTTATTTTATTTTATTGGTTTTGTTTGAGACATGGTATCTCTGTAGCTTTGGTGCCTGTCCAGGAACTACTTCCTGTAGACTACCCTGGCTTCAAACTCACAGAGATCTGCATGCCTCTGCCTCCCGAGTGCTTGGATTAAAGGCGTGCACCACCACTGCTAGGCAAATACATATTTTAAAACTGTGAATTGGTACAGTCACTTAAGAACTTTGAGGGTGTAATATAGAGGACACTCAAGGTTGCCCAGGAAAGCCACAGACAGGGACCAAGGCCACCTGAGTCAACATAACAGAAGTTGTCTCAGAAGCAATATTTCTATCAGGACGGAAATGCAGCTCTTCTAGAATTAATATGCCTTCCCACTGAGAAATCACATCACACACTTAGAAGATTAATAAAGAAAAGTCTCTTTAATGAGTTATGCATTGATCTCTGTCCAATGCTCAAGGGGAGCTAGGTTAGACAGATTGTGCATTCAATATATGCTGTTATCCATAAGTATCCCTTAGGATGATAGTCAAGATTAAACTTTGAACAATTGAAACAGAAACAGGAAACTTGCCAGTATAAATATTTAGGCAAAATTATTCTCAGAATATTCTAATATTCTCTTAAGTACGCCAGTGACCAGTTACAGCAGGTCATTCTTCACTGACAGGGTTCTAAGGTGAAGATCACAAGGGAAAAGACTGGACTGGACAAGTAAAAGATAAAAAAGATAGGGTGGGGAGGTGTTGCAGAAGATACGTGATAGTGTTAAAGTTGTGCACTACCACCAAGCAGCTAAGGGTGGATCCTATCATCTCAAATAATCTAGAACGATAAAAGGTCTACCCATTTCAAAAACTTCAATTAAGTAAAACCCCACTCAGATATAACCATTTTTGTGTGTGTATGAATTAATCCCAGAGGTAGTCAGTTTGACTACCAAATATAACCATCTCAACTGCCAAGTGAGAAGAAATGAGAAATACCTCTTGCCTGCATGGGAGTTGTTTCAAAAGCACCTTTTTTCCTTGACAATGGAAGCATGGGGATTTTACTTAGGGAGTCTGAGCATGCTCATATAATGTTCTTCCTTTTCTTTGGCGTGCTCAGTTGTTGTTTCCCACAGCTGTTGTTTCCTTTTTGCTAGCATTTAAAACTGTAAAAGTTAATAATCTATTCTGTAATCCATCTCTATGGCCTTAATTACTCCTTTCTCTTAACTGAGCATAAATTTAAAGATGCCTGATGCAGTGTTAATCTAATTAATCTCTTTCAATCCCAAAACAACCTAAAAAAATGGTTTAAAATCTGCTTCCTGCTACATGGCATAGAGCAGAATATGTGGATTGTGCACTATCTACCTGTCTACCACAGTGCACACCTGAGAAATCTCTGCACATCAGAAACTCCTTCTGTCCCCTGAAACAGAGCTTCACTGGATCACACCATTGCAGCTAGTGGTAACACCATGTTAAAAGCACTCTACTCTACTATTGCTCTACCAGGTCCTAAACAATTTGTAATCCTTATAACATAAACCTGAAATTGGAATGCAATATTCAGAACTTCTAGAAACCAAACCTTCAGTTTTCTAATCTCTCTCCCCACTGTACAACAAAAGCAGTGCCCATGTGTGTGCTCTGGACAGAGATACAACCAGCATCATTTCCTTCCATTCCAGGGCTGCAGTATTTCTATACACAAAGAGGCTCAGAGAACAAGGGCCACTGCCACCATGAACCACATGGACCAACATAACTGCAGTCTAGCTCATGGTAGTTCCAAGTATCAGCAGAAATGACATTTCAACAGACCTGCTCTGAACACCCCCTACTCATTACAGGATTGCTTATGGTCTTCCTTACCACTCCCTACAGCAGATACAGAAGAGAATCATGAGAACTCACAACTTGTCTGCCACTATTACTCTTGATTACTAACCCTTCCCAGAATCTCTCACTGGCTAGGGCCACCCAGCTGGGCCTCTCAATATTAGCAGCTCCTCTACAGGAGGATCAGAGATCAAATGACTCAGACAGCACAGTCCTTCCAGTTCTGCCCTCCCAGCCCAGCAGACAGGGACCTAGTTTAGACAGTTTGTATTTAGTACACATTTCCCCACTCTACTAGAGCCATCTTCTTCCTCATCTAAAGCACAGGGTCCTTTGTGTGCACATTCCATTACATACCCACTTTCCAGTTCAGCCATCCCATTGCCTCAGAGATTGGAAATCCTGCAGACAAACAGGTCACATTCATAAAGTAACTACTGTTACTGTGTAACTGTGGTTACTTTGTAACTGTTGTTAAAGAAGAACAAACCAGGAATTAGAAAACAATTCATGGTCATGTTAGGGGTTGGAGGCAGCATGGAGAATGTAAATATGATGTAGTTGTCATCTCAAAAACTATTTTGAAAATTTGAGACAGACTTTATGGTCATGTACTCCAGAGACAAGGGATTTGTATTAAAGCACATTAAAATTTTTTCATGTATTTTCTCTAAAGATCATTGTCTTAATAGTGAAAAGTCCTGTTAAGTAGGGCCACAACATTTTGCCCAGATCTTCTATTGTAGATGAACTACTGTAAATATAGCAATTAGGTTTAAAGATAAGGTCATTCCTTTCCCAGATTCCTTTTTGCATTGGTCTATGGACTGCAAACAATGGTCAATCAGGACATTCATAGAGCATCTACAATTGACTACCTGAATCCACATAGCTAATCTCAACTACTTATGAAGGGAAAAGTTTTCACCCTCAGTCCAGCCTCTCCTTTTCTGCACTGTGTCTCCCCCAGCTTCAATAAACTCTTCCTCCTATTGTGGGCTGAGGACGGAAGGAATGCTCCATATGCAAATCCTTTCCCTGCAACTGCAATGCATAGTCAACTACATGACTCACACGCATAATTTTAAAACTGTGAGGGGGTACAATCATTTTTAAAGGAATTTTGAAAGTCTAATGTACAGGACAGCAAGGTCATTGCCCTGGACAGCAGCAGACCAAGGCCACCTGCATCAACATAAAAGAACTTGTCTCAGAAACTATTTTTCTAACAGGATGGAAATACAGCTGTTCTAGAATTAATATAACTTTCATTGAGAAATCACTTCGAACACTGACGGTGCCAAACTGTAATGCCTCCTTGAAAGGCTTGATAGAGGTTGTTCTTTGATATGAGGATGTGCGTGGTGTCTGGTTTTAAATCAACAGTGGATTCTTTGCAATGGCTTGGACCCAAATATCTGGACAATCCAGTTGAACAATGTGTTCCCTAGCATCCTAAACTCTCACAGCCCCGATTAAAATACGTTTATCTTTTGGGTGATTTAGAGGCAGTCCTCCCTCAGCTAAATTCTACTTTGGGAGACTGAACTATTTCCAAGGCATTGGCGAGTCCTTTGTATCAGCAATTCTCTTCTACGTTGCAGCTTGGAAGTGCAGTGCTACCCAACAGGTGAGATGCCTTGATACCGTCCACATAGTTAAATATAAATGGAGATTGTATGTAAAGGTTATATGCAAAGTGCTCAATATCGAGAAGATACTGAAGAAACGAGGCTTCCCTGACTTTGGCATATTGAAATTGACAAGTAAGATGTTAGTACACACAGCACCCTGCTCCCAATTCTCTAAGCGGATTAAACCCAAAGCGCACAGCTATTCAGAGGTCTGTCCCTAGGTCTAGGAATTAACAGGACTGCATGGGACTTCACAACACAGGGAATATGGCGGCAGGTTCCCACCCGGATCCCGAAAGGACACAATGTACTGTCTCCCGCACCTCACCCTCTGCTCCTCCCCATCTGGAGACAGCATTCCCCCGCTCACCATGTTGTCGTTTCTCAGCTCGCCAAAGCTCTCAGTTTAGCAACTCCCTGCAGCAGCAACTTTACCGCAACACAGAAAACCAAGGGTGCCAGCTCCTCTGCAAAATCGAGACCTAATGAAGAAGCCCGGAAGAGCCCTGCATCACACTGACAGGCAGGTCTCCTGGAGGGCCTGATTGGCTAGCGAGGCCTGAGTGACAAGAACACCTCCCACAAGACTGAAGTGTGCTTAAAGAGACAGAACAGAGATTTTGGGCCATTCCATTCATCTGAGTCATCATAATCTTGCACTCCATAGGAACTTCCCATTTTACCTCCAGAATACGACGTGGCCAGTTTGCTTGTGCAGTGCACTGTGCTGTGTTAGGTGGGTCCAGGGATTTCCTGTCCCACAGGGGGAAGAATGCCCAGAATATAAACAGCTAAGGAGAATTTTAAGGTCACAAAAGGAGATGTTTGGCTTCATGCTGAGGTCAGATGAACTGAAGATACTTTTTACATGGTTTTCACAGGGATTCACACAACAGAAAAGAGAAAAGCAGGAGCCTGGTCTCAAACAAGATGATAGGTGTTTCCCCCATCAGAAGGCTGGATGATGGCTCCATTGCTTTACGGGTTTTATTACTGAAATTCAAAGCAAACTCCGGGAAAATTAATAATAATAAAAAGAGTAGTGTTCATGGAAATGTGAATACATAGAGAATAATGGAGCTAGAAGGAATGTCTTCATGAGCACTATTGTTAGCCAGCACATCTTCCTCCATGGTCAGGTGAATAAAATATACAACTGCAGTATTCAAGATTCTCTACATGAACAGGACAGATAGAATGAAGCTCACCTTTATGTAAAAAGTAGGCTTATTAGAATGTCTCACAAGCTGTGTTTCAGGTCGTCTAAAAATAGCTACTTATAAATGACAATTGAAGAATCCAGTAGATTGCTTCTCAGCCTTTTACCAAAGATCAAGTGAAGAATCCAGTAGTTGTTCAGCCCATGAGGCTTGATGTCTCAGCTGGCTTTAAGTATTTACCAAAAATTTCAAAGAAGTAGTCTCTAGTACTAGAAAAGGAATGAGCTTGGTAGCCAGAGCAAGGTGACAAAAAAAGACTTTCTACTTCAATATACTTTCTATGTAATTGCTGCTACTAGAAGGTGAGAAGGTTAAAGTTAGATCACAGTCTTGTTTGGTTCAGATTTTCTTGTTTTGGTGATTTCAAGACAGGATTTTTCTGTGTAGGTTTGGAAATCATTTGGTAGGCCACACTGGTCTCAAACTCAGAAAATCCCAGTGCCCCTTGTTGTGCCCAGATTATGACCTCCAGAGAGAGACCACCAGAGAGGCCCAGACTGTAATAAACAAGGTTTAATCAGCATAATGCAAGCATGTTTGGAACTCATCTCCACCCCCCTTACAACAAGGTAGAGAGGAGTTGTATCTCCTCTGTGGGGTAAGCTTTTAAAGGCATAACTACAAAGAGAATCTTTGATGCTGCTTTGGCATGGGTACAAGGACTTTTGCTCCCTCCCATTCTGTTAAGTCAGCTTTCTCCTTGTTCTTAGAGCAAGGCCACTGTCCTTGAGTTAGGCCATCTTTAACAGCCTGTACCAGGTGGATGGCTGGGCTGAGCTAAGTGACCTTGTGCTTGGAGTCTCCCGGGTGGGAGAGGGGAGGGCCACTATCTTCCTGAGAAAACATTCTGCTAGGAAATTTCTTCTTGCCCCTTTGATAATAAGGGGTGAGGGTACCACAACTCTTGCTCCTGAGTCATGTTAAAAGTGTGCATGGCCACCAAGCAGCTAAAGGTGGGTCCAATTATCTCAAACTATCCAGATTAATGGAGGATTTTCCCATTTCAAAACCTTTAAGTAAAATCTCTCTCAGGTATAATTAATTCTTTGTGTATTAGTTAATTCCAGAGGTAGTCAGTTTGACTACCAAAAATAGCCATTTCTACAGCCAAGACAAAAGAAATGAGAAAAAATGATTGCTTGCAGGAGGCACAAAGTGCACGGGAGTTATTTTCAAAACTGTTTTTCCTCAACAAAGGAAGAATGGGGATTTTACTTAGGATGTTTGAACACACTCATGTCATGTTCTTCCTTTTCTTAAGCATGCTAAACTAACAAATCCACTAGTGAACATGATTACAATGTAAAAACAGATATTTAGGGACATTCCTATGATGAAGTCTTGTAGGAAATATATTTAAATTAGACAAATGATGGAAAGAAAGGTCTCTGGCATGTTCATATTTTACCATAAGGTCTTACTTGAAAATCAAGTAGATGACACTGTGAAAAGTTGATTGTCAATCTTGATGTTTGATCTAAAAGATAACTGTACCAACCCTGTATATCTCACAGACACAAAAGATAGAGAACACAAAACCAGAAAACTTCAAGGAAAAGTCACCTAACAGCCCTCTATACAGTGCTCCTGGATGAACAGTTATGATAATCTCTATTAATCTCAGAGCAAAGCTGGTTTTTCTCTGAGCAGGGTGGCAGCAAGGGTCAGATTAGCAAGGATTTAGGCCTGCGCTGCCTTGAACAGATTTGATGTCATGTGCGCCCAGGTGGAAGCCGGAAGTTAGACTTTACTTGCACCTTCCCATCACTATAAACAGAGTAATATGTATGTCACAGACAGTCAAATGGCAAACTATAAAGTCCTTCCTAGGGCTTAGGCACTGTCCTACCCCACACTTCCACCTAAAAGGACAAGACAATTTATCACTAAGCACACCACTGACTTACAACTACCAGGCAAACTGTAGTGAGATTATCTTGCACTTTTTCCAGTTCTCGTCCATGGCCTTTAATCCCCTGCCTCCCGCAGTCCCTCCCGGTAGTGGGGACTGGCCGCGGTCACCTCTCAGGTTGTATGGCGCCTGCATGCCGAACACCGACAAGGTGCCTATGCTCCTGCGGTCCTTCTTGAAACCGCAGCGCATAATGTGCTCCACCTGCCCCAGATACTGCAGCTCCCCGTGCCGCGGTGCCGCGGTGCCTAGGCGCCCTGCTGCTGAGCGGCGGGCTGCAGCTTCAGTTCGGAGCTGGCGACAGTTAGAGGCAGTGTAGTAAGCGCAGAAGATGGGACCTTCCGCGTGCTCTTTTCCCTAGGTTTGGTGCCTCCCGCCCCTTCCTGCTGGGAAGCTTCTGACTGGCCATGATTGTCAGACCCCTGTCCAGGCGGCTGATTTTCTGGCGCTAGCAGAGCAAACACAGGCTGGAGTTCCCAATTCTCTTGATTTATCCTGTCTTTGCTTTAAGAGCTTATAGGTTCAGGGCGTGGTGATGCACGCCAGTAATCACAGCTCGTGGGAGGTCGAGGCCAGAGGATCAGGAATTTAAGGCAATCCTTTGTTTCACATCAAGTACAAGGCCATCCTGGGTATGAGAAGATGCACACTGTTAAAAATAATGATGGACTTTCATTCTTTATAGTGTGTACATTTAGTGTGCGTGGTGTGTGTCCACCCCGCGCATACCTGCGCATGCCCCATAGGTTTCTGCTCACACATTGGAAGTGTGGGACAACTCAGGCTATCAAGCTTGGTGACAAGACCTTTCCCGCGAATCCATCTCTACCACTCTGCTCAACTTTTCAAATTTTAATGCCTCATTTCTCAGTTTTAAGGGAAGGCTTCTAAGGTAAATATTGGTGAGTAGAACCATTTGATGAGTACAAAGTGTACTGATACAAGTGTTGTAAGTGCAACAAGAGATCTGTATCTACCACTTTGAGGACATTGTAGGTACCCAACACACTTTTTAAATTTTGCTTATGTCTGGGAATATGAAGAACAGGATTGGGGCTCTACTGAAATGTACTAAACACTACCAACTTTTTCTTCCGCTGAGACTTGAACCCAGACTTCCCACATGTTCACACCACCACTGAGCGATCAACCCAGCCCAAGCCTGTATTTGTTTTTCCCTGCATCCCATGTTTGTCATTTTTGCATATGGTATGCATTGGGTAAGAATTCCCCCCAAAGGCCTGTGTGTTAAAAGACTCGCTGACCAGCCTGTGGTGTTATTGGTAGGAGGTGTAACCTTTAGCAAGTGGGGTCTAGTGACCAGAAGTAGTCATTTTTGAAGGCAACATTAGGATCCTGACTGCTTCCTGTTTTTCTTTGCTTCCTCCCAGCTACGAGCAAGCAGGGTCTAACTTCACTGCAGAGAGACATGATAACATGGTGTGTATGACAGAGTAAGGGGCTGTTCCCCCAAGACAAGAAGACAACTAAAACAAGCAACCATGTTCTGAAGCCTTCGGCCAAAATAAAGCATCCTAAGTTGACGGTCACAGTGGAAGGAAACTGACACCATCATTCTCCTGTCTCCGTGCTAAAACTCAGCTTCAAAAGCTCCAGTTCAAAATGTCTATGTTGTTGGACTGGACAGAAGGCTCGGCAGTTGAGAGCACTGGCTGCTCTTCCAGGGGACCCAGGTTCAGTTTCCAGCAACCACATAGCAACTCACACCTGTCTAATTCCTCTTCTGGCCTCTGTGGGCACCAGACACCCACATAGTACAAAGACATACATGCAAGCAAAACACTATATGCATAAAATTAAATAATTTTAATATAAGTAAAAATTTTATGATGGAATGTGTACTAAAAGAGATTACATAATCATCTTTTATTTGCAGCCCTGTTTATTTACTTAGCTAAGATACTGTCGAATGTTTCTATGTGGTCTTGTTTTATAAAACAATTCAAATTTCAAAAGAAACTTATAGAAATGGTTAGCCATTTTGGCTTAACTACAAGTACCATGGGAAACATTTCGCAAGCTTGCTGTATAATTGTGAACTGAAATGCACTGAGTTACAGGACAACAGAAAGTTGAAAATCTCTTTAGTCTGGCTTTTCCTACATCAACTCTTCCCCACTGCTTCTCCACAACTCTTACTAGTGCAATGCAGTTCTTCCAAATCATTAGTGTTTCCTTTGGGAAGTCAGACCCCCCTTATGAAGGAGAGAAAAAGGAAATATATTTTCTTTACCTATCACAAGGTCATGACTAATGCTGTATAACAAAGAAGTTAATAGAAGGTTAATATAAGTTTATTCATATGTTTACATAACACAGGAGACTTCAGACCAAAGGCTAAGAATATCTTCAGGTAGCACCCAATATCTATAGGGAAGACTTCCCTACTTTACTGTAATTTTTTGGTTTTGGGGGGTGGAGGGCAGTTGTGTAGACAATGACTGAGGGTAAGAGTCTGCTCTCAGGGCAGTAGGGAAGGGGGTGGGACTTGGCAACACCTGTCTTTTCAGGTTTGTGTTGACTCTTAACAGGGTAGGGCTTTCTGTGATAGTTCTATTTCCAGGAAACGTAGGTCAAAGAATTCTCATTAAGGCCTGCTTTAGGAGAGCAATCTCCTTACTTCCTTCAGCTAAAAATACACAACAGGTAAAGGTGGCACACGTGGAATACTGTGTAGATGGAAGTGTCTGTATCACCTGGTCCCACAGCCATTCAGTCCCAAATACACACACCGAGGGAAAACTCCCTGCCAGCACTTCAAAAGGCATTTTCACTACGGAGGACTCTGGATCATAGCTCCCCAACCCTTCACTAACTTATAGGATGTCTAGCTTGATCATGGGAGGAGCAAACCACCTAAAACTGTACCTCAGTGTTTATCTGCTCGCCTGGTTATGTGTAAACTGGAGAGCAAGAGCCACATCGCACTCAGGGTTAGTTCACCTGTCTTCAGGGTGCTAGAGGTTAAACACAGGGCTGTGCAGTTGCTAGGCGAGTGAGTGCTCTGCCCTTGAGCCCTGTTCGGTTCTGTTAACTACTTATATTAGTGTGTGTGTGTGTGTGTGTGTGTGTGTGTGTGTGTGCGCGCGCGTGCGCGCGCCAGTGTCACACTGTAGGTGGGCATGGTGGACAGAAGCGAGGAAAAAAGTTTTTAAAAAATTTATTTTTATTTCATTGTCTGCATGTATGTCTGTGTGAAGGCAAAAGATCCCCTGGAAATGGAGTTACAGACATTTATGAGATGCCATGTGGGTGCTGGGAATTGAACCGAGGTCCTCTGGAAGGGCAGCCAGTGCTCTTAACCACTGAGTCATCTCTCAGGTCCCAGCATTATTCAGTTTTATAATCATTGCATATTACAATTGCACATAAAATTCTTTTAATTAACCTGCATTTATTGTATACAATGATAAATTTCTGTACTCTCCAAAATATTGGTTTCCAAGCTGATAATACAAGCAATCATGTTCATCTCTGTCTGTAAATAACTTAGTGTGGGGGGCATGAAAACCTCTAAGTGTGGCAGCCCAAGAGATTATAGAAAAAAAGTTCCGAGTTCCTAACCTAAATGTAATTTTAAGTCACATGAAGCCAAATCTGAATTATTTTCTATAAGAAGAGAAAAGAACTTGTATGAGGATGGAAAGAGGGCACAGCTCTTTTGTCTTAGCTCCATTCTCGACATGACTAGACAGGATACTGTTGACACACCCAGAGGCATGGATGATGAGAGGAGAAATAGAAAGAAGCTCTACTCAGTCTGGAGCGCCACCCTTAAGACCACAGGTGGTGAGACAGGACCACTAACCAGAAAGACCAAGGAGCAGGCACTGCTGCCAGCACTGTGGAGCCACCATGCTGCCCCAGACAGCCTACATCTGACTTCTCACTCCTGAGGAAACATCGTGGAACTTGTTGTTTGTTTGTTTTGTGAAGTTAGGGATATAACTCAACCCTGGCTATACAATAAATTTAAGGACAGTCTAAAAAATGACTCAGAAACAGTAAAACAAAATAAAAAAGGAGGTTATGTATACGAGTGTATATACATGTGTGCACACACAAACCATCTGTCCTAACCACGTGAGTAAAGGCACATGGAAGCATTCACACTCCAGTAGCAAAGAGGACGAGCTCCCAATTCTTTGCTATAAATACCCATCGTCTTTACAAACCAAAAAGCAAAAGCAAGCTCCTTGTAGAGACGGCTGGTAGATCATTTTGAGAAGGTAAATAAGATACCTAAGCATTTTTAGGATAATGCAGAGAAACTCCTCCAGCAATACTAAGCTGACTCTCAAAATCTTTTTTTGACAATATGTGTCAAATAAAACTCAATATTTGAAACACTTAAAAATTTAACCTAGATGAATGACATATGCAGCCTCAAAGGGAAAAATAAACTATTAAAAGTACTGAGGAAAGTTTTCACTTCCACCAATGGAGAATAATTCATACTTCTTCCATCAACTGTATCTACTCATATATGAAAATACCTTTGATCTTTTACCTAAGGGTAGGCTGTATAAATATATGCACTTCATTCACAAGTGAACATACCCAGGAAAGGAGAAGGAAGACAATCAACATTCTGAGAAGTGAGGAGTCCCACAGTGTATTTCCAGAAGACTTTGGAGCTACATCTTCTGAGCCTGCTTAATACTAAGGCCTGGGAAGTGCAAAGTTACAGAATCGACTGCTAAAAGGATGTTGGGAGGGAGGGTGACTAAACATACTTACTGTTCTTAAAGAAATAATAGTTTCCAAAAAAAAAATGCTACCATCCTACCTTAGAGTAGCTTACAGAATAATAACAGAACCTGCAACGTACAGAGTACCATTATTTTGAGATTATCATTTGCTTTCTACAATGCCTTGGAAAGCAGTAAATACATGAAGACACATGACAGCAATTGTTCAATCCCTGACAGTGTTAAATTATATTTTAACCTAATTTCTGGAAAGTTCTGCAGAAGTAGACTAAAAAACAAACTAAAATTTAATGTGGAAAAGTCTAGTGAAACAGCAATCAAAACACTAAGAAATTAACAGTATCCAAAGTATACTAACTAAAAATTCAAACGTCTCCACATCCATTCTTCAAACAAGTAAAGCTTTCCTGGAATAGGTCGTTGCAATACAAGATTGTTCAAGGTGCCTTTCCATATGAACGGAGTTTGTGGGAATAAAACCTCTTCAGGAGCTGCTTCATCACAGCTCCAGCTCCAATTTCCTCCGACTCCAATATCAGTGTAAGAACAGTTCCCATAAACAGGGACAGGAATGAGGGTACAGAGGAGCATCCATTCTTTTTTGTTTGGGGGGCAAAACCAACCAACATAAAGGTCGTCCAACGATGTCATCTGCACCTATCCCCCTCACCCATGACAATCCCGCAAAGCACTTTTAACCTCTTCGCTCCGCTCCTTGGTCCTTCAGGTCCTCGGAGTCTGAGGAATCCGAGGTTTCTCACATCTCAACCCCGGTTGCGGAGGCCGTGAGCTCCGGGTTCTACAGGAAATGAAGGAGGGCACGAATCTTTAGAGGGCAGAGGAAGAGGCCCTGCAGAAACCCGGAGGCTTGCAAACTCGTGAGCAAGAGAAACCCAGCGGGATGGAGAGGCTGCTGTACCGGTTCAGGGGTGGGGACAGAAGGGACGACGGGCTCACTCGCTCTAAGAGACGCGGAAGGGCGTCAACTCGGCCAGAGCCGAGCCGCGAAGCCGACTTACGGCTCCTTCTCCCGGCGGGGACCGGCTGGATCCCGCAGGCTGCAGGTCTCCTCCGCCGTGGCCGCCTCCCTCTCGCGCCGAGCCGGTGACCTCGGGTCCACTGCGCGCCCGTCCACCAGGAGCCGGAGGATGCGCGCTGGAGGCCGCGGGAAGCGCTGCGCGAGCCCGAAGGTGGGCGAGCTCACACCCGGCGAGCGAGCGGAGGGACCGTGTCAAGGTCAGCGCCTGTTCGTGCGCACCCAGCCGCGGCCCCCGACATCCATCCCCACCCCACCCCGCCAGCCTCGGGCTCCGCCGCCCACACCGCGAGTGCACGGTGGTGGCCGCTGTCCGCTCCAGAAGGCCACAAGTGGCGCGGACCCGCACGACCGCGGACCCCGCAGAGCGACCCGGAGGGTTTGCCGCCGCACACCTGAAGCGGGATGGGGCGTAACCCCGGAAGTCATTTCCCGGCGCCGGTGCCCACAGCGGGGAGGTGCGGGCTGCGGTCTTCGGAGTCCCAAGTCCGTGGAGGGCCGAGGAAGGGGAAGGACGGTGGAGAGCAGGAGCCCAGACCCGAACTCCCGGGGCGGCGGCTTCTGCTGACCACCTAGGGGCTTCCTGCAGCAGGAAGTTGGGTCGAGCCCCTGGTCCTCTTAGAATAGCAGAGGAATAAGACGGTGACCGCTCCTCAATGCGCCTTCTTGTCATGAGTTGATTGAAACAAGAATTAGTTTGCTTTAAATTCTGTGTAGAAAATGAACAGCTACTTCATTTCTTCTGTAGGTGATTTCTAGAAAGCATTGTTTTCTGTAATTGCCATGTATTTTGTACAGTGTCTCTACAGTACAATGCCTTTTAAAGAAGATTGCGGTCTTTAAGGCGTCCATATATCTTATCGTTTATATTTTATTATGTTTCAGTCGTTTATCGAAGATGAAAATAATTGCTAAACAGGACTGTTTGAGAAAAGCCTCTTTTTTCACTTTCTGTAAGCAGTTCTGCATGTAGTGGCTTTCCAGGAAGATCTTATTAAAATGTTTGAACTGAAAAAATCCCATGGACTGTAGAATGGGAATGAATCTTTACTCAAAACTTAAAGCAAAATGAAATGTTTTCATCCTAATGTTTCAGTGTAAATTCATTGAAATACCTTAGTTTCTTTGGTAGAAAATCAATGAAAACTTCTGTAATTAAAATTTTTTTAATTAAAAAATATTTGTGAAGAATACTTGTTAAGATCTTATACTAAGGGGGCTGGAGAGATGGCTCAGGGTTAAGAGCATTGTCTGCTCTTCCAAAGGTCCTGAGTTCAATTCCCGGCAACCACATGGTGGCTCACAACCATCTGTAATGAGGTCTGGTGCCCTCTTCTGGCCTGCAGACATACACACAGACAGAATATTGTATAACATAATAAATAAATAAATAAATATTTTTTTAAAAAAGATCTTATACTAAATTTTATTTGAAATGTTATAACTTACTGGTATTTTAAAAGAATTTAATTTTGATAATTATAGTGTGTTAAACACTTAACAAAATGGGGGGAGAACATATTAAAAGTAGTAAAAAAAAAAAAAAACCACAGTGGGAGATGATATGACTAAGACAGGCTAGAATACAAGTTCCAGTTCAGAGTATGAGGAAACCGTGGGGCTTGTGAAGGGAAGAAAGCAAATGCTGAAGGCAAATCACAGCCCATTTAGTATGCGATTTTCCCCACATGCACTACAGCGAAAACCACATTTCCCTTCCCTTCTTTCCTACTACCTTCTTCTTTCCAAACAGCAAGTCCTTTTCTGCCTTGTTCAGATCAGCCTTCAGCATGTCTTTGGTCTTGACCCAGTGTACGTGGCCCGGGCTTGGTACTCTCCTGAGATCTTGTGTTGCTTACTCCTTTTCCCCACACCTAAAATACTTTACTTTCTTCACCTTTTAAGTTCTGTCCTACTTAAAATCCCATTCAATTTCTTTTTATTTTTCAAAATACTACTTAAAATTTCCTTGGACTAGATTTGTATCTTTTCTCTTTTCCAATAATTTTTAGAGTTTACTATTTTGATCATTAAATATTTGAAGTACCAAAGAGATGGCTCAGTAGTTAATAGCACTGGTTGCTGTCAGAGGAGCCAGGTTCCATTCACGGTGCATACATGACTTATAACCATCTGAAATTACAGTTCCAGGAGGTCCAGAGGCATAGCATGCGAACGATTCACAGACATATATGCAGGCAAAGCACCCGTACACATAAAACAGATTTTTAAACATACTTACCAGTCCTAATCTTACTGATTTGCTATGCTAACTATCTACTTAAAACTTACAGCATTCTATAACTTACTCGGTGTAAGCTTTTTTATGACTTAATTTCAGATTCTCAGGTGTTTTTTATGCTGTTAGTTGGTTTGGTTGTTCCCCATGGTGCTAGTAACTGAACCCTGGGGTTCTTGATGCATATACTTCCAAGGGAGCTACACCTTCTGACCCAATTTTGAACTAAAGATCATGTCTTCTGATTTCTAACTTTTGTACTTTTTTTTCGGGTCTCCACCTCCCACCCCCTTTGGTTTTTCAGGACAAGGTTTCTCAGTGTAACTTTGGAGCCTGTTCTGGAAATTTCTCTGTAAACCAGGCTGACCTCAAACTACAGAGATCTGCCTGCCTCTGCCTCCTGAGTGCTGGGATTAAAGGCGTGCGCCACCACCGCTGGGCTAACTTTTGTACTTTTTAATGGTATAATTATGCCATATTTTTCTCTTGTTTTGAGAATATGTTTCTCTTAGTTGGTCAGATATTGAAATATTTAAATTGAACCAAAGTAATACATAAAACATTTCAAGCATTCCAGACACTTAGGTCAGTATCTTAATACATTGTTTGTCCTCTAGATTTCCTTCAGGTATCCTGTAAAATTTGAATTTTTAAGCATTTCAGATTGGTTATTTTTATGCACATTTTATTTTTTTATAGGTGTGGGAAGTTTGAGGCCACTCGCATATTACTAGAGGAAGGAAAGTGCAATCCAAACCTTTTAAATGGCCAGCTCAGCTCACCTCTTCACTTTGCTGCTGGAGGGGGACATGCAGAAATAGTGCAGATCCTCCTAACCCACCCAGACATTGACAGAGTAAGTTATTTTCTGTTTTTATATTTTAAAATTTTCAGCAACTAACAAGTAGTGATACAACATTTAATTGTATACTTGACATGTCCACTAACACCAATAAATTTTACTATATAGAGTATAATGTATATGTTACCTGTGCTTTAATCCTAAGTTTTGAATTGTTGTTATGATAAAACACACTTCACCCAAAAGGTATTCTTTTAACAACTTAGATGCAAAGTTCATAGCATTCAGTACATTTATATTGTTATATTTAGTCATTGCATACATACATCTCCAGAAACTATGTAAAATTCATTTTCCATCTTATTACCCCCCCTCGAACATCTTAAAGAAAGAAAATAATTTACCCATCTTCTACAATGTGTGCTAACAATCGTTTGGTAAAAGGAAAGTAAAACTGTGGAAACCGTTATTAAATCTATGATTTACATTTTAAAAAACATAATCCTACTAATTAGTGCTTTGAGTTTTTTAGCTTTTCCAATTTTTGTTTTAGTATGCATTAAGTGTGGTTAATATTTACTTAATCCTTAACCAGAGTATTTTTATAATACTTTAATTGAATAAATTCCTTCAGAACAGCATGTATTTGTAGTATCTTTTGGTCTGTTGCTTCCTCCATCCTAGCACATAACAGACCAACAAGGCAGATCCTTGTTAAATATTTGTTAGGAAAACAAATGAAGTGACCGGGAAGAAGCTGCAAGGTTGTTGAAAGATGTAGTTAACAAACCAGTACGAATTGTCTGAGCAGCTGGAGGCAAATGTGTAAACTGATCATTCTCTGTTGCCTGTTTCACTCTCTACTCTCTTGGGGGCCGGCCACCCAGCTCCCAAATAAACACACAGGTGGTCTTCTTTCTTATCAACGCCAGGCCTTAGCTTAGCTTCTTTCTAGCTAGCTCTTCTTAAATCATCCCGTCTATCTTTTGCCTCGGGCTTTTACCTTTCTCTATTTCTGTTTTTCTTTCACTCTTACTCCATGGCTTGCTGTGTAGCTGGGTTACTGGCCTCTGATGTCTTCCTCTCCTGGGCCTCTTGTGCTCCTTCTTTTCCCTCCAGATTTCTCCTCTTTATTCTCCTAGTCTGCCAGACCCTCCTATCCTTTCTCTTGCCTCGCTGTTGGCCCTTCAGCTCTTTATTAGGCCATCAAGTTTTTTAGACAGGCCAAGAATCACAAGTTCACAGAGTTAACAAATGCAACATAAAAGAATGCAACACATCTTTGCATCAAATTATGTATGATTGTATTTACTATGTTTAATATAAGTAGTTCTGCTCATTTATGTGTATTTTCCTCCAGCAAAGTTTGTTTGTAAACAGCAGAATTATACACCATTCATTAATAATCTTCATCAAGTTGGTATATGAGGAACTCATTTTCCTCTCCACAAAAGTGAACTAGGTGCTTTCCTAGTTTTGTGTACGTGTGTGCATGCATATGTATATTGTGTGGTTGGTTGTGCTCATGTGGACACCAGAGGGTAATGTTAGGAATCTTTCTTCACCACTTCTCCACTTGTTTTTTGAGACAGGGTCTCCCTCTAAAACTAAAGCCAAGCATTGTGTCTAGCTTCCAGGACCCTCCTTTCTTCCCTCCTCTAATCCACCAACTCTGGGGTTAGAGACACAAGCAGCCATTCCCAGGTCCGGCCGGGGGCTGGAGGCCGGTGTCCCTACTAGCGCCAGGCTGCCGTGGGGGGGGGGTCGGGGAGGGCGGCTTTTAGCCGCCGAGGCAGACAGGGTGGGCGGGCGAGCCTAGCACTGCTGGCCGCTGGTCTGAGCTCGGAACCGGGCGTGCGAGCCCAGGCCACCTCCATCCCCGCAGCCTCCAGGTCCCCGCCCCCTCTGGCCCTGCTCCGCCCCCGGCACCGGAGACGGTGGTTAAATCGGAGAGGCGAGCGCGGCGAGACAGAGCGCGCGGGCGCCCGCAGCTGGCCGAGCTCCTTTTCCATGGTCGCGCGTGAAGGTGGCGCAGGCTAGGCAGCCTAGGCACGGAGCAGCCACCATGCGCTAGAGAGTCCGCCCGCCAGTGCCCTGCCTGCCTCTTCCCGTGCGCCCTGGATTGGACCCCTGGCCTCCGTCTGCAGCCCTGCCACAACCTCTAGGCCGGCCAGGAGGGCACTGATCTCCGTTAGCAAAGAAGGCTGGTGGCTGCCTGCTGGCCTTGACTCTGACACTTTTCCAGTCTTGCCTGACCGGCCCCTCGAGCCAGGAGCTCTTCCCTTCGGCCTTCAGGTAAGTCGGCAATGGGTCCGGGCAGGGGTTGAAGGCCAGGGTCCCTACTCGGCGCCAGGCTGCCATGGGGGGGGGGGAGGCGGGGAGCGCGGCTGGGAGCCGCCGAGGCCGGCGGGGGGGGGGAGCCTTGCACTGCTGGCCGCTGGAATGACCTCGAAACCCGCGTGCGAGCCTCGGCATACCGCGCCGGCTGTCCTAGGGAAAGCCGCCGGAGCCCAGCTCTGGCCACCCCCATCCCCGCAGCCTCCGCGTCCCCGCGCCGCCCCCGCCCTCGCTTCGGAGACTGTGGATAAATCGGGTAGGCGAGCGGGGGAAGGAAGGAGGCAGAGCGCACGGGCGCCCGCAACATGCTGGCCGAGCTCCTTTTCCACGGTCGCTCCTGATGGTGGCGCAACGCGCTAGAGAGTCCGCCAGGCCATGCCCTGCCCGCGTCTCCCCGCGCGCCCACCCGCGGAGATCGGCGCCCTGGCTGGGTCCCCGGCCACTGCGTGCAGCCCCACCAGGCCGGATCGTGAACACGGCTGTTGGCTGCCTGCTGGCCTTGACTCTGACACTTTTCCGGTCTTGCCTGCTCGGCCCCTCGAGCCAGGAGCCCTTCCCTTTGGCCATCAGGTAAGTAGGCGGCGGGTCCGGGCGGAGGCTGGAGGCCGGAGTCCCAACTTGGAGCCAGGCTGCCTGCCATGGGGGGCGGGGAGCGCAGCTGGGAGCCGCCAAGGCCCGCAGGGTGGGCGGGCGAGCCTTGCACTGCTGGCCACTGGAATGAGCTCAGAACCGGCGTGCAAGCCTCTGCCCGCCTTGCACACTGTCACGGGGAATGTCCACCAGCCATCTGCGGCGTTTCAGCCAGGTCTTCGTGGATGCTGCACACTGAAGACTGTTTCCGGACTTGGAGGAAAAACTTTGCAGGCATACCCAACTCCCACCAAGCCAGGCCAGATGAAAAGTTATTTTTCTGTTAGGTATTTCACAGAGTTAATTTCAGGCTGGCCGGGGTAGCTTGCGCTTCTTCTGTACTTAGCCCCTAGGATGCTAAATGCTGTGCTGTCCAAACTCATTTAGAGACGATATTACTAGGAGTACCTGACAGCCTCCCTGGTTTCCAGCCAGTTGGAGTGAACAACTGTTAATGGCTTAACGTGCTGTTCACCCCAGAGCTCACAGGTACCAGGACCACCAAAGCCCACCTATTTTTTGAAACATCTAAGAGTTGATAGACAGGAGGTTCCTGTTCTTAGATGAACAGAACCCCTATTCTTTGAGGGAGGAACTATTTCCATAGTCACCTGCAATTTTATCTTATTTTTAACATTTCTAAAATAACTTTTTTTAAAAAGCCGTTGCTATTCTGGAAATAGAGTGTTGAAAGGTAGCTATAGTCACAGGGCGGAAGGGAAGGCAAGGCAACCATTCTCCCCTCTCTCAGGCTACAAGAAGCAGTCAGAGTCAGTGGCACATATAATATATACGTATTTTTTAAAAGCGTTGAAAAGCTTATCTGACATTCCAGGAAAGCATTTATTTTGGTTTTTGAAGGTACTTTAAAGCTTCTCAGAGTAGGTAGTCAGTTAAATGCATTTTACATAACAAAAACAAAGCCCAAGGTAGCCTTCCTGGCTTTTATGCTGCAGGAATCACTTGCTGTTCTTTGTTGGTAGAAAGCTGGATCCTGGAGTTTTGGGGGGGGGGGGGAATACACAAGAAGTGCACCCTTCCTAGCGTCCTAGCTGGAACCTAACAGCTATTATTTAAGATTTGGCCTAGAACATTTATCACCTTAGGCGTCAGTGCAAGCATCTAGAGATGCATATTCCAGCCCCGAGAAAGGGGGTGTCTAATATTTCTGCCATTGATTTACAGTAATGTTCTCTTTAGGTAATCTTCCATAAAAAATAATAGCACATTACTTTTGTTATGAAGCAGAAGGGTGAATGCCATCTGTAGAGCTTCGTTGAATTGGCAGAATGTTCCAAATGTTTAATTTTAAGCATGAAAAGTCTAAGAATTTCCAAAACGCTACAAACCATTCAGTCTTATTAAGAAATCACACTTTTGGGCTGGAGAGATGGCTCAGAGGTTAAGAGCACTGACTGCTCTTCCAGAGGTCCTGAGTTCAATTCCCAGCAACCACATGGTGGCTCACAGCCATCTATAATGAGATCTGGTGCCCTCTTCTGGCCTGCAGGCATGGAGGCTGAACACTGTGTACATAATAAATAAATCTTTAAAAAAAAATCACACTTTTGCTTATTTATATTTTTAGTACTTCTGAAGCTTGGCCTGTTACGTAATAACTCGGGTGACGCTCGTGCCTTTTGTGTCAAAGAAGTTGCAGCTCTTAGGAAGTCATGTTCTTAACGTGCTCGGATCACACCTTTTTAATGTTTTAAATTGATTTGCCAATAATTCTATCATTTAGGGAGGGTGCTTCCTCATATTAAGGAAAACAAAATTCTAAAAAACCCCACTCATTCTTGAGCATCTCATAGTAAAATATTGTTGTAAAAATTCTTGTTAGAACATCTGTAATAAATGCTTTCCCCAATTTAAGTAACTTCATTTTCTGGCCAGATATGTGCTAAAGGTTTGGGAATATGAATGGCTCTTCTAGTTCCCTCATGTCGTTCTCCTTGAAGTAGCCTTCTTGGGCACGGCTAGTGCCATATTTAATTTTGGAGGACTGCACACTGCGTTTCCTCCGCACCAGCTGTGCACGAGCACCCCACTTTCTTTAATCCTCAGTGCTTGTTCGTCTCGCTGTTTTGATTGGAGACATGGGTTTTGTGATGAGCAGGACACTTGTCTTATTGTTGGGAGCGTTTCGAGACAGTGTCTCACTCTCTCGCCTCGGCTGGCTTGAAACTTATTCTGTAGCCTAGGCTAGACTGAAATTCACAGGAGTCCTTCTGCCTCAGTTTACCCCCAGCTGGATTGTATGTCTAAGTCCCCATGCTCAGCTCTGACTGTGGATTTCATCTGCATTTCTTTCTAATAGTGGTGTTGCCCTTCTCATGAGCTCCTTAGCCACCTGTCTTTGCTGAAGAGCATTTACCTTTGCCCGTCTTTTAACCAGTGTCCTCTTTCTTGTCCCTTCTGCCTCCCTTTAGGACTGTGCTCCTGGGTACCACAGAGGGAAACTCCCAGAAAGCGGTGGCTGGGGACCCCGCCCTCTGCTGGTTCCTTGTGTGGCCTGCAGTTGCAACAACCACAGTAATGTCTGTGACCCCGAAACTGGGCAGTGTCTGGTATGTTTGCTTGTGTGGGAACTGACCTCAGTTCACACTGAGTGATCAGTGAGACCTGAAAGACAGCCAGGAACCTGGCAGACCCTCCAGCTGGTCCTTGCCACATGGCTGCCGCCCCATCGCAGTCTCAAAGACATTGAAACCTCCTCCTCCTGTCACTGGGAAACTGGCAGGGTTTGTTTCTGTGTCTCCCTCAGCCATGGATGCCTTCCTCACTTTAGTCCTAAGCAACAGGTCCTTGTTTCTCCCCTACTCTGTGGGGTGGCTCGTTCTGTGGGAATGCAGGCCCCAGGAAGCCAGGATCCATGGTCTGCTAAGGGAAGCACTTCATGCTGGTCATGCTGGGGTTGACAGTCAACAGGGCCAGCGCCTAGAGCTGTTTCCATCTTAGCTCGTCATCTGGTACTCAGTCCTTGTCTGTGTTGTACCATGTTGATGAAACGAGTATTTATTGAAGAGATGGCAGATAGTTCTTCAGAAGGGAGATCTATTTGAGAGATCGAGCAGATCCTAATCATACCTACCTTTAGCAGATGAAGCAGGAATAAAACTTTTAAATGAAAGGGCTCGAATGTTTTCTATTTGCAAAGAGTCTATAAAAATAGGTTTTTTAAAAAATACTCATTTGGTAGCGATTTCTTGCTCTATCATTTCTTGTTACCAAGGGGGACTTGGTAGATCAGGGGTGACCAGCTGCGCAGGGTCTCTGCTTTGCTGTTGTTCCTCCTTGGCTGCATCATACGCGGAGCCCTGTGCACTGCAGCCAAGTCAATAGTGAGGGAATAGCAAGGTCTCCTAAGAAGTGGGTATCAGGGAATTGGGAAAGGTTTTTACTTTCATTTTGTGACTGTTAGAAGCAAGCACTCCCCCAGTAGTGTTCTCTGCTGCTCTCTGAGGAGGAGGTACTGGCACACACTGAGGGGGGGGGGGGGGGGCTAGGAGGACTTTGGAGGGGATACTGAGACAGCTTGTAGCCAGGCCCAATTCTAGATGAGCCGTGGCACTGTAAAGGTTCAAGTGATGGGAAGGCATGATGCCTCGGCCACTCTGAGGCTCGGCTCCTCCTTTCCCTGTGACTTTTGTTGAGTTTCCGTTACTATAGGAGAATTGCAGCTCCCCTGTGCCTGGAGTGAGAATGAGGTGTGTGGTGCCTTGAGCCCCACTGTGTGTTCTCTTTATAACACCATGACTCGGTCGCTCAGTGTTCAAGGCTATTTGCGTTAGCTTTCGTTTTCTCCCTAAGCCTTGATGATGAGTGTGTGGGCGCCTCTCTCAATGACCTGGATACTATTGGGGACGCTGTTCTGCCTCTGAACCTCACTGGCGTTTCCTCTGCTCCATATGGGACTTTGTCAAGTCTGGAAAACAACTAAATATTTCCAGGTAGGTACTAAGGGTGTGGAGATGGTGGATAGAAACACCTGTCTCAGAGAGAGAAGGTGTATGGGGGTGGTCATTTGTCTGCCCTGCCTTTCAATCCCCCATGGGTGTCAAGTGACAGTGTCTTCATCGCAGACATCACTGGGGTCTCTGGGGAGCTCTGATGGAGCTGCTTCATGGACACCTCCTTGGACTTTCTGCCCACGGATTTTGTCCCACCTTCTGGAAGTCAGCAGCAGCCCTCCTTCCTGTTAGACAGACCTTTGGGTATTTGAGAAAGCTATCCAGATACAAATACTAGGAATAACAAATCTGTCCCTCATTAGTGCTGGTTTATGCCAAACATGAGTATTTTCTGTTACATGTTGCCTTTTTAACTGGAGTTGAAGGATATGAAAATAGTCTTCCTCCCTAGAAGATGGTTAAAGTCTCAAAGGGTCAATCTTTTGTTTGTGTCTGCAGCCTTAGTCAGTGGGGCATGGCTAGAAGTGGGGATCTTCTTCTGGGAACACCATAGAGGCATGGGGGCCCTTCTGGCCATCATCTGCCCTGATAGACCAAAAGTGGGCTCACTGGCGCTTTGTTCCAGGTAACGACCAGTTGTTGAAGGAGGTATCGGAAATGGTGGAGAGGCAGGGTCTGTCCACGTGGCTGAGGTAGTAGAGTGAAGTCTGTGGTCTGTCAGTTCTTTTAATATTAAATACATTCCCATTATTTTGTCACATTTCCTGTTCCTCAGGGACTCAAAGATGATGTTTCTTGGAAAGCCATGATTAATAGGTTGTCTATAATTTTGGATCTGGATGTTTATTTTAGGACTCTTGACCCATGGGTTTTGGATGATGGTTTCGATGAAGGGTCTCCTCTCTGGGGCAACTGTTAGAATTTGATGAATTAGTTTTTCTTCATGTGCAGACATGTCATCTGGGATGTCATAGTTGCCAATGACAATGTTTTCCTCAACTTCTCTCAGGGTGCTTCCTCTGAAAGGGTGGTACCCAGTAGTAACAAAATACAGAACCACTCCAAGGCACTACACGTCTGCCTTCCTTCCTTCCATCATATTCTTTACTTAGTACCAGTTCTTGGGCCTTATAGATTTTGGTTTCAAACGCCCTTTTAGCACAGTGCCAGCTGCACATCTGGTAGCAAGGCCAAAGTCCACGTTTTATTTTGTTCTCTGCATCTAGCAGATGTTATCAGTTTTTAGGTCTCTATGGACGATGTTTTGGTCATGGCAGTACTTTAAGGCTGAAACTCGCTGTCCAAATGTTGTTCTTGCCTTTTCTTCGGGAAGCCTGCCTTCCAATATTTGTAAATTTCTTTCCATTTAAAATCTCAAAGAGATGAATTATATGTGTGTGGGAAAGTTTTGTGAGGACTTCAATTTCAAGGAGACCAAAATGTTTCCATCATTTTTATTGCCACGAGCATTTGAATGCATTGGTGCACCGCCAATAAAACAGTGCCAAATCCACCCTTGCCGATGGGGCACACCCCATGAAATTGGCTGTGTAGGTCATCATACTTTGAACAGATGTCCATGAACCCCGTTGTTCACTGCCCTCCTTTCCAGAAAGGTCTTGCCATATCTCAGATAAACAGCTCCAGTTACTGTGCCAGTGATGTGGTCCCACAGGTCACTGAAATCAGCTCCCTAGTCTTTTGGGACAGAAATGTAGTCCAGCCTACAGCCTTTTATATACAGGATACTTGTTCTTCAATCTCAGTCACTATTTTTGAGGTAAAAGCTTGAAATGTTCCAGTCACAGCAGGCTATAGCCTGTAGTGATTGTCTCCATGTTGGGCCACAGGCACCTTTCCCCTACTTAGGAAAATGCAGCTAGCGTGCCCCCCCCCCCCCCCCCCGCTTCTGCTTAAGTGGAACAGAGAGACAGACAGATGCTTATTTGTTTAGAAATTCCAACCAGCACATTGGCAGTGGCCTTTGTAGCTGGATCCTGAGAACCTCAAACGGTGTCTGGCTTCTTAAGGATGGGTGCAGTTTGAACAGGCGTCCTACAAAGAAACCGAGTCATTAGCAGATTCTGTCAAGGCCATGTTTACAGTCTTCCATTCTTGGGGCCAGGGGAATAAAGGGCGTGGGCATGGGGAGCTCTTGGACACTCTCTATCCTGAACCTGTTAGTCCTGGTCCTGGTCCAGGGGCTACTCTTGTGGAGGAAAGGGGCACTTTAGGTGTGAATGCCCAGAAAGTAGGACGTGCCCCCTGGGGTCTCTTGGGCATGGGGTTGCTTTCTTCTTTAGGAAGAAGTGGTAGTTGGAAGAAGAGGGCCCTAGGCTGTTTTTGTGCCTGTTCACCTCATGGCGTCCTGGGCAACCACTGTGGTGACTCAGCTCCTTATAGATAGGAGATCTGATTTCTCTCTTGTGATGCTGAGTGTTGATTGGCCTTCTGACCAGTGACCAGGGACGATCAGGGCAGCTGCTAGAGCATGGTTGCCCCCTCTCATCTGCAGTCTGAGGCTTGGTGGAGACAGATGCAGTCTGTAAGCAGGACAGGATCCCCTTCCTTTCTGAGGATAAGAATTCTCTAGGGCTTGGCCCCTTACTTCCCTGATCCTCAGCATTAACCCCTATATCTGACTTTGGGTTTTTATTAAGAGCAACTAGAATTTGTGTTACAGTAAATGATAAGGATGTGTGAGTCAAATAACCCTTCTCCACCCCAAGTTACTTTCCTTGGTGATGTTTGTGACATTAATGCAAAGTAACCTAGGACAGACATGTGTTTGTCCTGCTGAGAGACAGGCCCCATTTGGGAATGGCAGTTGGTGGGCAGAACTGTGGGGGATGGGCAAGCCCTAACTGCCACAAGCTGGGGTTGGTTCAACTCACTTTATGTGGCCACTTCTGCAGAGGTGGTCCTCATATAGGGGGCTCTGTCTCCTCATGGCATTTCTAGTTTCTACACACATCTCAAAAGCATCAAGATAATTTCCTTTGCTAGTCTGGGGGTTTCTTGAAGAATTTGCCAGTGTAGCACGCTGACTGCATTTGGGGAGAGGCAGGGAGGGGAGCAGAGAAAAATGTAGAACTCAGTAACAAAAAGGAGTTAAAAGTTGTTTTTGTAGAGGATCTTTACCTCCTTTTTTAGTTATATTTCTAGATCATAAGCTTTACTAAAGCTATTGTGCACAGGATGTTGAAATGATCACTTTCTCTGCATGCTTGTTGTTACAGGTATAAAAGTACTAATGATGTTTGTTAGTTGATTTCATCTTCTGGATACCCTCTGGATGCATTAATAATTTCTAGGGGTTTTAGTTTTTGATTTATGTATAATACAATATCATCTACAAATATAGATGGTACACATTCTTCTTTTGCTGCTTGGATCCCTTTAATTTGTATATCTTCCATGACTGATGTTTCTCAGGCTCCAAGCAATATGCTGAAAATGAATGGGAACAGTGGACAGCTCTGTCTCTTTACAGATTTGAATGGAATTAATTGCTTTGAGTTTTGCTCCAGTTAGAAGGACATTGTCTATGAGTTTGGGATCTAAAAACCTTTATTATGTTAAAATATGATGACCCCCCTATATTACTACTCTCTTTGGGTCACTTATCATGAATCACCAGATTTGTCAAAGATTTCTCAGTAGAAAATATTGTGTAATGTTTACCTTTCAACTAATTTCTGTAATTTTTAAATGTATAAATTTAAGTATGTAAAGTTACATTTCCTGGGGAAAACCAAAATGTTTGTGGTAGATAATCATTTTGATGTATGCCTTCCTTCAGTTTGCAAGTATTTTGCTGAAAATTTTTGCACCCATGGTTTTATGTCTTTGAGGATATTGGCTTATATTTTCCATTTTTCTTGTAATTTTTATCTTGCCAGGGTAGTGGGATTTTACTGGCATTATAGAAGGAACTTGGAGTGTCCTGCTGTCCAGCATGGGTAGAGCCTCCATAGCCACCCACAGGGATGATCTCCCGGTCAAGGATTCCACTGTAGTTGAGGACATGAGCACAGTAGTAGTGAGATGCATTCCTGGGAATTCTTTAAGACTGGGTTCAGGCTGAACTCCCAGTAGTGAAAGGGAAAGAAATTTCATGAAGCTGGGGTCACAGTCTGAAGAGGACAGGGACCCGTGCACTGAAATGCTGTCTTTCAGAACTGGGGGGACAAGTGGGATGGGCACAAAGCCTCTCCACACTCAGAAGAAGCCTGCCAGAGGGAAAAATACATTGTCTGACTCTTCAAAACTAGCTTGGCCATTCTCTCCATGGGGAATCCACTGGCTAAAAAACATCTGGATAGACTCCCAAAAGGCAGAAAATTATCAAGTGTCTTGAAAGCATTTTCCCTTCCTTGATGTGTTCTGGTCTTCAGCCCCTTAGTGATTACTCAGGGACTAGAGGAAAATTTCTCGAAGCTAGAAGGCATCAGGTAACAGAGAGTGGGCTCCTGGTGAGGACCCTTCCTGCTCTGCAGAGGCTGTTTCTTGGTCCTCCTAGGACAGGGACTTCTTTCTAGCTGCACTTAAGTGCCTGCTCAAAATCTTGCCCTCAGGCTGGAGAGATGGCTCAGAGGTTAAGAGCATTGGCTGCTCTTCCAGAGGTACTGAGTTTAATTCCCAGCAACCACATGGTGGCTCACAACCATCTGTAATGAGATCTAGTGCCCTCTTCTGGCATGCAAGCAGAAACTATACATAATAAATAAACTAAAAAAAAAAAAAAACCTTGTTCTTGTAGCGAGCAGCATGGAGCCACACCTGATAATCAGCTCCTAATATTGGCTGGGGCCTGATCACGCAATGATTATCAGCTGCTTGCATATGCGTGAGCCTGTAGGTGAAGAAGAGAGAGAAAGTGAATAAAGACCTGGAATAAACTGCAGCAAGAAGAGCTCCGGTGTGTCGCATCATCCTTGCGGGTCAAGGGTGGACGTGACAGTTCTCATCGCAAAATCTGTCCCTGCCTCCCTCCTGAAGGCTCGCCTGGAAACTATTACACAGGTTGAGGGCCTGGCCATTTAATCTGGGAAGATGGCAGTGCACATCTTTTTTGCGCTGCAGCAACAGAGCTGTGAAAGGCAGGCCTTCATTCTGCAGCCCTCCTTCTGGGGCTCCTTCAAAGGTGGAAGCGGATTAAATCAAGGTGCTGCCCAGGTGACAAGGACATTGCTTCTGAGAGTTGCTGCATCTCATGCAAAAGGCAGGCACAGCTGAACACGGGGGACCTGGGAGGAATTCCTTCCTGGGAAAATAGAAGTAAATGAAAACAAGGGGACACTTTTATGCAGCAGAGGTACCCATTGCTCAAAACTCCACCCATCATTCTTACTACATCCTCTTCTTAGAATATGGGAGCAGTGAAGGGTCAGTTCTAGCATCCATATCTACTCTTAGAATTGAGACCAATGTCAGTGGCCTTGAAATTGTAGTCTGTATCCAAGTGGGTGGTTTCAGCTTTGATCTGAGGCAGTATCTGATCGCTGTTATAATCTGTTCAGATTGGTTTGCACCTCTTTCCTGCAACCGTCAGGATCCTCTCTACCATGTTCAGTTACTAAGTGAAAATCGATGCCACCGTAATGTGGAGAAGGCAGGTTTGGTTCAGATGCTGTGAGCTTTGTAGAATGGGCATTTATGATGAAGATGTAGCACAGCTCCTTCTCCGTGCTTTCTATTCATGTGTCCGACAACTTTTCTGGCCACCGGGTTGCCTCTTAGGTGATAAGGCAGACTGAAAAAGCCAAATGCAATTTGGCTAGTCATGCATAGCACTTTAAATTGATTTTTCAGGCTGTTCATTCAGGGGATGCAGGCCATGAAGCTAGATGGTCGATGTGCTCCTGTGCAAACAGGTCCTGGTGAAGTCTCACCCCGATATCATGGGGGAGCTGGGGTCAACCTGATGAGTCTCCTTCTTTGGACAACAAAAGAAAATGAAAATTAAGGAGACACTTCCAGCCCCTGTGACATTTCTTCAGGAACTCTAAGCAAGTATGACGCTTCAGTGGCCTTTTCAGTGAGAATCTCATGTCGTTTCTGCTTTAGGAAGGACGTGTGTGAGGGGAGGTGCAATAGTAGACGTACCGAGCTTGGATGCCCAGGAACCACAGCAATGAGCAGCATGGCACAATATCTAGCTCCTCGGGGAGCTCCTGAAATGAGCTTTTCTAAGCTGAAACTAAAGCAGGAACTGGCATCATGGCTGCAGCTGCCCTTGACTCTCCAGAGCTGACCTTGCTCAGGGGGCAAAGCTAGAAGTGGGGCTCTGCACAGAAGCATGGAAGCACTTCTGGTCACCTGCCCTGGTTGTATATCAGGCGTGTGCTGTTGTGAACGCTGGTTCTAGAAAAGGCCAGAGTGGGGTCACTCAGTGACTCTCTGCTTTAAGTGAGGTCCTGACGTAGAAAGGAGGTACCAGACATAGTAAAGGCACAGGGCCAGGGTCGGCCGGCTTGGCTCTGAAAACTGAGAATACATATGGGAATGTTCAGGAGGGAAGAGTTCAAAGCCCCCCACACATACTCCCCCCCCCACACGTACCCCGATGCTCAAAGAACAGAGAGGAACAAGAGGTCAAACGGGAGGGATCCGAAAGATCCCCAGTCACGGACTCAGGGATCCCTTACTGGGCTCCTCCTCCTGCCTCTCTCAGTGGGGCCACTCTGTTGTTGAATACACACACCAGGGTTGTACATTTGGCACCCCCGGGAAGCAGCACAGTCTTGACAGGCCGGCCACGATTGCCCTTCTCAGTCTCCAGCAGCACCAGGTGTCCTGAGCAGAAGACACTGTCTCAGCATCAGAGTCAGGTGTGGGTGGAAGGGGCATTTCCTCTTCCAAGGTGCTGCAGCAGACACACGGGGCAGGTGCAGCCTCGGTCAGTGGGGCATGGCTCGAAGTGTGGCTCCCCTTACGGGGACACCGTAGAGGCATGGGGGCCCTTCTGGTCATCTTCTGCCTGATATTGTCAGGACATCAGGCGTAACCCCTTCTGAAGACTCGGTGTGGAAAAGGACAAAGGTGGGCGGGCTTACTGGCTCCTCTTCTCAGGTGATGACCACAAGGATATACCAGAGATGGTGGAGGTGAAATCCCAGGGTTTACAGGCTTGACTAAGGTGATAGGATCAAACCCCTGTGTTCCCTCTCTAATAGTAGGTACGTCCCCATAATCTCACGATATTTTCTTTTATATAAGGAGTGAGTGATCTGTTTGATACCAAACCCATACATTAGACGGGTCCGTGTACAATTACAGGATGTGGGTAGGGCCTACTAGGGTTGTTTTCCTGTGGGTTCTTGACCCATGGATGTTCCCAAGTGTCTTCCATGTTGGGCCTCCTCTCTGGGGCAACACAGTATTTTAACATAAGATCACGAAGGTGTTTGGAAATGTAAGCTGGGGTGTCATACCTTCCTTTTTATATATTACTCTCACGTCTCTTCCAAGGTCCTTCCTCTGAAGGGAAGGGGTGGTGCCCGTGGTGGATAAAATAGAGCACTATACCCAGACTCCAGGTATCTGCCTTCCTCCCATCATACCCTTTCCTCAGAACCAGTTCTGGAGCATTGGAGACCTCAGTCCCACAGTGCCAGCTCCTCATCTGGTAGCGAGGCCAGAGTCTCCCAGCTCTACAATGCTCTCTTGCATCGAGCAGGATGCTCTCGGGTTTCAAGTCTCTATGGACAGTACCATGCGTGGTCATGGCAACCTTATATGGCTGACACTAGCTGCCCAAACATTTCCCGCGCCTTTTCCTCACTCAGGCAGCCTGCCCTCTTCTAGTTATCTGTTTTCTCAAATGTCCTCCCGTCACATACTCCGTCCCTTTGGAAGTGTAACTTTGGAAGTGTAACACTGCTCTTATTGCCGCTAACATGTAAACGCCATGACGGGAGGCCAGTGCCACAGTGCCAAGTCTGCCCTGGCCGATGGTGCACACACAATACATTATTAATTGCCTATCTAGGTCCTTATTCCTGGGGATAGCAGGTCATGAGGCTTGTTGTTACCGGCCGCCTGTCCAGAAACAGCTGTGCCAAAGCCTGAAACCAACAATTAGAATGGAGATATTTACCAAGGAGTCTCGCTGATCACCGAAATCGGCTCCCTGGTCTGTTGGGACAGAAATGTAGCCCAGCCTACAGCCTTTACATACAGGGTACTCGTTCTTCAATCTCAGTGCCAGCTCCACACCTGGCAGCGAGGGCAAAGTCTCCCAGCTTCACGTTGCCCTCTGCGTCCAGCAGGATGTCTTGGGGCATCAGGTCTCGATGAACGGTGTGACCGCCATGGCAGCACTTTCAGGCTGACGCTAGCTGTCGAAATGTCGTTCTTTTCTTCACGAAGCCTGCCTTTTGTGATTTTTGAGTTCCTCGAGTTCCTCCTTGCGCATACTCCTGCACAAGAAATGTAAAATTTCCATGTAAAATCTCAGACAAATTTAATATTAAAAGACCTGGCAGACCACACGCTTCACTGCACCACCTCAGCCACGAGGGCAGATCCTGCCCCTCCACCATTTCCGGCACCTTCTTCAACACCTGGTCGTTACCTGGAAGGAAGCTCAGTGAGCCCATCTTTGACCTATCAGGGCAGATGATGGCCAGAAGGGCCCCCATGCGCTTATGGTGTTCCCAGAAGATTCCCCACTTCTAGCCATGCCCCACTGACTAAGGCTGCGTCTGCCCCATGTGTTGGCTGCAGGAACGACGTGCCCCTGCCACCTGGACCATCTTTGGCTCACAACGTTGGGTGTTTCAGGGCACTGATGAGGGCAACCAGGGATTGCCTGTGGAGACTGCTGCTACTTTCGAGGGTGCTGAATAGGCAGGCATTGCCTTTGACTAACACCAGAGTGGCCCCACTGGAAGAGGCAGGAGGAGGAGGAGCCCAGTAAGGGATCTCTGAATGGAAAACTTTCACATGCCTCTGCTGGGATCTGTTCTTCCCCCTGAACTTTGAAACTTCATTTTCAGCCAAGCTCCCTTCCCCTCCATTAAAAATAAGCAACTCTTTAACTTGTGGGTCCCAGCTGCCTTCTCCATAGGAGGTGTTTTGTGTGGAGAAACAAGCCACTGACATAGTGCATTGATCAGCTAGACTTCCCTGATGCCAAGAGCCTGCACCAGACAGGACACCTGGATCTGCATCAGCTGCGTCTCTCACCAGCGAAGACCTTGTGAACATCTTTTAGCTTGGAGGCCACAGTATTCTCTGCTTCCATCTTCAGTTACCTCGTCTTCTCTGAACAGCCACTGCCTGGTCCTAGGGTGAGCCTTGCTAATCCAGGGACATGGGGAGGGCCTATATTCCCACGCCATCTGTGCGGTCTCTCTGCTGTCCTCTCCCCGTGAGCACTCTGTCTCCTGTGACTCACTGTGTGGATAATTCCTACCTTTGTTTGTGCCCCATCTTCCTTCAGGATCTATCTGTTCATTGTCAGGGCCTCAGGAAGGTGTGGGCTGGCTTATGTTCAGGGTTCTTGGGAATCACCGTCCTTCTCATCCCATGGTTTACCACCCTCTCACTTCTCCTTCAGCCTCCTGGTGCAGGTGGACCCCTGGCAGCCATGGTCTCTGTGTGCAGGACAGAAGGCCATCATCGCTAGGTCAGACATCGTCATCTGCATCGTCACCACCATCTCTAGTGTGGAGGTAAGTGGATGCCGGCCTCTCTCTTCCTCGGCCTAACACTGTGCCCTGTGACACTGGTCATTCATTTCAATGCCTAGACCTAGAATCCCTATGAAGATGGGACTTGACAAAGAGCCTGGGCTGTGGTCCTGTCTTTTCCAATCGCTGGTTATTTTTTAAATGGGAGAAATCTGGGGATTCGTGTTCTTCACCTGTGCTTCAGTCAGGGCGCTGGGGACGAGTTCCCTCAGTGGAATGGCGGGGAGAGCAGCAAGAAGAGGCTCACAGGCTTTGCTCTCATTGTAACCGCTTCTCCTAGGAAAGTCAGTATGGAGGATGCTCAGGGCCTCTGAAAGCTTGCTGTCACCTGACACGCGCCATGCACTGACAGACATCCCTCAGCTCCTTGTCAGAATTCCTTAGGCCGTGTACCCTGGGTGCCACAGAGCCCAAGTTGGGAGCCAAAGCTTGTTATTGCCGGAAGTAAGAGAACCATCAGTCACCTGTTATCCCTGGGTTGTCAGTGTGATGATCCGGAACAAAGCCGTTCTACTTTCTTTGCCATTGTGCAGATGGTGACTTACACTTCCAGGTTACAGTGCATTATCACAGTGAGTCAAGGCACACATGCAAAGTGGCCACTCATCCCATATCCACGGTCAAGAGCAGGGAGAAGTTTGCTTGCTGGTGCTGAACTAGAGTTTCCCCTTCCTATGCAATCTGGGACTCTCTCCGTACCAATTAAGATAAGCAAATCACTCTTCTTCAGGCAGGCTCACAGGTGAGCCTTTTCTTGGGAATCCTCCATGCAGACTGGAGTCCCAGGTCACTCTCAGCAGCATTTTTGCTCCCAGTGAACTCCCCAGCTCCCAGCACTGAGAACTGTCAGTCAGTTCCATGGCCAGAGGCTTCAGCCTCTTGGTTTTGCCTGGCTCAAAGTGGACACCCAGCAGCACATCCTCACTTCCCCTCTCCTCTCGCCCAGAATAGCTGACTTTGTCTGTAGTCAGCGGACATCACTGCGCTGTCCCCACTTGGTCTATGCCTGATGCTTCCTAGACTTAGATTTTTTTTTCCCACCAGGCTACACTGCTTTTAGGTCAACTCTTCCTTCTCTTTCCAGCTCTGTCTGGCTCACCTCAAGCTGTGACACACCTCCTTCCCAGAATGGTTAGCGACTTCAGTCCACACCTACCACTAGCCTGTGCTAGCCTGGACTTAGCAGTCAGTTTATTTCAGCTCCATTTTGGTAAGTATGTTGCCTCCAACCTTAGCCTATTTCAGACAGATGCTTGAGCTCTGAGAGCCCAGGATGCCTTGTCAAACACTTAAAATCATATACATTGTCTCACATATCTCTGTCTCTCGTGTCCATCTGTGTGTGCCTGCACCTATGTGCTATGTTTAGCATGTGAGGTTGCAGAACAACCCTATAAATTCATTCTCTACAACCGCTTTGTATAGATTGAACTCTGTTGCTTCCTCCCCCGAATGTTTTTGCCGGTGGAGACCCTGATGGGCATGAAGCAATGCCAGCACTTGCTGGAGAAGTCAATGACGGCTCTGAGGAGTGGGAGCCTTGGCCCTCTGAATGTGGTTGACAGTTGTGTGGCTGGGGCAGACTGTGGGGCCACTGACAGTGGGACCAGGATTTATCCCTATTGTTTGTACTGGCATTTTGGAGTCTATTCTCTTTGGAGGGAAACCTTGCCCAGCCTAGGTATAGGGCGGAGAGCCTTGTGCAACACTTTGTTGACTCCCTATGGGAAGCCTTACTCTCTGTGAGGAGTGGATAGGGAGTGTGTGGAGGGACTGGAAACTTGGATTAGTATACAAAATCAGAAAAGATAGCTTTTCAAAAAAGTTAATAAAAAAAGAAAATTCAGTTTAAGGTGGAACTAGATTTTAACTATTACAATAGTGATATACAAGGAGGAAAACAGTTAACATATATACATACACAAAATCTTTTATTAAACTTGGGGAGCTGGAGAGATGACCCCATGGGTAAGAGTCCTCATTGCATTGCAGAGGACCTGGTTTGGTTCCTGTAACCACATGGTCACTAACAGTCTCTAACTCCAGTTGAGGTCACTCATTAAGACTACACTGGAGGACTGGAGAGATGGGTCAGGAGTTAGGCCGCTGGCTACTCTTCCAGAGGACCTCCTGTTGGTTTACAGCCATCTGTAAATCCAGTTCCAGGGGATCCAGTGCCCTCTTCTGGCGTCCATGGACACTACCCAAATAGACCACAGACTTACATACTATAAAAAAAAAAAAAAATCTTACTTTAAAATCAGTCTCCTAAGTAAGACCCCATGCCAATGAGGGTGATAACTGTTATATAGGATGGTAAGGCAGGGCACTGGCTGACAGGCAACTTTGGCTCTTGCTCCTGGCACAGTGTCTGGCTTGAACATGGCAGGTACTGTTGTTTCTCTGGCAAGAGTCGGGTGAGCTTGGGGAAGAGTCTAGGCCAGGTTGTCCTGGGTCGTGGGGATCACAGTTGTCTCCTGTGGTCCTGGATTCACAGTCTTAACATTCAGGAATAAACCCACTTAGCCACAGGAGAAATTCTGTGAGTTGTCATACAACAATGACCAGTGCTGTGATGGATGGAAATTCGCACATGCTCAGACCAGGCGGTCGGGACCCACGTCTGCCTCCCTGCCCTCCTTTCGTCTCACTTCCCGTAGCCCACTCTGCTCTGTACGTGACAGAATTCATTTCCTGGAAACTGACCACTTCCCTGTCTTAGCGCCGTTTCCAAGAGCAGCGTCTGTTCCTGGAAGGCTTCCTGCCATCCTCTCATGTAAAGATCTACTCAGTCAGAACCTAAAGAGTTCTGCTTGGGAAGAACTTCCTGACACAGCCCTGCCCTCAGTCAACAGCAGTTGAAAAAATAACCACTCCTGAAGTAGAGCGGGGAGGGGTGTGTGTGTGGTGGTCTGGAGTAGAACGTAGTGGGTAAGAGCATGGAGTGTTCATGCAGACTGGATCCTATCAGTCTAGAGACTCACAGTCAGCTGTAGATGCGGATCGGTGGTGTTCCAGCACCCTCTTCTGGCCATGATAGGCAACTGCATCCACATGGGGGAGCTCAGGTTTGGGCGCACACAAGCACAGGCGCCCTCACACACAGACACAGAGAGCTAAAAGTAATGCTTTTAAAGAGGAAAACACTAAATGGACTTTTGCAGAAATAAGCACTTCAGACACTTTAGATTTTATGCCAATCTGAGTAGCACAGTTAGAGCTCAGGCTTTCCATGTCCTTCCCTGGAGATCACTAGGGGCTACCATGTTTATCAGCTGGACGCACTCTTGGGCACGATGCAGGAAAACACATAATCAAAATGCCATCTGACAGCCCACAAGTTAACACAGCATTAGGGATTAGCCTTAATGAGATCATACACATGTTGGCACATGTACATGCAAGACAGTGCAGTGGTTTAGCTCACTTGCAGAGACCCAGGTTTGATTGTCAGCTCCCGCATGGCAGCTCACAACCCCTTGAAACTTCAGTTATGGAGGATCCACTAGCGACTTCTAGCCTCCTCAGTAACCAGGCACTGGGGTGGTACACAGACATCCATGCTGGCAAAACACCATTATACCCCAAATAAATCCCATGTGTGCCTCACAGGGCAGCTGTAAAGAATACATTGACTAGTGGGGGGAGACCATAACATAACCACAAGGCCTGTTCTGGAGGATTCTTGTCCTGTGCTCCCCTTCTTCTTGTCCCTGTTCATTCTTACCCGCAGAAAAAATCAAAAGCAAAAAGGAGCATCCAGTTCCTGAACAGCCTGCTGAGGAGACCGGCTTCTTCTCAGAGGCCCATTGGGAACCTGAACCGACAAGCAGAAGGCTGGCCTTTCCCTGTCTCTGTAATTCCTTAAACGTAGCATTGCACACGTCAAATGTTCTGTCTTAGAATTCTTCTTTACCTACGGTGAAGTCTACAAATGATGGAATTTGTTGGTACCCACCTCACAGTCCCTGGGAGTGAAAGGTGGAGAAATGCACAGGACCGCATGCTGCCCCTTGGACACGCTCTATTGCAGCATCAGGAAGCATTTGACAGCAGAACCGCTTTTGCAGTTAGAATAATGAATGGCCTGTTCAGTTTAGGTATTCCTCCCATTTTAAGCAGAATACTTAATTATACCATAGAAATATGATTTAAAAAGGACTCAGATCTAGAAACACTGTTTCTAAACCCAGCGTTCGAGTACAGTGTGCACAGCACTTAATTGGCAGGAGTACACAGTGTTCCTGCTAGGAAGGACTCTTTGGACTGTGCCGGACTAAAACCCATGTTTCCCCTCAGTGACACACCATTCTATAGCAAACGTTTTTATTCTTCTGTTTGCCAGGCTAATATGTGTTTGCAAAATTCATGTGACATAAGAATATAAGTAGCAAAGAAGAAAGGATTCAGAAGTTCCTCTCTGCCTACTTCACAAAGGATGGCCGAGCTGGGAGTGTGCAGGGATAGAGTGTCCCCCATCATGCAAGGTTCTGGGTTCCGTGCAAGGCGCTGAATACAAATTAAACAGAAGAAAAAGTAATGGCTTCCAAGCAAAAATGAGTAAGTTTTATGGATAGTAGAAATTCTGTGGGATTTTAAGTGTTTCCATATGTCATTATTTCAGAAGATGACATTACACGGAGTTTAATGTTTTGTTTGGGATCACTTGTGACTCATCATTGGAGAGCCGCTCCAGAGACAGCTGTGTGATTTGTGAGGTCTGTCCTTATAATTGAGCAGTAAAACCCAAAGTGACTGCCAAGTATTTCCTGTGTCTTTACAGCGAGCGACACAAGTAAGAAACAAAGACGTTGCTGACAGAGGAAAATGACGCAAAAGAACCAGGGCATTCCTTTATTAGTACCGGATGGAAGAAGCCAGGCAGAGAGGAAAGGCTGCTGGTGGAGGCTTCCCTGAACAACAGCAGTGCGGAGGAAAGAGAATATTTACCAATCGTAAAAGCCAGCCTATTGGCAAGAATGAAGTAACCATCCAGGGACGGCACAAGAAAATGTAGTAGCATGCTGGTAACATTGTTTGGGGACTAGTGTCCTTGGGCTGCCCTGGATCTTAAAAATCCTCTACAGCAGCACCATGTAACCTCTCACTTCTGCCCTCCACTGCCATCTAGTGGACAATGGTCTACCCGTTCCTTGGCGAATCTGCTTCAGAGGATGTGATTGATGGTCTGGACTTAGGAACTGAGTTCTGTCATTTGAGACACAACAATCTGTGTTTTGAGAGGGCCACTTGTTGGTTCCCAGCTGCTCAGCCCTGAAAACCACACAAACTATATTACTAAAATCACTGCTTGGCCCCTTAGCTCTAGCCTCTTATTGGCTAACTCTCACATCTTGATTTAACCCATTTCTATTAATCTATGTGTCGCCACGTGGCAGTGGCTTACCAGGAAAGATTCAGTATGTCTGACTCTGGAGGCTCCATGGCGGCTCTCCTCCTCGGCCCTTCCTCCTCCCAGCATTGAGTCCCGTCTTCTAAGTTCTTCCCTATTAGGCTTATTTATTTATTTATTTTGGTGAACATTTTTTTTTCTTTTTTTGACTTTTAGAAAAACAGTTTAATAAAAACACACTAGGTTCTACAAGCAGCTTTTATGATCATTTCTGTTAAAATAATGCCTGTCCTCTTGTTAAAAAGAAGTCCTCGTGTTGCAAGAAAAGTAACTGACATTTGCTCAAGTGTCTCCCTGCATGTGTCTCCTACCACTTCTCAGCACAGTCAGCCTTGGCAGATGCTGAGGGAGGTGAGAGGCGTCCTCGCCCTGACAGAAGCTCACCTTCCCTGCCCTAGAATCTTTGTGAGTCTGAGAGGAAATCCTCGTGCTGAACTCAGTGTACTTCTCCTTCAGCTCCTTAGGACCGGCACAGAAACTGTCTTCACCTAGAGGCTATGCTGTCTAAACCAGCAGGGCGAATGTAGATGGCTTTTTCTTTTTACTGATTCAAGACCCGCGTGCTTTGCAGTGAAGCAGGGACACCGAGAGTGACCTCCGGTCAGTGCTACACAGCTCTGGCTGGATTAGTGTTGTAGTTGGGAGCTCAGCACGTGGCAGGATGGACCTCAACATGCACATAGGCCGTGCAGTTAGGAGGAAATGTCCGTTCCTTGTTCCAGTGCCTTCAAATAATAAAGTTCTTGCTGCTCTTGCAGAGTACCTGAGTTCAGTTTCTGCTGCCCACATCTCAGGATTCTGAATAACCTGTAATTCCAGCTCCTGGGACCTTCTTCTACTCAATTCAGGCACCCACAGACATGAACACACACACACACACACACACACACAAGTAAAAAGAAAATTCTTTAAAAAAAAAAGATTGCTTGGGCAACTCTTGTGTTTCAATATGCCTTTCAGAACTATTTCCTCTAGTTCTATGAAGGATGTCATTGGTACCTTAATGGGGTTGCATTAAAACAAAATTACTTTGGGTAATACAGATTTTTAGAAAATATGAATTCTACATGAGGGAACTCTATGTATAGGCTTCTGTGCACGTGTCTCCTTCAGTTTCTTTCATGAGTGTTAATTTGTATTGCACGTCTTCAGTTAAACTTACGCCTAGACTTTTAGATTTTCCTCTCCTCCCCACTGCTCTCTCCTTTATTCCCCTTTCGTCCTTCACCCCTCATTTCTCTCCCTCCTCCCTCTCTCCTTCGTAGTTACTGTGAATTGCATTAGTTTCACATTTCTCAAAATTCTTGTTACTGTAATGAAAAACGCTACTGATATTTACATGTTAGTTTTATAACCGGCAACATTATTGAATTTATCACTTTTTTTAGGTGTCTGAGTTTTCTTTATTTTTTTTTAAATTTTTAATGGCCAAATTTCTTATTTAATGGTTTATACTCCTTAACATTTGTTTTATAATGACTTTTTTTTTTATTTATTTAAACTTTTTTTTCCAAATTGCCACTCCCTCCCCTCCTTTCACTCCCCTCCCTCCACAGACCCTCCCACCCCACCCCCTCCATTCCTAATAGTTTTGAGGCTGGACCATCTCAGCCAGCAGCCTGGAAGCTGTTCTGTATGCGGAGCTCTGAGAAAAGTACAAGAGAAACACTCTGAGAGGCTGGATCACCTGGGCCACCTACTTCATTGGTGTCTGGTCCTGTGCTCTGAAAACGCATAAGCTTTCAAAGGTAACACACATATCTGCGTTAACACAAGTATGAACTGCGTGTTGTACACAAGCCAGCAAAAGATGATCTTACATACAACAGGTAAAATATACCTCCCTGTCTTGCAGTTATTCCAGGTTTAATTCTTTCTATCTGTAGCCAGGATTTTCAAGGTGTCTTCCCCCAATCACACCTGACTCGATCAGCCTCGAAAGAACCCACACCTCTTCTACAATGTAACATATGTTTGACTTAGGACATTGTAAAGATATATAGGTTGGTTTAATTCAGTAGTTTTTATAAAAATCCAGTGTATCTCAGCAGCTGCTGTTGTTTATCAGCAATCAAAAAATTGAAAGACAACACAACACTGTGCAGGACAAAGCTGCTTTGACTATATCCTTTTTCTTTCTTTTATTTTTTAGCCCACACACATAGCTAAACACATTGTAGCCTGTTTTAAAGGGTAGTTTTTTTTTTTTTTTTTTTTTTTTTGTCTGAACCCCCTTTACTGCCTATCTGTAACCCTTTCTGTCTGCATGAACAAAACCTTAAACTGCCAAGCAGCTTAGCTCCTGCCCTGCTGGCTGCTGAAGCCCTCAGGCGGTGGCCGAGGAAATGTGTCTGTTCCTTGGCCTGCCTGAGAGACTGAAGGACCAGGAAGTGACATCAGTCCTCTGCTTGAACAGGAAGTCTAGCAGCCAGAAGCAGGCCAGGCCAGGCATGTTTACTGCTGCTTTTACAGTACAAGAGACCACGCCCAAGTGGGCTGGTATCTTAAAGGCTACTGGCTGAAGGAGCAGAAGGTGCTCCAACACCACACACCTTTAATCCCAGCACTTGGGAAGCAGAGCAGATGGATCTCTGTAAATTTGAGGCAAGCCTGGTCTACAGAATGAGTTCCAGAACAGTCAGAGCTGTTACCCAGAGGAACCTTAACTTGAACACCCAAAATAAATAGATAAAGACAGACAGACAGATAAAGACAGTTTAGAGGTTTAGCTCAATGGCACAATGCCTGCCTATTGTAAGTGAATCCCTGGATTCAGTCCTGGATTTAGTCCTTAGCACTAAAGGAAAAACGAAAGGAAGGAAGGAAGAAAGAAAGGAAGGAAGGAAAGAAAAAGAGAAAAGAGAAAAAGGAAAACACCTTGGTAGAAAAATATTTATTTGTGTAAAAATCTACAACCTAAACAGCTTTTCACAACTATAAGCAGTGTTTACCTCTTGACTTCTATAAGAAACATCTTTGTCTTTTAGAAAAAGGCAAAATAAAGACATGCTTAAACAGTGACCCTAAACGCAATGGAAACATTCCCAAATTGATCAACACATACATACACCAACTACCTAGCCAGCACTTTTTCTGATATAGCAGAGGCTGCAAATTCAGACTAGACAGGAGCCACAGAAATAACACAAAGAAGCAGCATGGCAGAAGCTGCACACTGGGAGACTGGAGAGCGCATGGCCCTTCCCAGTTAAACTGCCACCACTGGGTACTGCAAATTGATGCCACCCAAAGACACCAGCTCCAAGGAAGCTGGGGTTTCTGATATTTAAACACATGCAGACATCTGGACTGGGGTAATATTTTCTGATTCTTTCTGGAATAAGGCTTCCATTTGTTTTTTTAATACCACCAAATAAACAATCTCCATAGGCAAGTCCATGACCTGGAGTCCACAGTACATGCTTTCTGAATTCATTCAGCAGCAGAGGCAGGTCTTTCTACCAATCGCTTACCTCTTTAATTGTAGAGAATTTAGGATGGTGTGGTATATCAGTGCAACTGAAGTAGAATTCATCTCTAAATTACAGAAAGGATGGCCCCTTGTTGGAAAGCGCATTTCTAAGCACACTGATTGGTATAAAAATTGATATGTCTGTGTGCACTGGCTGGTCCAAGAAGACATGAGTCTGAAGGAGCTGGGTAAAGGCAGCACAACTTTTACAGTCAGTGTCCAGACTCCAGAGCAATGAAATAATCCACGTGCTGAAACTTGAGGACTTCGTTGCCCCAACTCATCCAGCCTGGCTGTAAATTCCGAGCAAACAGTTCCAAACACTGCCCGCCTGGCTTGATGTAGTCTTTCAGTACTTCTGTACAAAAAGAAAAGAAAAAACCAGCAGTAAGGAAGAAATCAGTTTACTTTTTAAAAGCAGAGAAGAATAGAAGAGGCAGACATTTCAGCTTTTAAGACGGACAGCAAATTAGAGACGAGCGTGGCACGGTCGGCTCTGCCATTCTGGTCAGAAATGCAAAAGAGGAAGCACCTGCAGGCTTGGGAGCAGCACCACTGCAACCACACTAGTTCTGATTCACTGCAATGCATTTACAGACGAGAAACGAGGCGTTTACGTCCACACATGTCTTTCCAGTTTTCAAATAATGCTCACACCTCTCCCCTGAGAGCTAATTTATTCTAAACCCTGTCTCGAAAAACCAAATAAATAAATACAATCCATGAATTCAAAAAACTGTAGAATCAATATAAAGACAGCCTGCTTGAAACTGAAGATGAACTATAAGTCTAGTTTCAGTACATAATTTAGTGAGATAATTAAGAAAAGAATTGTATACAGACAGACGTATTTAACCATCATAACTACACCCCATGACTGGAACTTGCATGTTCTAAGATTACTCCCACACTAGAGTTCTTTGCCTAAATTTCACCATGCTATTTCCAGTTAAGGAACCCTTATTTACATATTCATAACTACAACACTGAAAATCATCTTTTTTGGAGAGAAGACACTTCATTTAGATTAGTTAAGTAAATGTGGTCTGCACTGCCTGAGAGAAAGGAAAACCACAGCAACTTGTTTTTAAAAAGCGCTCATTCCCTTCGAGGACAAAAGAATCATTCTAACCCTGATCGGGTTCTGGTTGCTCTATTAACCACATAACAGGAATGGGTATAAAAGTAGTTCCAAGAAGAAAGTACTTTAGCAAGCAGAATACAGTGCACAGTTGCCATGTTAGGTTGGCCTTAGAAGAACGACAAACAAGGCTTCTTCAGGATTGTTTGGTTTTTCTTGGAAATAAGGATCCAGCCCAGGGCCTGTACACGCTAGGCAGGAACTCCATTTCTGAGCTACCCCTCCATCCTCAGACTTCCTTGGGAATAACTGAAGGTTTAAGAGATAACAATTGTAAAGTTAGAAACACAATACAGCAGGGTGGATCTGGGAGGAGCTGGGGGAGAGGAAGTGAAAATGGTCAAAATATATGAAACTCTCAAATAAAGCTATTGCATTATTTTTGAAAACATTTTGAGTTTCAGATTGTTCTTTGTCCAAGAGTAATATTCTTACTTACCTAAAATCAAAAAGAAATTAAAAGCTGTTATTGGCCGGGCGGTGGTGGCGCACACCTTTAATCCCAGCACTGGGGGGGGGGGGCAGAGGCAGGCGGATCTCTGGGAGTTCGAGGCCAGCCTGGTCTACAAGAGCTAGTTCCAGGACGGGCACTAAAGCTACAGAGAAACCCTGTCTCGAAAAACCAAAAAAAAAAAAAAAACCTGTTATTGCCTGCAATTGACTAACTCAAATTTAGGCTTTGGGAAGATTCTAGATGTTGACATAAAAGACGGTATTCATTTCAAAAGTATGGAACTAAACACAGGGCAACTGAAAGAGAAAACTTTCCCCAACACCTAACAGAAAACCCTAACTCCCCTTCTGTTTTCTAGAAGTTGGCATGGGCTAAGCTATAGTGCTAAGATTGTGCTAACCACCTCTCCCATCTGTTTTCTAGAAGTTAACATAAGCTCAGGTGCAGTGGTTTTACTTAGGTTCTGCAGTCTTTCGGGAAAGATGTTCTCTTGATGATGGGGCCAGAGAGACAGCTCAGCCATTAGCAGCCCTTGCTGCAACTGTGAGAATGAGAGGGTCTCTGTCTCTTGCCCGTTCCTGGGACTCTTTTCCTCCTGCTGGGTTTTATGTCCAACTTCGATGCAAGTATTTTTGCTTTGCATTGTTGTATTTTATTTTGTCATGTTTTGCTGTTATCTGCAGGAAGTCTGTTCTTTTCTGATGAGAGATTGATGAGGAGTGGATCTGGAGGGGAGACGAGGAAGTGAGGAACTGGAAGGAGTTGAGGGAGGGGAAATTATGATTGAGCTGTATTGTATGAGAAGGGAATTTATTTTCAATAAAAGGGGGGAAACACTTGCTGCTCTTACAGAGGAGCAGGATTTGATTCCCAGCACCCACATGGTGGTTCAGAAGCATCTATAATTCTAGTTCTAGGGGATCCAATGTCCTTTTCTGACCTTTGCAGGCATCTGGGATGCATATGGTGTACAGACAAACATGCAAACCAAACACCCACACATGTAAAAAATTTTTTTAATTTAAAAGATATATCTTGAGGTTTTGGAGCAAGAGAGAACAGTTCATGTTTTGAGTATACATAAAGCAGTTTCATCAGATCCACAGGACAACGTTCTAAGTGTAAGTAGATACACATATCCTGCCAACCCCAGAGTTAGGATTTCACTGTGAAATTTACCACAGGAATCCTTAAGTTACTTTTTGAAGGTTTTGACTTGTACCTCTCTATAGCTAAGATGCATGCGCTAACCTAATATAAACTCAAAACAAGGCACCACTTATATTTCATGTATGTGATGACTATGTAAAAGGCTTGGAAATTAGCTATATTGAGTCCTTCAGATTTTCCCCACAAATACAACTTTGAGTTGAAATGTTTTCAATTTTAAATGTGCTTTGGCCCTGTCTCGAAAAACCACAAAAAAAAAAAAAAAAAAAAAAAGAGTGTTTGCGCTGCTCTCTACTGGCAGTACATGATCAGGGCAAGACTGATTTTAATCCAGTCTTTAAATCTTTTCTCTTCAGAATAATCTTTGCATGTAGTTTTATTCTATTGAAGAGAAATGGCAAATAAATTAAAATTATTCCAATATAAAAGGCTTGGGATATTAGATATTTTTTGTAATTTTTTTTTAAATTTTATGGTTTATTTATCTTTATTTTATGTGAATTGGTGTGAAGGTGTCAGATGCCCTGGAACTGGATTTTCAGACAGTTGTGAGCTGCCATGTGGGTGCTGGGAATTGAACCCGGGTCCTCTGGAAGAGCAGCCAGTGCTTTGAACCGCTGAGCCATCTCTCCACCCTGTAAATTTTTTTTTTATAACAAACTATAAACCCTCAAACAAAAGACTTATAAATTAAGCTTTGGTACATACCAAAAATGAATTAGATTTCATTCAAGTACAACTGGTATTAAATAATTTTTTTCAAGAAACAATAGAGTTCACTTTCATCCAGGTCACAAACTAATGCATTAGCATTTATAGAGTGTCAGGTATGAGATTTCCGAGTATCCTTCTAAGCCAAAGAACAGTCAAACACATCTGAGTATTTCTCAAATTAAAGGTACCGTAAGGAAGGACTCCTTTGCAAAGTTATTGGAGGCAACAGACATCCTGAGTTCACTATCTTCTGTTGGTTGTGTGTCTGTGTGTGTATCTGTGTTTTCAGGTGTGCTATAAGCACTGAGCATCTGAGTTCCAGAGTGCACTTGCCACGGTCAGAGTAGATGTCCTCCTTCATGGTTCCTGCCTTACTCCTTGGGGCAGGTTCTCATTGAACTAGAAGCACAACCTCTGGCTAGACTGACTGGCCAGGGAGCTCTCTGTGAAGCGCCTGTCTCCTCTGCCCTAATGATGGGCTTTAGGCACACGAACACAGCCACGCCAGGCTTTTTACATGAATGCTGAGGACTTGAACTCATGCTTGCTGAGCAAGCACTCTTACCCACTGCACCCTCTCCCCAGCTTTCTTATATTCTCATTTCCAGGCTCACAAACCACATTCTGCAAAAGTAAAACTGATAATCGGCCCATAGATTTTGAGTAGTAATGATCAAAATAGTAAAATATCTTCCTGAAGAAATTTTCAAAAAATAAACTTGGAATATCAAAGTCAGGCTCTCAAGAAGTTCCATGAGCAAGTCTTGAAAAACAACGAGCATTTTTTTGCCTTTTAAATACACCGTAAACAATGCAATCACTCCTCACCACTCTGCGGTATTAGACATCATTACTCACTCTGGGAATGAGGGTGGCAGGAAAAAGACTGAGGTAACCTGCCAGAGCAGCAGAGCCAGGACTCACACGCATGTGAGCCAGTACCCATGGCTAACACTGGTCCTTGCTGCTCGATTACACTGAACGAGGAGCACCATGCTCAGCACTCCAGCTTGAAGGAACAGCAACCTCAGCAGCTTCCTTCCCTTGTTGCAATGGTAGCCTGCCTTCTGGAGATATAAAACTACCATGTTCAGGGGATCCTAGACATCTCTTCTATTATGCTGGGTCTGAATCCTAAACCTGAGGGCAAACAAGGCCACCCACCCACTGAACTACATCCTCTGAACCCCAACAGCCTTCATCGGCACAGGCTACTACTGGAGGGACAAGGACAGTAAAGAAACGATGCTGAAGGACAGCTGAGGTGATACACACTACCATGGGCTCTATTTCATACGTTCTACGAGAAGTTTTCTACACACTTCAGAATATTAAACATCCCACTCACAAACCTACAGACCAATCCCTCTGGGAATATTTTCCGAGTCCTCAAGCCGGGTTTCTCAGACACATACCAGCAAGGGGCGGCTTGTGTGAGTGAAGAAGACAGGGCACACTGACAATCAGTTTCCCATCTGGAACCGGGGGCACTTTCACGTCCGGGCTCCTCATTGAAACAGAACAAGGTGACAAGCTATTACTTAGAGGATCATTTTTAATTATATGCTACAGTTGCATCATTTTTCCTCTTTTAAATAGTAATTAATTCTATTAATAAATTTAAAGATACAATCAATGAGGAAAATCAATTTAAAGATTCAAACATCTTTAGAATGTCATTTTTCATAGTAACTACTATACTCTGGATAAACCACAAGTTAATAGAAATTTGTATTTATTATATAACTTATACTTTTCATCTCTAGGCCATTTTTAAGATTTCAAAAGTATAAAAATTAAGAAAATCGGTGATCACTGTATTAACTTTAAAAGTCTGTATTTATACAATTTTGAAAAACCGCTTGGCTTACCTTAACACTAAAGCAGATTTTTCTCGAAATCTCCCCAATACAAGACACTCATAAGGTTTTTTGTGTGGAGAATCCAATGGGAACACGAACTCCCCTGAACGGGTGATCTGAAAGGAAGGAACCAAGGAACACCAATTTTTTTTTTTTACTGTCACTATACAGTTTCCAGCAAAAAAGGAGAAGTTATTAAACTTCCTGTGTAGTCCAATAAAAAAAATAGTATGAGCCACGAGTGTGAGTCATATATATAATTTTAAATTCTCTAGTATTAACACCGGAAAGAGGTTAAAAAAAGAATGCAAGGTAATTAATTTTAATTGCATTCAATCTAGCATGTCTGAAACAGTATTTCCACAGGCAACCAATTGTAAAGGGTATCATAAGATATGACATTTTTTTCCTCCCCTGTGGGTCTTTCATGCCAACAGACATTTACCACTCGACAGTACCTCTCCACTTAAAGGGCACAAGTCAAGCGCTAGAGAGCTGCATGGCACGGTGGCTACCACACTGGACATACGCAGTGTCCTTACCACAGTGGACAATGTAGCTATAAGGAATGTTTAACAACTCACATACCATGGGTATTTTAAATATATTGTACTATCATCTCGCATAAACAGTCTCTACTTTTTATGATCACTTGTTCCTGGAAACAAGGCCATTGTGAATTCAGTCATTAATTCACTCAAATAACATTCACCTGACTAAGTAGTTAAAATAAAGCCTTCTATACTCAAGATGGCAGAACGTCAGAGCCACAGTTTAGTAGGGAAGAAAGTGGGGCAGGTGATGATGAAGAAAAGACCTGGTGCTGAGACTGGCTCTTGGCACTATAAATTCCAGGTTAGCAACTTACTATCTCCAAAATAAAATAAAACAGACTGACAGCTAACAGGGTAGTTCAACACGGTTCAACGCCATCCTCAGCTACATAGCAAATTCAAGGCTGTATAGATTACAGGAAACCCTGTCTCAAGAGGAAAACAAGCAAACAAACAAAAAACGGGAGAACAAAAGGTTCCCAAATCTTCGCATAACTCTCCAGTAGTCTTGTTGTTCTCTGCTCTCAGCCCCTCACACATAGGGAAGAGATGGGGCACGCAAAGGCAATGGAGCTGTTGATGAATGGAGAAGACAGTGGGGATAAAACAGTCCCTGAATTCTAGCTAATTCATTAAACTACAGACATCACATGGGTGCACACATATGCATTCAATGCACAGCAAATTTTATTTTTAATAAACTAGAGCTTTTTATAACTTTATTCTGATCTCTCCTTGATTTCCCAAAACCAGCCACTTGGGGCCCTACTTCAAAGACACAGGATAAAGAAACAAACATCTTGAGAACAGGAAGATTCGTCCAGGCACAAAGCATAAAAAGCTCTCCTCAGAGCCTGATGAAGACACCAGTGATGCGGACGCAGTGAGGACAGTCAGTGTCTTTCACTGAGCAGTATGTGACGCTGTGTTAACAAACGAGTTAATTTCTGAACTCACTTTTACCCAGTACCATTCCGCAATGACTTCCACAGACCACGAAGGATAAAGTTCCTCCTTCACAAAACGCAGGTGCTTCTGCCTGTTGGTCACCCAAGTAACAACAAGACAGTCAGCAGCAGCCAGCTTAGGAACAGGCATGTGCTTTATCTGCTGCGGTGATAAACAATTGTACCTAAAAATGAGAAGGAAACACATGAGAAAATTAACTTCAAGAAAGAAATCAAAGCTGAGAAAAGAGCTGTAGGGAGCCAACCCCACTAATACACAGTTCCAGGGGCCACTTGCACGTGGTAACTATGGAGTCACACTTGATGTGGGAGTGTCATATATCAATCTGTTGATTTCATTGGTTAAGTAATAAACACACTGCTTGGTCTCATAGGTTAAAGCATTGGTGGGAGGAATAAACAGAATAGGATGCTGGGAGGAGGAAGTGAGGTCAGACTCTGTCTGCTCTGCTTCCAGAGAGACCCGACAGCTCTGCTGGAGCAGAGACGCCATGCTCAGCTCTCCCGGGCAGATGCACGCAATGAAGCTCCTCCGAGTAGGCTAGAATCTTCCCGGTAAGCGCACCTTGGGGTGCTTACACACATCATTAGAAATGGGCTAGTCCAGGGGCGAGAATTAGCCTGTAAGGGTTAGAGTTCATGGGCCAAGCAGTTCTTAAATGAATACAGTTTGTGTGTTGTTATTTCGGGCATGAGCTAGCCAAGCGGCCGGGGTGTTGGGGACGCAGCCCCACCGCTCCTATTTCAACACACACTGACACCTGGTGGACCCACTGGCACTTACACATGCACTGAGTTTTCCATTTTACTAGTTTTAAATTGCCAGGCTGTTTGTTTTTGTTTTTTAAATTACTTTCAAATGACTTACATTTTGGTAAGTTTCCCAGATGTAATATGCTTTTCCTCCCATTCAGACTTACACAAATATTGTCTGGATTCCATCATGATGTGTTTCACAGGAGCCCCATCAGAGAGAGCCTTGCAACTAGTGACCCGAATGGTGACATGTCTTGGTACAAAGAAGCACTGGTTTTGAGCCCAGTGATACAGAAGCCAGCTGACTTCAGTGAGGGGTGGTACCCCACTGTAAGCCTCAGTCTTACACACACTGCTGACCACCCTGCTCCTGTCGTCCCATTTTCTCTCCCTCCGCATGCACTCATTTTAAAGGCCCACTGTCATATACCTCCTGACCACTAACAGTACAAAGTCAACTTGTTTTGCCAGAACATTAATTGTTCTACAAATATCCAAAGAAATACAAGTCTTTCTCCAGCATTCCATAGACAACCGGAGATAATATGTTGGTATTCTAGATTCCATCAACTTCTGCAAAACCTCCCTTGTCTTTAAGCATCACCCAGTCACACTAGCCCCAAACCTTCCTCAATGAACACATTTTGTCCTCACTCTCGATATTCAGTGTGCTGAAGTTCTGAGATCCCTCTGTCTCAACAAGGATAGTCTTGACACTATCTTGGGCAACTTCAAAGCACAAGCCATGTAATGTGTACACAAATGTTAATTCACCTCTTCAAATAATATATGCACTCACCCTCCAGTAACCCATCCCAATGACATAACTGGGCCTTGTCATTGTGCACACATGTGATGTATGCATGCGCATATACATGCACACAAGAAAGATGGACGTAGGGCCCTGTGCATGCAAAGCACACTTCATCACTGAACCGTGACCACATGCACACATAGCCAATGCCACAATGCAGTCCAACTTCTTCATACACATAAATGAGGCGAAGAAAAACATGGGGCAAAAGAATTAGACCACTGAAGGGCTCAGTCTATTCTCAGGTTCTCAAACCAGTCATGGATTCTTTCATTTACCCATGGTTACCACTTCTCAGGTCCCTTGTCCATTATTTCCCTTGGCATATGAGTTTATCTCATACTCAGTTATAATAAGCCACCCAGCCTCTTCAGCTACCACACTATCTCCCCCCTCCTTTATACACTTTATTTATCTTCTTCAACACACCGTCTCTTTGGGGAAACGTATGACAACATCTATGAAGTTTATCCTTCCAACTCTGTCTTTTCACTCCTACATTCCAGCATCCTGCAATATCAATTATTGTTCCCTTGTTTCTGCATTGTCATCCTCTCTGGTAGTTCATCATCACACCTGGATTATGCTATTTGAAAAGAAGAGGAGAGAATGAAGAGAGGAAATGAAAGAGATAGAGAGAGAAGGAAAAAGGGAGGACATATGAGGCTTTTTAGTAATATTAATTGTGTGTTTGTTTATTGGCATGTGTCTGTTTTAGGGTGTGAAGGGGTCAGAGAACAACTTGAGGGGATCAGTTCTTTCCGTGCATCATGTGAATTCCAGGGACTAAACTCAGGTCATCAGGCTTGGCAGCGAGTGCATTTTCCCAGTGAGCCACCTTGCAGGCCCAAGTATCATTTTAGCCTGGAATGTCTCCATAGGCTCATGCGTTGAGTGTTCTGTGTGGATTGTGGTGCTGTTCTAAAGACTAGAGAGCCTGAGGGGCGCAGACTGCTGGCTGAAGTAGATCCCTAGGAGGGGTGGGGATTTTTGAAGGTCACGCCCAGTGCTGGTTGCCATCTAGTGCTCTCTGCTTCCTGTCTGCTGCTACGTGCTCCTGCATCTGACTGGGGCCATGCCTTTCCTAATGTGATGGACCAAGATTTCTAAAACCATGACCCCAAAACCCCTTTCCTTCCTTAAGCTGCTCCTGCTGGGGATGTTGTCAGCTTCCTCCCATCACTAATTAGGCTAGGGATGCCATGGACTTAAGTCTCCCTACGTCCTCTCCTTTGCTTCATTCCTCTGTCAATGCCAAAGACACTTCTACAACTCCACTCACTCAGACAAAAATAAGGATTCTCCTAAGGGGCAGGCACAGGCATCCGGTTCTGATGGAAAGCAACATCGCATTAGAGGGGTCAAGAATGCTGGCAAAGGTTTCTTAGGCAGGTAAACTTGGTGAAGGAACTGAAGATAAACAGGTAACAGAACTCAGATGGCAAGCACCCTGGCCTCCTGCATCCACACCATCCCATTCCCAGAACACAAGGTTTCCCATTCTCATGGGGATGCTTTTCAGAGACTATTTTGTCATGGTAGAAAATGTACTAGGTCAAAACCCTGCAGTGACATGTTTTCAATAGCTGCAAATTCCCGACTGTCTTAACTAACCTGGAGTGTTTGGAGGTGAGGAAACAGTCACACTCCTTCTGGTACCTCTAAACTCACAGAAATCACTGAGCAAATTCCAAATGATGCATCCTATGCCTTACAATGCTAACTATTCAAAGCACCCACTTCTCATACATCTTTTTAATTAGAATACAAAGTCTTTCTTATACAACTTTCACACATCCTAAGTCTTACTTGGCCCTCCTTCTGTACTCTCCTCCCGCATCTCCTTGCCCCTACTCGTACCCTCCACCCCAATGTTCCCTTTTGAACACCCCTAGAGTTCAACGTCCATATCATATATGTTCTATTACCTTCCCCACTCTCCTCCCTTGAAGTGTCTTATGACCTTGTTGGATGTCAAAAGAAAAAAATTTTGGGTTTTTCTAAGGCAGAGTCTCATTGTGTAGCCTTGGCTAGCCTGGAACTTGCTCTTAGACTAGTCTGGCCTCAAAGTCATAGATATCAGTCTACTTCTGCCTCCCAACTGCTAGGATTAAAAATATGCACCACCAGCCGGGCGGTGGTGGCGCACGCCTTTATTCCCAGCACTCGGGAGGCAGAGGCAGGCGGATCACTGTGAGTTCGAGACCAGCCTGGTCTACAAGAGCTAGTTCCAGGACAGGCTCCAAAGCCACAGAGAAACCCTGTCTCGAAAAACCAAAAAAAAAAAAAAAAAAAAAAAATGCACCACCATGCCTAGCCTGAAAAAAGACTTTCTAAATATGACATTAAAAGCATAAGCAACATTTAAAAATGAACAAACTGCTGGGCAGTGGTGGTATACACCTTTAATCGCAGCACTGGGAGGGAGAAGCAGGAGGATCTCTGTGAATACGAGACCAGCCTAGTCTACAGAATGAGTTCAGGACAGCCAAGGCTACTCAGAGAAACCCTGTCTCCCTGTCTCCAAAAACAAAACAAAACAAAACAAACAAACAAACAAAAAACAAATCAAACTTCATGCTTTACATAATGCTGAAGAAAGCAAACAAAAAAGGTAGAAGAAAATATTTGCTATCATGTAAGAATACTAGATAAGAATCTAGCATCCAAATTATATAAAGATCTCTTACAAACCAACAATTTTAAAGATGCAACCCTAAAATATACATAGAAGCTTTTCTACAGAACATAAGGAACTGATAAGAATGTGAAACCATCAGGTATGGGTTGGTCTTTAGAGAAACGCAGATCAAAACCATAAGATACCGCTTTATAGTAACATAGTTATAATTTGAATTATCAATAACAAGTATTGGTAAAGATATGAGGAGATGCCATTCTTGGTAGAGATGTAGAGTGATGTAGCAACTACAGAAAATGGTTTGGTGGGGCCTGAGAGTATTAAAGATGGACTCATCACAAGGCACAGCAACGTTGGACCAGGTGTGTCTAAGAGCATGGAAATGTATTCCCAGAGCTGGTCAAACTACAGAGTTTGAAGGCACAGTCTTCACAACTAACCCCACCTTTCAAACCAAACATAATTCTCTAAAATCACCTCAGACTCAACAATCTGTCAGAGAATTTCACAAACTTACTACTGCTCTTGCAGGCAGTTGTGAGGAGCCACACACATCTCAGTACAGGTCAGATCTACAGTCAGTGTGCTACAGAGGCCATCTGGGACAACTGGTGAATCGGAATAAATGAACGCATGACACTAATGTGTCCATAGGAGTTTTATGTTAATGTTAGCTATCTACTCGGTATCTAATGTGTCCATAGGGGATTTATATTAAAGTAAGCTGTCTACTTGATATCTAATGTGTCCACAGGAGTTTTATATTAACATTAGCTGTCTACACAATAACTGCATTGTGGTCATATAACAACACCTCTGCTTTTTTCTCAAATATACTTCAAATTTTAAGAGTAACTGTCTCTTATTTCATTCTCAAGTGGTTCCAAAAACATATAGACACATATAGAGATACAGATACACTTACAAACATAGATATCTATACACTTCAGAAGAGATACATGAATTCTTTGCACAACTCATACAACTTAAGAAGAAAATTATCACACCTTCTAGACCAAAATCAAAAGTAAGCTAAAGATAATTGCTGAGAGGAAGACCTTCAGTCTAAGTTTATAACAAAGCAGGAACTGTTAGATCGGAGAAGCTGAAGGGTGAGAAGTGAAAGTATTCATCAGAAGTACAAGTTCATTCACAATGCAGTTAGTAAGAGTAAACACCATCCCAGTAACTAACTGCGCTTATCTTATGAGACGACATAAACTAAAGTACGATCAAATACATGACCTAGATGATTCACTCCTAGCACATTACTGTAAGTTTCTGAATGCGACAGGGAAGAAGGCAAAGGATGGCGCTCAGTGCTGCTGAGGGAACCGTGAATGGTTCAGTCCTCAGTCACAGCAGCAGACACTGTTCCACGGATATAGGAGTTTCAGTTCAAGTATCTAGAATTAAGAAAAGTAATTCCTTGATAAATGTATTGTCAGTAGCTTCAGATAACCGCTATCATATTTACAGTATACTAAACTAGAATGCACAAAGGACTGCGGCTTCCAGAAAGCAGCCTAACAAACACGTTGTCCCCACTTACCTGCTACTTCTTTTAACTGATTTGTTCTGCCACGGTGGATCAATCACAATTACATCAAACGTCTTACTACCTGAAATTAAAGACATATTTTCAAAAAACATCCTCTGTATGAGTTTCAGAGATAAACACTAGGTTTGAGGTGAAGCCATAGAGCCCACACTCTCAGAATCAAGCTCTGAGCTCAATCCCCAGACCCTTCAGAGTTAAAAACTGAACAAATAAAGCACACGCGCGCACACACACACATACACACACACACACAAATGACTACAAATGAAATTAAGACAAAAAAAAAATTAAGGAGGGCCCAGCAAATGCTCTGCTGATCTGAGCTGGATCTCAAACCCACACAAGGGTAGAAGAGGAGGAGTCCCCCGAACTGTCCTCTGACCTCCACACACGTCACAGACATACACAATCGTCATAAGAAATTAATACATTTCAAAAGTAAAGTACTGGTTTTGAACCGAGGACATTGGGCATGTTCAGCAAGCTGTGTAACTGAGCTATAGCTCCAGCCCAAGGAAGGTCTTTCATTATAAATGCAAACACAGTGGAATACAACAAAAGTGTTTATGGCTTTTATTCAGATACCGTAATTCTGGACCTTTGAGACAACAGCAATTGCAACTGTACACGCTGACTTCTGCAGAGTCATCTACGGAAGGCTACAGTTCACTAAGCAAGGTCCTAAGAACTTGAAAATCCCCTTACAAGCCGGGCAGCCTCATTAATGGTCCTCCTGATCATTACTTTTTAAACTTTCTCTTTTTTAAACATTTTTATTTTGAAATTTCAGTTTTATAGCTGATATGGTAACCATAAGAAAACTTCTCCAGTTATCAAAAAATTCTTAAGACTTTTCCTTTCTTATCCAGACCAAAATCAGAATCACATATTGCTTTTAGTTACCCCATCTCCTATTTCAGATTATTTCAGATGTCCCTAACTTGGGCTTGGTATTTTCTCATCACTAAATTTAGATCCTATATTTCTGGCAAGGCTGTTACCAAAGTAAGTCTGTAGCACTATACCAGAGAAGCAGCTGATTTAGGATGTCAAACTGGGGCACAGCATCACTCTGCTAAAGTGCTATCTGCTGGGTCTGTCCAGCTTATTTTGCTCATAAACAATAAGCTGTGACAAGATAGGTTAAAAGCATGAGGACACTCGCTCCCCATCTCACCCACTACTTTGCCACTCAGTGGTTTGTCAAATGGAAATTTTCTGAATCCATTATTCTATTCATATTAGCCAATTGGAATTTATTCTAAGGAGGAGTTATTCCTTCCCCATAGAAATATTTGATAAATGTGCAAACTCATAATCTAAAGGATACAAATTAAAATAAGGATAGAGGGAAGCAGGTAGGCTGACCCCAGTCACCTGCCCCCCAGTCTCATCCCCAGCTCTGGAGCAGACCACCTGCTGCAGACTCCCCTCCCTCACGGCCCTCATCTTCAGTGGATCACACAGCTCTTCAACTCTCCTCCCCCCACTCACTGCTTTATCCGAGCCCCTAATTCCAGCAGGCATTCCCTGAGAACTCATGGGCCAAGCAGGCCAGAAAGTCAGATCAGCCACCAGAGTAAGTGGATGAGCTTCAACTCCTCTCTCCCTCCTCTCCTCCACATCCAATCCCCCAGCCTCATCCCAGCTCTGCAACAGACTACCTATTGTGGCCTCTCCCCACTCTTTGCCACCATTCTCAGGGGACTAAGCAGAACCTGGGGAAACACCAAACTTTCCTCCCTCCTGTGGACCTCCTCAGGATGCTCCAAGTCCACCCCAATTCCCAAGTGTCAGCTCCCAATATTGGATTCTTATCCATGCCAATTCGAGGGTCCAATCTGAGAAGAATTCCCTGCCAAGCAACACACAGGTACCATACTCTCTCAAAAATGGGGGGGGGGTGGCAGAAACCAAGGAACAATACATCCAAACCAACAAAAACAAGACCAAATATGAGCACGTAGAATTAGAATGTTCCCAACCCCTGATGCCTAGACACCAGTGTAAAAACACAATCAGTAACAGCCAGGACACTATGTCTAGAGCCCAGCAACCCTCCTACCACAGAAGGCCCTGAATCTTCCAACACTCATGAAGTACATGTAAAAGACATTAAAACAGCCATGATGAAATGATAGAGGTCCTTAAAGAAAAACAAACAAATCCCTTAAAGAGTTCTATGAAATCACAAATAGTAGAAGGAAATGAATAAAACCATTCAAGACCTAACACTAAAGAAAGTCCCCTAGCCACAAACTAGTCAAAACACTAAATGTATAGAATAAAGAAAGAGTATTAAATAAAGTGAATTCCAGGACTGGCTCCATAGCGACTGAGAAACCCTGTCTCGAAAAACCAAACCAAAACAAAACCTTTAAGACACTAAAGAAATGAAATGGTGAATGGATGTATCAGAAGACGGAAAGATCTGCCATGCTCATGGATCAGTGAGAATAACATAGTAAAAAGGCCCATCCTGTCATGCACTCCCCACCAAAATTTCAACACATTTCTTCATGGATCTTGAAAGGACAATTTTCAGCTTCATATGAAAACACATACAAAATACACATACAAAAATAGGTTAGTTAAAATAATCCTGGATGTTAAAGCTGCTGGATGTATCACCATCCCTTATTTAAAACTGCACTACAGAGCAATAAAACAGCAAGGAACTGAAATAAACACATACATGTTGATCAACGGAATCAAATCAAGGATCCAGACATAAAGTCACATACCTACGGATACCTGATCTTTGGTAAAGAAACCAGAAATACATGGGGGGAGAGACAGGATCTTCATCAAATAGTGGTGGTTAAACTGGATGATTGTATGTAGAGGATTCCAAATAGATTTATACTTATCACTCTGCACAAGTAGAGCGTGAGACTCTTACTCTCAGGGAGGTGGGTTTATGCCCCACACTGGGCCCCAGGTGTAGGTGAGGGTAAGTGAGTCCATGAAAGCCCAAAATAAAAGAATATCAAATATTTATTGGGGAACACTCATGAGTAACAATAAGGTGAAGAGTCACCACTGTCCTCTGCCCTGGGCAATGGAAGCTGCAACCAGCTCTCCAACCACCACAGAAGAGAGTAAGAGAGACCGTTCCTCTCCCTTATAAGAGATCATGCCGGCACACAGAAGCCATCCTAATGCTGAGACTCCCCACCCAAAAAAAATTTTAGTGGAAAGGAATTCCGACACAGACCTCAACCTAAAAACAGATATCTTGAACCTAACAGAAGAAAAGGTAGGGAACAGCCTTGAACTCAATGGCACGGGAAAAGACTTTCTAAACCGAACACTATTAACACAGACACTAAGATCAACAATTAATAAATGGGATCTCATGAAACTGAAAAGCTTCTGCAAGGCAAAAGATCCCATTATTCAGACAAAGAGGCATCTTACAGAATGGTAAAATATTTTTTTTACCAACTACACATCTAATAAAGGGCTAATATCCAAAATTATATAAAAAACTAAAACAAAATGTATAAAGAACTCAAAAGACTAGATATCAAGAAAACATAAGACTCAATTAAAAATGGGGTATAGATCTAAACAGAGAATTCTCAATAGGGGAATCTTAAATGGCTGAGAAACACTTAAACGTTCAACATTCTCTGTCATTAGTGAACTACAAACCATGTCTGCTTTGAGAGTTCATTTTACACCTGTCAGAATCCCTAGCATCAATAACACAAGGGACAGCTCCTGCTGGCAAGGGCGTAGAATATGAGGGACTCTCATCACTGCTGCTGGGAGTGCAGACCACTGGGATTAAAGGCTGCACCGCCAGGTTTCTATGGCAAACTAGAGTGGCTACTGAGATTAAAGGTGTGTGCTACCACTTACTCTCTGATCTTTATTAAAATACAAATGAAATACCACTACACGTAAGGCTCAGGAAACATTGTAAAGGAGGAGACACAGATTATAAGAGCCAGAGGATCATGGTGTTTGCTGTGACATTGTATCTCCTAGGAATGTCAGAAGCTACACCCATAAAATCTCATTAACATGACTGCTTAAATATGAGCTGGAGAAGGACAACAGGCAATGCTATAGGGGACAAGGGGCCAACCAGCCCTACACAAAGAACTATAGGGAACTCACAAATGCCAGGAGTAGAGAAACAGTTTTAGTCTTACTGAGGGAAGAGTACACCAATTGCTTATCCAATACCAAACGGTGAGCCCTGAAAACATACATACAAATAACATTATACTAAGTATGTGTGTTTTATAGTTTCTTAGGTAGTTAACAGTATGATTCCTTAGGATTTTTTTTCACATATCCATACTATTATTTTGCTCTCCTTTTTTCCTGTGTATTTATCTCCCTTGAACCTAATTATAACCCTGAAATCATACAGACAAGTAACATACAGATTGAGCAGGTTACAGACATATATACACGTAACAAAATTAATGAAAAAAATCCATCAATTTGAAAGGGAAAAAGGAGGCATATATGAGAGGGTTTGAAGAAAAAAAAGTAAAAGGAGAAATGAAGTTTAATTGTTGCAAAATATTTGTTTAACTATGTAAAGATGTGTTGTATTTGTTTAATTATATGTAAAAATGTGTTGCTGTTTTACTTGATTAGTCTAACAAAAAGCTAAATGGTCAATAGCGAGGAAGAAGTATAGGCAGGACTTGCAGGCAGGGAGACTAAGTAGGAGGAGGAATTTAGGCTTAAAAAGGAAGAAAGAAAAAGAGATACCAGGGAGAAACCAGTGGCCAGCCAGACACACACAGAGGAAGCAGGAAAGCAGGACATACAGAATGAAAGAAAGGTAAAAAGCCCCAAGGAAAAATGTAGATGAATAGAAAAAGGTTAAATTAAGTTAAAAGAGCTAGCGGGACAAGCCTAAGCTAAGACTAAGCCCTTATAATTAATAACAAGCATTCATAATAAAATATTTGGGAGATGGTTGGTGGCCCAAGGAAAATTCCAACTATACATAATACAATAAATAAAATAAGGAAGTAGTTGTTTTTAACCTCACTTAATCCTCAGTGGCCTTCAGAAGTAGGCACAGAAAGCAAGCTTGTAAGGTTTTTGTGTGTCTATGACTACCAGCCTGGTGACTGTAGACTTCACCATAAGCCATAGCTATTATAATAGTCTTACTAATTGGCCTTGTAATGACAAAATATGGGAGATCTTGGCCAAACAGAGGTAATACTTCCAATTCAACTTCCTTAGCTAAGGTGATTTTATATTTCTTCTATAGACCCTTCTCAAACTCACAGAGATCCCCCTGCCTTTGCCTCCTGAGCGCTGGGATTAAAGGAGTGTACCACTACTGTCCCGCAAATTTTATATTTCTTAAGGCATCTTGAAACTAAGATGAGCGTAAGTCCACAGTGGTTGAAAAGAATTTTAAGGAAGTTCAGTCATGACAAAACTGCATAGGAATAGTTTTTGTTTGTCTTTTTTTAAAACAAAAAAAAGAGATCTTTATTGTTTTTATTTTATGTATAAAGTGTTTTGCTACATGTATGTCTGTATACCACATGTGTGACTGATGCCCACCAAGGCCAGAAGAGGGCATAAGACCTCCTGAAATTAGAGTTATAGTTGTGGGTCCTGGGATTTAACCCAGTTTTTCGAAGAGCAGGCAGTGCTCTTAACCACTGAGTCATCTCTCCAGCCCCAGGGATATTTTAAAAAACAAAACAACAATAACAAACTCTATGGGGGAAAAAAAAAACTCTATGGGCACTGCTGCAAAAGTACTTGATTATCTCAAACACAGATGAGTTAACCCATCTCCCAGTAGGAAACTATGTGCTTTTGCATGATGTTTGTACTCAACATTTCTTTTTCTTAAAAAAAAAAAAATGACGTTAAAAGTTTAAAAGTAACATAAAAGGTAAGAAGTGAAAAAAACTTAAAGGCTAGGAAACACCTGGGAATTAATCTTCACAACTAAAATATTTTCATTTTGATAGATAAATTCTCAAACACAAGTGTGTTCTGAATTCCTGAGCACATTAAGTATTTTACTTGTTTTCTCAAGTACCAATTCTTTAACCCTTTACTTGTCATAAAAATGCATTTATTTTTAAAAACCAGGAGGTAGGTACGGTGATGCAGGCCTAGCATCCTAGCATCCAGGAAACTAAGGCAAAGTCAAGCACAGTTGAGATATCAGGGCCATCCTGGGTTGCATAGCAAGTTCAATGCCAGCCTGGGCTCCTTAACAAGACTGTCTCAGAAATAAACAACAGAGCAAAGTCAGCATTTGAAAACTGAACTTACATTCCAAATTCAAACTCTTAACTTCTGAGATGACAGAAAAAAATATCTTTTTCTGAAGCAAACATAAAACTACTTACAGTTCAGAAGTGGCTGCAAACAAGAAATGTCAGACAAGAGAAAGCTGCTGTTCGGTGGTAGCAGGTACTTCTGACCCATTAAATTAATCATTCTGGAAAAGCTAGCGTTGTTTTCAATGACCTGTGACGATAAATCCAGCTCTATAACAGACATATCATCTGCCAACGGGAGCGTCTGAAAATGCGTGTCTTCAAGGGAAGGCAAGTGCTTTGCCATCTCACATAATTCTGACAAGTTGCAAGCATCGAGTGGTAATGGGATGCGGCTACTATTTCCATGCTGGGTTTCAACAACGGGGCAGAGAACACCACTTTTGAGACCTTCTTGGATTAACTGCAAGGATCCACCCAAAATCAGCTCTCTGATCTGTGAAAAAAAATGTTTAAAATTAAAGTACATTAAAATAATGCTGGTTTAAAATTATTTTCCAGGGGCTGGAAAGATGGCTCAGCAATTAAGAGCACTAGCTGTTCTTAAAGAGAATCTGGGTTCAGTTCCCAACTCACACGCAGTCGCTCACAATCAGCTGTCAATCCAGTTCCAGGAGCTCTATCACCCTCTTCTGGCCTCAGAGGGCATCCAGGCACACACACGATACACAGACATGCATGCAGGCAAAACATCCACACACATAAAGTAAAATTAGATTACAATTAAATTTCCAAATAAGTAAATTTGTGCTGTGCTTTGAGTATCTTATTTCATTTATTAAAATCTACTCTTATTAAGCTCAGAGTTATTTTAGAGTATAATGGGACTATAAGAGTGTTAAGAGACTACTTTTGAACTCTATGGAATTAAACACACCTCATAAACCCCCTATGACGTAATGTGGCAATATATGTATACAAAATGCTGAAGCTTCGAGCCAAAACTAACTTTTCCTTGCTTAGCTTGTTTCTCTTAGATACCTGGTGGTGATGAGAAAAAAGTGACTCTGCACAGACAAACCTCACAACGTTCATGTAGGACATGGGGACAAAGGGCACCTGTCAACAAAAAGCGCATGTTTTTCCTTGTGGCAGGAACCAGAGTCCTTTGTCCTGGTCCAGACATTCCACACCTTCTGCAGCATCTATGAAATCTAGGTCTTCACTGTCCTCATGGAGTGTTGGGTAATCACAGCTTCAGTACAGGAGAAATACTGACCTTAGACACTGCTCTATACCCATCTTTGAAAACCCAACAGAAAGGGTAGAACAAGTAACACAAATTCTGCAGACAGTGAAGTTCTCAATGTTACACCTAGGAGCACCATATCTAACAGTTACAGAACATAATCTTCAACCCCACATTATAATCTTAAGGATAATGTATATGCTGGGCAATGAAACAAAGCCCTACAAACTTAAAGGAACCAGAATTTATTTTTCTATCCAAAGGATTTAAGTTAGAAGTCAAGAACAAATTGATACTAAAAATCAAACAAATGCAAGTAACAGTCTATGTTCAACCGTTTTTTTCTTGAACCTAAGTTTAACACATGAGAGAAACCATGCAAGAGTAAAAACACTGCGACATTCTCAAAGAACCTAACCAATAGCACAAGATTAATTCATCAACTACCTAAACTAATAGAAGCATATGTAGTGTTATAAAAATTGGCTTAAATTGTTCATTACTGAGAAAAAATGAACCACTTAAATTCGAATTCTGACCAAAACAATTGCTTTATTTCTAAGATATATTTTGTTCATTTTTATGCTACTTCATACTAATTTTCCATATATATATATTTATTTATTTATAGTTTGTTTTTGTTTTCTGAGACAAAGTTTCTCTGTGTAACAGTCCTAGCTGTCCTGGAACTAGTTCTTGTTGACCAGGTTGGCCTTGAACTCACACCGATCCATCTGCCTCTGCTGGGATTAAAGGTATGCACCACCACTTCCCAGCCTATCAATAAATATTTTCTACCTACCTTTGTATGATGTTCCATGGCATCCAATTCACCTTGATTGAAAGCCAGACTTCTTTTACGCTTCTAAAGAGAAGGTGACAAGGAAAACATAATGTTGTAGTCTATCGCAAAGTGGACTTTTGTAACCTGTTAGATTTTATTTTTTGTACTACATTTTTTAATATTGCATCTATTTTTTAAAGGTAAGAAGTTCCACTGAGATTAAAATCAGTGCAAAGAGTACAAGTACCCATAGGATATTAAGGAACTGTGATTCTTCTCAGTTAATATGTATAAGGTAGAATTACTCTCAACTTTTTTTTATTTCTGATCATGAACCATCTATAGGCTCTCAAAGACCAGTGGTCAAGAGCACTGATTGCTCTTACAAAAGACCCAGGTGTGGTTCCCAGCACTCACATGATGGCTCAAAACCATCTATATCTCCAGCTGCAGTGGATCTGATGCCCTCTCCTGGTCTCAGCAGATATACACATGGTGTACAGAAATATTTACAGACAAAACACTTGAACACATTAAATCAATAATTAAAAAAAAACCCAAAGGCATGCATGGCTCCTCAGGTCTGCAATACTCTACTCTCACTGAACAGGTCAGTCAGACAGAAAATTAACAGAGAAATAACGGAACTAACAGATGTTATGACCCAAATGGACATCTACAGAATATTCTACCAAAACACAAAAGATTATATCTTTATCTCAGCACCTCATGGAACCTTCTCTAAAACCGACCACAAATTCAGTCATAAATCTCAACAAACACACACACACAAAAATAAATTGGAATAAATCCCTGTATCTTATCAGATCACCAGGGCTTAAGCAAAATCAGAAACAAAAAGGACATAACAACAGAAACTGAGGAAATTCAGAGAATCGTCATGTTATACTTCAAAAACCTATACTCCACAAAATTGGAAAATTTAAAAGAAAATGGACAGTTTTCTGGATAAGTACCACATACCAAAACTAAATCAAGAACAAACAATTTAAATAGACCTATAACCTCTAAGGAAATAGAAGTAGTCATTAAAAGTCTTCCAACCAAAAATAGCACAGGACTAGATGGCTTCAGCACAGAATTCTGCCAGAATTTCAAAGAAGAGCTAATACCAATACTCCTCAAAATAGGAACAGAAGGGACATAGCCAAACTACTTTTTTGAGGCTACAGTTACCCTGATACCCAAACCATACAAAGACTCAACAGAGAAAGAGAACTACAGACCAATCTCCCTCATGAACATTGATGCAAAAATACTCAATAAAATACTGGGAAACTGAATCCAAAAACACATCAAAAAAAAAAATCCACCATGAACAAGTAGGCTTCATCCCAGAGATGCAAGGTTTGTTCACCATACAGAAATCTGTGACCCAAGCTGGGTGATGGTGGCGCACGCCTTTAATCCCAACACTCGGGAGGCAGAGGAAATAAAATTAAAGGTAGGTGATAGCAAATGCTTATACACCAACTCTTGGCAAATGGAGGTGGGATGATAAGAAATTTGTCATTCTCGGCCACAGTGAGTTGGAGGGCAGCCCACAAGACCCTGACTCAACAATAAATAAATAATAAATAGACATATATATTGCTCTTGGGTATGCTAACACCTTCTCGCATTGGTCTTTATACTTAGAAAATGAGAAGATATTTGAAATACTGGAACTAAATTTTTGTTTCACGTAAAAAAAAAAATAAAGCTTAACACTTCCTACCTTCCCAACAGAAATGGAGACGTCTTGCTTACCACCAGTCACTAAATCCCCATTCTGGCCACTTTGCTGGCATTCTTTGTGAATTATGTAAGGTTTGGTGACATTAAATAGCTCAGGTCGGAAAGCATAGTTTTGGGTGATGATTTCATTGGCTGGCACAGCAGCAGAGTCAGGAGCAGAGCATGTAGTAGGAGCTCCAGAAGATGTGGCATCCATCTGAAGAGAATCCAGGTCGACAGAAGAAGTGGCTTTGTTTCTACTGCAGGAAGGCTCTTGATGCTGCTGAATTTGATAGTTGACCTTGTTAATGAAAGAAAGATGATCCAGTAGCCACCCAGGTGGCAAATGGTGCAACACAGACATTCTCCTAAAAAAACCAGAACTAGGTCTGGGAGCGAAGTTCAGTGTGGGGCTGCTGGGTTTGATAGCCAGTGCTATAACAACAAAAACAAAGAAAAAACTTTTAAAACCATGTTCCTTTCTTCCGATGCCCTCCATGGTCCTGTTTTGGTCCTTGGGTTGAGGCACTAGTTCACATCATCCAAGTATTCAAGTCACTAAATCCTTCAAAGATGAGCGTCCCATCGAGTCAAAGAATGGTAATTACCTCTGAAAGACTGCTCCAGCTAAACCAAGGGCAATATGAACAGTACATCGGAAGGGCACACCTAATTAGTCTGCTAAAGACAGAACTTCACAACTAAGTCTCAAGCAAACTAACTAGCTTGTTAGGTCAGAACTTCAGGATTAAAGGTGGATAATGACAATCTGTTTGAGCCACACTCCAGTGACTAAGTTCATCAGAACTACTTTGTCTTCATTTAAAATACGTTTTACATTTCTGGATATAGCTTATTTAATGATAATGTAGTGGAAACTTTAAGAGAATACTAAAGAAGAAATAAGTGAAAGGCACAGCTAATAATAATAGAGTTTATAAACAAGTTTCTTATGAAATTGACCGTGGACTAGTTTTTGCTTGTCAGTTTTTAAAGACAGAGTCTTACATGGTGAATCCCTGGTTGGCCAGGGATTTACTGTGTAGAACAGGCTGGCCTTATTTTCAAGAGACGCACAGGGATCTGCCCGCCCGTCTCTGCCTCCTGCGTGAACAACTTCAGGTTAAGTTACTTGATTTCACTGAGCTTCAAAAGTTATCTTTGTGTTTGGCTGGGTTCTTTTGAGATAGTGTACTACTATGTTGCTCTGGCTGTCCCGGAACTCACTATATAAACCAGGCTGGCCTGGAAATCAGAGATTCCCCCTGCCTCTGCCTCCCGAGTGTGGGAATTAAAGGCGTTCGCTGCAATGCCCAACCAGTCTTTTTTATGTCCTACTGTCATTAATTTGGAGAATTTAACGAGATAATCCGCATGAACTGCTGCTGATAGTGTCTGAAACATAACTGGTAACACATCTGTTGACACTCGTGATGGGGTGATACCTGTGATTCTGGTTTTCCCCTCCGCTGGGACGTGAGCTGAGGAGACACAGTGATGGCTAGGAAAGATTGAAACTCAAAAGGGCTGCTAGGGACAAAACTACAATTCTAGCTAGAGGCACAACAGCTCCGAGTTTCAGAAACCTGAGCTTTCACCCAAGGACTTCCCACCACTGTCTGGGAACTGGCAATGCCTGCTTGTAGTTCCTCTCTGGGAGAGGAGAATCCACAGCTCTTGGAGCACCCTGCAGCTACTTGTCCTTACAACTCTTCCTGATCTACCAGAGGGTCAGTAGAGTTCCATCACATTCAACAGCATCTTCTACCGTCAGAACGGGACACGCTACCTCCCAGACTCTCGCCTTGGAAACAGCACTCATCAAAACCAGGTCCTGACAGACATCCTTACAGAGTCAAAGAAAACCCTCGCTTCCCTAGTCCATGGACGCAGCCATGTTGCTGTACGGAATGAGACTCCAAGAGAGATTGGGCCGCTCCGTGCCGACGAAGATTTCGTCCTAGGTTCCAGTTTTGAGGATAGGGCCAGACTCCTTCCCGGACAAAGACACCGGCTACTAAAAGCCAGGGATCCTGGTGCGCCGCCGAGCGACCAACACACACGCACTTCCGGCCAATGGGACTGGCGTGGAGGAAACGCGTAAGCGTACTCGCCGCAGGCGTTCTGACGTCACGCGGGCGGAGATTTTAAAATCCAAACGGCTCTAAGTTGGCAGGTTTTCGTACGCAGTTGTGCTGTTTACTGCAAGTTGGGCGCTGGGTCTTGCCAAGAACCACATATCTCGTCAAGAAGAAGAGAGAAAGGTAACTGCTGACATGGGGTTAACTCTGTTGGTGCTAAAAGGCTCTGCGGCGTCAGAGACCTGGGGTGGCGTCTGCCAGGCTCTGCGTTCAGGGATCAGTAAGTTTGTGGGGGCAGCGCCTGTAGAGGGAAAAGAGGGTGCTGATTGCTGACCGAGGTGTGGGGCGGGTCGGGGGGTGCAGCGCCTGTAGAGGGAAAAGAGGGTGCTGACTGCTGACCGAGGTGTGGTGCGGGGGTTAGGAGGATGACTGCGGGGGAGGCGCGGGTCGGAACGCTGCGTTCGCGTGGTAATGCAGCAGCTGAAAAGCCGTGTAAGGAGAAAAAGTCTGGGAAACTGAAGCGGTGGTGGCGCACGCCTTTAATCCCAGCACTCGGGAGGCAGAGGCAGGCGGATCTCTGTGAGTTCAAGGCCAGCCTAGAACAAGAGCTAGTTCTAGGACAGGAACCAAAAGCTAAGGAGAAACCCTGTCTCGAAAATCCAAAAAGAAAAAAAAAAGAAGAAATTTGGCAATCATGGATTGCCTTGTGATGCGGGGATCATATATGTTCGTTTTTGTATTGCCTTGCTCGAGTGTATTGAATACTTGAAGCTGCATAGATGTTACCTGTAGTGAAGACTTAAGTATACATGAAAAACAAATACAGCAACAGGGAAAATACTATCGTAAAGGTATAAACTTAGTTACTCTTTTACGTCAGAATAAAAGTGATAATTGTTGCTTAATGAACCACTTGCATTGGAACATTTTTTTGATATTGAAATCATGAATTAGGTTCTAAGCATGAAGCGCAGTTCCGTTTCCACCGGTGGTGCTGGCCGCCTCTCCATACAGGAATTGAGATCCCAGGACCTCGATAAACCAGGCATATATACCCCTCAAACGTAAGTGCCTCCAACTATGGGTCTCAGCTGCATACTTACTGTCTAGGGTGAGGCAGATGTAAGAAATGGTTAGTACAAAAGTCTTAGTGATGTCTTAATCTTGTCTCTTCCAGCAGTGTCTGATTGGGGTCATTGAAATCTATAAAAGTAGATGTGAGGCTAGGTGGTTTGGTTCGTCTCATTGTGTACTAGGCTTGCTATAAAAGGATTGTTGACACCCTTCCAATACTCCTTGTTTTTCTCTTTTACTTCATAATTAACTGTTTAAGCAGGCAGTGTGGTATAACTTAATTTACTAAGATGTTTCCAATTACTAATGGTAGTAATGAAATCAAAGCAATATTATTTGTTGTGATGGGAAGCTATAAAAGTTTGGAGGGACTAGGGTGTGAAAAAGAACTTGCTCTTATATCTGAGTGTGGTCACACACACCTATAATCCTGGTTTTCAAAAGACTCCAGGAAGAAGACAGAATGTGAGTTCAAGGCCACTGTGGGCCTTAAAGTAGTTCCCCAGCCTACAGAGCAAGACATAGTTCACAAAGCGACCAACCAAAGAAATTGTTATCATAAACATTAGTTTTTCACTCAGAGTGTTGCTCTTCCAGTTAATAGAAGGCTATTTCTAACCTACTGTGTACCCATATTAGCATAATGTCTACATATAAGCTACTTAATCAGCCATTCTGAAGAAAGGAATTCAAAAATAGCTGTCAACCTATAATCATTTTTTATATTTTCCTTAAAATTCTTATCCATATATAAACAAATTTTAAAATTAAAAAGACATAAATTAAAACTTATCATTTTAAAATTTTACTGTCTTTTTGCTTCTTCCAATGAAAAAACTACCAAACACTTCTGTGATCTTGAAAATTTGTTATTGGTAGGGGAAAGAGGTTAACATGTTTCCAAAATTACTTGAACTGGTGTTTTTGTATTTGTTTTAAAGAATATTTTTCTGTTTTCCTTTGAAGCAAAGGGAGAGCAACCTTTGGAAAGCCAAGCACAAGCAAACCTGCATCTGAAAGAAAAGTCTCGATATTTAGTAAAAGGTAACAAAGTTTTTTTTTATTTTATTTAATGAATAGGTTCTTAGAACCGTGCATTGATTCCCTAGAGTCAGAAAAAAAAATTATATTGTAAAGTTGCTTTCAAGACAAAAGTTAGGACCCAGTTTTCCTGTTTTAGTAGTTAAGGTTCTAGGTGATAGGATGTTTGTATAATTCTGCTTTGTGTGATGATAGAGAAGTACAGATTCAGATCACAGTTCCATCCTCCTAAGGTGATGCTCAAGTCTGTGCCGTGTTCTGTACCTAGTTCTCAGTAACTGTAGAATCAGATAGTAAAAGGAGCCATCCCTAGTTCAACATTTGAATCTTTTACTCTCTGAAGGTTAAGAATGACTTCAAAGAGCTTTGGTTTTACTAAGTCTGTCAGTATTAATTATATTAGAGGTTAAACTAAGAAAATGTCAATATAAACTCAATTTAAAATAACAATCTCATTATGTTGTTCCAAAAATAAAATGGCTTTATTTATTTATTTGCTTGTTGGTTTGTTTGGTTTGGTTTTTGGAGACAGGATTTCTCTATGTAGCCCTAGCCTTCCTGGAACTCATTCTGTAGACCAGGCCAGCATTGAACTTTGAGATCTACATATCTGTGCCTCCCAAGTGCTCGGATTAAAGGTGTGTGCCACCACCGCCTATAATGCTTTGAAATTTTAAAAAATTTCTGGGTGAGCAAGATGGCTCAGCAGGTAAAGGCACTTAAAACCAAGACCTACGCCGGGCGGTGGTGGCGCACGCCTTTAATCCCAGCACTCGGGAGGCAGAGGCAGGCAGATCTCTGTGAGTTCGAGACCAGCCTGGTCTACAGAGCTAGTGCCCGGACAGGCTCCAAAGCCACAGAGAAACCCTGTCTCGGGAAAAAAAAAAAAAACAAGACCTGCTTTCAATCCCCAGACCCACGTGGCAGAAGAGAAGCTACTGCTTCAGGTTGTCCTCTTACCACCAGCTGCTGCTGTCTCTCTCTTTCTCTTTCTGACACACACACACAAATAAATAAATGTAATAAAATTAAAACATTTCCAATGCAAAACAATTTCATTGGATAGCCAAACATGGTCTCCCACTTTTAAAGTCAGATCCCTTTAAAGCTGACTAATGAAAGATGGTTAGAATCTATGCCTGCTACTGCATTCACACTGTCGTGGCAGCCAGTCTCGAGGAAGCAATGGACGCATGACAGGATGAGCGTGAGAAGAACAAACAGCATCTTAGTTTTGTTGTAGTGATACCTAGATACGCCTTGGAGAACTTTTTCTAGACTAGATCAGCAGTTGTCTGGATTGGAGGTGGGGAAGTTTGATACAGATTGACAGGAAGCAGTCTGTTATTTGTATGACCTGGGGTATGACCTCACCTTTTTTTGTACTTTGAATCCCTTGTGTATAAGAATGGAGATAGGTTGAGTGGTGGTGCATGCTTTTAATTAGGCAGAGGCAGTCTAATCTCTGGGTTTGAGGCCAGCCTGGTCTACAGACAAGTTCCAAGACAACCAGAGCTACACAGAAAAACCTGTCTCCCAAAAAAAGAAAGAAAAGGAAGGAAGGAAGGAAGGAAGGAAGGAAGGAAGGAAGGAAGGAAGGAAGGCAGGAAGGAAGGAAGGAAGAGAGTGGAGATACTGGGAGATGGCTCACTGGTTTAGAGTCATTCCATTTCTACCAGAGGACCCAAATTCAGTTCCCAGTAACCACATTGGACAGGTCACAACCCCCTGTAACTCCAGCTCCAGGCGATCCAATGCCCCTCTTGTGACCTCCGTAGGCACTCACATGCATGTGTGGTTATGCATACACAGACACAATATACATAAATAAAAATAGATCTTTTCAATTTTTTTTAGTGGAGATAATTGGCAGACTCTCCTTTACGAGTAGTTCTGAATATTTATTGAGTGTTCATATGGGTCAACTGTTCTTAAGTTCTTCATGCATATTAACTCTTGATACTCAGAGACAATTTTCCCTTAAGGAATAATGGCAAACAAGGGAGTACAAGCAAGGGGGACAATTATAGGGGCTTAAATAGAGAGGAAAGTGTTTGGGTTGTTGAACAGGCTTGTAGACTACTTGGTACAGAAGATCTATGGGCCTTAAACACACCTTTAAGGATAATGTTTGTGTTGATAATGTCATGCACAAGGATATTTGGTTTGGTATTTGTGGTGCTGAGGATTGAGCAAAGAGCACTTCACAAGCTGAACAAAACACTCACAGAGATGTCGCCCCATCTCAGAGTATGTTTTATTACCCCCGCATTTTGTGCCTAAAACTGCTGCAACCTCGTGGTATGCTCTATTGTGTTTAGTTATTGAAAACTTAAAGGCTAATGTTTGATGCTGTTGTTACTATTTGTGTGTGTGTGTGTGTGTGTGTGTGTGAGAGAGAGAGAGAGAGAGAGAGAGAGAGAGAGAGAGAGAGAGAGAGAGAGAGGGAGGGAGGGATAGCCTTGAAATAATGCAGACTTGTACACAGAAGGAAATGTTTTTGATTGTCTTCTTAAAATATTCTTCTAGGACCAGTGGGCATTCATCCAGGAATAGTCAACTTGGTATATTTTCTAGTTCTGAAAAAATCAAGGATCCAAGACCACTTAATGATAAAGCATTCATTCAGCAATGTATTCGACAGCTCTATGAGGTATTCTATAATTTAAATAGTCTGATTTGCATGTTTTTGCCACCAACATTTTTTCTAATCCAAAACTTTGGGTGTCTCATAAAAATGATTGTAGTTTCTTACAGAACATGGTTATGTATATAGTGTGTCCATGAAGTCTCTCCAAGCCCCATCAACCAAAGATTTCCTAAAGATTTTTGCCTTTCTGTATGGCTTCCTATGCCCGTCATATGAAATTCCTGACACAAAATTTGAAGAAGAGGTTCCAAGAATTTTTAAAGACCTTGGGTATGTAATATTTTTATTAGTCTAAGATCTTATCAGAACACAGAAGAAACACACATTATAAGTTTGTGAATACTTTGAATTAGTAGGTTCAGTTTTAGGATGAGCACTGTGAACAGTATGTGTAGAATGAACTGAAGAGAAAGGAAAATTGATAGATTGTAGCGTAGTCAACTTTTTTTGTTCCTGTAACAAAACACCAATGCTTGGTAATTGGTAAATATAGGAGTTATTGAGCTAAAGAGATGGCTCAGTGGTTAAGAGTAGACTAGCTGCTCTTCCAGAGGACTCAGGTTAGGTTCTCAGCACCCACATGGTGCCTCACAGTCATAAACAGTGATTTCTCTTTTGACCTCCACAGCCACCAGGGACACACATGTTATGCATATATGTAGGAAAACATCCATATACATAAATTTTAAATATATGATACATATATATTTATGTGATATATATGTATATATATTGTAGACTACTTGGTACAGAAGATCTATGGGCTTAAACACACCATATATTTATATACACAAACACACACACACATGTGACTGGCTTAACATGGTTATAAAGGATGGAAAGCACAAAAGCATGGCATCAGCATGTACTCAGCCTCTAATAAGGAAGGACCGTCTTGGTGGGTGATGACTTGCCAGAAGGTACCATATGGCAAGGAGGAGCATGTGTGTCAGAAAAGGATTACCTTTATAACAAGGCCATGCCTTCAAACACCCACTTGTATTGGAATAGATTCATTCATAGGGCTCTCACCTGCCAGAAGTCTCATGTCTTTGTATCATTAGTATCTGACTCTGGGGACTAAGTTCCCAACAGGAATTCTGCAGGATAAACATTCAAACCCTAGCAGTCCATTATAACAGAAGTTTAGGTGATAGAACATAAAGCTCAAACCATGAGGAATATAAAGTAAAGCCTGGTATGGTGGTAGGTCTTTAATCCCAGAATTCCAAAGGCCAAGGCAAATAGATCCTCTGAATTCAAGGGCTACCCTGGTCTACATGATGAATACCAGGCTAGCCAAAGCTACTCAGTCCCAGTCTCAAGAAAACATAAAGTGCAGCCTGGTTACCACAGTTTATAGTGGCAAAACCACAGCAGTAAGGTCTGATGAAAACAATGAGATTGTCTTATTTGATTTCCTGATACTTGAATAAAACTAACAGAGGGGGCTGGAGAGATGGCTCAGAGGTTAAGAGCACTGTCTGCTCTTCCAGAGGACCTGAGTTCAATTCCCAGCAATCACATGGTGGCTCACAACCATCTGTAATGAGATCTGGCACCCTCTTCTGCATGCCAGCAGCACATTGTATGCAAAATCAATAAATAAGTCTTTTTTTTTTTAAAAAAAAAAAAACTAACGGAGGGAAGAGTTTATTACATTAATCATCAAGGAATGTAAGGGCAGAAACTCGAGCAGGAACAGAGGTGGGAACTAAGAAGCCAAGCTGTTTACTGACTAGTTCTCCATAGCTTGCTCAGCTTGCTTTCTCCTACAGTTAGTACTATCTACTCGGCTGGCACTGCCCACAGTGGACTAACCTTCTCCCATCAGTCATGAGTTAAGGAAGGGCTCCATAGATAGGCCCACGAACCAGTCTAATGGAGACAATTCCTTTATTGAGGTTCTGTCTTTCCAGATGACTCTAGTTTGTGTCTGGTTGACAGAGCTCACCAGCAGAGAGATGAAGTTTAAAGGCATTATAAAGACAAGCACAGATCAGATGTGGTGCTACACACCTGTGCACACAACACTTGGGGAAACTGAGGAAGGAAAGCTGTTTGTTTGGAGACACAGGGACAGAAGTAGATTTAGTGACAGATAATCACTAATGTGTAATAGAAGTACATTGGATGTAGGAAAATGAAAAGGTTTTTAGGAGAATCCTTCTATACTCAGCTGTTAAACACTGTGCAAAGTAATCTGTGGACTGTGAATAAATACACAAAAGTCATTGATGAATAAGATCTTCAGAGTAGACTCAAATATCTTCACAGCAGGTGTATGTGCAGCTTTAAAATACACCGTTACTGTAGCCTTTATGCTTGCTAACACGGTTGCTCCTTATCCTCCTGTTTCTCATAGGTATCCCTTTGCACTGTCCAAGAGCTCCCTGTATGCAGTGGGAGCCCCTCATACCTGGCCTCACATCGTGGCAGCCTTGGTATGGCTGATAGACTGCATCAAGGTATTTGATTGATAGTTTAAATCTTACCTTTAAACGTTTAATTTTTGTTTTGTTTTGTTTTTCCTCACAAAGATTTTCTTTTTCTCTCCCAATCTGACTTTTGCAACTTGTCTCAAAACCTGCTTCTGCTTTCAAAGCACGTTTCATTTGAAGTTCTTCAAACTGTTAATTGTGAATGGTGAACAGGGAGACGCTCTGCTTGACAGATTTTTTTTTTTTTTTTACTGGGGTGTTACAGTTTAGAAAAAAATGAGCCCATCGTTTTTTCTTTGCAAAATTTGTTTTCTCCTTCTTAAAAAATAAAGTCAGTATTAATCAAACAAAATAGGGAAATATAAAATGAATATTCTCCCAACTTACAGATAACTTTTAAGTCATTTTCTTTGGATATAGTTTTATTTGGTTTTGTGGTATTAGGAGTTGAACCGTGGATGGCTCTACCATTGAGGTGCACTTCAGCCCTGGATATAGGTTTCAAAGTCCTGTTTACACATTTATTTATTTATTTTAAATTTGAACTTAAAAGTTTCACACAAGAGTAATTTCCTGGGCTGGTGAGATGTCACAGAGGTTAAGAACATTGACTGCTTTTTTAGAGTTCAATTCCCAGGAACCACATGGTTGCTCACAACCATCTGTAACGAGATCTGATGCCCTCTTCTGACATGCAGACAGAACACTGTATACGTAGCAAATAATTCTTTATTGAAAAAAAGAGTAATGGCCTGTCATTTCCTTTTTTCCTTTTGCATCATTATTATTATTACTGTGTATTTGCGTGTGCATGTGCACATGTATGCATACTACAACATATATGTGGAATCAAGTCCAGACTGTATATCATGCTTTTACCTCCTTCTCGCTAGCCCTTTTTTCCTTTTTTCTTATCAATTTACAAAAACTTGTCTCCACTTCCTAGCTCTGGAACTGCAAATGCTCATCTCCACATTCAGCTTTTACATGGTTACCTTAGCAGGAATTCAACTAAAAACCTGGAGTCAGCTATCAGGGTAAGCTGAGCAATCCAGGAAGCAGAGTGCCCAGGCACTACAGAGACCTTTAACCTCTACCGATGCTTAGACCAAAGGGGCAATCCTCTCCTCAGGCTCTCTCCTCAGAACGAAGGGGCCATCCTCAGAATGCACTGAGCTCTTGTCTCCTCCCCTCTTATATTCCTCTCTCCATCCAGCCCTGTCCATCCTGTCTCCACCTCTCTAGCTCTAGCATTAAAAATGTGGGATCACCTTTGCAGGAGCTCTGTTTCTCTTTTAGACATTCAATCTCATGTAACCCAGGGTGATCTTGTCCTGGAACTAGCTCTTGTAGACCAGGCTGGTCTCGAACTCACAAAGATCCGCCTGCCTCTGCCTCCCGAGTGCTGGGATTAAAGGCGTGCGCCACCACCACCCGGCTATCAATATTATTTAAAATTCTATGTTTTGTTTACCCCTCCCCCCATTGGTTTCAAATTGCATTCATAAACATTAGGGGAAAATTCCCACCTTGACAATACTTAACATTATCATCTGGGGAAGTATTAATTTTCTCATTTATTCATCTCTGTTTCTTCAGTCAGATATACCTTTCTTAATATCAAGTACCATATTTTTAAGTTCCATTTGTTTTGATGTTTTCTTATAATGCTGAGACTTGTAGTGATATTTCAAGACTTTCTTGTCTCACTACTCTTAATGAACTATTTTACCCCATTCTAAATTATTTTCTATTACTACTACTGTTTACAAAGAAAGGGGTTTTTGTTTTTTAGTCATGATATATTCAGATCAAAGGTAGTGTTTTTCCTACAGAAGTGGATCTGCTATTATCTCAGAAATGGCTTTTGAAGCCAGGCTTAGTGATTCCGGCCTGTAATCTCACCTAATTAGGAAGCTAAGGCAGAAGAATCACAGGCATCTGTCCTTACAAGTGCTTCTACAAAGAGAGGTTTAGGCCAGCCTGCGCAACTTAGATCCTGTCTCAAGATAAAAAGGAAAAGAGAACTTGAGAATAGCTCAGTGATAGGTTGCTGGACTAGCATACATAAGACTGCTAATTCAGCTGCCCCCAATGAAGTTACTGATGCCTGGTGATGGAACGGAGTGATAGGGAGCTTGTCTAAGCAAGTACAAGATCCTGACATAATGGTTGTAGGAATACTGAAAATATTCCTTAAAATATTATTTTTACTTATCTATGTGTGTGAATCTCTGTGCGAGGCCAGAAGAGAGCATTGGGTCCACTAGAACCAATGTCGCAGGCATTTGTGAGCTATGCAACGTGGGTGCTGGAAACAAACTTGAGTCCTCAAGAAAAGCAACAAGTACTCTTAATTTGAGCCTTCTCTCCAATTCTGAAAATGTTATCATTCTCTTCACCTTCATATATAATATATTGATTGATGGCCTCTGTTTGTCCATTATTTTGTTTTGCTCTGATCCCAAATTGCTTAATAATATTTTATAAGTGGCTTGACAGTTTCTCTCATTCTTCACTGTGCCTCTTTACTCAGAGCTTGGCACACAGTCTGTCTGCATAGCAGCAGTTTAACCATGGCCCCATCTCTTTTAGAGACCTAATAACAAGGTTGCATGAGCTCCAAAATAATTTTTGGTTGGGCCTGGCTTGGATCTTCTGTGCCCTAAACAATGCTCAGAAATAGTATTTTGTTAGAGAATACCACCTTCACCTGGTGGGAGCTCCGTTCTATAGCTTTAGATGAAGACCCTGTCTCTACACAATGTCAGCAAAGGCCTTGAGAGATGACATGGTTAAGAGAACTTCCTACCCTTCCAGAGAACCAGAGTCCCAGCACCCACACCAGGTAGCTCTTAATTACCTATAACTCCAGCAACAGGGAGGCCAGTGCCCTCTTCTGACCTCGCAGAACACTGTATATATAATAAACAAATCTTTAAAAAAGAATGAATTTTACAAACTATCAAACCACTAATCTCATATGTTGTTTACTAATTAGATTTATCGTGCCATGAAAGAAAGCACACCTTTATTTGATGATGGGCAGTATTGGGGAGAAGAAACTGAAGATGGGATTATACATAATAAGGTACTGTATATTACTGTAAACAATATATAAAGAGGATGCTTTTATATTCTTCACTCAAAGGTATTCTTTTATAGAACTTGTCTTTTGCTTTCTAAGACATTTCTGAGCAACCTCAGAATTAAACCAGATTTAATTCATTAATTTTTTCTGTGTAAAATCCCTCATGTGGTAGCCACAGCTGGAGCCTATGTCCTCTGAGCAGAGACACTGTTGTGAGTTTTCACAGATGGTTAATGAATTTCTGATAAAAAGACTTGGTGAATATAGTCTCTTTCCAGAGGTTAAGGGTCAGGTAACTAGGTCATGGACATGGCCTCAAAGGTGGCCTTGGCAAGGTTGCTCAAATTCTTACTACATATTCCTGACTGCCCTAGAACTTTCTATGTAGACCAGGCTGCTCCTGAACTCAAAGAGATGTCCCTACTTGGCTTCCAAATGCTGGGATTGACAACATGGAAAGCCATTCCCAAGCAAAATGCATATAAAATAGATCAATATAAAGGAAAATATTTTTAGTAAAATAAAATTGTTCTGGGGCTAGAGAGATGACTCAGTGGTTAAGAGCATTGACTGCTCTTCCAAAGGTCCTGAGTTCAATTCTCAGCAACTACATGGTGGCTCACAACCGTCTGTAATGAGATCTGGTGCGCTCTTCTGGCATGGAGTTGTACAGGCAGAAAATTTCACCTGAAGTTTCTGACTTTCATAATTAGTCCCTGTCTGTCTAATTGGAATTAGACAATCATAATCCATTTCAATTTTTCATAAGATGCTAATCCTTCTTTTTTTCTGCCAGTCTTATAGATGCAAAGTAGTGACTCAGCTTTTGTTTTGGCTTGTTTGTTTGAGTTTTTGTTTAAAAATATACTATTATTTTATGTGTGTGGATGATTTGTCTGCATGTAAATCTGTGTACCATATGTGTGCAGTGCCCATGGAGGCCAAAAAAGAGTGTCAGATCCTCTGGACTAGCATGATAAAGAGTTGTGAGCCACCATGTGAGTACAGAGAACCAAGACCAGCTCCTCTACATTAGCAACAATTACTGTCAACCACTGAGCTATCTCTGTAGCCTCAGCTTCATCGTCATCATCATATTATTATTATGTTTTGTTTGTTTTTCTTATGTTTAGACGTATTTTACCTGCATATATGTGTGAACCACATATGTGCCTATTGCTCCAGGAAGTCAGAGAGAGGGCATCAGATCCTCTGGGACTGGTGCTGTGAATAGTTGTGTGCCTCCGTGTTGGTGATGGGAACAAACCAGGTCCTGTACAGGAGGATCACTGAGCCTCCCCAGTCCCAGCATTTTTCTTAAAGAAGACAACTTTTGCATTTTGTGTCGAATTATATTTTTTAGTAAGCTTCCTGGGTTAACTTCAAAATATCTAGCCAAATTGTGTATTTTCATCCCTATTCATGTTTAGAAGTAATAGATTGTGTACATCTTTATAGCACAGTTAATATTAGATTTTCAATCTCTTATTCTAAGGAATTTATATAACTGCCTACCCCATTTTTATTCAAATTTAAATTTCCAATTTGAAAAAAATGAAACAAACTAAATAGAGAATCATGTCTTTGTTTTTAAAATCTACTCATCACAATCAGTTGTTTCTGGACTACACCATCAAATGCTATGAGAGTTTCATGAGTGGTGCTGACACCTTTGAAGAGATGAATGCTGAGCTGCAGTCGAAGCTGAGTAAGTGCCCTCCCTGCTGTGCTGCCACTTAACTCTGGGTGCTTGCTTGTTTTGTCATGCCTGATGTTTTCATTAGCTACTTTATGAGGTGGGTACCTATGAATTGTTCTTTGATGGTTCTTTAATGGGGACAAGTATTATTTAAGCAAAAAAAAAAAAAAAAAAAAAAAAAAGTCAGCCCTGAGTCATACCCCTTTGTGGCTATGTGAATTCAAGACATGTCTGACCTCTTTGAAACTTAGTGAACTGGAAAGCAATGTAATGAAATACCAAATGAGCTTTTAATCCAAGCACTTGCGAGGCAGAGTTCGAGGCCAGCCTGGTCTACAAAGTAAGTTCCAGGAGAGCCAAGGCTTCACAGAGAAACCCTGTTTCAGGACAAAGGAAGGAAGAAAGAAGGAAGAAAAGTTAGAGGAAGTTAACAAGCCATTATATTTCCATATAAATTATTTTTCCCTCAGTGTTATGTAGTGATGGGGGAATATCACTTGGACACCTACGGCACAAAAGGTCAGAGGGGAAAACCAACATCCCTCAGGATGCACTAGGGATGTAAGAGTAGAGGACAGTCCAGCTGTTGTAACTATCCTCCATCTGTCCAGGGAGCAGATAGACATAAAAATGTCAAGTGTAGCAGGTGGAAAGGTCGAGATTTGAGATCCCTAGAGCTTGTCAGCCAGCCAAACTGACCAAACCAGGGAGAGATCTTATCTGAGACATTAGATGAAAACAGCTGAGTAAGGCTCACAATGCAACCTCTGACTTCTGTATGCACACATGCATACTCATGACCACATAAACACGCATAACACACACAAGGGAAAATTCACTGTGATCTAATATGGAAAACATTTGGTGAGTTATTTAATGTTTCTATATTCAATTAAACATATAAATTAATCTACTCAAATATTTTTTACATACCTACTGTGTGCCAGGCACCAAAAGTGCAGTAATGAAGAACAGAAAATCTTGACTTTATTCTCTTAGAAAGTAATGATAATTAAATGGGGAACCATAAGGCAAATAACAACAGGTGCTATGAAAGAAAGCTGAAGCAGGTTGAGGGCCATAGGCTATTCCATGAAATAAAAATAACACTTGCTATTTTAGAAGGTAGGTATCTACTGCATTGGGGGAAGGGAGAGGATAAGGTACTGAAAACCTGAAGGATGCTGTAGTTTGATTCTGATGAAGTATTTGGGCTTTTTTTCCAGAGGATTTATATAAGGTAGATGCATCCAAGCTGGAGTCATTAGCAGCAGAAAACAAAGCACTCAATGAACAGATTGCAAGATTGGAGGAAGAAAGAGAAAAAGAACCGGTTAGTAACTGTGTTTTTTAACTCACTTGACAATTCTTTAGACTCTTGAGGCTGTTTGAGAAGACCCTCTTATGGAACTTATGGAAGGTGTTTTTAAATGGGTTAACAAATAAGCTTCTTAAAGGTAGGATAGTACAGACTTTCAGTGAAGCCATGTGTGGTATCTGTGGTGCTTTGTTTTCCCTTGTGGTCTATCAGTTGTGGACTAATGGTGCTCGGAATATGATGAAAGACTCCTGCCTGTTTACGTAAGGCCCAAACTACCCTTTGGACAGGGTCCCTGGGGTATTCACTTGTAAGGAGCATTGTTCTCAAGAGGCCCTGACTTTAGGTAGTGAAAACACAGTAGTATACAGTATACTTAGAGTATACTGTAACATGCGTGTTTTTATAAAAGCAAAATGATAATGTGGGTGTTTATTTTATATGTGAGGGTATTTTGCCTACATGCATATCTGTGTACCACATGCTCACAGTGATCATGGAAAACAGAAGAAGACATCAAATCTGAACTCAAGATGCAGAGAGTTGTTAAATTAAATCCAGGTCCTGTGAAAGCAGGCAGCTCTCCAACTGATAGCAAAATCTTAACTTTATCTTGGTTTTATTAGTGGAGCACCTAGATTGTTCTTAAAAGTAATCAGATATTAAGTATTTGTGCTTCTACATTATTTTTGGTTTTTCCCTATCCTAAACTGAAATCTTTCATTAAATTATTACAATAGTAATACCAAAGTTCTATTTTAGTTTTTTTGACTTCCTCTAAGAGAAGTGTAAATAATACTGCCTTCTTTAAAATACAGAATGCTTCTTGGTAAAAATAACTAATATTTTTTTTTTCTTCAAGAATCGTCTAGTTTCATTGAAGAAATTGAAAATGTCCTTGCAAACAGATGTTCAAAAGTATAAAGCATACATCAGCAGTTTGGAGTCACATTCGTCCATCTTGGACCAAAAACTGAGTGGTCTTGATGAAGAAATTGGTAGACTAGGTAAGCGGAGCTAAGGGATCATTTAGATTGGCCTATGGGGCCCTGTGAACAGCTATGTGATATTTTTCCGTCTGATAACTTTCTGTAGTAGTTTTCAAGTTTTCAGTATTAGTTCTTTCAACCAGGCATAGTAGCACACACCTTTATTCTAGCATGTGGGAAGCAGAGGCAGGTGGAACTCTGTTGAGTTTGCAGCCAGCCTGGTCTACAAAATGAGTTCCAGGACAGCCAGAGCTGTATTGTGAGACCCTGTCTCAAAAAACCCAAATAATTGTCTGTGTTTTTGTCCTGCCTGATTTCTGTCCTCCCACCAGGTCCCACAGCCATTTATCCTCAAAGAAATCACTCAGAGGTCTATATTAATGATAAACTTGATTGGCCCATTAGCTTCTTATTAACTCTTATAAGTTATATTAACCCATTATTCTTATCTGTGTTAGCCACATGGCTCGGTACCTTTTTCAGTGGGACAATCACATCTTCCTTCTTCTGTGGTTGGGACAGGCCTGGGGAGGAATCTGCTTCTTCCTTCCCAGAATTATTCTGTTCTCCTTGACCCACCTCTACTTCCTGCCTGGCTACTGGCCAATCAGCATTTATTTAAAACATAATTGACAGAATATAGACTATTGTCCTGCACCAAGTAATTATTTTTTTTTTCTCTTATAGCTCCAAATGTAATCTAAAAGCCAATGAATGTGTGCTTGCCAAAGGACTCGGGAAGAATCTTTTTCCAGCTTCTATGGCTGAAAGCATACCTGGGCTTATGTCCACATCACTCTAATCTCTACTTCCATCCTCTTTTTTCTTCCTTTTTTAAGACTACATTTGTATCCCATGCTGGTTTTGAATCGAAGATCCTCTGGCCCCAGCCTCCAGGGGGCTGTAATCATAGCCCAAGCTCACCTCAAACTCAAAATCTTGCCTCCAAAAATTAGAATGATAAAATTGCTACCACACCCTTCTCCCTTCTGTCCTCTTTCTTTGTCTTTTCTTTTTTCTTTTTTTTCCTCTTTTTTCGTTTGGTTTATTGATTTGTTTTTTTTCTTCCTAGATAGGGTTTCCCTGTGTAGTCCTGGCTGTCCTGAAACTCTCTTTGTAGACCAGGCTGGCCTTGAACTCACAGAGATCCGCCTCCCGAGTGCTGGGACTAAAGATGTGTGCCATCACTGCCCAGCTTTTTTTCTTAAGTTTTATGTGTATGTTAAGTTTATGTGTACCACATGTGTACCTGATACCCTCAGGCCAGAAGAGGGTATCAGATCTGCTGGAACTGGAGTCACAGATGGTTGAAAGCCACCCATGTAGGCCCTGGGAACGAAACCTGGGCCCTCTGGAAGAACACTAAGTCCTGCAACTGCTGAGCATCTCTCTGGTCCCTATGTCTTCATCTTCCTATCTACATGAACTTCATTTGCCTCTATCTTACAGTGATACCTACGGTGATATTTAAGGCCCTTTCCAGCCCACTGTAGTTAAGCTTTGGAAAATACTATGACACATAGTACTTGCTAACATCTGTGACGCCAGAAACAGAGCAGAAGTTGACTGAAGTCACAGAGCTATTAAACTACAGTTTAAAAATAAGTATAAGGAGAGCTGCAGTTTTCCTAGAATTCAGCAATTTCTTCCTTCAGGATTTCCCAATTTATGTCTATCATATGTAGATTGTGAAGATGGTCTTTAGAGTTTTGGATTTCACTCTTAGTCTATGTAGTTCTGATCATCTACAAGAGTGTATAGGACGTGGCATACATATGTCTATGTGTGGGTTTATGTTCATGTGTGGTATGTGCATACATGTGGAACCTGGAGATGAACACCGAGGTCTGCACCGTACTTTGAAACATGGCATCTCTCTAAATTTGGTGCTCATCTGTTCAGCTAGGCTGGCTGCCACTGACCTCTAGGGATCTATGCCTGTCCACCTTCCACCCATAACATGAGGGTCACAGACACGTGCCCCATGACCAACTTTTTTTTTTTAATGTATTTATTTATTTTATTATGTATACAATTGTCTGTGTGTATGTCTGCAGGCCAGAAGAGGGCACCAGACCTCATTACAGATGGTTGTGAGCTACCATGTGGTTGCCAGGAATTGAACTCAGGACCTTTGGAAGAGCAGGCAATGCTCTTAACCACTGAGCCATCTCTCCAGCCCCCATGACCAACTTTTATGTGGATGCTGGATCTAAACTCAGGCCCTCCTTCTCGCACCACAGACTCTTTACCAACCACACCACTTTAGCACCTCCTTATTCTTAGGAGAATATTACATCCAAAGTTGCCGGCTGAGTAGATGAGAGAGTAATACCATCTGTCATTTGTTTGAATTCTCTGACTAGGTTAACTTCCTTAATTACTTAAAGCCATCGTGACTACAAATGAGTAGGACACACTTAGATTATGTAGATCTATCATGCTTTTGTGCAGAGACAAAATAGAGGCATAAAGTTACTAAAGCCAGCTCAGAGGTAGAGTTTACCAACTATTGTGTAAGAACCACATTTCTGAATAGTTCAAATTTGTAAAAGTATTAGAAGCATTTAATATGAACAGTAACAAAGTTGAACTATGCCTGTTTACAAGTTTTAAATGTAACTTTGGATGGAGCCACATTTTTGTCATATCCTTTTTTCCGAAACTATATTAAGCCAAATATGCAAGATATTAACCTAAAGCTCTAGTTGTATTGGCGTATGTCATTAATGAAGTAGGATCGCTTACTCAAAAGAAAGGATGTATATGTATAAAGTCAACTTTTAAACAATCTTACATGGTGCCATCAGTTTCTCTGTAAGGTATTTTTTTTTTTACAGAAATTTTGGAAAGCTTTTGTTTCTTCTCTTGCAGAATTGGAATGTGAAGCAATGAGACAGGAGAACGCTCGGCTACAGAATATTGTTGATAACCAAAAGTACTCAGTTACAGACATCGAGAGAATAAATCATGAAAAAAATGAATTGCAGCAGACCATTAATAAATTAACCAAAGACCTAGAGACTGAACAGCAACAAATGTGGAATGAGGAATTAAAATATGCCAGAGGCAAAGAGGCAGTAAGTCATGAATATCCACTCATCACCGAAGACCTTACTAAAGGCCTGTGTAACCAAGGGGAATTCAGTAGGTAGTGGGATAAATTTTTCTAACACTGACACTTAGCACACCTAAAACATTCATATCCTTATGCCAGCTCATCAACACCTCTAATATTTATCAGTCAAATTTAAGATAAACTCGGTTTTCTGAGGATGAACTAAGATCTCAGCAAATAAATAAATGTATGTATGTGATTCTAACACAACAATGAGCAAGCAGTTCACTGTAAGTAGTCATCTGTCTTCCCTAATCTCCTAACCATGGTAGGTAAGCTCCATCCCTGGGTATAAAGGAAATAGGTATACATCTGTATACACATTTATAAGAGCTAGCGTCATGAGGGGTCTACCTAATGATGGAACACAAGCTTAGCTTGCTCAGGGTATCAAGTTCAATACATAATCCTAATGAAAAGGATGTGGCACCCAGTCTTTGAGCCTAGAATTTGGTCAAACTTGATTTAGCTTTAGCCTGTAATTTCTTATTAACAGTATGCATAGTCTACATCATCTAGCCTTTTTATAGCCTCCACGTGTTTCTTTAGAAAATGAAGTGTAGGAGGCAGAGGGAGGCGGATATCTGTGAGTTCAAGGCCAGCCTAGTCTACAGAGAGAGTTCCAGGACAGCCTCAAAAGCTACAGAGAAACCCTGTCTTGGAAAAAAAAAAAGAAGAAGAAGAAGAAGAAGAAGAAGAAGAAGAAGAAGAAGAAGAAGAAGAAGAAGAAGAAGAAGAAGAAGAAGAAGAAGAAAGAAAAAATGAAGTGTAATTAGACCACATCAGTTAATCTGAAGTGAGTTACTTCAGGGTACCTTATCTCTCAGAGGCTGTGTAAGAAAGGAAAGGTTATAAATCTCTAAAGTAAGTAAACATTGGGTTTATGAAACTAAAAGGAATAGCATTTTTTTTGGTTGAACACACTGAAAGAATAAAATAATCTAGGAGGTAGGTAAGCAGTGGCCTAGGGAGGGGTCCAACTCCGGCTCTGAGAAAAGAACTTAGTGGGCTGGGTACCCGAGAGCTAAGAGTATCGAATGTCTGTCTAGGTTAGAAAAACTCACCTAAACAGTGCTTCTGTAACCTTTTTTTCTGTACTAAATTTTGCCCTACTTGTCAAGTCTGGTAGTATAGCAGAACTCTTGTGAAATATAATGGTTGCAACTGCATCTAGATCATCAGAAGTGTTGGCTGTGGGAACTGATGATGGGAGGAGAAAGAACTAGAGACATAAGCAGTGCACTCCTGGATGCTCTTTCATTAGACTGAAAAGAGGAGCAGGAAGCAGTAGAACAGACCACTGATTGGGTCTAGAGAGTAACAGAAGAGAAGAGAAAGTGCCAGGCTGTGTTCTAGGGCCAGGGGAGACACACACACACACACACACACACACACACACACACACACACACACACACACACAGATATATATCTGTTTCTATAGAGCTTACATTCAGCTAGTAAAAGTGAACAGATATGTCACATTATAAAGTAAATTAACAATTTGGGAAAACTGGGGACTCCATTAGAGGGAAAAAACACCATCCTGGTAACAGATGTAGCCTTGAAGGACAGAGAAATGTGAACTACTAAAAAAATTTTTCAATATAGTTAAGATAATACTTTGAAAAATAAATTATCTATTTCTTTTATTTGGGGTAATTAAAATGTGTTAATATATATACTGTCAAATGTAAGTTTTAGGTTCCCCCTCACACTGGGTTTTTTGTTTTGTTGTTTGTGTGTGTGTGTGTGTGTTTCTGTATGTAACCCTAGTTGTCCTGGAACTCTCTGTAGAGCAGTCTAGCCTCAAACTCACAGAGATCCGCCTGCCTATGCCTCCCAAGTGTTAGGATTAAAGCCGTGCCCGACTCTAAACTTTGGTCTCATTTCATATTTATATCTAGGTTTGAGAATCTAAGTTTAAGTTGATACCGAAACATGGATTTGCTCCAGTTTATATGGAGTATGAACACTGGTGTACTGCTCACCAATTACAGCCTTAGAATTATTGTCGAAGCTTTTCATTTATATTTTAATATTACCATCTGTTAATTATCAAACTACTAAAAACTGGCATAACCGCTTGTGTAGAGTTACAGAAATGACCATTGAAAAACCACACAGACTAGGACTGCTTTATTTTTAACATTTCTTTTTGTGTTCTCTTCCAGATCGAAGCACAATTAGCAGACTACCACAAATTGGCTCGAAAATTAAAGCTTATTCCCAAAGGTGCTGAGAATTCCAAAGGTTATGACTTTGAAATTAAGTTTAATCCTGAAGCTGGTGCCAAATGCCTTGTCAAATACAGGGCTCAAGTTTATGTAAGTCTGTGTCCGAACCTCACCTTACCATAATGCCATAGGACTAGACTAAGAAGGAGCACTTTCTTCTGAGTGGTAGATGTCTTATTTCACAGCTGACTTTACTTTAAGAGCCTTTTCCTCTCTGCCTCCTTTACTTCGTCCAACTATCCATTAAAACGTTGGTTACAAGTAAAATCTATCAGGACTGTGTCAACAATCTGAGGTAAGCTTTGTTTGCTAGTTACCTTCAGCCCCTCTCGGGAGATGATCATTAGCAAATGTCAGGTGCCTGCTTTACTGATGGTGAAACTTACAAGGTCAGTCACCAGATCAGTTCTTCCAGCCAGACTGGAGCATGGTAGCCCTTCAGGGAAATCTTGAAAGATGAAATGTCTGTGGTACACCTATGGGAATAGTTCTAGTACAAGCACACACAGGAAGGTATAAAGTATAATGAATTATTTTTCAAGGCAGAAAAAGGAAAAAAGTCAGTAATCAACAACAACAAAAAACTGTTCCTGATTTTGAAAAGACCAAGGAGATAATTTTGAGAAAACATTTATTACAATTATAGATTTATTCACAAGTGTCACAGATTTATTGCCAATACTAAAATACCACCTTTGGAATTCAAATATGTTGAGTCTAATGCTATAGGTTTTTCCCTTGAGAATTGTTCATCCAGACTATGTCCATCCCCCTGAACCTGCCTTATCTAATCAAAAGCTAAGCAGGGTCAGGTCTGCTTAGTACTGGGATGGGAGAACTGATCACCTACCATGTGTCTACTGTGTATAGACTGTGTTCCAGCCCAGCTGTGTGCTGGAGATGAAATAGCCAAGGAGAACCATATCTTCTCAGAGATAGCGGTTTGCTGATGAAAAGACATTGCTTAAATCAAGCCAGCTCCATTCACAGAGACACACCACTTTTCAGTAGCGTTTAGACGAGATCTTACTGTGAATCCTGGCCTGCAACTCCCCATGTAGCCTGGCTGGGTCTCAACTCAAGGCAGTGCTGCTGTCTCAGCTTCCTAAGTGCGGGGACTGCGATGTGTGCCGCAGCAACTCCACTTCCACCTCAGCTTCAGGATGCCACTGTGTACTTCTTGTTGGCCTGGAACTGCCTATTAGACCAGACTGACCTCAGCCTCCTCCAGGTGCTGGGATTAAAGGGCTACAACACTACACTCAGTTTAGATTTACTGTCAATTAAGAAAAGAAAGTACAGGGAACTGGGGAGATGGCTCAGAGGTTAAGAGCACTGACTGATCTTCCAGAGGTCCTGAGTTCATTTCCCAGCAACCACATGGTGGCTTACAGCCATCTATAATGAGACCTGGCGCCCTCTACTGGCTTGCAGGCACACGTGGAAGGAATGCTATACACATAATATAATAAATAAATATAAAAAAAAAAAAGAAAAGAAAGTACACACAGTAAATCATTGCTTACTGGTTTTGCAAGCCATTAGATGTCAAACTACGCATATTGACTTCTTTTGCTTTTTTGTTTTTCAAGACAGAGTTTCTCTGTGTAGTCCTGGCTGTCCTGGAACTAGCTCTGTAGACCAGGCTGGCCTTGAACTCACAGAGACCCACCTGCCTCTGCCTCTGCCTCTGCCTCTCAAGGGCTGAGATTGAAGGCATGCACCACTACCGCCCGGCTGGTACATTGATTTCTGTCAGTAGCCAGGTAGCTGGCTGATTTTGCACATCACTACTTTGAATGGCTTCATATTGCTGCAGCAAGAAATTAATTACCTGATTTAAACAATTTTGTAAAAGGTATTTAGGCACAAAGAATATGTTCAGAAAATTAATTTTATTCTAGAAATATTATATAGTAATGAGCAATGGACGCAGAAGTAGGATGCTGGGGAGAGAGCTCAGTGGTTAAGAACATGCATTGCCTGTAGAGACATCCCAAATTAGAAGTCCAGTGCCTACCGCAACTAATTCACACCTGATTTTACTCCAGCTCCAGGAGAATCCTGTGTCTCCAGTCTCTACAGGCATCTGCATTCAACATGCACATGTATCCACAAAACTAATATAAACAAGTCCATAAGGGAGAAAGCAGAAATAGGAGTGATGGAGAGCATCTGTCATCCCAGCCAGTTGGGAGAGAGTTGTAAAAAGGCATTGAGTCCTTCAAAAAACAGGCCTGGGGTGGTTTTGTGTTTAGTCGTGTTGTGCTGTTTGGGGTCTGGCAAGGGTTTTCATTTGTTTTCCTTTTAATTAGACTGTGGAAAGACGTGTGGGAGAGTACACGCAGTGACACACGTGTAGAGGTCAGTTCTCACCTCCACCTTAGGTGGGTTCTGAGGATCAGACTCAGGTCTCCAGGCTTGGTCAGCAAGCTCTTTACCCACTGAGCCGTCTTTCACATCCTGTTTTTTTTTTGTTGTTGTTGTTGTTGAAACTGTATCTCGTAGTCCAGAGTGGCCTCAGATTGCTGTGGTTACAGGCTTGTGCAACCACACCCATTACCAGGAGCTGGGTTTATATTCAGTGGTAGAGCCCATGTTTGTTGTAGAATATCTGGGTTTGATGGACAGCATAAGAAAGGAACTGATCAAAATTAAAAGTCAATAATAGCTTTAAAAGACTTACTCAAGAGCCAGGTGTAATGACACAAGGCTGTAATCCCAGCACTCAGGAGGCAGGGGCAAGTGGATCTCTAACTTTGAGGCCAGGCTGATGATCTACATAGTGAGTTCTAGGACAGCCAGGGCTACATAGAGAATCCCTGTCTCCTAAAAACAGAAGCAAAAAAGACTTAATACATAATGACATGGCATTTTCTTTTTGGAGTAGTGAAGTATTTTTAAAGTACAAATTTTTAAAGAACAATGTGAGTATACTACATCCACTGAGTTGTATACTGTTTGTATACACTAGTTGTATAGAAAGTTTAGTTTCAGGTTACATTTAACATAACTATTTCTGTTTAATCATTTTAAAGTGGATATTGCCTCGGTTTTCTCAGTACAATGAGAAACAATGCAGTATGGTGTTGAAGTAAAATCAGCAGGTTAGAAGACAAATAGAAGGTATAAAGAGAAATGGGGTCTGGAGAGATGGCTTATAGCTAAGACTGTGTCCCGCTCTTGGAGGAGGCCAGGTTCCATTCCCAGCACCCACAGCCTCCTGTGGCTCCAGCTCCAAGGAGACACAACTCTGGCCTCTGCAAGGACCTGCATTCACACGTACATACATACAAACAGATAGAAAGAAGTGGACTGTCAAGCACTGTGATGGATACCCATAATCCTAGCACTTGGAAGAAGGTTGAGACAAGCTGTTTTTCTTTCCTAAACCTTGGCTTCAAAAAAATGCAATGTTTTCTCACCAATGGTATATTATATTTAAAATGTCCTGGCTTTATTTTTTTTCCCTCTGAAACTGTCTTCGATCATAATATAATCATACCTCGTGGGAATTTTTAATATATCTTGACTCCCATATTTCATATATTTTCTAGGTACCTCTCAAAGAGCTCTTGAATGAAAGCGAGGAAGAAATTAGCAAAGCTTTAAATAAAAAGATTGCACTGGAGGACACTTTAGAGCAAGTAAGTGTGGTGCACGTAATGCAGCCTAGCGTCAAGTGTGACTTGTGATTGCTGAGCAATGTGGATTAAATTCTGGTTTGTCTGAGACACAGCTCTGACTGTAGGTGGAACTCACTCTGTAGACTGCGCTGGCCTTGAACTCACTGAGATCTTCCTGCCTCTGGCTCCTGAGTGCTGGGATTTGCTGGGATTAAAGATGTGAGCCACTACCACCCAGTTTTATTCTTTTGTTTAAAGCAATCTGTAAGTAAAACCCATGGCTTTACATAAATAGCTATTCAAGTAATCCACACAAAGTTGTTTTCACTGTTAACAAATTCTATGGCATCTGACTTTATGGGCTACAAACATGGCCCTGTGGTAAAGTACTTTCTTAGCATGTGGCTGCAGCCCTGGGTTCAATTCCCAGTACCACCAAAAACAAAACAAAACAAAACAAATACTTACTAGGAAAACCTTTTTTCTCCTCAATAAAATAGAGGTCAGGAGTGTGCCTTGTACCTGCAATTCCAGCACTTTGTTATCAGAGGCTGGGAGGATTGCAGGTTCCAGGCCAGGCTGGGTCACATAGTAAGACCCTATCTAAAAAACATAACAGCCAGGAAATCTTAAAATGAAAAATGGTCTATGTTTAGTAATAGTGCAAGTTAGTTTGAGTCATGAAAAATTTAAACAAAAATCAGTCTTTAAGAAAAAGTTGATGAGGGACTGAAGAGATGGCTCAGCAGCTAGGAACACTGCTTACTCTTCCAGAGGTGTTGCGTTCAGTTCACAGCAACCACATGGTGGCTCACAACCGTCTATTGTGAGATCCCATGCCCTCGTCTGACGTAAAGTTGTACATGCAGATGGAGTACTCATATACATAAAAATAAGTCTTTTTTTAATGAGAAAGGAAACTTCTTCCCTGTTCTCTCTTTTTTATTAAAGACTTCTTTATTAATTATGTATACAGTGTTCTTCCTGCATATATGCATTCAGGCCAGAAGAGGGCACCAGATCTCATTACAGATGGTTGTGAGCCACCATGTGGTTGCTGGGAATTGAACTCAGGACCTCTGGAAGAGCAGTCAGTGCTCTTAACCTCTGAGCCATTTCTCCAGCCCACGTAAAAATAAGTCTTTAAAAAGAAGGAAGAAAAAAAAAGGGTGGTACTGGTGGCAGCACACCTTTAATCCCAGCACTCAGGAACCAGAGGCAGGAGGATCTCTGAGTTAGAGAACAGCCAAGGCTACACAGAGAAACCCTGTCTCAAAAAACCAAGAGTTGATGATCTAAATATTTGTGCAGTAGGACATACCTATAATCCCAGATTTGGAAAGCAGGAGAATCCAGTGTTCTGGGCTACATAAACCCATGACTCAAAAAAAAAAAAAAAAAAAAAAAAAAAAAGAAAAGATAAACTATATGTATGTGGGACTGGAGGGTTTTTTCAGTGATTAAGAGCACTGGTTGCTCTTGCAGAGGACCTGAATTCAATTCCTGGCACTCACACAGAAACTCAAAGCCATCTGTAATTCCGGTTCTTCTGATTCTAGGAGCACATGACACACATGCTGACATGCAGGGAAGACTTTTATATACATAAATATATATATATGTACATAATAATTGATGAGAGGCTGAAGAGGTAGCTCAGCAGTTAAGAGCACTTGTTCTTCCAAAGGGGCTGTGTTCATTCCCAGCACCCGCTTGGTCGATCACAACCCTCAGTAACTCCAGTCCCGCAGATCTGATGCCCTCTTCTGGCCTCCATGAACATGATATACACTTGCTTACAAAACACCTAGACACATAATTTATTTTAAAAATCATTGAGCTAGACATGGTGGTGCATACCAGTAATCCCAGCACTCTGGAAGCTGAGAAGAGAATCTTGAGTTCAAGGTTTGCCTGAGCTACAAGTCCAAGGTTACCCTGGTATGTATAACAAAAACCTTTCTAAATTTTAGAAAATAGATATTAAGATGGATTACCACATAAACAATAAGATATCAAAATGGAAAAGTCAAAATAACCAGAAAAAAAATTGATTAACTCTCAAAAAGAGATTTCATTAACAAATTATTTTACCAATGAATGCTTTCAAATATTAAAGGTCAGATGATTTTTAGACATGAAAGTTGTCATAAAATATAAACATATAATTATCAAGAGGCTACTATAGGCCTGTACAACAATTTATAGGCATCACAATAAAATTAAACCAATCACCGACAGACATAAAATGCAATAATTGCCATTGAAATGTATTTGGCAAATAGGCATTTCTTATTTAAGGCAAGGCCTTGCTCAGTATAGGTGAGTCTCTAGCCACAATCTTCGGGCCTTCCTTAGTCCTCTCAATGCTGGAATTAGATGCATGCATGGCAACAACTGGCTCAGCAAATGCTTTACGCATGACCATATGCCTGGTACTGTAATAGATGTCTCTCTACTAATATAGCACAACACCTGCCCGTGGACTCCACTTCAAGTGGGACGGTGGCTACAAGAATACGTATTTTCCATTACAAGATTATTAAGTTAGCTACCAATTAGTAGATTTCATAATGGCAGTTTTACACATGCTTTCTTCCACACCCTGCCCTCTGGCCTTTGCCTTCCCCTCCCCTGTGTCCCATTCTTGCTGTTTTTCCATTGCCCACAGCAACCTACTCTCTGCTCTCCCAGTACAATATTGCATTGTCTTCTCTCAGTGCCCCTGTACCCGACTCCTTCAGGTCTCTTTCCCTCTCCCAGTTCTCTAGTTTCATGGGTCATCCACACATGTACACCAACCCCCTCACACATAGAAACTTAAATCAAGGCTCCACACATGAGAGAAAACATAGTACTTATCTGAATACAGTTTATTTCAGTTAACATTCTGAATTGCAATTTGACCCATTTTCCTACAAATGTCATTTTTATTACTTTTAAATATGTGTATATATGCATGTGTGTGTGTGCCCACCGAGATGAGACATGTCAGACCCTCCTGGTGCTGGTGTTACAGGTGGTTGTGAACCGCCTGGTGTGAGAGTTGGGAATCAAATGCTGGTCCTCTGGAAGAACACGAAGCTCTTAATCACGAGGCATATAGGCAGATGATGTGATAGTTTTGGTTGTAAATGTGTGTGAATATTTTTCCTGCATATATATGTACATCCGTGGTGACTGTGGAGGCCAGAAGAGAATCCCTAGAACTGGAGTCATAGATGGTTGTGAGCCACCAAGTGGGTGCTGGGAACCGAACCCAGGTCCTCTGTAAGAGCAGCCAGTGCTCTTCACTGAGCCGTCTCCCCCACCACTTTCTTATTTTTGACAAACCTACTTACTGATTTCCACAGTAGCTGCAATTCATATGCTCACTAGCAGTGAGTAAAGGTTCCTCTTTCCCCAAATTCCTGCCAGCATTTGTTGTCACCTGTTTTCTTGATGAAAGTCATTCTGAGCTAGTAAGGTGGCATTATAATCATTTTTAATTCACCTTTCCCTGATGGCTTAGGATGTTGAACCCATCATCAAATATCATTGGCCATTTCTATTTCTTCCTTTGAGGACGGACTGCTCACTTCATTACCTCATGTATGGATTGGATTTGGTTTAATCTTGGCTGTTTTTACATAATAGACCCCTATCTGATACAGAGTTGGCAATGATTCCTCAAATCTGTAAGCTGTCTCTTCAGTTGTGAGGTTGCTTCTATTGTTAGGCAGGTTTTTAGTTTGCTATAATCCCATGTGTCAGTCCTTGGGTTGTGTTCTCTGCTGTCACAGTCCATTCAGAAGTTCCTGCCTCTGCATAGGATGATTGTTGACACAGGGCATAGTTGATGTGCCTTCCCTGCAGTTTCAGCATGTCCTGTCTTCACATGAAGTCTGTGATCTATTTTCAGTGTCTCATGTAGTGTGAGACTCGAGACCTGATTTCATTCTTCTCCAGGTACATACCCACTTTTCTCAGCACCATCTGTTAAAGAGGCTCTTTCCTAATGTATGTTTTCGACATCTGTGTTTAAAGAAAAAAAAGAAGTAGCTGCTAGGGCTGGAATGATGACTCCATGATTAAGAGCACTTGCCACTCTTGCAGAGGACACAGGTTCAGTTACCAGCACCCACATGGCAGCTCACAGTCCCTTGTAGCTGTAATTCCAAGGTATCTGCTGTCATCTTCTGGACTCCATAGGCACCTGGTATGTACATGGTATACATACATACATATACATAAATACGTACATGCAAAACACTCTTACATAAAATAGAATCTTAAAAAAATAGTACAAAAAAATAGTACTAAATAGTAAAAAATAGTTAAAAAAAAATAGACAAACAAGGTGCTCATCAGTTAAGAGTACTTGTTGCTCTCGAAAAGAGCCCAGGTTTGATTCCCAACATCCACATGGCAGCTTACAACCATCTGTTGACACCATTCTCAAAGAATCTGGCTCTCTCCTCTTCCCTCCTTGGTCACCAGGCATACCCATGCTCGCAGAACGCTCACATACACAACAAATAAATATGCATAAAAGCCAATATAAAAGTTGTATAATGTTAAATGTTAATTTTGATGTCTGTCAAGATGAACACCATGAAGACGGAGAGCAGGAGAAATGTGAGGATGCTGAAGGAAGAGGTGCAAAAGCTGGACGACCTTTACCAACAAACTGTGAAGGTAGGAGCTGGACCGGTGTGTTCATCTGACTCGAGTCTGATCTTAGCTGGATGTGGCGGTATACAAAAGCTGAGAGGAGGCCTCAAAACTCAGCCAGAAAAGCCAGGTGTGGTGTCCTCATACCTGTAGTACCGACATTTAGAAGACCCCGTGGGAGGATTGGTACAGCTTTGAGACCCACCTGGGCATAAGGAACTGTCCATTAAGAACCATTGCAAAGCACTGGAGAGATGGCTCAGAGGTTGAGAGCTCTGGCTGCTCTCCCAGTGGTCCTGAGTTCCATTGTCCCATTGTGGTCCCAGCATCCACATAGTGGCTCACAACCATCTATAATGAGATCTCGTGCCTTCTTCTGTTATGCAGGCAGAACACTATGTACATGATAAATAAATAAGTCTTGAAAAAAAATCATTGCAAACTTACTTTCCCAACTAAATTTCAGTCTATTCATAAGAGCTCCAGAAGGCAGGTAAGGTGGACTGACTGCCACTGTTCTGTCCAACCCTGAATTTTCACAGACAGGCATTGAGACCCCAATCACGAGCCATCATACAATTAAGTTTTACAACTGTGCCATTAGTAGTTATACCAGCAAAGTATCACAAATAGAAACGTTTGTATTGCCCTATATATCCCTATATATGGGATGCTTTTTTGAGCAGTGTAGAATTTTTGGAAATTGTAACACAAAATATGATCTGCACATGAAGTGTGAAATATGTGCCTATTATTTTTACTGTTATCATATTCCTTGCATGAAAGGTTAAGTTTATTCTTGAAAGCACTCAAATGAAAGACTTTGTAAGTCCATACTTCAGCATCACAAACCTAGGAATCTGAGAATGATTGGAACTAATTTTGCTAAACATAGTTAATATGTGTGTGAAATTTTAATCAAAGTACCAGGTTTCCTTAAATTAGACTTGAAACATTGTTAAATAGAATGCTACACAGAATCTTCCTGGAGGGGGCACATTTGTGTTTATCATATGGAGTCCCCACTGGAACAGTTAAAGAAGGCAGTCAACAGCTTGGAAATATAAATGATGCAACATTCTGGTTTTTTGTTTGTTTTTAATGCTTAACCTACTTTACTTAACCCTGCCTTTAGCAAATGGAATATGAATGGAAAAAATGATTTTTCTCCTGTAGGAGGCTGAGGAACAAGATGAGAAGTGTGCCAGGGAGCTTGAATCCCTGGAGAAACACAAGCACCTACTGGAGAGTGCTGTGAACAAGGGCCTCAGCGAAGCCATGGATGAGCTAGAGGCCGTCCAGCGGGAGTAAGTTCACCTTGCCGAGATCTGATTCTTTAAACTTCGTAAAGCTGCTTCCTGTTTTTTTATCTTTAATTCCTATTATGAAACTATTTGTGGTGCAAAGAATGATATTTTAAGGATTTAAGTCAAAAATTAAGATACCTTATGCCACTATTAGAGTTATTGCCCGGCTAGATTATTAAATAGCTTTTAATGCCTGGAAATGAATCCATTTTTTGTTTGGTTGGTTGGTTGGTTTGAGTTTTTTGTTATTTTTGTTCTTGTTATTGTTTTTTGTTTGTTTGTTTGTTTTATGGGTTTTTCGTTATTTTTGGTTTTGGTTTTTCGAGACAGGGTTTCTTTGTGTAGCTTTGGAGCCTGTCCTGGTCTGTAGACCAGGCTGGCCTTGACTCACAGAGGTATGCTTGCCACAACCTCCCAAGTTCTGGTATTACAGATGTGAGCCACCACCAAGCAGCCATTGTTTTGTTTTTGAGATAGGGTCTTTCTTTATATGTAGCCCTGGCTATTCTGGAACACATTGTATAGTTCAGACTGCCTGTCTTTGCTGGGATTAAAGGCATGCTCCACCACACCTGGCTGTAGACATCTTAAATAATTCCGAAATGCATAAGTAATACAATAAATACGGAACTCTTCAACTTAAGACCTACAAGGCCAGACAGGCACCATAGCCTAGCACTTGGGCGAAGAGGTGGAAGGTTCGTCTGAAATGGAATGGAGGGTCATTCATCAGGGTAGCTGACCACACAGCGAGTGACCTGAAGCAGCTGGGAGAGATCTGAGCTGTGTGCTTACATAATGGCATTTGGATGGATTCTACCAGGCATGGTTTTCTTGGGAGTGGGGGTGGACAGAGTTTCTCTGTAGCTTTGAAGCCTGTCCTGGAACTCCACTCTGTAGATCAGGCTGGCCTCAAACTCACAGATATCCGCCCATCTCTGCCTCCTGAGAGCTGGGATTAAAGGCGTGTGCCACCACTTCTGGCCAGGCATGGTTTTCTATATTCACCAAATATTTCTCAGGGAAAATAGTAACATATATAAATGCAAAATTTGCATTTTGCTCAGGTTACTACACTGTAGTAATTTATTCATTTATTTTCTAGATATTAAACAAGTCATTTTTCTTATTTTAATTCTGTAGATACCAACTGGTTCTACAAAGCACAGCTGAAGAAAGGAGAAAAGTGGGAAGTAACTTACAGCATCTTTTAGAGATGGTTGCTACACATGTAGGGTCTTTGGAAGTAAGTATGAAGCTCTTTGCTGAATTCTAGCTGCTTTGTTTCTATAGGAATTGAATAACAAATTTTCCTTTTTTTCTTTTATTTATTTATTTGAAAAAACCCTATCTTTTAACATTTTACATACCAATCCCAGTTCCCACTGCCCCCCCCCTCCTCCTGCTCCCTCCAACATCCTCCCACCCCATTCCCCATCCACTCCAGAGAGTGTAAGGCTTCCCATGGGAAGTCAACAAAGTCTAGCACATTGCTTTGAGGCAGGACCTCTGCTCTTCCCACTACCTAGGCTGAGCGAAGTATCCCTACAAAGAGAATGGGTTCCAAAAAGCCAGTACAAGCAGTAGGGATAAATCTTGCTCTCACTGCCAGTCGCCCCACAGTCTGCCCCCCACATTCAGTGGGCCTAGTTCCCCCCCACTGTCAGACTGGTGTCTCTAATCTTAGGACCGGGGCATATTTCTTTGTCTGGCTCTGATCCTAGGAACAGTGTGTGTTTCTTTGACACTAGTTCAGAGTCAGAGCGCATGTCTTTAGTCCTGGGTTCAGGAATAAAGAAAGATGTTTCTTTACCTGGCCCAGGTCTCAAATCCAAGGTGTGTTTCTCTCACTGGCTCTGGGTTCAGAGTCAGGGTGCTCAGTGATTGGTTGGTTTCCTATTCCAGTTGCCCTTTTACCCTGCACGCCCCCTTTTTATTTGTTAATAAATAACAGGGGGATTAGAAGTGGGCGATGTTTTCATGAGACTTCTTCCTGCTGCATTGGGGCATTGAAGTTCTTGGGACAATCTTGATCTTCATCCCTGGGATATAACGGGATGCACAGGCCTCTGGCTATGTAGCTATAGGCTGGTAATCCTGCAATAGTCACTTGTTCAATGTCTGGTTAGAAATCTTTGGATTTGTTGTTAAAGAAATCTAGACAAGAGGTTTATGAGACAGGGCATAATTACTAGAACTAAGAGAAATAAGGAAAGAGGGGTTAGGAAGGGAAGCATCCAGTACCATATCTGACTATTAGTGACCCACTGGCTAGGTTTTGAAATAGATAGATAGATAGATAGATAGATAGATAGATAGATAGATAGATAGATAGATGGATGTTGCACCAGCCCTGCATTTCTAGGATGAAGCTAAGTTGATCATGGTGAATATTTTTTTTATGTGTCCTTGATTAGTTTGTCAGTGTTTTATTGAGTATTTTTGCATCAATGTTCATGAGGGAGTTTGGTCTCTAATTCTCTTTTTTGGTTGAGTCTTTGTGTGGTTTCATTATCAGGGTAACTGTAGCATCATAATTGGCAATGTTCCTTCTGTTTCTATTATGTGGAACGATTTGATGAGTATAAGTATTAGCTCTTCTTTGAGGTTCTGAATACTGCACTCAGAGCCGGCCCTGTACTCTTTTTGGTTGGGAGACTCTCAGTAACTGCGTCTATTTTCTTGCAGGTTAGAGGTCTATTTAAATTGAGACTTCATCTTGATGAATTTTTCCTGTGATGAGTTTGAAGTGTCCCTCTCCATATCTTCTGATTGATTTTAGTTTGAAGTCTATTTTGTTGGATATTAGGAAACAAACACCTGCTTGTTTCCTAGGTCCATTTGATTGGAAATATTTTCCCAACCATTTGCTCTGAGGTAATGTCTGTCTTTGAGGTTGAGGTGTCTTTCTTGTATGCAACTGAAGGATGGATCCTGTTTTCATATCCATTCTGTTAGCCTGTGTCTTTGTATAGGTTTGTGTTTTCTTTATTGTTTCCTTTTCAGTTTTCAAGTCCTGGATAGTTTCTTTTATATGTTTGATTTCTTTTTCTTGGTTTTCTGTGAGTGATTTGCTGATATCTTCCTTTTTTTTTTTTTTTTTTTTGTCTTTTCCTCAATTTCTTTAAGGGAATTTCTCATTTCATCTTTAAGAATTTCAAACATTATCTTGAAGTTATATTTTAGGTCATTTTCTTCTGGTTCATCCATATTTGGTTGTTCAGGTCTTGCTGTTGTAGGGCCTTTAGGTTTTACTGGTGTTGTCTTGTTCTTTGTGGTGTAGCATGTGATCTTACCTTTTCCTCTATTAGGTGTGGTTGGGCTGTCTGAGATTCTGTTGAATAATATTCTAGATGCCAGTGAATCAAAAAAAAGAAAAGCTCAGATAGTTGTTCCTCATCCAGGGTCACAGTTCTAGTTACCCTGTTGGTTACTCCTATTCCTGGAGATAGCTCAGTGTTCTTGTGCTTTGCTATGCTCCCTTGGAGTTGGCTGTCTTGGGCCTACTTTGGCCTGGATTGCTGGCTTTGATCTGTTTCTGTAAATCCTGGTCTGGATCCCCTCCTGCAGAAGTCCCTGGCTTGGAGTTGGACCTGTTCTGGTGGAGATCGCTGACTTTGGATCTGGTCATTGGTTCAATCCTGATCTGCCAGTGTTATGGGACTGGGTTGGCTCCCAGGACTAGATTTGCTCCATGTGGCGCTTGTTTTCTCTGGCTCTCTCTGTCCTAGGTGGCTTGGGACACTCCTATGGAATTTGTGTCCCCAAATGGAGTTCCTTGCCTCGGGCCTACTTTGGCCTAAATTGCTGGCTTTGATCTTTATCTGTAAATCCTGGTCTGGATTCCCTCCTGCAGAAGTCCCTGGGTTGAAGCTGGACCTAGAAAGGTTTCTGGTTCCAGTCAACTGCCTCGGAAGTCTCAGGCTCGGGTGAGCCTTACTTCCTCAGAGGTCACACTCAGACCAGCAGAGGTTCCAGGTTCCTGCCTATTCCCTTTGATGTCCCAGACCAATGCCCTAACCCACGGAGGTCCTGGCTCAGGCCTACTCTCTCTGATGTCCCAGACTCATGCCTGGGCTCGCTGAGATCTCTGGATCCTGCCTATTCCCTTGAAGGACCCAGGTTCACTCACGCCCAGACTGGCAGAGGTCCTGGAGACTGGATTTGCTCCTGGGTGGAGCTTATTTTCTCTCTCTCTCTCTCTCTCTCTCTGGTCTTTCTTGGCAGTTCAGACTGGTGTTAAACTGTGATCCTCCTGTCTCAGCCTCTCACGTGCTGAGTTTACAGTCATCTACTATTGCATCCACCAGGTTCTCTTCTTAATTTGCAAATGTCATTCTTGTATGTAAATGTCACACTTGTTTGTACATTAAGAGTTGTGAATTGTTTCCACTAGAAACACCTTGAAGAACAGACTGCTAAAGCTGACACAGAGTATGAAGGATGCAGGTCTGAAGACCTCTTGGAGAACATCAAAGAGATTGCAGAGAGGTACAAGAGCCGCGCTGCTCTGTTTAAGACGCCTGGTGAATGAAGATAAATTGACGGTGGCTGTCTTCTATCTGTCATAGACGTATATTAACTAAAAATGTATATATCCCAAAACTGGTAACTTGGTAGATTAGCCTTTTCGGTGTAACAGACAGTTAATAAAGTACATTAGTAAAGTGTGGGTTTTCCCTACATTTCTGTGACTCACTTCTGATGAAAGAACATGGTATGGGCTAAACTGGGACGGTGTTAAACAATCTAAAGAAGACACCACTTGGCCTGCAGAGCCAGACATATTGACTCTCAGGTCCTTGTGACTTTTCCTTGGAGGGTGGGAAGAAGCATCTGTTCACCCTTCCTTCACCTGCATGAAAAAGGTAACAAAAAAAAAACAAAGAAAGGATTCCATCCCAATCCAGGTAGTGAATCAGTGAGTTCATTGGGGTCACTTGTAGGATCACAAATGACTCAAGGCAGCTACAGCACCAGGGATCCTCCTGGACAGCATGCCAGCACTTAGACTATGAACAGTGCCGCAGACAGCATGGGCAGCTCATAAACACCTTCGCCACGCCACCGAAGAGCTTTGGGCAGCATAAGGGAGGCTACACTACCACAAAGTTCCCCTGCTCCAGTCAATTATGTATGTCTTATAGAACCTCAGGGCAGGGACCCCCAAGCTCCCTAAGCTCCCTACTCTATCCGTGAGGAAATGTCGACTAAAAGACAGTTATCTGCAGATAGAGCTAAATGAACAGAGTCTAGAGGTGGTTTTAACACTCAGGAGAACCTGCCAGGGAAGAGGAAGACTCTGCCTGTTCAAGCAGAACAATGTATGGGGCACCACAGTGGCCTTAGAGTCAGAAACAAGTCGTGTGCAAACCCTGTGGAGGGGAGCTCACAGAGCAGCAGATCAGCACTGACCGAGACCAACTGGGCACTTGGTAACAAGCAGGCTCCATGAGGTGTCTTCCAGCCTCGTGGAGCCAGGACTTGAATATTCAACAGGCTGTCCTGTCTGAGAAAGGGAAACAGTGAAAATAGTCTGGAAAAATGCGAGCTGTCGAACTATTGCTAGACATAAGGTATGGGCGGTTAAAATCTTTTTTTTTTCCTTTGACAAAATCTTAAAACTGCGTTGTTAATAGAGTGGAACCAGAGGAAAATCCATAGCTTTGAAATTCATTTTCTTTACATGATCTAGTGTAACTGGCTAGTAGTAGTGGTTCAGCAGTCTCAGGCTAGCTAGAGTGCGTGTCTAGTGTGTCATAGCCTTTGGATTTGATCCCAGAACCCAGAACTAGAACTGTAATCCATCCTTTGGGCAATTGAGAGAAGAGGATCATGAGACCCTGTCAAAACTAAAGGGTAAAGGAGCATGGCAGAGAGACACTCATGGATGCAGCCTTCCTTGGCAGTAAACTGTCAGCTCTGGTGATCTGGGCTTAAGGAGTGCTTGATCTGCAAGCACAAAGTTCCACATGCACAGCTAAAGAAATAGAAATGAGGGGGCTGGAGAGATGGCTCAGTGGTTAAGAGCATTGCCTGCTCTTCCAAAGGTCCTGAGTTCAATTCCCGGCAACCACATGGTGGCTCACAACCCTCTGGAATGAGGTCTGGTGCCCTCTTCTGGCCTGCAGACATACACACAGACAGAATATTGTATACATAATAAATAAATATTAAAAAAAAAAAAAAAAGAAATAGAAATGAACCCATGATGATGACATCTGGCCATCTAGAATGCTGAAACAGATTCTAACAGTGCAACCAAAATGCCAGCCTGAAGAACTCTGAAAGGACAGAACGCTATCCTGTACTATACATCCCGTTTGTGAAATCAGAGATTTTTTCTATGGCACTGTGTCCCAGTGAAAAGGATGCCAGTCAGTGGAATCCAAGAGTAGAACCAAGAGCCAGTCTTGGTTTGGCATAGATTTCAACAACTAAGTATTTGGTGCTTTCTACCCCCAAATTTACTTACAGGTCATGCGCTGTGGGACAACCTTCCTGTATGCTGTGAGTATGTTTTATTCCTAGTGGTTAATAAAGAAGCTGCTTTGTTCAATAGCAAGACAGAATAATGCTGAGCAGAAAAGCCAAACTTAAAGAAGGGTGGGGTCTGGGAGATGCCACCAAGCTGCCAAAGCAGCAAGATGTCCTAGACCACAGGTAAAGCCACAAGCTCTATGGCAATGCATAGATAAGTAGAAATTTAAAAGTAGGAGCTAGTTAGTAATAAGCCTGAGCAAAAGGCCAAGTAGCTTACAATTGATAGTAAGTCTCCAAGTGGTTATTTAGAAGCAGGACAGAGAAACCTCCAACCACAATTTTGTTTCCAGAGTGGGCTCATCTCATCTAGAGATAGAGCAAGAGTACTTTGACCTTCCCATTACAACTGCCACTAGAAAGCCTTGGACTCTGAACTTGGGAAAAAAACAGGAGGATAAAGGAGCCACCATCATGGCAGAGATAAATGACCCTTCTCTGCAAGGAGCTAGACCGGCCTTTATATATGCTCTTGCTGAAGGGTGACTGGGAGATGTTTCGTATTTCCCACTAATAACAGCTTTTGTTATGTTTAGAAGTTTTAAAAGAACCCATTTTTTCTTACTGTATTATTGATTGTTAAATTTTATCTAGTGACTTCCAGGCATCTAGGACCTTGATTGTAACTGTTTTCCTAAATACTTTCATATGATTACTTTCCAAACATAATTATCATCTCCATGATTAAGTACTTTCCTAACGCATGTGTGAAGTCCTGAATTCAATCCAAAGTGCTGTCAGGAAAAAAAAAAAAAAACCACATCTATACATTCCTAGAATAAATCCTACCTGGTCATGATGTGGTTTTGTGCTACTAGAGTCAACATTTGTCTATTTGTTTGGGTTGTTTCATTTTGTTTTTTATTTTATTTTTAATGTGTGAGTTTTTGCCTGTTTGTGTCTACCCTACATACATGTCTATGCCCACAGAGGCCAGAGAATGTTGGATCCCCAGAATTGCAGATGGTTTTCAGCCAACTATGTGGGTGCTAGCAATCAGATTCGGGTTCTCTGAAGTCATCTCTCCAGCCCTATTGGTTTGTTTATCCCAGCACTAGGGAGGCAGAGGCTGGCGGATCTCTGTGAGTTCAAGGCCAGCCTGGTCTACAAGAGCTAGTTCCAAAACAGGAACCAAAAAGCTACAAAGAAACCCTGTCTCGAAAAAAAAAAAAAAAAAAAAAAAGTCAGACAATCCTACCAAAAGCAATCTATAGACTCAATGCAATCCCCATCAAAATCCCAACACAATTCCTCAAAGATCTTGAAAGAACAATAATCAACTTCATATGGGAAAAACAAAAAACTCAGAATAGCTAAAACAATCCTGTACAATAAAGAAACTTCTGGACGCATCACCATCCCTGACATCAAGCCCTATTACAGAGCTACAGTAATGAAAACAGCTTGGTATTGGCATAAAAACAGAGAGGTTGACCAGTGGAATTGAATCAAAGACCCAGATATTAATCCACACACCTATGAACACCTGATTTTATACCAAGAAGCTAAAAATATATAATGGAAAAAAGAAAGCATCTTCAACAAGTGGTGCTGGCACAACTGGATGTCAGCCCTAAGAAAAACATATGTAGATCGACCTGAAAAGTCAAAATAGACAAGATCGCCTGACAAAATTGTGAACATAGAGGTGGGGGGAGAAGGGAGAGTGGAATCTGTGAGTTTCTAATCAGTAGAAACCATGTCTCAGAAATAAGGCATAGGGAAATAAAGGAGGATACCTACAGTTGACCTCTGGCTTCCATGTATATGCACAGATATGTGCATGAACACACACACATGCACACATAAAAAACGCAAACTGAGAAGCATGGACTAATGAGACAACTTGTCCTTGCTTACCTTTCGACGTCACAAGAAGAAAAGTGTCTTCTCTCCAGAAATTAGGTAGTAAATTCGTGACAGCCCCTCAGCTCATAGTCATCCTGCCTCAGTGCCCAGACTGCTGTGATCACAGGCATGTCATAGCAGACCTGGCTTGGTCTGCATCTTTGGAATACATATATACTGAATGTGAAATACCCCCTTACAGGCTCATATCCGGAATGCTTGGTCCCTAGCTGGTGGCACTGTTTGGGGAGGTGGTAGGAGCTTTAGGTGACACCTAGCTGGAGAAAGTATGTTACTAGTGAGGGAGTAGCTAGGTAGGCTATACCTAGTGCACTCCTTCTGTTTCCTGGCAATAATAAGATGAGTTATCTTCTGATAACCACAGACTGATAGCTACAGATGGCATGCCCCTAAGAAAGTGTCTGTCTATCCCATGACAAAGAAAAGGAGCTGGGGGCTAGGGGCATCCCTCAGTTGGTAGAGTACTTGCGTAACATGCTTGAAAACCATAAACTGGCTGTGGTGGCTTAAATGAGAATGTGCCCCCTAGACTCATATATTTAGACGTCACCCCCCCACACACACACCAGTCGGTGGAACAGTTTGGGAAGAATAGGGAGAATTGCTTCTGAATGGGAGGCTTGAGATTTAAAAAAGCCACACGATTCCCACTTGTGTCTCAAGATCTGAGCTCTCAGCTTCTTCTCCAGTGCCGTTCTTGCCTGCCTACTGCCATCCTCCCTTCTGTGATAGCCATGGAACTCACCATCTGAAACTTTAAGCCCCAAATTAAACATTTTCTTCTATAAATTGCATTGCCCACAATGCCTTCTCACACCAATAGAAATGTAACTAAAATATTGGATGTCGTGGTATCCACCTAATAATCTCAGCACTGGGTATGAATTCAATGATATGCTGGGCCACGTGGTGAATTTGAAATGAGACAAAAGTGGGAAGAGGAGGAACTAGGGAGATTCAATCAAATAAGAGAGGGAAAAAAAGGAAGAGGCAGAGGACTCCAATTCTATGGGAGAGTCACTGAGAATTAAGAAGACATCCAGTAAACAATACATTTTTGAAGCCAAACCCATCTATAGTCCAAACTTGGGAAGCACAGGATATCTTGAGCTTAAATTCTAGAGAACGTTATTCTAGAGAACAGTAAGAGCAACACAGTAATACTTCACTGGGCTGTCCTGGAACTCACTCTGTAGACCTGCATGGCCTTGAACTCACAGAGGTTCCCCTGGCCTTTTTTTCCCCATTAAATGCAGAGGCTGCCTCTTAAACAACTGCGGTCCTAAGCAGCAATTGCTGTCATGGAATATTATTTTAAATGTGTAAAGGTGTGTTACTTTTTTTTTTTTTTTTTTTGCTGCTTTTGTTAACAATGCAAAGATGTGTTACATTTGTTTGATTAAATAAAATTAACCTGGGGACTGAATCAGCAGCTAGCAGACAGGAAGTGGTAGGGAGGGTTCTTAAGAGGGGGTTGAGCAGAAGAATGCCCCCTTTTTGGGGAGGCACCAGAAAGGAGAGGATAGCTATTTGCCCTTTAGCCTCTCTGGGTGAGCCAAATGTCCTGAGTCCTGAGTTCTGTAGAAGGATAGAGATCTAGATAAAGTTCCTTTATTGGTTGTGATAGAATCGGCGCCTGGGGACACAGGATTCCCACAAGGTTGTGGCCAGAGCAGCTGCTGGTAGCTGCTGGAGTTGCAGTTGCTGTTTAAGAGAGCAGTTGTTTCAGAGGCAGCCACTGTATTTAATGAAAAACAACAGGGGAAGTGGTGACCCATGACTTTGATCTCACCACTCAGAAGGCAGAGGCAAAGGGAATCTCTGTGAGTTCAAGGCCAGCCTGGTCTACAGAGTAAGTTCCAGGACAGCCAAGGCTGCACAGTAAAACCCTTGTCTCAAACGAACTAGCAATAGAAAGAAGAGAGCAAGAGAGCGAGAGAGCGAGAGAGAGAGAGAGAGAGGGGGGGGGGGGGGAGAAAGAGATGGTTGGAAAGATGGCTCAGCAGTCAAGGGCATATCAGGAGGCTTCACAGTCATGTGTAACTCCAGCTCCATTGCATCTGATCCCCCTTTCTGGCCTCTATGGACACCCACATGCATGTGTACATACATACACAGACACACCAAAATGAACTGAAATTAAATAAACCTCAGTACAATAGGAAATTCCATATACCAAACCATACTTGTGGATGAGTGATTGAGGGATCTCTCAATAGGATCAACTGAAGAGGGCCTTACCATAAGGTTTGCTATAGGTTGACCCACTAAGGAATTACTAGTCATGATTTTACAAATGCAGTTGATTATGTTTGGTTACAATCTCGTTTCCATGTCCAGAGAAAAACATCATTTATCTCCGTTATCAGTGTTTCCCCAGTCCTGGTTAGAGGACAGGGTGCTGATTGGAGAAGTGATTTTGCTGCCTAAAGGGCTACAGAGAAGCCTAGTAGGGATGGAGCTCCAAGGCTCCTAGATGGACAGAGGAAAATGGGAGCTCTGATTTGTGTAGAGCGTAAGCTGTTAAATATCTGGGGGACGTTTTTCCTCCCATTCCACTGGCTGTTTCCCATAGGAGCATAGTTCTCCCCTGGGAGCAGGTTTAGAGGCTTGGGAAACACAGAGAACAAGACAATTAAACCATTAAAGGCCTCTATTGTCTCTTCCTTGGGTGGTTGCTTTGGGAGAGGGAATCTTAAGGAATGTGGCTTTGAGTCCGAAGCAGTGTTTAGGTTGTAGACTTGCAAAGCTGAAACAATATGCTATTGAATGTCAACTTTTTTGTCCTGCAGGAAGGCAAAAACATTCTTCAAAATAGAAAGGGCTGAGACCCCGTAGATCTAAGATGGGACCCTGTGAGTAAACAGCGGGTGTGTGAAAATGTGTGAACTTAGAACTTGACTTTAAGAGCTTCACTCTTTTTCAAGATTCCTTTTTTAGGTTTAGATCACAGGAACAGGAGAAGGGACACACCCAGCAGCTGTAGAGGCAGGAAACTGCTATTCTAAAACCAAGAAAAGAAAACCACGAAAACTCAAGAGTATCTCTGCCGTTTTGTCCTGGGTAGCTTGCCTTTCAAAGTGGGGTGTGTGTGTGTTGAGTGTGAGTGTGTGTGTTGAGTGTGTGTGTGTGCGTGTGTGTGTGTGTGTGTGTAACAAAGGATGATGATGTCTGACTCTCTGTGTGTAGCACATCCAGGGTGATTTGTGTGACTCTATCCTTGCAAATCTGTTTCCTCTAGAAAAACATTTCTAACCCAGATCACCTTTCAATCGTGCTAGGCATGCTAGGCGCTAACTCCCCAGGGGCAACAGAAGGGGCACTTAGAAGAGCTGCAGTCACTTCAAGTCAGATAATGACTGAGAGGAGAAACGGGCCTGGGTTTGGCGAAATTTCACCTGATTGGGCATTTAACTCTAAACCTTACAGGCTTTGAGGAGGGCAAGAAAGAAAACTGTGTTCATCTCTCGTGTTTCCCGTGGCCACCCAGAACCAAGTGATGCCCGCTTGTGCTGTTGCTCAACTTCCGGGGATGCTGCAATAACAAGCTAATGGTCCTACAAGAGGAATGAGAGAAACAGTTCTCACTGAACGGATGACTTCTCTTTTAGGAAACCAAAACCTAGATGAGAAACAAAACTCAGTCTGCAGGAAAGAGAGGGATCCCACTTTCTTTCTGCTGTCTTGAGACAGTGTCTGAAATAATGTAAGTACATAGGCATCACCACTGTCGGATAAGGAGTTATAAACTGCAAATCAGCTGATATCCAGGCACCCTTTCACTCATGCCAAATGCTCTTTTAAAAGGGTTTTAATCCTAACGTGTATATATTCCACACTTTCTTTATCCATTCTTCCATTGAGGGGCATATAGGTTGTTTCCAGGTTCTGGCTATTACAAATAGTGCTGCTATGAACATAGTTGAACAGATGCTTTTGTAGTATGATTGGACATCTCTTGGGTATATTCCCAGGAGTGGTGTTGCTGGATCCTGAGGTAGGTTGATTCTCAATTTCCTGAGAAACCACCACACTGATTTCCAAAGTGCTTGCACAAGTTTGCATTCCCACCAGCAATGGATGAGTGTTCCCCTTACTCCACATCCTCTCCAGCAGAGGCTATCATTGGTGTTTTTGATTTTAGCTATTCTGATAGGTGGGGGCTGACTGAGAAGCCATTGATAAAGGCACTGGGACTTGTTTTTACGACATCTTCTGGCTTTTGGAGACCCTAGTCTATATGGATGCATAGCTTTCTAGGCCTGAATGTAGGGGGGAGGGCCTTAGACTTCCCACAGCGCAGGGTTCCCTGCCTACTCTCAAGCAGGGAGGGTCAGGGTTGAGGGGGTGTGGGGGAGCGGGAGGGGATTGGGAGGAGGGAAGGAAGTGTAAATATTTGAATGGAAAAATAAAAAAAGGAGGTTTAAATCCGACTGTACACATCTCCTCACTCTGACAGCTCTCATCGTATCAAACTGGCTTCTGCTTCTGCTAGCGATGTTTATTAAACCCAAAAGTCAAACTGTTAGAATTCAAAAGAAATCCATTTGTGAAGTTGAGAAGAATTACCTGTAGTCTACGTTTAAAAAGTGAGAGCTGGCCGGGCGGTGGTGGCCCACGCCTTTAATCCCAGCACTCGGGAGGCAGAGGCAGGCAGATCTCTGTGAGTTCCAGGCCAGCCTGGTCTACAAGAGCTAGTTCCAGGACAGGAACCAAAAGCTATGGAGAAACCCTGTCTCGAAAATCCAAAAAAAAAAAAAAAAAGTGAGAGCTGTTTCATGTTACTGTATATGCTCTTCTCATCCACAGAAAAATGAGGCAACTTTTTTTTGTTCTTAATTTTTATTTTTTTTTATGTGTATAGATGTTCTGCCATGGATGTTGGGTCCCCTGCAACTGTAATTACAGACAGTTGTGAGCCACCATGTGGGTGCTAGGAATTGAATCCGGGTCCTCTGGAAGAGTAGTCAGTGCTCTTAACCACTGAGTCTCCAGCCCCAAACCTAGGCAGTTTTAACACAGGCAAACATGAACACCGGTGGACAGTACGTGAACAATCCCTCACACCTGGATACTCACCCATGTGTACTTTTACAAAAATAATGAATATGATGGCTCATACCTGTAATCCTGTAACCTGGAGATGGAGGCAGGAGGATCAGAAGTTGAAGGCTACCCTTTTCTATGTATTGAGTTGAGTCCAGCCTGGGCTAAAGGAGAACCTGTCTCAATCAATCAAACAATATTTAATGTTCCTAAAGACGATTCTGGTTTACAGCAAAAATTGGAAGGAAATTAGAGACTTCTCCCCCTCTCACAGATTTTCTCTCCTCGTATGTTCGGTCTCCCCATAGTTTATGTCCTCTACCAGACGGGTACACTTGGTACAACTGGGGAACCACCACCTGCACATCATTATCACAAAAGCATCATTTATGTTGCGTGCAGATGTTGTGTGTGTGTGTGTGTCCATTCATCTAAAGGAGTACAGGTGTGTGTCACAGAATGTGTGTCGGGAGGTCAGAGGACAACCTCAAATGCTGTCCTCACGTTCCATCTTGTTTGAGAGAGGGTCTCTTTGCTATCTTCCTGCTGAGTGCACTGAGCCAGCTGACCCCATCCTCCCACAGGAGCACTGTGATTGTAGATGCTCTTGGCCCAGGTTTATGTGGGTTCTAGAGATTCAGACACGCATAGTGAGTGCTTTTACCCATGGTGCCTTCTTCCTGTTCTTGGTGTTTTTCATTTATAGGTGTGGACCTATGTACAGTGAAGCGCACCCACCAATACAGTACCTCAAATATTCCTCTTTCTTCAGCCTCATTCTCTTCAATCATTGGGTCAAAAGAGCATTGATTTTTTTTTTTTAAATTAGGAATACCTTTTATTCTTTGACAATGGCACAGACAGGCCAAGAAAAAGAGCAAAAAAAAAAAAAAAGAGAGAGAGAGAGAGAGAGAAATTTCATATATGTAAACAGCATACCCACCTCAAACATTCCCTTCCAACCTTATGTCCTTTTTTCCTTTTTTCTTTTTCTTTTTTTCAAATTAGTGCTGCCTGTTGGTATGTTTATTGCTCTTTTTTTTTTTTTTAATTTTTCAAAACAAAGTTTCTCTGTGAAACAGTCCTGGCTGTCCTGGAATTCACTCTATAGTCAAACTGGCCTTGAACTCACAGAGACCTGCCTGCCTCTGCCTTCCAAGTGCTAGGATTATAGGTGTGCACCACCACTGCCCGCCCAGTTGTTGACTGTTCTTGGTGTGTCTTGTGCAAGTAACAGACTAAAGTAAGCTTATGGATTCAATGGCCACCTCCCGTACAGACACAGAAATGGACATAAGTTATGATGAAAGTGATCTTCCCAAGTTTAAATTTGTAACTGAGAGTTCCTCTCGTAGAGTCTACCTGCTCAACTGGGAAAGGATTGAATGGGAGCCTTTCTATTCCCGTCCAATCTAGTGCCACAGGCAGAGAAGGCGAGGAAGCCCAGCTTTTCAGTGATGAGGGACATGAGCTTTCTATCAGAAAGCAGTCAGCTTTGCCCTCTGTTGACTTCTCATACTTGTCTTTATGGTTTTATGTTGTTAATGTTGTTTTGTTGTTTATAGTCCAGGGGAATGTCAAAGTCCATGTCCAAAGTATACTCCATAGTGGACACAGACTTCACAGGTGTGGTCTGCATCACCCACTGCTCATAACTCTTATTGCAGTTGATGGCAGTCCTATCCCAGATTGTCACATAGGCAAAGTCCCTCTCAACATATTTTCTAGTGCTGCTTTGAGTTTGGTAAAATTCAGGAAGGCCAGGCTCTGAGGCTGAAATTTGGTATAAGGTCAGTCGCACGTTGATATTCTCCACCTCGACCACCACACAGCATATTCTGCGTCGTCTAGTTGGGGTTAGTAGTAAATGTCAACAACAAGACCCCTTAACATACCGCAGGTGTCAGTCAACTGAACAGACAAGAGCTGACCTGTGTTTAGGCCCTGCTCACAAAGACATAGAATCAGTGATGCTGTAGCGTGTGGAAGACTTTGAGGAATGACTGGTTATGTTGAAAGAACTTGATGGACAATGCTTTGCAGACACCATTTCTGTGACCCTTAAACTAGAAACCTGGAAAATTTTCTTCATAGTTGCTACTGCACTCAGGCTTGATTTTTTTTTTTTTTTTGAGACAGGGTTTCTCTGTGTAACATTCTTGGCTGTCATGGAACTCACTTTGTAAACTAGACTGGCCTAAAACTCACTGATATCCACCTGCCTCTCCCTGGGTTGAAAGCTGTGAGCCACCACCGCCTGGCTTGATTTTTGAGACAGGGTCTTCATGTAGTTTGGGTGGCCTGGAACTCGCCGTGTATCACAGGCTGGCCTTGAATTCTCAATTCCCTGCCTTTGTCTCTGTGCTGGGATTTCAGATGTGCACCACCTCAGTCTCTGTGCTGGGATTCCAGGTGTGCACCACCTCAGTCTCTGTGCTGGGATTCCAGATGTGCACCACCTCAGTCTCTGTGCTGGGATTCCAGATGTGAACCACCTCAGTCTCTGTGCTGGGGTCCAGATGTGCACCACCACGCTCAGTTAACTGAATATGATTTTCCTTATTATAGAGTTCTGTGTTGGTTGCATTTTTTTTTAATTTGTCAAGCAAAAAGGGCAGCTATCTTTTAGGGGGGAAGGAGAGGTTTCTAAATCTAATTATGTCAGCCGGGCGGTGGTGGCGCACGCCTTTACACGCCTTTAATCCCAGCACTCTGGAGGCAGAGGCAGGCGGATCTCTGTGAGTTCGAGGCCAGCCTGGTCTACAAGAGCTAGTTCTAGGACAGGAACCAAAAGCTACGGAGAAACCCTGTATCGAAAATCCAAAAAAAAAAAAAAATGAAGTTGAATATCTCCTTCCCAGTCTCTGGCTGTCAGAAATTCACTCAAGTGGACATGGACACAAGCTTTGTACTTTCTATGAGAGGATTATAGCCACAGAAGTGTCTGCTGTTGCTAAGAGTGGAAGGGTTATGTGGTTGGAATCAACGGTGGGAACCACAAACGAGGGTCTCCCATGGAACAAGGTGTTTTGGTCCCATAGCAGAGTGTACCTGATGAGAAATGGCCATTCTTGTTACAGTCCATGAACTTCAGAAAGGAAGGACAGGCTATTTGGGGATACACTATAGATGCCAACCTAAGAGCTCTTGACATTGTAGCTGCTCAGTCACACAAGGCTGGGTGTCTCAGCTGGTCTGCTGGATCCCGGAGAAGGAATGGATGTGCTGACTAGAAGGGACAAGCAGGTGAAGAACAAAGCCTTCCTCCTTCCCTTGTCCTTATATAGGCTTCCAGCAGAAAGCGTGGCCCAGATTAAAGGTCTGCCTTCTAGACTCAAGGTCAAGATTAAAGGCTTGTGTCATCCTGTCTCTAGATCTGGATCACAAATGTGGCCTCCACTTCTGGCTTATATTTCACTCCAGTTATGGTTACACTGACAACCAAGAATAGCCATCACATCTACTAATATGTCATCAGAAAGCCTTTAAACAAAGAAGGTAAGAAGCCTAGGGACAAACCACTCAAGATTCAGTGTCCTGTTACTCCACACGTCCTGCAATACAAATGCTGGTGGAGAAACAACAAACTAAGAAAAACAAAGAGGCTGCAAAGCATGCTAAATTTTTTGGCCAGCGAATGAAGCCAAAGAAAACACCAGGAACAGATTGCCAAGAAACATAGGCTTGCCCTGGCTGATAGCTTCTATTTCTGAGTCCAGGCCATAATAAAGAGTCTTTAAGAGTAGTAAATAACTGATCAGACCCTGCAGGAAAAAGCACTGCTTCTGAAATTGCTTAGTGGGTACGAGCACTTGCCTCCTAGCTCTTACAGCTTGCATTTGAAATTCCCACAAGTTGTTCTTTGACTTTTCACACATATGCCGTATTTCAGTGTACCCATAGGTGAGTGCACATGCTTCTTTAGTGGTTCCCAAAATTTATGGTATGTTTGTGCATATTGTAGTTCTTACACCTACAGTATGAGATGGTCTCATGACTCTCTCCACCCACTCACTGGCTTTTTAGAACAGAACTAGGGCTGGGCAGTAGTGGTGCACACATTTAATTCCAGCCTTGGAAGGCAGAGTTCGAGGCCAGCCTGGTCTATAAAAGTGAGTTCCAGGACAGCTAGGACTGTTTCACAGAGAAACCCTGTCTTGAAAAACAAAAACAAAGACCAGAATTAGGTTGTGAGGCAGTCTGTTACTCGGCAATTCATAACTAGAACAGTGGAGAGTTGGGAAGATGCTTTTTGTTGGGGATGTATTTCCAAAAGCCTAAACCTTTAGGTTCTCAGACATAAAAAGAGCAGGGAGAGAATGTGCAATGACAGAGTGAAAGGAGGCTGAGGGTGTCGCTCAATGGCCGACCAGTGTGATGCTCTGGGTTTAGTTTAAATGATTCGCAGTGTGATGCACTGTGTTTAGTTTGAATGATTGCAGTGTGATGCTCTGGGTTTGGTTGAATGATTGCAGTGTGATGCACTGTGTTTAGTTTGAATGATTGCAGTGTGATGCACTGGGTTTAGTTTGAATGATTCGCAGTGTGATGCACCAGGTTTAGTTTGAATGATTCGCAGTGTGATGCACTGGGATTACTTTGAATGATGCACAGTGTGATGCTCTGGGTTTGGTTGAATGATTACAGTGTGATGCACTGGGTTTAGTTTGAATGGTTCAAGGTGTGATACACTGGGTTTAGTTTGAATGATTCGCAGTGTGATGCTCTGGGTTTAGTTTGAATGATTTGCAGTGTGATGCTCTGGGTTTAGTTTGAATGATTGCAGTGTGATGCACTGGGTTTAGTTTGAATGATTTGCAGTGTGATGCTCTGGGTTTAGTTTGAATGATTTGCAGTGTGATGCTCTGGGTTTAGGTTGAATGATTGCAGTGTGATGCTCTGGGTTTAGTTTGAATGATTTGCAGTGTGATGCTCTGGGTTTAGTTTGAATGATTTGCAGTGTGATGCTCTGGGTTTAGTTTGAATGATTTGCTGTAGGTAGGCTAAAAGAAGTGGTTCTCCAAACATGGTATGGAGTCACTTAGAAGTGGATATTAGCTGTAAAGAAAGGGATAATCAAGTTACAATCCACAGACCCAGAGAGGCTAAGTAACAAGGAAAGTTCAAGGGGGGCGATATTTAGGGTAAGGTAGAGTCCTAGCATAATGGAAACTCTCAGGAATTCACTACGGGGACCCTAGCTAAGGCTCCTAGTAACAGGGATAAGGAGCATGAACTGGCCTTTTTCTGTAACCAGGCAAGACTTCCAGTTGAGGGATTGGGACACCAAACCAGCCACAAAACTTTTGACCTACAATTTGTCCTGCCTGTGAGATGTGCTGGGGTAAAGGTGGCGCAGAACCTGTGGGAGTGGCCAGCCAATGGCTGGTTCAGCTCGAGACCCATGGCCAGAAAGGGAGCCCATGCCGGACTCCACCTGAAGGACCAGGAACCAGAGGCCTAGGATAGACCCAAACACTAGGGGCCAAAAAGTAAGAAGCCAATGAAATGATTCCTAATGATACTGTTATACTCGTAGATCGGGACCTAGCATAACTGTCATCAGAGAGGCTTCATTCAGCAACTGATGGGAGCAGATGCAGGGACCCACAGCCAAATACTAGGTGTAGCTCAGGGAATCCTGCAGAAGAGTGTGTGTGTGTGTGTGGGGGGGCGTTGTAGAAGCCAGAGGGGTCAAGGACACCACAAGAAAATGACCTGCAGAATCAACTAACCAGGGTTCATAGGAGGCTCCCAGAGACTAAATTGACAACCAGGGAGCCTGCATCCATCTGTTCTCAGTCCTCTGCATCATGTAGCTTTTGTGTTTTTTTGTGGGACTCCTAATAGAGGAATTAGGGGCTGTCTCTGACTATTTTGCCTGCTTTTGGGACCCTTCCTCCTACTGGGTTGCCTCATCAAGCCTTAATATGAGGGCGATGTGCTTAATCAGGTTGCAATTTGATATGCCATGTTTGGTTGATGTCCCTAGGAGGCCTGCCCTTTTCTACAGGAGGAAGAGTGGATCTGGGGGAGAAGGGAAGTGTGGGGGAGAGACTGGGAGGAGAGGAAGGAGGGGAAACTGACATATGATAGAATAAAAAGGAGAGGAAAAGAAATGATCCTCCTCCATCAAATAGTTATATAACTGGATAAGCAGAAGGGATCAAAAGAAACCTCGTAAATTATTCTCTTGTCCCAAACAATACAAAACCAACAGGCAACCGACATGTTCTCAAGCGCATTTACTAGTCAATGACTCCCTACTTAGACACACAACCTCTCCACCTGAAACATGGAAATTGTTGAGGCTGGAATGAGAAGGCAGTGGTGGCGCACGCCTTTAATCCCAGCACTTGAGAGGCAGAGGCAGGAGGATCTCTGTAAGTTCAAGGCCAGCCTGGTCTACAAAGGGAGTTCCAGGACAGGCTCCAAAGCTACAGAGAAACCCTGTCTCGAAAAACAAAACAAAAAAAAAAAAAAAAGGAAATTGTTGAGGCTGGAATGAGAAGGGATCCTGAAATGCTCTTTACCAGCTTGGTAGGTCTGGGGCTCAGAGTCCCACAGCATTTTAACTGTAAAAGTCTGCATTTATGCCATTGAAATTGCCCTTCACTTTTCAGAACGAAATAAAACTAACATTTGAGAAGATAAGGACATTGGAAAGACATCCTTCTGGTGCTTTTTAGAGCCCTGTATTTAATTTGGAGGATTAGCCAGTTATGTTTGAATGTTTGTCTTCTGGGAAATTCCTGCTGGAGCTTAATCACTATTTTAAGTTGTTAAGAGGGTGGAAACTTAATCCAATTAAGATGATTAGGTGCTGGACCATAGGGAGGTGATAAAGTCATCAAAGCTGGGAAGGGGAGTGTCAGGTGAGTGTGCAGGAGACAGATGCTCATTCCTAGCCCCTTACCAGGTGATTCCCTGCACTGCAGCGGGACTTTGCCAGCAAGAAGATATCATCAGGTGTGGCCCCTTGAATCGCTAAACCAGCTGCGCAAAAGAAACATCTTTTCCTTTAGAGACTCTGGGCTACTGTTTATTAACAAGAAACCCCTGACTTAAAGTGTTACTGTTGCCAATCAACTGCGTTTTGTTTTTCTCCTTTCTAACATAATCCCTTCCCTCTTTTTTTCTCTTTCTTTCGTTTATCTGGTATGATGAGGTCTCCTCATCCATACTACATGTGAAGTGTTACCGCTGAATTATATATCACCTCTCCAACCTGACAGACACAGAATGCTTCCCCAAATCACTAGGGATGTTTGTATACCTCTGGGAGGGGAATCACACAGGGGGATAGCTATGTGGCTATCTTTGGCTACTCCTACATTAGCATACATGAGGCAATCAGGGCCTTGATAAACACTTGCGCTGATGTTTTTGTTTTTGCAACGTGTCCTGAAACGAGGCCATCCTGGTAGAGCTCTCTAATTAGAGGAGCACTCGCGCAATTAAGCCAACAGCCTCAGCTAACTGCCTGCCAGCCACGGAGGTGAGCCTATCCTGTGGCAGGCACCTTATTTAAACTGCTGGTGACTACGGTATGTAAGCAGTCTCACGTGAGCCCAGCAGAATTGCACAGCCGGGCTCGGCCACTATGTGAATCATGAGCCATAAACGGTTCCTGTTTTAAGCCACTACATTATAGTTTTAGAAAAATTAAAAAAATATGGCCGGGGTGTGGTGGCACCCACCTTTAATCCCAGTGCTCCAGAGGCAGGGATAGGCAGATCTCTGAATTCAGGTCAGTGTGGTTTACAGAGCAAGTTTCAGAATGGCCAGGGCTACATAAGGGAAATCCTGCCTGAAAACAACAGCAACAACAGAAGAAGAAACTAATTTAATCTTTGGTCATTTTAAATGTATCTTGTTCATACTCACCCTCCCTCCCCTCTTTTACCCACTTCCCACTCCAGAACCTTCTTCCCAACTTGGCCCCTCCTATTTTCATGTCTTTTCTGTTTCTTTACTATCCACTGAGTGAGGGCTGCTTGCATGCATGTGCGTGGGTGTGGTTTTATTTACCAGATCATGGACAACTTCCCAGGGCTAAGGCACTACATTTAGATACACGAACACATGCAACCATAAACATTGGGTGTGGAGAAGCAAGTGTGAAAGTTCAGCTCTCAGGAAGTAGAACCTGAAGCACCGAGATAGAAAAGTCAGCTTGGTTATATTAGCAAGAACCTGTCTCAAAACCAACACCGGACACACGTACACACACACACACACACCTGACATTCACACAATCTAGCACTTATAATAATCAACACTCAGACTATGATATTGTTTTTTTCTAACTTCTTCTTCTAAGCCATTAACAAATGCTAAAAATTAGGAAATGGATAACAAAGGAAAAAATGCAGACCGATAGTATAGATAGTAACAGTCTGTCCATGTATGTGTGCCAACAGCTCTTAAATACCACCACCTAATTAATTTTATAAGCAAAGACATTCCATGAATCATTAGCTTTCTAGAAGGAACCTTTACCACTTCAGTCTTGCTCAGCTAATTTGTCAACTTTCCTCCTCTGAACGTTGTTGCTAATAGTGATGAAACAGTTTCCTATCAACCATTGCAAATTAACTGATGAATTTATATGCCTACATCATCATCTATATTCCGGCAATGCTTAAGCATACATGGGCAGCCCGTTTATGTCGGTTCTCCAGTTGTTCTTGTCCTAGGCAGTCCTAGATGCCTTGTGTTATTGTCATACCCAGGTTGATCAGTCTTCCTTTATTCTGTCTATCCAATGTTTTTTGTGCCTTCCTCTTCACCTTATCCCGTGCACTCCTCCAAGCAGTGCTATCTTCGGATATCTGCTGTCATTCATTCTCACAACATGACCAAAGTATCTCAACCACCGTTACTGTATCCTGTGGTTTACTTCCTTCTATAGATGGAGATGTTTCTTAATGTCATAATTGCATAGTCTGTCTCTTCATGTGAGACCTAGAATCCTCCTGAGACATGCCATCTCAAACACATTCAGCTGCTGCTCTGAGAAGCGTCTCATTGTCCAGGTTTCAGAGTTATAAAAAAGGCAGCTCTAGACAAGTGTCTCACATACTTGTAATTTTGTTGTTGTCCTTATGTCTCTTGCTGACCAAACCTTTCCTAGTGCCTAGAATGCAGCCCTCGTTATCCCTATCTGCCTCTTGACGTCTGAAATAGTTCTCTCCTTTGAACTGAGGTTTCAAGATATTTCCAGATAGACAAGGCTGACTTGAGGTTCTGATTCTTTATTACAATGACTTATTGTGGTTAGGTAAACAAAATACAGTAAGCATGTATAAATGGGTTCGTGTACACAAGAATAGCAAACAAATGGAAGTCCAAAGGTGTTGTTTTTAACTTTCTTTTGAGAAAGTCATTGCATGGATCCCTGGCTGGCCTGGAACTCAGAATGTACACTGGGCTGGTCTTTAACTTGTGGCGATCCTCCTTGCTTCTGACTCCAGGTGATGAGATTAATGGCCTGCATCACCAGGCCCCACAAATAACATGTGTGTTGCTGGATTTTCCCTTTAAAAACATTTTTACTTATCATTATTTCTAGGGAGATGTGCCAGAATGTATGTGTGGAAGTCAGAACTTTTTACAGTTGGGTCTCTTTCCTTCTTTATGTGGGTTCAAAGATTGAATTCAGGTTTCCAGGCTTGTTTGGCAAGCAGTATTAGCCATTGAACCAATTCTTTGGCCTTCTTTTCCTTTTTGTGAATTATTTATTAGAAACCACTTAAATTTGATTCCCCCCCTCCCCCGTTTTTTCAAGACAGTGTATCTCTGTTTATCCCTGGCTGTCCTGGAACTCATTCTGTAGACCAGGCTGGCCTCGAACGCACAGAGATCACCTGCCTCCTGAATGCTAGGACTAAAGGTGTGTACCACTGCCACCCAGCTAATTTAATTTTCTTTAGATGAGTCTCCTTTAGCTTGAACTCTTGAATTCAAGCCACATTCCTATGGTAGGCACCGAGCAGCCCAGTCTAATTATAGCTAGGTACATCACTAAGCATGTCTCAATAGGCTTGAGGGAGGGTCTCACTACATAGCCTTGGCTAGTCTAGAATTCAGTTTATAGACTTGGCTGCTTTTTAACTCAGAGACCTCTGCCTCCTAAATTCTTGGACTAAGGCATTTACTACCATTTCTGGCTTTTAACTGGGTGTTTTTGTTTGTTTGTTTTTTTCTAAGACAAGGTTTCACTGTGTAGTTCTGACTGTCCTGTCACTTGCTCTGTAGACCAGGCTGGCCTCAGACTCAGAGAACTACCTGCCTCTGCTTCCCTGGTGATGGGATTAAAGACATGCACACCTTTAATCCAAGCACTTGTGAGGAAGAAACGGGCAAATCTCTGTGAGTGTGAGGCCAGCCTGGTCTACAGAGTGAGTTCCACGACAGCCAGGGCTGTTACAGAGAAACACTATCTCAAAAAACCAAACCAAAACCAAAACAAGCAAACTAGGTCCAACCCAAGATTCATTATTATTTTTACTTTGTGTGTGTGTGTTTTGCCTGCATTTATGTGTACCACATGTGTACCTGGTGCCCTCAGAGGCTATGAAAGGGCACTGTATAACATGGAACTAGTTCCAGGTGGTTATGAGCCATTGTGCGAATACTGGGAATGGAATCTGGGACCTCTGCAAGAGCAATGCATGCTCCTAACCACTTAGACGTCTCCCCAGCCCCAGAATTGACATTTCCACACAAGAGCCACACAAAAATAACCAAAAGCAAAGTATGCAAAGTGCTAGTGAGGCTGAGTCTTGCTTGCCTCCACTGGGTCATCTCTGTCCAAATTCAGTGGTGTGGAGCTTTGTGTTGGAGAATTGTTTTCATTGTTTGTTTTTTTTTTTCTTTCTTTTTTCTTTTTTAAACCGACTTGTAGCTGGCTCACAGAGAGTAAACGCTTAGAACTATGGCACAAATGAAAGGACATCCCACCCAGGAGAGTGCATTCTCTACATCTGCATCACACCGTGCTTTGGGGCCTTTGCTGGGACAGCATTAGAAATGGAGGACAGTACTGGATTTATGATGCGTAGTAAGGGCCAAGTTTTAAAAGTACCTGGTTTTGTTGTTACATTTTTACAAGATTTGTTTAACCTCATGGATTATGTGCACTGTGTGTCTGCCTGGTGCCTACAGAGGCTAGAACAGACCACTGCATTCCTTGGAACTGGAATCACAGGCTGTTGTTAGCCACTTGATATGCGTGCTGCAAATCAAACCCAAGTTCTCTGCAAGAGCAGCAAGCACTCTTAATGTCTGAACTACCTGCCCAGTATCTCAGAGTTGTTTCTTTTCTTTTTTTAAAATTTATTTATTTTTATTTTATGTGCATTGAGTTTTGCCATGGGTCCCGGAACAGGAATTATAGACAGTTGTGATTTGCCATGTGGGTGCTGGGAACTGAACCTAAGTCCCCTGGAAGAACAGTCAGTGCCTTTAACCACTGAGTTCTCTCTCCAGCCTTGAGCTGTTCCTATTTTGAGACAGGATCTTACCACGTAGCTGTGTAGACCAGGTTGGCCTTGAACTCAGAGATCTGAGATTTGTCTGTTTCTGCCTCTTAAGAGCTGGTATCAAAGGGGTGTGCCTCTACACCCAGCTTCTCAGAGCTGTTTTTAATAGTGTTACTCAGAATCTTCTCTCTTCAGATGACAATTGAGAGGACAATTTTAAAAAATGGTGCCAGGAAGCAAGCCCAATAGTAACTGAACTGGGCTGTTTTCTGGGATTTGTTTTTTTCACTTTTTTCCTCCTTTAATGGAGAGTGCTGGATGTCTCTACAAGTTTGTTCAAATGACAGCTGAACCTGAGAAAGCTGTTGCTACTATTCATTCATGCATAACAATTCATGCATAACACAATACTTTTGTTGTTGTTGGTTTTTTTTTTTTTTTTTTTTTTTTTGAGACAGGGTTTCTCTGTTTGGAGCTTGTCCTGGAACTAGCTCTTGTAGACCAGGCTGGTCTCGAACTCACAGAGATCCGCCTGCCTCTGCCTCCCGAGTGCTGGGATTAAAGGCGTGCGCCACCACCGCCTGGCTGTTGTTGTTTTAATATAAATATATATATACTTACATGATCTGAATCTTTGCAGATATTAGCTATGCTCTCAACTTCGGATAAGTATCCTAATTTACCACGTTGAGTTGGCATCACAATAATAGCAAAATTAATTGGGAAACATTAAGCTTATTTTTTTCTATTGGTACAGGAACCACAACCACACACTGTATTAAAAATATAAGGTCTTATCTATGAGGGCATGATTACAGAAACAATAAAAGTGTTCTCTAAATAATGAAAACAAACAAAGATAAGATCCACATTAGGACCTGATGTTAAAAGTTTGATTCTCTGTACCCACATCTTGTGAGTCATAACCACCTGCAACTCCAACTCTATCCTCTGATCTTCAAGGGGCACCTCACGCATGTGCACACACTTACACATATTTACAGTGCTTCTCTTTGTGTTCATGAGATCTATAACTTGGTATGACAGAGAAATTGCCCTGTTGACCCTCTGACTGTTAAGTCCCCATTTGCTGAAGCACAAAGGCAATTCATCTCGCTCATTAACTGAGATTTAGGGAAACAGTTTGTTTTTCTCTTCCTCCCTCCCTCCCTTCCCCATCCCCCTCAAATCGGGGTTTCTCTGTGTAGCCAAGGCTGACCTCAAACTCAGAGATCTGCCTGCCTCTGCCTCCCAAGCAGAGGGATTAAAGATGTGCAGTACAACTGCCCAGCAATTTGTTTTTCTTGAGTCATTTAAATCAAACATAGTACAGAAAAGGGATAGAAGGAAATGGTTATGAGCTTTTAAGACAAAAAACGTGAACGGTCCACCAGGTGTAGTGACTCACACCTTCCCAGCATTCCTGAGGTTAAGGCAGGAGGATCAAAGTTCGAGGTTAGCCTGTGGACCATAGGAAGGCTGACCAAAAAACCAGACTACAATGAGGCGTCACAAAAATCCCATCATAGCTGGGATTTTCTGTCTTCTGTCTCCGGCGCTCCTTTTCAGGAACATGAACGGCTTTTGACGGCAATTTCACAGACCACCTACGGCTGCATTCTCTCTTCTCCCAGTCATACGACTTATGCCGCCCAAAACAGCCGTCATACTTTTGATCCATATCATTTTCCACCGGTAACAGGTAACAATCTTCAATTCTGTCCTTGGTGTCAACAACCAGGTACTTTTTCTAAGGTGCACTGACTTTCGTGAGTCTGGTTTTATCATTAACCATAAAGGAATCAGCAAACTTTCTAATCCATTTTCTGGAAAGCTGAAAGAACTCTCTAAACCATTCCTTTGGGTTTCATTAATTTACGTTTTGCTCTCAAGTACAAAACTCCCAGGTTTAAGACCCAGAGAGCAAATCTAGTCCTCCGCAAGGTCACTTTTGTTGTTTATGGTTATCCGTAGAGCTCTGAGCGCATCCCCCAGTAATGGTGCTGAAGTTTCCAAGGAGGGTGATGCACTTAGGAGAAAATCTAACTCAGCCTTGCTGAGTTGGGTCAGGCGTTGTTCCGTCAATGTGCACCGACCTAGTAAGCGCGGGACCCGCAGACACCGAGCCTCAGAGCCTAGCCGACCCGGGGCGAGCAAGGCGGCCTCGGTGACGTCAGAAGCCTGGTTCTTCCTCCAGGCCCAGCTTTGTCTCATTATCCCACACTAGAACCCACTCATGACGGCAAAGGAAGCGGACGCGCAAGGCGGAACGCGGTGTTACAGAGACAGTGTCGGACGCGTGGAGATCCGCGTGACCCGTGCACGCTTCCCGCCACGGCGTCCGCTCGACTCAGTCGCGCCCTGGAGACCGCGTGGCGCAGTGAGAAGGAACCAGGACTCCAGAACCTGAGTCAAGAGAGCCCCTGGGGCGACGCGCCTGCGAGCCGCCTTCCCCCGCGAGGGCCCCCGAGGCGCTGGGAGCCGTCTTCCCGCGGTCACCAGTTCCCGCGGCCCGCGTGAGGCCCGGGGGCGTGACCAGAGGGAGGAGGACACGCACGAAGCCCCGCCCCGCCAGGGGCGTGGCTTGGGAAACGCGCGAAGCCCCGCCCCGCCCCGCGGCCTGCCGTACTCGCTGGTCCCGCCCGCCGCCCTCTTCCTCCTGCGCATTAGCCGCGGTGGCGGCCTGCTCTCGGGTCACGGAGCCAGGCTCTCGTGGGTGGCGACGGGCGCAGCCAGCCGATTCCGAGGCGCGCGCAGCGCGTCCCTGCCTCCGCGGGTCGCGGAAGTGACGTGGGGCACCCCGGCAAGAGAGCGTTTGAATCGGTTCCCGGGTTGCTTCCAGGCCGCAGCCCAGGAGGTGCTGCGCGGCCCGCCGAGGCCCCGAGCCGGGACGGCTGGAGCCGAGAGCACGCGCGGAGTGGACGTCGCCGCGAAGTGCTCCCGAGGGAGGGCCGTGGGGTGTTCACTGCAATATGGCAGCGACGGGCGCCAGCGATCCCGGAGGCCTCTCGGCGGGCTCTGGGACGGACGGAGGCGTCGACGGCTGCAGGACCGTGTACTTGTTTGACCGGCGCGGGAAGGAGTCGGAGCTCGGGGAGCGCGCACTGCAGGTCTCCAACCGCGCAGGCTACGCGGAGTTCCGCGCTGCTGTGTGTCAGGTACGCGGCCGGGCAGAGGAGGATGCTTGCGAGGAGGTGGGGGTAGGCGGCCCGAAGCCAGGGTGGGTCACCGCCGTAAACTTGTCAGACGGCCCTGGTCCAGCGTCCTTGGCCTATACTGGGAGCTCGCGTTACGGAGGATCCCACCCCTCGCATTGGAATACCCGCTGGCCTGGCTTTGGCCTGGGAGCACGGGGTCCCGCCCCTCCGTGGGCCTCTGCTGGCCTAACGTTAGGGCCCTCGAAGTTAGAGGGCGCTTATCGGGTTTAGCAACTGCTTGATCGCTGCCAAGCAGTTCATCATCCTGTAGCAGAGGAACCTGCGTTTGTCTTTAGTTCGTAACTTCACAAGTCGGCAGAGTTGTATCCACTGTATAGTCAGAGGTACGAGGATTGCAATGTTAGAGGTGGTGAAATTCCGGGAGTCCGGGCAGCCCGGATTCAATGTAGTCATTTCTTGTCAGAAAGGTTCGCCTGCAATTCTTTACACAGCTACTGTGGAGTTAGCTCAGTATGCATGGCTGCCCTGCTGGTTTTCTGAGCGCCAACCTTGGGAGTTCCTGAACTACCTCCTAGTGTCCATAGGGACAACAAAGAACGTGTATATTGGCTTGAAAAACAAAAACTATGTAGCAAAACCTGTCTTAAATTGCGAGGTGCTTTATGGATTTGTGGTGTTACTGTTGCCAGAGATTGTGAATATGTTTGGGGAAAGGGGTGTTGTGGGGTTTTGTTTTGAGACAAGGTCTTGCCATTTAGCTCTAGAAGTCTCTATGTTGACCAGGTTGGCCTTGAACTTTCGATCATCCTGCCTTTGCTGTCCAGTGTTGTTAGTCACAGGCCCGACTGCCACAGTTCTGGGTTCTGAGCTTTTCAAAGAAGGAATATAGTAATGTCTGAATTAACCACAGAAACAGCTTCAAAAGAAAGACGTTTAAGGTGACGTTTTTCCTCCAGAAGACGTAAGAAGTTTAGGAATGGCCTATGACTGTGGTTCTCGACCTTCCACAGTTCATGTTGTGGTGACCCCTAACCATAAAGGTTTTTTTTTGTTTGTTTGTTTGTTTGTTTGTTTTTTAAGACAGGGTTTCTCTGTAGCTTTGGTGCCTGTCCTGGAACTAGCTCTTGTAGACCAGGCTGGCCTCGAACTCACAGACATCCGCCTGCCTCTGCCTCCCAAGTGCTAGGATTAAAGGCATGCAGGCCACTACTGCCCGGCTCGGTAAAGTTATTTTTCTTGCTACTTCGTAATTATATTTTTGTTATTGTTATGAATTATAATGTAAATATCTATATTTCCATATGATCTTAGGAGACCCCAAGAAAGGGTCATTTGACCAGTGCCGACCCACATGTAGGAACACATTGGCCTAGGACATAATTTTGTACAGTTGTTGAAAATTCAAATTGAGATTGACTTTGCCAGGTGAACGCTCTTCTTTTTTTTTTTTTTTTTTTTTTGGTTTTTCGAGACAGGGTTTCTCTGTGGTTTTGGAGCCTGTCCTGGAACTAGCTCTTGTAGACCAGGCTGGTCTCGAACTCACAGAGATCCTCCTGCCTCTGCCTCCCGAGTGCTGGGATTAAAGGCGTGTGCCACCATCACCCGGCCGTGAACTCTCTTCTGTTTGTAGCTCTCTTCCCAGTGTCTTGCCACTTGGAAACACAAATTGATACATGAATTAGGAGAAAACTAGACAACTCAGAAGTTCATTTATGCCTCTGTGTGTGTGTGTGTGTATATGATGGTAGATTCTCTGTCTTGTTTTAAGACTGATTCTTGCCAGGCAGTGGTGGCACAGCCTTTTATCCCAGTACTGATGAGGCAGAGGCAGGCAGATCTCTGAGTTCCAGGCCAGTCTGGTCTACAGAATGAGTTCCCGACTCCAAAGCTACACAGAGAAACCCTGTCTCAAAAAACCACCCACACAAACAAAACAAAATAAAACAGCAAGTAATTCTCTGTAGCCAAGGCTGACCAGGAATGTTTCCAGGTGCCAGCAATTTGTTAGAGAACCTCAGTGTTACTCCTGTGAGTCCCTCTTTTTGTGTCAGTGTGATACGTGCTTTACATTTAGTTTCTTTTTTTCATTTAATATTGACAGGAAAGTCTATTTTTTTTTAAAAAAAAAAAGTCATTTATTACTTTCTGTGTATGGGTGTTTGCATGCATGCATGTCTCTGTGCACCGATTCATGCCTGGTGCCTTCAGAGAGCAGAAGAGGTGTCTTGTTGAGCAGGCATGGGCGCTGGGAACCAAACACGGTCCTCTTCAGGAACCAGTGCTCTCAGTGCAGAGCCCACTCTCCAGCCACAGAAGTGTCATCCTAATGCAGGATTCACAGAATCTCTTCAGTATTACTATTCATGTAACAACTGGAATTTACTTTCAGAATTGTAATTTTTGGTACTGCTACGATGAGCATTTTTTAATTAATATCTTTTTGTTCATTGTTTCGGGAGCATCTTTAAAGTTCCCTCCCTTGCGTGTGCTGTGGCCTGCGTGGAGGGCAACAAGCTAGTTGTTTCCTTCTCAGTCATCAGACTCTGCAGTGCTCCATCTCCAAACCACCCCCGTGCCCCCTTTTTCTTCTTAATAATCTTTGGAGACAAGGTCTCTTCTCCTTTTTGTAACCGAGGCTGACCCTAGACTTGTGGCATTCCTCGTGCCTCAGACTTCAGAGTGTCAAAGTTACAGGTGTGTCTCTGTGTTAGGCACCATGCTGCTTATGATAAGTATTTTTAAATCACTTTTCAAAAAAAGATTTCCTTTTCCTCTGAAAATATACCATTTCTCCCTATCCCCCGTGAAATAAATGTCTAACTTTCTTAGATAAATTGAATACTAAAAGGCTATTTAGTATCCAAGCCCTATAATTTGTGTTGCATCTTTCCATCTTTCTGCTTTCTTTTCACTATACAAAGTGTGTGTGTGTGTGTGTGTGTTTTAACTAGCTCTGGTAGACCAGGCTGGCCTCAAACTCATAGAGATCGACCTGCTTCTGCCTCCCGAGTGCTGGGATTAAAGGTGTGTGCAACCACTGCCTAGCAGTAAACATGCATTTTTATAACCCTTTTAATTTCCAGTTTAACACCAAGGAAGATACTTCTTTTAATTTCCTTTTTCTTGTTTATTCTAGAGCTGGTGAAGGTTAGAATTGAACAGAAGTGAGGGGAGTAGAGAACTAGTAAAAGGAAAAGCTAGGTTTAAAGATAGGAAGACTAACTTAAAAATCACTCTAGCTGCTAAAAAACTTACTTTTATGTGTAAGTTTTGCCTGTACGTATGTTTGTGTACCACATGAATGTCTCGTGCCTGTGGAGGCCAAGGTGGCTTCTTAACCACGGAGCCACCTCGTGCCCCTTGATCTGCCTGTTATGCCCTACATATCCTGTGGCATCGTTTCCATTACACAGATGGACTGAATCAAGTACCTCAATATTGCATAGTTATCTTCGTGTGCTTTCTATTGATGTGATAGAACACTGTGACCAAAAGCAACATGGGGAGGAAAGATTTATTTGGTCACATATCCCAGTCACAGTGCATCATTGAGGGGAGCAGGGCAGGAAGTAAAGGCAGGAAATGAAACGGACTATGAAGAATGCTGCTTACTGGCTTGCTCTCCGTGGCTTCAGCCTGCTTTTTACATGCACACACATACACACGCACGCTCGGCTGGGTCCTGCCATAGCAATAAGAAAATGCTCTACAGACTAGCCAGCAGGACAATCTGATGGAAGCATTTTCTCTGATGAGCCTTTCTTCCTAGATGACTCTAGCTTGTGTCAAGTTGACAAAAAAGTAACCAGCGCAGAGCTTAACAAGAAGTAAAATCAGCAGACTTGGTCATTTGTTGTTTGTGACGGATGGAGCACAATTGGTCTGGAACACACGTGTAGTCTTGCCTGGCCGTGAACTTTCCTGCTGTCTCACCCTCCATAGCTTAGATCAGTTTGATTACAAAGAAAAAAATCTCCCTTACACTGCTCTACTGTTATTTACCTTTTCCTGCTGCTACCTCCACTTCTTCCTGCTCTTGTTGACAGAGCACACTAGTTTTTAGCTGTGGTTTAGTATGTGCTTTGTACTCTGGGCTGGTCTCAAACTGTGAACAGACCTGCTTAGCCTCCAAGTGTTAGAATTACAGACATAGCTACAGTGTTCATCTTAAATCATACCATTTACCATATATGCGTTTTTACTTTTGGGAGCAAGAACACTTTAAATTTACTCCTAACAGATTTCAAATTTGCAAGATATTCCTTTTTTTTTAACCCATGAGATTTATTTCTATGAATGTATGTGGTATATGTATGTGTTTATGCACATGTATGGAGATCAGAGAACAGCTTGTAGGAGTGGGTTCTTGCCTACCCCTATGTGGGTCCTGACCCCTGAACTCTATGTAGTCTTCGTTGTTCTCCAACTTCTGATCCTTCTGCTTTAAGCTTCTGAGTGGTGGGGTCATAGGCATGTGACATATGCTTGTTTTTTTTTAAATGAAAATTGTGTGTGCATTGCTCTTTTGCCTGCATGTATGTCTGTGAGGATGCCAGATACCTTGACACAGTCTGGAGTTAGAGACAGTTGTGAGCTGCTGTGTGGGACCTGGGAACCCAAGTCCTCTGGAATGCTCTTAACTGCTGAGCCATCTCCCCCCCCCCCATCATGTGTGTGAGTTTTTTGTTTTGGTTTTGTTTCTGTTGGATGGTATTTTGTTGTTGTTATTTGTTTTTGGAGACAAGGCTTTTTTCATTGTAGTCCTGGATGTCCTGGAACTCACTCTATACCAGGCTAGCCTTGAACTCAGAGATTTGTGTGCCTCTACCTCTTGAGTGCTATGATTAAACGTGTGTGCCACCACTGCCCTGGTTGATTTTTAAAATGTAGATTAAAAACTCTTCAATGGAGGAAAGTGTAGGCAGTCTTCAATTTAGAATGTGAATGATTGACTTAGGATTTTTCAACATTGTGGTACAGAAAAGACACATTCAGCAGAAAAAAGTCTGCTTTGAATTTTGAATTCTGTTTTTTTTTTTTTTGTGTTTTTTTCTTTTTTCTTTTTTTTTTTTTTTTTTTTTTTGAGACAGGGTCTGTGTAGCCCTGACTGGTTTGGAACTCACTAGTATAACCAAACTGACCTCAAACTTACAGAGATCAGCCTGTCCTCGGTTTGTTGAGTGCTAGGATTAAAGACATTCACCTTGTCCAGCTTGACCCCTTGTCTTTTTTTTTTAATATTTATTTATTATGTATACAATATTCTGTGTGTATGCCTGCAGGCCAGAAGAGGGCACCAGACCCCATTATAGATGGTTGTGAGCTGCCATGTGGTTGCTGGGAATTGAACTCAGGACCTTTGGAAGAGCAGGCGATGCTCTTAACCACTGAGCCATCTCTCCAGCCCTTGACCCCTTGTCTTTAAGAAAATATTTAATATCAATGTATAATGTGCATGCCTCCTTCCCTGATACTGTGATAATCACAGAGATCAGAAGGTGTCAGATCCCTTGGGTCTCAAGTGGTAGACAGTTGTGAGCCACCCTGTTAGGGTACTGGGAATTAAACGTGGGTCCTTTGGAGGAGCAGCCAGTGCTCTTAACCACTAGCCATCATTCCAGCCCTACCAACATATATGCAGGCAAAATACCAATATGCATAAATTGTACAAGAAAATATTTTGTGTAATATTTATAATGCTTGTAATAAATTTGAGTTAGATCCACCCCCGTTCTTTCTCCTCCAGTCCTCCATGCCCTTCACCGTTTAATGTGCTACCTTTCTTTTAAAAAATATACTCAGTGCCCACTTAGTACTACATGACTGGAGCGTGGGCAGTCTGTCAGGGACCTCTTCCCCAGCACCCATCAATTGCCAATTAAAGGTGTGTACCATCACCATCAGGCTCTAGAAGAATTCTTAAGAAAACTTAAAAAACAATAGATTCATGGGAATATTGCATGAAATAATTAGATACATATAATACTTTGTAGTTGTAAATTGTCTTAGGATTTCTGTTATTGTGAAGAGACACCATAACCATAGTAACTCTTATAAAGGAAAATATTCTGTTGGGGCTGATTACAGTTCAGAGGTTCAGTCCATTATCATGGTGTAAAACATGGTAGCGTGAAGCCGGCCAGTGGTGGCACACACTTTTAATCACAGCAGTGAACTGTGTTTGTTTCTTTGTTTGAGACAAGTTTTTTTGTGTAGTTTGGAGCCTGTCCTGGAACTTGCTCTGTAAACCATACTGGCATCAAACTCACAGAGTTCATCCTGAGTACTGGGATTAAAGGTTTGCGCCTCTATCACCCGGTTTGAACTGTGTCTTACTCTGCACACCTCCCCAGTGACACACTTTCTCCAATAAGGCCACTCCCACTCCAACAAGGCCACACCTCCTAATAATACCACTCTCCATAGGGGTCATATTTATTCAAACCAGCACACAGAGGTTCCCACTGACCTAGAGTTGCTAAGTGGGGAGGCTGGCTTCTTTTACTGTGAGGATCATGGGGATTAAACTCAAGCTGTCTGACTTGGCAGCAAGCACCTTTAGTAGCTGAGCCGTCTCACTGGCTCTAGGTTTGTATTTGAGACAGTTTCATGTGTTCTTGGGTAGCTTTTGTATAGCTGAGGATGACCTTTCTCTGAATGTTGAATGCTGGGATTACATGGGTAAGATACTGTTTCTTAATTTTGTGGTATTTGTCCCCTGGTCTTACAGTATTAAATGACTTACCTATTTCCATATGTATCTTATAATCTAGATTTCAACTGAAAGTCATTAAATTTAATTTAGATTTGATGGGAATTGAGTGGTTTCAGCTGGATTCTTCTATTCTGATTTAATGTTCCTGTTTTGTTTTGTTTTGTTTTGTTTTGTTTTGTTTTAGACAAGGTCTTGCTATGTAATCCTGGCTGGCCTGGCCTGGGTTTTCTGGCAGTTCGCCTGCTTCTGACTCCTAAATTCTATTATAACAGATATCTGCCAACACCCAATTTTTATCTATCTCTCTTTCCTCTATCTATCTACCTGCATTTATTTATTTATTTTCAGGATGGTGTCTTATTCTATAACTCAACCTTGCCTGACATCACTCTGTAGCCCAGGATGGCCTCCAATTTAAAGTAGTCCTCCTGTCTCATCCTCGGTTGCAATTACAAGTGTGAGCCGCGGTGTCTTATTGGGTGGTTCATCTGTTGATAGTGTTATTTTGATTGTCCTTCTCTGCTTATTTGTTAGATCTCCAACCCCACCACGTGCAGATTTAAACCTAGGGTCCCCTGCAGGAAGATGGTGTATAGCAGTAGAGCTGTAATCTCTAGTCCAAGCTGGGATTCTTTAATGAGCACCTTTTAAGCTGAGAGATTGGTGGTGTATACACCTTTAATCATTGTAATTGGAGATTGAGGCAGGAGGATTGTTGCAAGTTTGGGCCAAATGAGAGCCCTGTTTTTAAAAAGTAAACAAATAAAGCCACATTCCCTCCCCTTGGTGATGAAAAAACACATTGCTTAAAATGAAACATAATTGGTACTAAGGAAAAAAGAAGTGGTTTAGGGGGTGGCATCCCAGTTCTATAAATAACCCTGAGAATTTTGAGGGGTTGGAGAGGTGGCTCAGCAGTTAAGAGAGCACTTGCTGCCCTTCCGCAGGACCTGAAATTGGTTCCCTATACCCATGGGTGGCTCAACCACCTGCAACTCCAGCCTCAGAATCTGATGTCATCGACTGGCCTTTGAGGCTAAACACACACACACATCTTTGAGAAAAGTAATTATTCTGTAATAATGGAAGATTTGTTCATCCATAATTTAAAGTTTTCTTAGACACCTTTAGATAGAAAGGTTTGTTCTAGAAAATAGTCTGTCACCACCCAAGGGGAGTTCTCTTTCAACTGCTCATTGTTGTGTTTCATTTCAGGAATACATGTATTTTCTTTTTAATTTAAATAAGAGTGTGTTAATTCACCTTTCCAAGTGTTTTTTTGGTAGTTTTTTTACAGTTCATATTATCATTGTTACTTTTTAAAACAATATTTTTATTATATTTAATCATTTAGTTATTTAGTAATGCTTTTAGGAAGATGTCAGGCTTTAGATATCCTGTAGCCTACGTATTCATACCTTAGTGCGATGAAATACCTATTTATTTCCAACATACTTACATATCTAATTTGTATAGAGTAGGTGTTCTGTTAATGCTTTGTTTCAAATATGGTGATTCCTTATAGAATGTAATGAAAAGTGTGTCTTTGGGTGCTTCCTCTTGATGAACCAAGGGCTTTTGAGATGACTCAGTAGGCAAGGGTGGTTGCCACCAAGCCTAAGGACCCGAGTTCATGCTCAGGAGCCACAGGTCGGAGAGAATGATTTTCTCAGGTTGTTCTCTGACACCCTACATGTGCCATGTCCCCCATAAATGAATTAAATAATAAATGTAAAAAAGTTAATCCTTCCAGAATGGCTCAACTAGTTACTACTGAGTTTTCTCATAAGATCTTTTAATTTGTTCTTTAACAACTTTGTATGTGTATACAATGTATCCTGATTTTATCCAGCCTAAATCTTCCTTCCCTCTACCCTGTACCTCCTGACTGACCCCCTCCCATGCTTGAGTCTAACTCCCCAAATCCAGTTGTGCTGCTTCCATGCTCAGGTGAGAGGCTATCCACCAGAGCCTGAGTAACCTACCACCAACCACACCCCCTTCCCAGTAGCTCCTTAGTTATGGGCGGAGCCTTTCAGCTCCTCCTTTATCCACACCGGAATGTTCACTGGCTGATTTCTGTGGAGGTCGTATGCAGGTAAGGTTAGCTGCTGTGTGCAATGACTATGTCATGCCCAGTAAATAACTATTCATAGCACTTTCTCTTCCAGCTCTTGCATTTTGCTTCCTCCTCCAGTATGTTCCGTCAGGAGGCTGTGGAGCCTTGATAGAAGTGTCCCATGCAGGGCTGAACATAGTCACTTTTTTCTCAGCACTTTGGCCAATTATGAGTCTCTTCATTGACTGCTGCCTACTGCAAAAACAAGCTTTTCTGGCCATGAGTATAAACATAGATATTTAGAAGGCAGTTTGACAACATGTCCATTTAATACAATAGGTTTGCTCCCCCCTATATCCTGTGACCTCCCAAGTCATTTACAGTACCAGGCATGAATTCCCTCCTGTGGAGGGTTCAGGTCTCCTCAGACGCAGTTTGCCACTATTGTGTCGGATGGCATGTATTGTCTGGCAGGTCAGTATTGTTCCATGTGGAGTCAACTTCGGGTGAGTCCATTGTGATTTTCCTATCCACTGACACTATGAAAGCTCACCATCAGAAAGGAAGTTTCCCAGTCACTTCCTGTTTGGTCTCCGTCCTGCAACCAAAGTGTGTTGCATCTTCAGTAATAGGGTCTTAACATCCGGTTATGGGGGCAAGTAAGAGAAACACCAATAGACTTTGGGGCCTCCCTGACTATTAGCTTGTAGGAGGGTAACCTCTGCCTGGCACTGAGATTTTCTCTTAATAACCCATGTCTTCTGGGGGAAGCATTATCCTTCTATTCAGGGTACCGATGTTCGAATGCCTTAAATATTCTTAACAAATTACATATTACACACACACACACACACACACACACACCCTGTTCTTTGATAATTTAGATAATTTTGACTACATCCAATCTCTTTCCCTACTCACCCAATTTTGTGTCCTCTTTGTTTGTTTGTTTGTTTTTAACTCATCAAGTCCACTTTTGCTCCCTGTAAACTTTTGGGTTTGGGGCTAGCTGCTGGGAAGCACAGGAGCTATAACCTTAAATCTGAGTCTTCCTCTCCTAGCAGCTGTCAATCATCATTACCACTTCAGCCAGGGGAAGGACTTAATGCTTATCTCCCTTTTCCATGCTGGGCTGGCTTGGCTTGTGTAGGCCGGTGTATTCTTTTACAATTAGTAGGTGATCATGTGTGCAGCTGCTTTATTCTATCTGGAAAATACTATTTCCTTGTAGCCACCTGCACCCTTTGCACAGTGATCCCTGAACCTTGAGAAGACTAGGTATGATGTAGATGGACCATCTTGGGCTGAGCATCCTTAGTCTCTTACCCTCTGTACCTTGATCACCTGTGGGTTAGTGTTAATCATTGTTTACCACAGGAAGAACCTTCTTTGATGAGGGTTGAGATATAAACTCATTAAAAGACAGTTTAACACTGTCAGTTCAGCGGAAGAATAGTAGATCCTCTAGGGGCTATGTCATATTCAGCCACAGGTTCTTTGCCCTGATAAGGGTTTCCTCTTGTGGACTGGGCCTTAAACCCAGTTAGAAAGTGTTTCATTCTCATCTCACTGAATAGCCCCGGCTGGCCTGGAACTCAGAGACCTGCATGCTTCTGCTTTCCAAGTGTTCCACCACCCACAGTACATGATATATTTGTAATTAGCATACAAAGTAGTTGGGTTCTATGAGACTTTATGTTTTAAAATACATCCTTACTGTTGGTTAGCAAACCTTCCACCCCTTCCTTCACCTCATTTCATTGTCCATCCCCACATAGACCTTTAACTCCCACTTTCCCTCTATTTCCATGTCATGTATGTTCTGTGCTCTCCTCTTTCCTTTCAGGGCCGTGTCCCCTCCCTCTTCGGGACCCTTTTTGGCTTCCTGAACCTCCACAGACACTCCAGACTAATTGTAGAAATCTTACAGATCTGAAGCAGAATTATGTATGAAAGAAAACATGTGTTTGTTTTCCTGCGCTTGAGTTATGCCACTAACATATTTTTTGATTTCATCCATTTTCCTGAAAATTTCATAAGTTCACTTTTCTTTATAGTTGAGTAAAATTCTACTGTGTATATATCACATTTTCATTATCTGATGATCGTCACATGTGTTCTTAGCAAATAGTAGAAAAGTTAAGCAATTTACATGGCATAGAGTGCTTAATTTTACAAAGTCAAAATTTAAAAATGCTGAGTTATTTATTTCCTAGACAAGTAAGTGTAGTAGCTGTTGCAAGGCTGTAGTATCAGTATGTGCACATTCTGCAAATGTAAATAGTACATTTATTTCCTTTATGTAATATATATTTTTTTTAAATTTTGGATAGACAATTGGTATTTCATCTGAAGAAAAGTTTGTTATTACAACTACGAGCAGGAAAGAAATTACCCGTGATAATTTTGGTAAGTAAGCAATGTCCATTTGTATTTATTTCCTGTGTAGATAGAGCAGTAGCTGTGCATCACCATCTGTCCAAAGGATTGATATCTGGAGGACTTTGTTCTCAAGGGATCACTTTTTCCTGCTCTCAGTTGGGTCCAGGAGAAATCAAGCCGTACCACTTAGCTTTATTTGGACAACCAAAAACTGAGCTCTTAGCAAACTTGAATTCTTTCATTATTTTTTAAATCCTTTATTTTTTAAGTTTCCATAACTGCTGGATTGCATGCTCTTTCCTCTCTATCATAGGATTTTCATACATTAGTAACCCCAAGTGCCCTGGACCTACCGTCTCCTGAGTAATCCCACCTGGGGATTACAGGTGGACTCCACCATGCCTAGGTTGATTGCTTTTCTTTTTAACAAGGTGTGCTTTTATTTTTAATTTTGTGTATGTATCCGTGTCTGTGTGTGGATATAGACATGTGAGTGTAGGTGTGTACGGAGTCCAGAAGAGGGTGTTAGATCTGTTAGAGCTGGAGTTGCAGGTGTTTGTGTCTCCTAACATGGGCGCTGAGAACTCATCTGGGAAGAGCAGCAAGTGTTCTTAATTGCTGAGCTATCTCTGCAGTCCTTTTTTCTTTCTCCTGAAAGGAAACAGGAATTCTCCCTTCCTGTTGATACCACACTAATGCAAATCCTCATCTGATGGTCATGTGATAATTTAACTTATTGGGAATTAAGTGTTGGGACTGAAGACACGGGTCAGTGGTTAAGGGCACTTGCTGCTCTTTCAGAGGACACAGGTTCAGTTCTCAGTACTCATGTGTTAGTTTTACAACCATTCCTTACTCTACTTCTAGGGGATTTGATGCCTTCTGACCTCCACATGCATTAGCAAAGCCGTTGGTGCACAGGCATGCATGCCAGCAAAACACTCAATACACATAAAATAAATCTTTATTTTATTTTATTGGGCTTTTGGAGATAGGGTTTCTCTGTGTAACAGCCCTAGCTGTCCTGGAATTCACTTTGTAGACCAGAACAGAGTGGCTACAAACTTGTAGAGATTCACCTGCCTCTGCCTCTTAGTGCTATGATTAAAGGTATTGTGCTACAGCAGGGCGGTGGTGGCGCATGCCTCTAATCCCAGCACTCTGGAGGCAGAGGCAGGTGGATCTTTGAGTTTGAGGACAGTCAGAGTGGTTACACTGAGAAACCCTGTCTCAACAAACAAAAGTGTGTGCCACCACACCCAGCTATAAAAAATGAACCTGGAAGAAAAAGAAAGGAAGGAAGGAAGGAAAAAAGGAAAGAAGGAAAAGAAAGAAAAGAATTGAGTGCTTAAAATTGTATGCAAGTAGTGGTGACTCACGCCTTAATCCCTGCACTTGGGAGGCAGAGATAGGCAGATATCTATGAGTTTGAAGACAGCCTGGTCTGTAGAGCTAGTTCCAGGACAGCCAGGTTTACACAAGGAAACCCAGTCTTCAAAACAAAACCAAGCAGAACACCCTGGGTATATGGTACATGCCTATAACCTGAGCTGGGATGTAGAGGCAGAAGAATAAGGAATTCAAGACCAGCTTGGGCTACATGAAACTCCGTATCTCAAAAATACCGAGGTTTCTGACTTTTCATCTTGTGAGGACACAGAAGACTCCACTTATGAAGAAACAGGCCTTCACTAGGCACCAGTCTTGGGCTTTCCAAAATTTACCAATTTGTGAGATGTAAACTTGTATTTCTGTATTTTTAAATATTTTCTGACTTATACTTCTTTATTTAAACATGTGTGTATTAATGCAGAGGTCAGAGGATAACTTTGGCAATAGTGTTTCTCCTGCAGTGTGGGTCCCAGAGATTGAACTCAGGTTGTCAGATTTGCTCAGCTGGCACCTTTACCCATTGAACAATCATGCTGGCTCAGCCTGTAATGGTTTTTAAAAAAAACTGAAAATAAAAAAGAAATGCTTTTCAGCTGCCATGGTAGTTTATACCTATAATCATGCCACTCAGGAAATTTAGGTGCTTTATAGTGAGTCTGAGGGAAGCTCAGACTCCAGTGTGATCCTGTTTCAACAGACAGATGATATTGGACATGGTGATGTACACTTGTAAAGCAGGAGAATCTCCCCAAGTTCAAGGTCATCTGCGTAGTGAATTCCAGGCCAGCCAGGACTTCCCAGTTTCCAATAAAGAAATAAACATTTCAAAGCAACACACAATTCTACACTTTTTTTTTAAAGATTTATTTATTTATTAAGCATACAATGTACTGCTGGCAAGGAAGGTACCAGGTCTCATTACAGATGGTTGTGAGCCACCATGTGGTTGCTGGGAATTGAACTCGGGACCTCTGGAAGAGCAGCCAGTGCTCTTACCCTCTGAGCCATCTCTCCAGCCCCAATTCTACACTTTTAATCCTAGCATTTAGGAGACTGAGGCAGGCAGGAAGGTAAGTTTGAGGCCAGCCAGAGATGAGACCCTGACATTTTGAAAAACAAAACAAACCAACCAGACAAACAAAAACAAAGGACCAAAAACACTTACCTCGAAAGCCTGAAAACCTGAGATAGATCCCACAGTGGAAGAGAACTAACTTCAGAAAGACATCCTCAGACTTCTCCTGCCCTCACCCTTCCCCCAGGCAGGGTTTCTCAGTAGCTATGGAGCCAGCTCTGGAACTCACTCTGTAGACCAGGCTGGCCTCATAGACATCCACCTGCCTCTGCCTCCCGAGTGCTGGGATTAAAGTGTGTACCACCACCACCCGGCTGTCTTCAGACCTACATGTGTACTGGGACATGCATTTGCCCATATTTGTGCTCATGTGCACACATACACATTAATAACAACAACAAAATAAATTTAGATATTTATTTGAGTATTTTAGAACTGTGGAAATGTTTATGCCTGTTCTATTGATGCTTTTTGTATTCACAACTGGAATGTGTTAGTAGAGCCATTGACAGTTTACCTGTACTGTTAAGTGCATTTCATAGATGAAATAAGTGTATTCAGAATAAATTCATTGCGTTTCTGATCTACCCTAGCAGCTAACAGTTGTAACTCTCAATTACAGATGAAGCTGTTAAAGACGGAGTCACTCTATACCTGCTACAGTCAGTTGACCAATCGCTATTAACAGCAACAAAAGAAAGAATTGACTTCCTGCCTCACTATGACACTCTGGTTAAAAGTGGCATGTATGAATATTATGCAAGTGAAGGACAGAATCCTTTGCGTAAGTAATTTGTACAATTTTTGATTTTTTAAAAATTTTTATGTATTTTTATTCTGTATACATTGATGTTTTTCTTGGGTTTTTGGTCCTCCGGAACTGGAGTTATAGACAGTTGTGAGCTCCCAGGTGTGTACTGCGCATTGAACCCAGGTTCTCTGAGAGAGCAGTCAGTGCTCTTAACCACTGAGCCCCTGCAGCCTGTGCTATAGGAGCACAGAGATTACAGGTGTGCGCATTAGTGCACACCCGGCTTTTACGTGGGTTCTGGGGATCCAAAGTTATTAAGCTTGCACAGGAGATGATTTACCCGTTGAGCCCTCTCTCCAGCACAGAAGTCAACTTTAATTAAAAATAAAGTAAAAATTGAGCCCATTAATAGAGCTGGATGCACTTTATCTTGCAGTTAAGCATCTTCCTGTCTTGCTGTAAACCGCCTCCAGATATGAAAATACCCTTTACCTTCCATTTATTTATTTGTATTTAGTAACTGTGGATTAAATCCAGAGCCTTGCACATAATAAGATAAACATTCTATTGCTGAGTTATAATCAGTTCTTACTTTGTAAATTTACACAGATAAAATATAAAAAATAGATGTCTTTAATCTTTTTCTAAACCTTTTATAGCCTTACTGGTTTATCCTTACAGACTATATGAGATGGTTTACCAGAACTTCTTCCTAGACTCTGTCAAAGTACTTTATGCTATTAATGTGTTCGTTATAAATCATATTAAAATTATTTATTTGTAATGTACATTGGGTTTTGCCTGCATGTCTGTGTGAGGATGCCAGATCCCCTGAAACTGCAGTTACAGATAGTTGTGAACTGCCATGTGGGTGCTAGGAATTGAACTCAGGTCCTTTGGAAGAGCAGCCAGTACTGTTAATAGACTGAGCCATCTTTCCAGCCCCAAATTCTTTTTTCTTAAATGTGTTTTATTGTTAGAAATTAAAAAATTAGAGATAAGTGAATAGAATATGAAAATAACCATATTGCTACGATCTGAATATAATCATCACTAACACTTTGGTGCTTATCATTTCAGAACTTTTCCTATTAGTTGATTTTTTGTTGTTTTGTTTTACCATACAGGGTTTCACTGTGTAGTCCTGACTGTCCTGGAACTTACTCTGTAGACCAGGCTGACCTCAAACTCACAAAGTTCCTCCCGACTCTTACTCCTGAGTGCTGGAATTAAAGGCATATGATAACACATCCAGCTTAAACTTTAAAGATTTATTTTTATTTTAAATTATGTATATACCCGTGCCTTTGCTATTTGATCTCTTTGCTCATTTTACTCTATAGCACGTGCTACTTTGTAATAGGCTGTAGAATTTATCTACCTACTGTCTCAATTGCTTTTCTGTTGCTGTAAAGAGACACCATGGCTGGCCAAGACCACTTAAAAAGAAAGCATTTAAGTTGGGGCTAAGAGTTCCAGAGGGTGTGGAACAGGCAGACATGGTGCTGGAGCAGTAGCCGATAGTTTATATCTAACCCTCAAATTGGAGGTGGGAAGAAGCTGAATGGAATGGTATGGGCCTTTGAAACTTTAGAGTACCTCCTTCAACAGGGTCACACCTCCTCGTCCTTTTTCAAATAGTTCCACCGACTGGGGAGGGATCAAGTCTGTAGTGGCTGTTATTATTCAAACCACCATATTTGCTGTAATCATTTATTTTCTCTCTCTTTTCTCTTCTGTTTTTAGCCCCCTTTGTTTTTAAGGCAGGATTTCACTTTGTAGCAGAACCCCCCCAGATCCCCTGCTGTGTAGACCAATCTGACCTCAAACTCATAGAGATCCACCTGTTTCTGTATCCCGAGTGCTGGGATAAAGATTGGCACCACCACATCCGACTGTGATTATGTTATTTTCTGTTTAATTTTAAATTTTATATATTTATTTATTTAGGGTTTCTCTATGTGGCCAGGCTGTTGACCAGGCTGAGCTTGAACTCACAGAGATCCACCTGCCTCTGCCTCCTGAGTGCTGAGAATGAAGGTGTAATTATAGTTTTTAAACTTTACATTTATTTATTTACTTGTAGGTGTGAGGGCATATGTACAGAGGTGCGCGTGTGTGCATGTGGAGATCAGAGGGCAGCTCATAGGAGCTGCTTCTCTCCTACCATGTGAGCCTAGCGACGGAACCCGGGTAGTCAGGCTTGATGACATGCACCTTTATGTAATGAGCTGTCTACCTGTCCATGATTGCATTTTATTTCCCATCTCCCTGTGAAATGTTGAACTCATAGGAATAGAATCTTTGCATTATGCAGTCCCTAGAGCAGTGCCTGGCAGATGAGAGGTGCTTAAATGTGTGAATTCTGAGTCAACTTTAAATAACTTCTTTGGGGATAAATTTCTGAATATTTACTGTGTACTCAACAAATACATTCATTGTAAAAACTGTCAATGTAAGCTTAGTTACTAGTGTACAGATTCACTGCACCGGTTTGCAGCTATGCTATGCTGACATCAATATGTGGAGAATCTCTGCTGAAACTCTGGTTTTGACTTCTATAACTCTGCAGTATGTCCCAAGATCTTTTCTTTCTTTCCTTTGCTTCCGGTTCCTCCTTGCTTTGTTGCAGCCATGTCTTCAAGTCATGTTCATCATTTCTTTTATATGTTTTCTTTGAGTAGACTGATCTGATTTTCATTGTATGTATGTCGGTGAAACAAAAGCTTTACCTCTGACTTTTTAGCCTCTTCGTCATTAAGGAAAGTGTCTGTTCTTGCTTCCTATGTAACGTTGCTATTAGTTGAATTTGATAGAGTAAGCATTGCATTTAAATTGTATATATTTCTAGAGGCAGAAATTCAAACTTGTCTCAGTGTTCCATTTCCCTTTCCTTTTGTGGAGGTGGGATGGTGAGAGGAGGTGTGGTATTTTGAGACAGGGTTTCTTCTGTGTAGCCTTGACTGTCCTGGAACTAGGACCAGGCTAGCCACAAACTTACAGAGATCCAGTTGCCTTTGCCTCCCAAGTGCTGGGATTAAAGGTGTGTGCCACCACCTGGACCTTTTTCCTTTTTAAAATTAAGTTCTGTACTTTTTTCTTTCTTATGTCTTTATTTCCTAGTTATTGTTGTCAGAAGCCTGATCCATATGTATACTTAATTTGTGGTAAATTTGCTTACCAATCTGGTTGTCACTTAAATACTTAGAGCACTTGCCAGAGAGCTATTATGTGGGTCAGTGAGTTTTAGTTGGGTTAAATTTCTGTGAAATGAAGATAAAATTTGGTATAACCATCCTTCCTTTCTCTTTCTGTTTTATATTTTGAGATGGGTCTCACTGTGTAGCCCAGGATTGCTCCCAAACTCAAATTCTTCTTGCTTCAGTCTTCCAAGTTCTTAGATAACAGGCATGTATTGTTTCTTTTTCTTCTTTACTTCTTTTGTTTGTTTGTTTGTTTTTTTCCAAGTCTGGTTTTCTTGTGTATCCCTGGCTGTCCTCAAACTCGGAGAGCTGCTGAGTGCTGGGATTAAAGGTGTGCTCTGCCACCACCCTGTGTATTGTTTCTTTTTAGAGAAATAAAAGTGAGGAATGGTTGAATGGTTGCTTTTTAGGGAGGAGAATATAAAATAGTGCTGCCAATAATGAATTGAATGTAAAGTTGGCAGTGTGCCGGGAATCAGTAGCATGGACACATGTCTTGCCACTTGTATGGATTTTCTGGAAGAGGTGTGAACAGACACAACCAAAGAAACCATCCCAACGTAGTCTAGCTTAGCAAAGCCCTGTGACTTTATTATGGTTGCTTATAGGAGCATGAGTGATGTCACTAAGAAGCCCACTTTGCATGGCGATTGAAAGCTGTTATCTTGCAGCTCCTTGTGCAACTTAGAGATAGCTCAGCTCAACTGCCTATTGCTTTTATAACGTTGGAGATAACTCTGGGGAATCGTGTAAAATTCTGGGCCTAGTTTGTTTTTTGTTTGTTAATTGTTTTTTTGAGACAGAATCTCACTTTGTAGCTCTGGCTGGCTTAAAACTCACTATGTAGACCAGGATGGCCTCACATTGACACAAATCTCCCTGTTTCTGCCCTGAGTCCTGGGATTAAAGATGTGTGCCACCATGCCTGGCTTGGGCCTATTGAGTCTAGAGCCTTGTCAGTTTTACTTCCTAGGTCTTGAGGGTTTGTAGGAGGGAATGTTTTAATTTGGAGAAAATAGTGAAAGCATTATGTAACACATTGTTTTTGGTTTTGTTTGTATAGTAAAAATATAAAATTCTTTCTGTTACTATGATGAAATACCTGGCAAAAAATAATTTAAGGAAGAGCGTGTTTGTCCTTGTTTTCAGTTTTACATTTCATCACAGACAAAAAGACATAGCAGGAACAGGAAGCAGGCTGGTCCCTGTCTTCCCCGTCAGAAAGCAGAGAAGGCTGAATGTTCATACTCACCTAGTGTCTTAGTTTGTTGCAGTTCTGATAAACACTATAACCTGAATCAACTTTAGGGAGAAGAGGATTGATTTTTATCTTTAGCTTCCAGGTCAAAATCCATTGAGAGAAGTCGGGCCAGGAATTCAAGCAGAACTCAAGGAGAAACCATGAAGAAATGGTGCTGACTGACTGACTCTCTGGCTTTCTCACTGGCTCCTTCTGCTACCATCTACCTAGAGATGGAGTCACCTTAGGGGCTGGGTCCTCCCACATCAGTCACAATAAAGACAATGTCTCACAGGCCACTCTCATGGGGCAGGTCCTCTAGTAAGGCTTCCTCTTCCTGACTTCTTTAGATTGTGCCAGGTTGACAATAAAAACTAGCATACCTGGCTTTATCCATTTTATTCAACCTGGCCGCTAGGGTGGGTCTTTTTACTTAATTAACTTAATCTTAAAAAAAAAAATGCACTCACAGATAGATATTCCCACAGTATCCAAACTGATTCTAGATCTTGCGGAACTGATGATTTAAACCATCATAGGAGCTGTGGTTGGGAGTGCAAGTTCTCTTTGAACCCTGGCAGTTTTTCTGCCTCAGCCTCTGGTGTGCTCACATCCCAGGTGCCTTAGTTCCTTTTCTGTTGCTGCAACAAATCACCATGGCCAAGGCATTCATTGGGCTTATGATTTCAGAGGGGTAGCATTTTTGATGGCAGTGTGAGGGCCCAAAAGTGGGCAGCTGAGAGCTTACACCTTGATCTTCAGACATGAAGCAGAGGGCATGCTGCTGTAGCAGGAGACTGCTTGTTCGTTCCCGGCCACCCAGCTCCTGAAATAATCACTCAGAAACTATATTATTTTTTTTAATTTATTTATTCATTTATTATGTATACAATATCCTGTCTGCATGTATGCCTGAAGGCCAGAAGAGGGCACCAGACCTCATTACAGATGGTTGTGAGCCACCATGTGGTTGCTGGGAATTGAACTCAGGACCTTTGGAAGAGCAGGCAATGCTCTTAACCACTGAGCCATCTCTCCAGCCCCAGAAACTATGCCTGGCCAATAGCTTAAGCATATTTCTAGCTCATTCTTCTCTCTTAAATTCACCCATTTCTTTCCTTTTTTAAAATTGATTTTATTGAGCTAAACATTTTTTTTCTGCTCCCCTCCCTAAAGTAACCCATTTCTATTATTTTATATTTTACCAAGAGGTTTGTGGCCTACTGGCAGGGTTCTAACTGGCAGCTCACAACTTTCCCCTCTGGTGGCTACATGGCTTCTCACTGACTCTGCCTTCTTTCTCCCAGCATTCAGTTTTCCTCGCCTATCTATGTTCTGCCCTGCTATAGGCTCAAGCTAGCTTTCTTTATTAACCAGTGATATTCAATGCATAGCATCCCACATCACGCTGGGAATGACAGGAGTCTTTTCAGACCTCATACCCTACCTCCAGTGCCATCTCCACAAGGCCACACCTCATAATCCTTTCCAAACAGTTCCACCAACTGTAGACCAAGCAAGCATTCAAACACAGAAGCCTATGGGTGACATTCATATTGCCACAACTGGCTGACATTTAACATGGTACATTAGTCTTTAGAATTCTGTAACCGTGTGTGTGTGTACACGTGCATGTTCTCACTGATTATAGGCTGGTTTTGGACACACTTTGTAACCCAGGCAGACCTTGAATTTATAATCCCCTTGTCTTAGCTTCCTGGTAAAGACTACAGGCCTTTCTCCACTAGACTAGCTTCTCAAATGAGCCCTTTTCCCTTTTATTTGGGGGTGGGGTGGATTGAAATAGAGTTTCTTTGTGTAGCTTTGGAGCCTGTCACTCTGTAGACCAGGTTGGTCTTGAATTCACAGAGATCTGGCTGCCTCTGCCTCCCAAATGCTGGTATTAAAAGCATGGGCCACCACCGCCCAGCTTAAACCAGCACCTTTTCACTGCTGCTGGTTTGATACAAGGATTTATTGGGTTGCTCAGATTAGTGCCTAATCTTTTTATGCTTGTAGTGGTTGTGATGAAACTTTTTATTATGCATAACATTAGACTCAGGGTGATACTTAATTCTTGCAGCTCTTTGGGAAATAAACAGTGGTTGCTTGAGCGTTCCTTTTACTGGAATGTTTATATAAACTGTTTGGGATGAAAGGGTTAAATGGTGTTTTCTCAATCTGTTCCAGCATTTGCTCTCGCAGAATTAATTGACAATTCATTGTCAGCCACTTCTCACAACGTTGGTGTTAGAAGAATCCAGATCAAATTGGTAAGAAAATTATGCATAAAGAATTGTTTTTTAGTAGTACATTGGAAAAATTAGAAATAAAATTTAGAACTAATTATCTGATGTCTTGTTATAATTTTTATAGTTTCTTTTATGTAAGTGCTTGTTTACATATGTATATATGTACTTATGTTTTATAATTTCTTTTGTAACACTGCAGTTATAAATACGACATGAATATTTTCCGATATTAATGCAGAGGGTTTTGTTAGCTACAATGTTAGTTATGGAGTCTGTCTTCTTTTTCTTTCTGCATTTTGCCATGAGAAGCAATGTGGGAATAGTGTATATTTATATATGCCTTGATTCTTTCCTTAAGTTTACTTCTAAGACATGGTATTTCTAGGTTAAAAACATTAAGAAATCTAGGGTTTTTGCTAGATATAACTCAGTGCTTTAAGAGAGTTGTAATTTTTATACTTATACCAGTGATATCAGTGATCCTTTGAATTTCATACTCAACCTCATGTTTTAAGTATTGATTGGCATTTCCTGTCTCTTGATTTCGTAGCTTTTTGATGAAACTCAAGGAAAACCTGCCGTTGCAGTGATAGATAATGGGAGAGGAATGACCTCCAAACAACTTAACAACTGGGCTGTGTACAGGTTATCAAAGTTTACAAGACAAGGTGACTTTGAAAGGTTAGCAAAACCATGCTGTTTCCTTTTTAGTGATGTCTGGGTGCCCTTAGTTATAGAGGATTTATTAGAGAGCTTGTTTCTATTATGGGGCTTTGTGATAAATACTCCAGAACAGAACACTGTGCTTTTCTCCTGAACAGTTTTGTATTTCCTGAGGTCTGTGAGAGTTATATTAACACACTGAACACTGTTAGGACAGCAGAGTTATATTAACACACTGAACACTGTTAGGACAGCAGAGTTATATTAACACACTGAACACTGTTAGGACAGCAGAGTTATATTAACACACTGAACACTGTTAGGACAGCAGAGTTATATTAACACACTGAACACTGTTAGGACAGCAGAGTTATATTAACACACTGAATACTGTTAGGACAGCAGAGTTATATTAACACACTGAACACTGTTAGGACAGCAGAGTTATATTAACACACTGAACACTGTTAGGACAGTAGAGTTATATTAACACACTGAACACTGTTAGGACAGCAGAGTTATATTAACACACTGAATACTGTTAAAACAGCAGAGTTATATTAACACACTGAACACTGGTAGGACAGTAGAGTTATATTAACACACTGAACACTGTTAGGACAGTAGAGTTATATTAACACACTGAATACTGTTAGGACAGTAGAGTTATATTAACACACTGAACACTGTTAGGACAGCAGAGTGGTCGTGTCATACTTCTTGAAAATGTCTATAATTACATGTGAGTCACTAGTATTCTGTATTTTTACTTTGAGGCTCAGTTTTTCAGATTTTCACAGCTAATTCGGAATAGAATCCATGTTTGTATCAGAACATGCTTGTAGACAGTGCTTTCAGCACAGGAAAGCTGGGCATGGCAGCTCGGCTGGTAATCCATCTTAGCCTTCTTGGGATTTCATCATATGAGCAAAGATTTTCAGTGACTCGCCTCATTTTGTGGCGTGGGCAGTGAATCCAGGATGTGGTGCATGCTAGGCAGGGGCCCGACACTGAGTGGCACCTCGGTCCTCCAGCCCTGTGTGACAGATAATGGAGAGAACAGACTATAGTGTCCTTTGATTGGTCTGGTTTGCCTGGCCATTTATTGTTGGGCACTTTACCTCTCTGTATGTCACGTTACGTACTTAGAAAATGTGCACAGTCTCTCAAGGTTTTGTGGAAACTGAGCTATTGTTCTGATATGAAAACGTAAAATTTTGAGATAGTGCCTGTCATACAGTAAGCATTTAATAGCCACGAGCTGTTATTTTAGTTATTTCTTACTCCTGGTATAGCACTTATCTATAATCATTCTTTTCTGATATTTTCATGAATATATGACACTTAAAAGAGTGTTTAAAAAGCCGATGTGAAGTGGCATGGTGGTGCATACCTTCACTCCCAACACTCTGTGGCAGAGAAGGTGGATCTCTGTTGAGGCTAGCCTGATCTGCAGAGCAAGTTCCAGGACAGCCAGGGCTACACAGAGAAACCGGGCCTCGGAAAAGAGGGAAAAATATGTCAACACAAACTTAAACACTTAGATGAAAACACTATGCTTTATAGTCTGAGGACAGGATTCTGTATCTGCTTGGCATAAACAAAAAGATAAAGGAAGTTGACAATAAACTTGGGGAAGGGATCCAGAAAATTAACTTTCCGCCTTTCTGATAGAGTTAACTGGTCCATCCTATAGCTTACTAAAATTAAACCTTCACTGGACTCAAAGGATACAGAGTTTTCTCTACACCATAACCAGTTTTTTTTAACAACTTAAAAGTTAAATTTCTATTTTTGGTAAAAGTCATCCTTTGCTCAGTTTAATTATGTATGTGGTTATGTGTGTTACATACATGCATGTTTAGTACCTGGAAATAATTTCGGATCCAGTCCTAGTCCGTGACCCACTCCAACTTCTGCAGCAGCATCATGTGTTATCCTTGAGACCATGGCATCCACTTACGTAGATATAATTATTAGTTCTTTTTCTCCTTGCATTTCAGTTTCAGTTTGATGCAAGGGTGATGTTATAAGAGACAGGCTATGGAAAAAAGAAGACCATAGCTTTATAATTTGTTTTATTAAGAAAAACAAATGTTAACTCATGTCATAGTTATAAACATTTTAAATTCTTGATTAGAACTGAAGAAAATGTAATGTTGTCGAATATTAGTTTAAGATGTGTTACATTTGTTTATGCTGGGCAGCATTTGTTTATTAATGCAAAGATGTGCTGCATTCTTGATGTTACATTTGTTTATCTCTGTGAAGCTGTGATACTTTGCCTGTCTAAAACACCTGGTGATGTACAGCATGAGAAAGGGTATGTGGGGCTGGCAGGCAGAGAGAATAAGGGAGATCAAGGAACAAGAAAGGGAAGGAACGAGGAGAAAAGGGGCTAACCACCCAGGCAGACATGGGGTAAGAAGTAAAGAAAGGTATATAGAAATAGAGAATGTAGTGAAGAGGCGAGCAGGCCTGCTTTTCATCCCACCCGGCTCCCACGCGGCTAGCTTGGCCCCAGAATAATTACACGGAAACTGTAATTATTTAACATTTAAACACTGCCTGACCCATTAGTTCTAGCATCTTATTGGCTAATTCTCACATCTTGCTTTAACCCATATTTAGTAATCTGTGTAGCACCACAAGGTGGTAGCTTACTAGGAAAGATCCTAACTTGCATCCGGCTCGGGTTGGAGAATCATGGTGTCTGCCTGACTCTGCTTCTTTCTCCCAGCATTCTGTTCTGTCTACTCCGCCTATCTAAGCTGCTGTTCTATCAAAGGCCAAGGCAGTCTCTTTATTTGACCAATGAAAGTAACACATAGACAGAAGACCCACCTACATCAAGAGAAAGGTAAAACCAGGGGTCAAAAAGTAGATGAGATAACTTAAGTTGAAAAGTTGACTAGCAATAAGCCACACAAAGACTGGGCATTCATAGGAAAGAATAAGCCTCTATGTGTATTTACTTGGTAGCTGGAAGCCGGGCCCCCTAAGAACAAAGAGCCAAAAGAATAAAAACAACCGACCACAGTAAGGTGTCAGAACTGGTGGATGTTTCCCTTGCTTAGCTTAGGTGGTTGGAGAAGAGGCTGTTGTGACATTTGAGTTGAGACTTCTCCAAGAAAGAAGCCAGTTTGCATGTAATTCTAATACTTGTAGATTTAACATGTGCACACCAGCATGTGTGTATGTGTATGTATCTTCAAGTGCCCACTGAGGCCTAAAGAGGGTGTCAGATCCCTTAGAGCTAGAGTTACAGGGTCTGTGAGCTGCGGTGTTGGTGCTGGAGACTGATTCCCTGTATTCTGAGGAGCACCAAGTGTTCTTAACTGCAGAGCCATCTTTCTAGTTCCTAGTACTTCTCAATTCACATTGAAGGAATGAGGATTACCCAGGTAACCTCTGCCATAGTGTGAGACTGTCCAGGTAGGTGAGTGGATGAAGGAAGAAAACCTAACAAAAACAAAGTTGGTTTTGAGCACCGATGTCTGGGGGCCAACTCCAGCTCTAGAGAGATGCCTCTCTATCATATATGTCTGTCATCTGTCTATTTTTCATCTATCTATCTATCCATCCGTCCATCCATCCATCCATACACCTACATTTATTCTAGTGTTTTATTTAGATTCTTTTTCTCTTTTCCATCTATCCAGGCTTCTTCATTCTTTGATAGGTGTTTCTATGTTTTCTTTTTTGTGTGTTTTCATTTTTTGTGTGTGGGGTAGAATTCAATTTTTGTAGAATGGTTGACAATCTTCCTTAGCACTGTTCATTTCCTTAATATTTTATGTGAATATTTTCAAACATGTAAAAGTTGAAATTCTGTAGTAATATATATACCCACATGTGAGTCCTACCATCAATTCTTATTTTATTTTATGTGTATGTGTATGCTTACTATGTATGTGTAGGTACCCATGGGGTCCAGGAGAGTCTGATCCCTTAGAGTTGTAGTTATAGTTAGTTGTGAGTCATGTTCAGTTCCTAATACCTATATATTCATGTAAGAACCTTATATACATATGTATATGCACACACATACATATATACATATATGTATTTTATTTTACACGTATGAGTGTGTTGTCTGTAGGTACGTCAATCCACCATTTGTGCATTACCCTCAGACTCCAGAAGAGGGCATCAGATTCTGGATCTTAGAACTACATCTGATTGTGAGCCACTATGTGGGTTCTGGGAGTCAAACTCAGGTCCTCTCTAAGAAAGCAGCTAGTACTCTTATCTGCCGAGCCATCTCTCCAGTCTTACTAATACATTTTTAACAGGTGGCAGTGGTTCGTTTCAGTTTTTAGTTTTTCTAGGTATGGTCAGCACCTTGCTTTATAACAGTCTAGTCTGGCTTACTGCCGACTTGTCTCTAGTGCACAGAGATGTTTCCTTCTCTTCTGCTCTCACTCGCTTTTGAGGACGAGTCTCACTCTGTAGCCCTAGCTGGCCCGGGACTCGATATATAGACCAGGATGGCTTTGAACTCAGAGAAGTCCACCTGCTTCTTCTTCCCAAGTTGTAGAATTATCCACATATCCGCCAGCTCGGTTTCTTTCTCTGATTTTCAGAAGTTAAACTCTGATGTGTCTAGGCTATGGCTCTTTATCATTTCATTCTCTGGAATTAATTCAAGTTCTTTTATTTGTTAAGTAACTCCTTATTTGGTAAGCATAGCCTATCATTTCTCCAAATACTTTTCTATCTTTTGCAGTTCCTTACATTTTAGGTGCTATGGTAATCTGTAGACTTCAGATGCCTTGTGTTCATCTTCCTTCCTCTTCCACTTTCTGCACTGAAGAGTAAACCTGTAGCTTCACACATACAAGGCAGATTCTGTACTAGTAAACTGCTTTATTCTTCAAACTAAATAAACTCAACTTGTGTATAAGTTTATAGGGTCACTCTGCTACCAATTTAAAGCTGTTCATGATCCATCAACTTCCATGAGTTTTTAGTTATTTCCAAATGCAAATTGTAGATTTTAAAAATTTTTATTGATATATTTACTGGAACACTTATTTTTAAAATGATGTTTATTATGTATACAGTGTTCTGCGTGCATACGTGCCTGCCCATCAAGGGCCACCAGATCTCATCCTACACACCTGTGAGCCACCATGTTGTTGCCAGGAATTGAACTCAGGACCTCTAGAGGAGCAGCCAGTGCTCTTAACATTTGAGCCATCTATTTAGCCACCTTGGTGGATCACTTTTATGGTTTCTGTTATTTGGACATGAAATAGAGGTTTTTAAATTTGTGTTCAGTGAATTATTTCTTTGATAGTATTCATCAGAATGATTTTTAAAATTTTATTTTGTGTTCTTGTACCATGTGCATGCCTGGTGTCCATGGAGAGCAGAAGAGAACTTTAGATCTAGTGGAACTGCAGTTACAGTTGTGAGCCATCTTGTAGGTACTGGGAACTGAACCTCAATCCTGACAGAGCAGCCAGTGCTTTTAACCACTGAGCCATCTTTCCAGTTCTTCTATGATGGTTTTGTCAGCTGCGCTATTTCTTGTTAGGGACTGTATGTCAAAATTTGTTTGGCTTGTAATTTGTTTGTTTTTTTGAGAACTAGAAATTTTAAGTAGCTTGCTATTCTGTATTACCACTGAAGTCTGCTTGCTCACTGAACTTTTGTGATCAGCCGATTTCACATTTCATGCAGTGAAACCCCAAATCTTCCCTTGCTGAGGTTTCTGTGGGTATAATGGAATCCCCTGCCCCAAAGGTCAGTCTTGGCTTTGCTAGGCAAATGCTGTTTCTGAATTGCATCATTAGCCCTAGAATGCGTTTGGCGATTTTGGTTGAGTTTTTGGTAGTAGGTTTAAGGGAGTGTTTTATTATATATATATATATTATATTATATATATATATATCCCATGCTGTCCTCTAACTCAGGATGTTCCTACCTCTCTCTCTTAAGTAGATTGTTTAAAGACTGACTAATACAATGTTTTCTTTTAGTGATCATTCAGGGTATGTTCGGCCAGTACCAGTACCACGCAGCTTGAACAGTGATATTTCCTATTTTGGTGTTGGAGGCAAACAGGCTGTTTTCTTTGTTGGACAGTCAGCCAGAGTAAGTGAATTATTTTTTTTTTTTAGTAAAAACCGATGAAGTATTTTGGGATTGACAAATCTCACTAGTAAGGGGTTAATGTATCTTTTCAATTGTTGGACAGATGATAAGCAAGCCTGCAGACTCCCAGGATGTTCATGAGCTTGTGCTTTCTAAAGAAGACTTTGAGAAAAAGGAAAAGAATAAAGAGGCAATATATAGTGGATACATTAGAAACAGAAAGGTACAGTACATTTTTACAGCTCACAATTAATTACACATATATTCTTTTGATCACATAATGGGACAGAATGTTTTTCTGATTTTAAAGACTTGACTTATAGTTTTATATTTTACTTTGGAAAGTAGCAAAATGATCATTAGTGGTGATTTTTTTTTTTTTTTTTTGCTAAAACTTTCCACATAAGTTAACTTAGGAAATTTTCTCTAAACTGCTTAAAAAGTTGCAGACCTTGGTTGAAATTGTGTGAAAATTTTTTTGATAGTTTATTCATTTATTTTGTGTGTATGTCAGTGGACAGCATGTATTAGTGTGTTTCAGGGATCAAATTCAGGTAATCAGGGTTGGTGTCAGGTGCTTTCCTGACTGAGCTATCTTTCTGGCCCAGATATGAATTTTAAAATCTTATTTATAAAATAATAATAGAAACCATGTAAGAAAATAGTGTTTGAAATAATGTATTTTGAGGAAGTTGGAACTTTAGAAGCATGAGATTTTGTTACAACTGTGTCCTAACACTTGCATGTATCCCTCCACATATACATCTACACATGATAAAAAAAAAATCTTTAAAACACAAGCAACAATTTAAAAATGTCTTATTTGAAATGAATAATGTTGTGGGAAAGCAAACAAAATACTCGCAAGTATCAGAGAAAGGTGTTGATAACAGTTTGGTAAGTTTCTTTATAGTCCAGTGCTTTGAAAATATGTGTGCATAGAGCTCTGACCCCACATATCCTACATCAGCATCTTGAGAATCCCTCATTTAGAAAATGTTTTTATATGCAGTGCATTCGAAAAAGAGTACGGGTGTTTTGTTTGCATGTTTGTATCTGTACTCCATGTGTGCATGGTACCTGAGACCAGAAGAAGGTATTTAAATAGCCTTATAATATTTCTATTGCTGGTTGTACTGTCACTTTATTTGTGCACTTAGTGTTCCTGAAAGGTTTCCTTGTAATTATAAACAGTGTTTGGTTATCTTTGGGTAGCATTTTTCCCAAATTGCAGATATTTTTTTCCCTACAGATTGTTAGAATTGAATAGCTGTGAAGATTTGAACTCCTTGGCTTTTCGAGACAGGGTTTCTATGAAACAACAGCCCTTGCTGGCCTGGAACTAGCTCTGTAGACCAAGCTGGCCTTGGACTCACAGAGATCCACCTGCCTCTGTCTTCCAAGTGCAAGGCGTGTTCCACCACTTCCTGGCTGGCAATTTGAACTTTGAATATGTTCATGATATGTTAGATTTTTTTTTTTTGTCTGAGAATGAGACTCAGAAATCAATGATTTTTGTATTGAAATACCTACTTGACCAATTCCTTATTTTCTTGTTGTTTGTGGCTTCCATAGGCTCATATTTGAATCTCTGGGAAAGGGTTAGGGGCTATAGCCTTGTTGGAGGAGGTATATCACTGAGGGTTGGATATGGGGTGTCTAAAGCCCATGCTATTCCTAGTTAGCTGTTTCTGCCTCGTACTCCACAGACCAAGATGTAAGTTTTCAGGACTTCACCAGCACCATGGCTGCTGTTGCTTGATGCCATGTTCCCCACTGTCATGGACCCTACCACCTTCTGAAACCATGGGCCCCAATTAAATGCTTTCTTTTGTGAGTTGCCATAGACATGGTGTTTAAATCACAGCAGTAATAACCAAGCCGGGAGTGGTGGTGCACGTCTTTAACCCCAGCACTTGGGAGGCAGACGCCAACCTGGCCTACAGAGCAAGTCCAGGACAGCCAAGGTTACAGAAAGCAACCCTGTCTCTAAAAACCAAAAACCCCCCGACAAAAAAAGGGGAAAGCCTGTGAGAGGCTATAGGTGAAAGTGCAGCCCTGTTGCAATAGAAGACCTCGACATTTTGGAGATGCTAGTACCATGGGATGATCACCAAGGACGGTGGTATACCAGTGGAGTGGAGGTAGTCGGAGCCTAGAAGACGATCTGTGTGTGGAGCCGGAGAAGTGACTCAAGGCCTGTGAAGGAGCCCAGAAGATCATGAGTGGATCCCAGATGATTGAACATTGAATTATTTATACTGTTGGATTTTAGTTTTTCTTGGTTGAGATTGTGATAGTGCCCTGGTTCTTCCCCCTTTTTTTTTCCTCTTTAATTTTGTTTTGTTTTGTTTTATTGAGTTATATATTTTCCTCTGCTACCCCCCCCCCCCGCCTCCCCTTCTACCCTCTTATAAGATCCCCATGCTTCTAATTTACTCAGGACATCTTGTCTTTTTCTACTTCCCATGTTGGTTAGATCCATGTATGTCTCTCTTATGGTCCTCTTGTTGTCTATGTTCTCTGCGATTGTGAACTGTAGGCTTTATGTATTTCTGGGTCTGTTACTTCACTCAATATGATATTTTCTAGATTCATCCATTTGCTCGCAAGTTTCAAGATGGCACACTTAAACATAATAAAGACAATATATAACATCAAACTAAATGGAGAGACACTCAAAGTGATCCCACTGAAATCAGGAACAAGATAAGGTTGTCCCCTCTCTCCATATCTAGTCAACATAGTACTTGAGGTTCTAGCTAGAGCAATAAGACAACAAAGGAGATCAAGGGGATACAAATCGGAAAAGAGGAAATCAAACTATCATTATTTGCTGATATGATAGTTTACATGTGTGACTCCCAAAATTCTACCAAGGGACTTCTACAGCTGATAAATACTTTTAGTAATGTAACAGGATACAAGATTAACTAAAAGAGAAAAGTAAGAAGCCCAGTATATAAAGCCCTACTTTATACAGATGATAAATGGGCTTAGAAAGAAATAAGAAAACATCACCATTCACAATTGCCCCAAATAGCATAAAATAACTAAACAAGTGGAAGACTTGTATGACAAGAACTTTAAATCTTTGAAGAAAGAAATTGAAGAAGACACCAGAAAATGGAAAGAGACCTTTTTATCTGTCTGTCTGTCTTTGGTTTTTTGAGACAGGGTTTCTCTGTAGCTTGGAGCCTGTCCTGGAACTCACTCTGGAGATCTAGCTGGCGTAAAACTCAGAGATCTGTCTGTCTCTGCCTCCCGAGTGCTGGGATTAAAGGCGCTGTCCGTCTGACCTTGGAGACTTTAGTGGACTGGGTTTCTTTTGCAATATGATTGGGCTACAAGCTGTGGGAACGTGGGAGTGGAATGCAGTGGTTTAAGAGTGGTCGTCCCAGCTGGTAGAACTGTTCGTGTAGGAGGTATAGCCTTGTTGGAGGACACGTGTCACTGGAAATGTCAAACGTACCAGGCTTTGCATTATGCTTGTGGAGCACATGTAAGCTCTCAGCTACTGCTCAGTGCCATGCTCCCCACCATGATGCTCATGGACTCTACTAAGGAATCCTTGGAAGCATGAGCTCCCCAAACTAAGTATACTTTCTTTTCTGAGTTGCTGTAGTCGTGTTGTCCCTTCACAGCAATAGAGAGGAATCCAGACAGTTTGTTCATATATTTGCTTTTTGCTTGTTTGACTGAGTCAGGGCCTTACGTGTTAGTCTGTGATAGTCTGGTACTCATATAGCCCAAGCTGTCATTGAACTCAGTAATCTGCCTCAGTTTGCAGAGGGCTGAGCTTAGTCTCCAGACATGCTGCATATATTGGCTGCTGTTTTGTTGAATGTCTTTGCTATTGCTGTGATACAGTGTGCTGACAAAAGCAACTTAATCAAGAATAAGTTTATTCTGGCTCACCATTGTAGACTAAAGTTCATCCAACTAGGGAGGTCTCTGGGAGGCAAGAGTTTGGGGCAGCCTGCCACATTGCATCCTCGGTTCTGAAGTAGTGCTCAGCTCTCTAAATATTTAGTTCAGTATCCTGGCATCTTAAGGTGGGTCTTCTAACACTGTAATTAGCCCAATCAAGACAATCCCTCACAGACATTCCCAGAGGGTAACCTAATCAAGACAGTTCCTCATAGGTGTGCTTGGCTAGCTTGCCTCTGGGAAGTCTAGAGTCTGCCAGGTTGACAGCAGCTCTGCTTTTTGTTGTTTTCCCCGAGTGTTAAGGATAGAATCCAGAGCTGCAAACACTTCTTGGGTACCAGTGGTCCTTACTCTTGTTTTTATTTATCATCTTGTTGTGCGGGGGCTGTGTTTGTGCATGGGCATGCAGCTGTACATACAGACCAGAAGAAACTTGAGATGTTGGTGGTTAACCAGAAGACACCTGATGAGGGTACTGGGAAACGAACACATTGCTCTCTTTCTGTCACATCATCCCTCCTGCCCCTTTTGAGTAGTTCTTTCCAGCTGTTTCAGTTGAACTTCCCTCCCCTTGATTTGCTATTTCCAGAATGTGAGTGGATTTGAGGCTCTTTGTAGGGAGCAAATGGAGTCCTTAGTGGATGTGCGCTGTTGACACGAGCCAAGCCTCTGACCTGTGGGAGAATGGCAGTGCCTTCCTTGAAGGGTAGGGTCATGGAAATGGCAGTATCTCCCCTTGATCAGAGAGTGCTCACAAAATGTCTACTGTAGCTTCCTCCCTCTAAAGCTAATGGCTTGAGGACTGTTCATTTCAGGAAATGCTCCTACCAATCGTCCGTTTCCTTGTTCAGCTGTATATAGTAACACCCCCTCCCTGTTCAACTGTATATAATAACCTTCTGGGGTCCTGTTGCTTTGCCCTCAGCCTAGTTTACTGATCTCAGCTTCTCTGTGTGTCTTGTCTATTTACTCCGTTTTTATTCCTAGCCTTGACTGGCCTGGAACAGATTGTAGCTTAAGCTGGATTCAAATTCAGAGATCAGCCTGCCTTTATGTCCCAAATGTTTGGATTAGAGGCATACACTACCATGCCCAGTATTAAAGATTGTTTTTGAAACATTAAAAATAAACTATCTGAATCACTTTAAAACTTAAATATGATTTTAATTGTAGATGATTAAATCTGTTCTGTTTGTATTCACCCTTTTAGCCTGCTGATTCTGTTCATATTACAAATGATGATGAAAGATTCCTACACAATCTTATTGTAGAGGAGAAAAAGAAAGATAGCTTTACTGCTGTGGTTATTACAGGGGTGCAACCAGAACACATACAGTACTTGAAAAATTATTTCCATCTTTGGACACGACAGTTAACGTAAGTAATTTGGTTCTAGAAATGTTTCTGCTTACTTTTTTTTTTTTTTTTTTTTTTTGAGACAAGGTGTTGCTATGAATCCCCACTGGTCTGGAACCCTTCCCATTTTTTCCCTTCTGACTTTCAAGTATTAGGATTACAGGCATGGAAACCTAGCTTAAAATTCACCCTTTGCCCCTTTTAGAGACAGAAATAATTAGAGATATATTGACCTCTCTTTGGTCTAGTATTCTTCACATTGGTACATTGTACACTATTCTCATGTTGAATTTTAAAGGGTTATTCATTTATTTATTCAAAAATAAAATAGATTTCTTCATGTTTTCAGTATTGATTTTGAAGCACAAGTGTTTTGACACCTGCTACAAAGTAAAGAACAGTTTGAGAGTTGGTCCTGCTCCAGGGCCGTTCTCATGTCACACTCTTGTGCTTCTTCCCGTAGGTGTAATCTTCCAGACTCTGTTTCTTGTTTTTTCTGTTTTCTCCCACTGTAATCCTTTGATTCATGTCTGTATCTTCAGTGTCTACAAGAATATCTACTACGTAGTAATAAGTGCTTAACAGGTTAATACATTTAGCTCATTGAAATAAGAAATGTACAACCATTTCTTAAAATGTCCCATGTTAATAATAAATAATACTAGATACTAAAATATCATTCTATTATTCCAATGAAATCTCTGATTGTATATCTGATTGTATATTGACCAAATCAAAAGATTTACTTTAATTTTTCCTGTATCTCTAAATATTTACTCTTATTAGATTGTTTACATAGTTTTCATTAGTCTGGAGTCCTTTCAAATGGGTATATCTTCACAAGGTTAACATTTAAAAATCATCTAGTGTTCACTCCAAAGTCTGTTATGCTTAAGTCTGTATTATATACACTTACATATTAACTGAGTTTACATTTTTTGTTTTTTTAGGAAAAAAAATTGACTCAGGAATACCTTTTTTCTTGAGATTTCTGTTTAATTGCCTGACATATTTATGTAAGAAATTGGATTTTCTTTTCTAAGTATATAGTAGCTGCCCTTTATAGTTTCTTCCCACTGAAGAAATTATGTATACAAAATGTATATAGTATGTTCTAATAAAGAATAACATAGCCTATTTTGTTCTTTAAGTATGGTCTCAAACATTGACAATTTTGAAGAAAAATAATGATGTTTTAGTGTTTTCTTTCTGTTAGTATTATTTTAGAGAGTTGTTCTCTCTGCCTCTCTCCCTTGCTTTTTCCTACCCTCTCTTTGCCTCCCATTCTTTCGAGAAAAGTTCTCACTGTGTATCTCAGGCTGTCCTGGAACTTGTGACGTCTTCTTAGCTGTGCCTTTGAGTCCTGGGATTACAAGTGTGTACTACCATGCCTGGCCAACCTCATTTTTAATTTATGAGCAGGAAGTATGTAAATTTCTACTTAAGGAATAATTAGAGAAACATTTTAATGTCTTAAATAAAATACACTTTAACCTTTATTTTAAAAATAAGGCAGCAAAGATTTCTGGTGATCTTTTAAATGGAATTTTGTTGAAATATTAACTTTTTTAAATGTTGGTATAATTTTAATGCCAAGATTGAGAAACCACACAAATTGTAGAGTAACCCCCTACTCTGAGGATTGTTAACAAAGTACTCCTAGGTCTTTGAGTACTTTCTAGAACAACCTTAACAGACAGAATTTGGGACGCTTACCTTCTTTTGTTAAAATTTATAGGATAAAGACTGAATTAACTAAAGCTGAGTTTATCCTAGTTCTGTGACCCTAGATAAACTCCGTGTCTGAATTTATAAACAGATTTCAGAGGTTATTTTACCTTTGGATGTTATTCTTAAAAGATGCTGGGAGTACATGTGTAGATAATGTAGTTAAATGGTAGGAGACCCTAGTCTTCGTCTCCAGTGGTGAAGTGCTTGTATTAAATTGTGGAAATATGTTTTTTTTTTTTTTTTGGTGGAAGATGTGAACCATGGTGTTCTGCTAATTAAGTATGTTTTTCTTTATTTTAGGCATATTTATCATTACTATATTCATGGACCAAAAGGCAATGAAATAAGTACTGCTAAAGAAGTTGGACCTTTCAACAATCTTGATATTGAAGTAAGACAAAAGTCCACCTTAGGATATTATAAATTATTATCCCAAATTATACTGAATAACAAAAGTTAGTCAATAGTTAGACTAATGTGCTCTCTCCTTTTTTTTTTTTTTGGTTTTGTTTTTTAAATCAAATTTCTTTGGTTATTTGCATACCTAATGAGGAGATGGTCTATTTATTTATTTATTTATGATTTCTTTATTTATTATGTATACAACAGTCTGCCTCCATGTATGCCTGTACGCCAGAAGAGGGCACCAGATCTCGTGACAGATGGCTATGAACCTCTCTGTGGTTTCTGGGAATTGAACTCAGGACCTCTGAAAGAGCACTCTTAACTGCTGAGCCATCTCTGACCTCCACCCTGGAGAAATAGTTCTTAGATTTTTTTTTTTTTTCTAAGCCTTGGATACAGCTCTTGGTTTCCCTTTTATTCACTCTTCTATAGAGATGAAAATTGTTGTTGAGCATAATGCTTTTGAAAGCAAGGAGAGAGAGATAACGTCTGCTTATGACATCTTATTTGTTCATGAAAGTCTTGTGGTACATAGAACATTTTAATACTGGACTCTGCATTTACTTGTCCATACATTGGGAAGACTCTCACGTAAAATGTTCCACTTCTTACCTCTGACAAGAAGGCTAAAATACAATATGCTGAGCTGGAGACCTGGCCCAGTGGTTAAGAACACTGCCTGTTCTTCTAAAAGTTCTGAGTTCAATTCCCAGCAAACACGTGGTGACTCACAGCCATCTGTAATGAGATCTGGTGCCCTCTTCTGGTCTGTAGGCATACATCCAGGCAGAACACTGTACATATAATAAATAAATCTATGATAAAATGTGCTTATGACTTACCTGTTTTTCAGTTCTGCTTTACTCCTTTCTGTTTTATAATTGTATAGTCCTTACTGAGTATTGACTCATGCACAAATATGTATATTTTGTTAACTTTACAAGTGAAGGTAGTCTTGCCTATTTTGTTGTTGGAGCTTGGCTGAGAAAAGTATTGTTACCATAGAATTTAATTATTTTTATTTATTTTTATTTTAGATTTCTTTATTTGAAAAAGGAAAGACACCTAAGATTGTCAACCTAAGGGAAATACACGATGACATGCAGACCCTGTATATAAACACAGCATCTGATAGTTTTGAGTTCAAGGCTCATGTTGAAGGAGATGGTGTGGTGGAAGGGGTTATCCGGTACCATCCCTTCTTATATGATAAAGAAACTTATCCTGATGATCCATGCTTCCCATCAAGTATGTCAATCTGATCTGTTACCTGAAAATAGAATGTTGTGATTTATGAGAGGATTCTTTAAGTGATTTCTAGTGGTCTAGTAAAACTAGTTAAAAGTTCTAACAGTTTTTCCTTACATACTATAGTGTTTATAATTTTTATAACTCCTGATAGTCTTTTGTTTTTGTTTTAAAAATGAATTTATGGACTATCATTGTTTAACTTATATACCTGCTTTTCTTTATTTATTTCACAGTTTCATACATTTATACAAATATTTACTTTTTGTGTATATAAATTCCAGGTTGGAAAAAAAGCTCTTACCTTTCAGAAACTTACTTTCTGAGTTCATAGTGAATTTCAGGACAGACAGAGAAGCCCTGTCTGAACCAACAAAAACAAACAATAAAGGAAAGAAAAGAAAGAAGGAAACAGTTTTAAAGATAACGGTCTTGCCGGGTGGTGGTGGTGCAGCCCAGCACTTGGGAGGCAGAGGCAGGCGGATCTCAGTGAGTTGGAGGTCAGCCTTGCCTACAAGAGCTAGTTCCAGGACAGCCACAGAGAAACCCTGTCTCAGTCTTGTCAGCTGGTGTGGTATTCCTACTTGATATTAGATAGTGTTTACACAATCGTTTATATTAGCTGTGAACTCTTGGAAGTCTGTCTTTTTTAACTACAAATTTTCCGTATGTGGTATTTATCTGAAGCAGGTTTGATATGCCCTTACAGAAATTGATGTCAGTGTAGCAAAAATTGTTCCTGCTTTATAGACATGAAAATGTTGTCCCACTTACCCTTTTACTGCAGAATTAAGAGATGAAGAAGATGATGATGATTGCTTCATACTTGAGAAAGCAGCAAGAGGGAAAAGACCTATTTTTGAGTGCTTTTGGAATGGACGGTTAATACCATATACATCAGTTGAAGAGTGAGTTTTCATTGTTGTGGAATACAGTTTTTAGCCTAATCTGTTTTTAATTAAAAATAGATTTTTATACATTATATTCTTTTTTTTTTTTTTTAAAAATATTTATTTATTTATTTGCTATGTATACAATAGTCTATCTGTGTGTATGCCTGCAGGCCAGAAGAGGGCACCAGACCTTATTACAGGTGGTTGTGAGCCACCATGTGGTTGCTGGGAATTGAACTCAGGACCTTTGGAAGAGCAGGCAATGCTCTCAACCACTGAGCCATCTCTCCAGCCCCTATACATTATATTCTTATTGCAGTTAATCCTTTCCCCAATTTCTCCCAGATCCTCCCACCCACCTGAGTCTATACCCTTTCTTACTCTCATTAGAAAGCAGGCATCTAAAAAAAAGAAAAATAATAAAGTAAGGTAAAATAATAACAAACATCTGAATAGGACAAAACAAAATGAGTAGAAAAAGAGGTAATCAAAGAAAAGGCAGAAGAAGCACACATAGCCACAGAGACACACATATTCACACACAGAAGAATCACATAAAAACACAAAACCAGAAACCATAATATATATGCAAAAGGCCTTGTAAGGAGGCCGGGCGATGGTGGCGCACGCCTTTAATCCCAGCACTCGGGAGGCAGAGGCAGGCGGATCTCTGAGTTCGAGACCAGCCTGGTCTACAGAGCTAGTTCCAGGACAGGCTCTAAAGCCACAGAGAAACCCTGTCTCGAAAAACCAAAAAAAAAAAAAGGCCTGTAAGGTCAAAAAAATTTTTTTAATGCCCACACAAAGCATAATGAGACAAAACAAAAACAAAAACCCTCTAAACTCTGAAAATACCATTGAGTTTATTTTGTGTTAGCCATCTGCTGCTTGACTTGGGCCTAGTCTTCAGTGTGTTCTGTAGACCCAGTGATACTCTGTTGGAGAAAACTAATTTTCCATTTACAAATGGTTATTAATTGGAAGATTGCCAATTCTGGGTTAGGAATGGGGGCTTGTGTCCTCTTCCCTCTCGTCCTTGGAAGCCATCTAGCTTTCATACATGCCGTGACAGTCTCTGAGTTCATTTGTGTTTAGAGGCATGTCCTCCTTCCCTCTGACTCTACACTCCTTCTGCCTCCTCGTATGGATCCTTCCCTGAGCCCTGAGGGAAGGGATTTGATAGAGACATTTCTTTTAGGACTGAGTGGCCCAAGGCCCTTCCCTCTGCACACACTCTGCAGTTGTGGATCTTGGTATTTGTTCCCATCTCCTGTAGGAGGAAAGCGTCTCTGATGGTTGAGCTTTGAGTATAGCAGAAGGTAATTAGGAGTAGTTGTGTTGCTGTGTTCCTCTAGCAGAACAGTAGTATTTGGTTTCGCTCAAATCCATGACCTGTCTAGTCGCAGGTTCTAGGCCACCTGAGCTGCATGAAGCATGGGTTCCATCTCATGGAGTGGGCCTTCAAGCCAGTCAGACAGTGGTTGGTTGTTCCTACATCCCTTGTGCTACTATTTCGCTGGCATATTTTGCAGACAAGTCACCATTGTAGATGCAAGGGTTTGTAGCAAGCAGGCTTGGTGTTTCTCTTTCTCCTCTGGTAGTATGCAGAGTACCTTCCAGTGCCATGAACACTAGTCAGTAGCAGTGAAGGCACCAGCTTGACTTCTCTGTGTTCCGTGAGTTCTATACATGCTTCTGGAAAGCAGCCAATAACCTTGGCAATAACCTAGAAAGCTTGGGGGTTTCCGTTGGGCCCCTTTAGCAAACAGCTCGATTACATGTAACCTATTCTGACACTGGAGGTTCATCTCATAACTAGAGATGTCTGGTTGGGGCTTTGTCTCCCTATTTGGTGATTCCTTTTAGAGTTCTTTTGTATATGTGTATATTTTAAGATGCTTTTTACCATAAAATGACCATTTTAATGGCTCTTAGTTTTAACTGTCTCTCCCTTACCCTGCCCTTTCTTCCCCCTCTCCATTTAATCCTCCCGTTCTCGGTCTCACTGCCCCCATCCACCCATAACTGTCTATTCTATTCCTCTTCCTAGGAAGACTCCATTCCCTGCCTCTAGTCACTTAACTAACCTCTGTGTTACCAGATTAGAGCCTGGTTAGTGAAGACGTAGCAGCTAATATCCACATATAAGAAAAAATACATACCATTTTCTTTTGGGGGTCTGGGTTTGTTAACTTGGGATGAATTTTTTCTAAATCTATTTACCTGCAAGTTTGTTTTGTTCCCTCCCTCCCCCCCTCCCTCCCTTCTCCCTCCCTTCCTTTTCCCTCCCTCATTCTTTCTGACAGCTGAATAATATCTCATTGTGTAAATGTACCACATTTTTTTTCATCTGTTTATCTGTTGAGGGCATTTAGGCTGTTTCCAATTTCTGGGTATTATAAATAAAAATCATGGTTGATCAAACATCTCTGTAGTAGGATGCTGAACTCTTAGTGTATGTGCTCATGAGTGTTATAGCTGGACCTTGGGGTACACTGTTCCCAGCTTCCTGAGGACATACCACACTAATCTCCATCGTGGCTTTATAAATTTGCACTCCTACCAGCAATGGATGAGTTCCCCTTGCCCTACACTCTTGCCAACATTAGCTGTTACTCATTTTATTGATCTTGGCTCTTCAGGCTGGTGTAAGGTGAAATCTCAAAGTAGTTTTGATTTGCCTTACCTTGATTACTAAGGATGTTGAACATACAAGCCTTTCACTTGCTTGGTTAGAGATACCTCAAAATATTTAATATTATTTGAAGCTATTCTAAAAGGTGGTGTTTCTGTGATTGCTTTCTTAGTACATTTGTGATTTGTATGTAGGATGTCTGCTCATTTTTGAAAGTAAATTTTATATACAGCTACTTTGCTGGAAGTGTTTATCAGCTGTAGGAGTTCCCTAGTGGAATTTTAAATAGTACCTACTTTTATTTTGTGTGCATTGGTGTTTTGCCTACATGTATGTCTGTCCGTGGGTGTCAGATCTCCTGCACCTGGAGCTACAGACAGTTATGAGCCACCATGTGGGTGTTAGGAATTGAACCCAGGTTCTCTGGAAGAGCAACCAGTGCTCATAATTGCTGAGCCATCTCCTCAACCCCCAGCCCCAGTGAAATATTTCAAGTCATTTATGTGTACTGTTATATCTTCTGCAAATGAAGATACTTTGGCTTCTTCCTTGATTTCCTTAAGTGTCTTAATTGTTCTAGCTAGGATTTCAAGAGCTATATTGAAGAGATATTGGAGAGAGTGGGCTTTTTGTCTTGTTCCCGATTTTAGTAGAATTTTGATTTTCTGTCCTTTTAAGCTGATGTTGGCTAGGAGTTGCAGTAAATTGCTTTTATTATGTTCGGTCATGTCCCTTGTATCTCTCTCCAGGAATTTTATCATGATGGGTGACAGATTTTTGTCAAAGACTTTTTGGCATACATTGAGATTATTGTGTTGTTATTGTTTTTCAATTTATTTATATGATAGGTTACATTTACTAGGTTTCATATGTTGAACCATCCCTGCATCTCTAGGATGAAGCCTACTTGATCATGGTGGTTGATTGCTTTGATGTGTTCTTGGATTTGGTTTGCAAGTGTTTGTTTGTTTTTTTTTTTTTTTTGAGTACTTTTGCATCTATATTCATAAGGAAAATTGGTCTATAATTCTCTTTCATTGTTAAATATGTTGTTTGCGTATCTTGGGTAACTATGGCCTCATAAAGTGAATTGGCCATCGTTCCTTCTGTTTCTATTTTGTGAAATACTTTAGGAGTATTGGTATTGACTCTTCTTTGAAAATCTGATAGAATTCTGTGCTAAAACTGTCTGCCCCTGGGCTTTTTTTGGGTGGGGGGGAGGGACTTTTAATTACTGCTTCTGTTTCACTAGGGGTTATATAGGTCTATGTAAATTATTTACCTGATCTTCATTTAACTTTGGTGAGTAGTACCTATTGAGAAAATTATGTGTTTCTTTTAATTTTTAGATTTTCCAGTTTGATGGAGTACAGATTTTTAAATAGCCTTTATAATTCTGTGAATTTCCTGTCTTGTGAATTTTCTTTCTTGAAACATTTTTCTTTCAATTTTGAGTTGTTCAGTTTCCAGGAGTTTGTAAATTGTGTGTTGTTTCTATTGTTGATAGCCAGCCTTAGTCTATGGTATAGGATGCCTGGTTTTCTGATTTCTTGTATCTTTTGAGATTTTTTGTTTCCAAGTATGTGGTTAGTTTTGGAGAGAGTTCCATGAGGTGCAGAGAAGAAGGTATATTCTTTTGGTTTGGGTGAGATGGTTTGTAAATACCAGTTAGGTTCATTTGGTTTATGACTTCAGTTTGCTCCAGCATTTCTCCCGTTTAGTTTTTTTTTTCTGGATAACCTGACTCTTGGTAAGAGTGAAGTCTCTCACTATCCGTGTGTGAGGTCAGACTGTGGTTTTAGCTGTGGTACTGTTTCTTTTATGAACTTGGGTGCCTCCATGTTTGGTGTACAGCTGTTAAGAACTGAAATGTCCTCTTGGTGAATTTTTCTCTGAGTGCATAGTGTCCTTCTTTATCTCTTCTAATTAATTTTGGTTTGAAGTCTATTTTTGTCAGATAATAATTTGGCTAAACTTGTTTCTTCGGTCCATTTACTTGAATATTTTTGCCCAAACTTTTGCCCTGAGGTAATGTCTATCCTTGAGGTTAAGGTGTGTTTCTTTGACATCGCAGAAAGATTGATTCTCTTTCCATTCTTTAAGTTTGTGGCTTCTTATTGGGAAATTGCAACATTGATGTTAAGAGAGAAATCAGTGATCAGTGTTTATTGATTCCTGTTATGTTATTATGGTGTGGGTTACCCCCCCCCCCCCCTTTGATTTTTTTTTTTTTTTGTCTGGGATTATTTATTCCTTGAATTCTTTGGGTATAGTTAACATCTTCAGTGTTGCTGTACAAAAGAGTTCCACACTAGCCTGGATGGAATATAACAAAGGTTTATTTATTAAGGGTCAACTGACAGAAAGACTAGTGATCCGCAGTCTTCTGTGTGCGCTGGGAACTGGACCTGAATCCAGCAGTGAAGTGCCCCCCCCTCCCTGCCCCCCCCCCACCCGCCCCCTCCCCATGCTTTCTGTTTCCATTTTTAGTACATAAGACGACCATGCCCAAAGTGGGCCAGTATCTTAAAAGCTATTGGCTGAAGGAGTTCCCACAGCACTTCAGGTTGAAGTTTTCCTTCTAGTGCTTTCTGTAGATGTTTTTGTAAATACAATTAAATTTGGTTTTATAGTACATTTTTTTCCTCCATATGTTGTGATTGAACATTTTGCTGGGTATAGTAGTCTGGGCTGGCATTTGTTAATCTAATTTTTTTACTGACCAATAATTTTGTTCTGTTGCAGTTTTGACTGGTGTGCTCCTCCTAAGAAGAGAGGGCTTGCCCCAATTGAGTGCTTTAATAGAATATCTGGTGCATTGTTCACTAATGACAAATTTCAGGTCAGCACAAATAAACTGACATTTATGGATCTTGAGCTGAAATTGAAAGATAAGAACACCCTTTTTACAAGAATCTTAAATGGACAGGTATGCCTTTTAAATGTCAAGCTTTGAATATTTGCCAATGATCTCTTCTTAAATAAATGCAGACCTGTACATTAAGCAGCTTTTTACTAATTTTTTTTTGTATATTTAGATTCATTTTCTCAAAAGACTACTGTGTTTCAATAATTGAGTTTGTTGAAATAAACATTTAAACTGTGTATGTGTGTGCGTGTGCATATGCAAGTACACATATCCATGAAGGCCAAAGGAGGGCATCAGTTCTCATACAACTAGACTTACAAGCAGCAACTCACCCAAAGAGCAGCAAGTATGCTTAACAGCTAAGTCATTTGCTCAGCCAGTTTAATCAGACTTGAATATTATATAATCTCTCTGTTTCTATCTACATACATATATATGTGTGTGTTCAATATTACATAGTACCCCATCAATGTGTAGAACCTTTTTGCTTTGCTGTATCAGTTAAGGTGTTTTTTTTTAAGGCTTTGGTGATTTTTTTTTCTTAAGCTTTTAACTGGTCATTACACTAAAATTTTCAAGTTGATTAAACTGTGGATAAAATTTACCTGTCTTTATTAGACACCCTCGCACACACAAACACACACACACATTTGAGAAAAGTCTCATTATGGCAGGCTTGCCTCAAATCTTTTATAGCCTAACCTGGCCTTGAACTCCTGGTCCTCCTGTCTCTGTCTCCCAAGAGTTGGAATTATATGCATATATCACCATACGCAGCTTTAGTAGATCTTAATATTGAGACTTTGTAATTGTGTTGCATGGGAACTGAATATTAACTACTCTCTAAGGCTTTACTAATTTTTTTTGTTTTTACATGGGTTCATGTGCATGTTCCAGGGCATGCATGTAGAGATGAGAGGACAACTTGCTAGAGTCAATTTTCTCTTTCCACTATGTGAGTTCTAAAGATGGAATTTGAGTTTCTGTGCTTGATGATAAGTGTCTTTACTGGCTGAGCTACTTCACTACCCCTTAACTGTTCAAATTTGGTCTTGTTTTGCGAGTTACCAAAGGGTGCATATGCTTATGAAATACTTTTGGATGAAATGTGATTTGAGATTGATCAGATTTAAAATGCATGCACTGGTAATGAAACAAAGTGATCCCATTGTGTATAAAATTTTAAAAGTTTAATAAGACCATTGTGCTCTTTTATACCTACATACCTCAGTCATTTACTGTGTGCTACTCTTTCAGTAATGTAGTGATGAGGCGAGCAGGCCTGCTTTTCATCCTGCATGGGTCCCGCACGGCTAGCTTTACACCCAAAAACAACACACAAATTGTATTCATTTAAACACTGCCTGGCCCATTAGCTCTAGCCTCTTACTGGCTAACTCTCACATCTTGATTAACCCATTTCTAATAATCTGTGTAGCACCACTAGGTGGTGGTTTACCGGAAAGATTCTAACCTACGTCCATCTTGGGCCAGAGCTTCATGGCATCTGCCTGACTCTGCTTTCTTTCTCCCAGCATTCTGTTCAGTCTACTCCGCCTATCTAAATTCTGCCTTATTAAAAAGCCCAGGCAGTTTCTTTATTAACCAATGAAAGTAACACATAGACAGATGACCCTCCTACATCAACGTAATACTTAGCTGCCAAAGTACATCACATAACAGTTTCTGTAGGTGTTTATTCTTGTAAGTTAAGTCATTTTAAATTTTGCTCCATTTTTCTGTATAAATATGGCATAAAGAATGTCACAAGGAAAACCTTATTTTATGAAATTTCATAAATTGTTGAAAAGATCTGGCAAGATATTTTAATTTTTACCTAGGTTTTTTGACATGTGATATGTGAAAGGAAAATGAAATGAGCGACTGGTTTCTAAGGCTGTATCTGTTTATCAATATTTCATAGAACATTTTAAATCTTTACAGGAGCAGAGAATGAAAATTGACAGAGAATTTGCTTTATGGCTGAAGGACTGTCATGAAAAGTATGACAAACAAATAAAATTTACACTTTTTAAAGGAGTGATTACACGTCCTGATCTTCCCTCCAAAAAGCAAGGCCCCTGGGCAACATACTCAGCAATAGAGTGGGATGGAAAAATATACAAAGCGGGACAACTGGTAGGTGCAGCCTACGCTCAAATTAAGTTCTTAGTAGAATTGCCAACTATGTTAGGTGCACCAGAGTCTATCAACTACAACAATGCTTATGTTTCTTTGAAGCCTGTAAAGAGGGAAAAAGAAATCAATTTCAGTATACAGTTTATTGTGTCTTAAAATTGTGTTTATTGCCAAAGCTGCATTAACAAAGTATTCTTGTTACGTTGTCTTTATTCACTTGGTATGGCAGTGTTGTCTTAATATGTGGTAAAGTAATTTTTAGTTTTAGTTTTTTTTTTTTTTTGAGGTTGGATATTTATTTAGTGGGTTATGGAGGGGAAAGGGGAGAAGAGGAGAAAGAGAGAGAGAGGCAGAAGGGGGAAGTGGGGAGAAGGGAGAGACAGAAGCTGTCTCTTTGAGAGGGAGACTGAAAAGAGTAGTTTTAGTTTTTTAGTTGTATTTTGCTGCTGAAAAGTATTTTCTGATTTTAAATGCATTGTGAACATACAGAGATTGAAATGTGCTTTGTTCTTAGAATATTCTAACCTAAAATTGGGAACAGTAAAGACCTAGGTAAAACAAAGGTGATTTGAATGAAGAGAATAGTTAGGAGAGGAGAGAATTTTCTGCCATTGGATGATGCCAGGACTTAGAAGAGCAAATCTATAACATGCTTTGGGTCAAAAGTAGCATTTGCAGTAACCTCAAGTGGAAGAAGCTTGGAAATACTCAACAGTTGCCAATTAGGAAGACATGACTTCCCTCTGACTGTGAGGGATGCCATCATACAGTTAAAGTCCTAGAAGTAGCGAGGGTGGCTAAAGAAGCCGAGGACTGGGGTTTTTATGACATTTAGATGAGGACAGAGGGAGCTGGTGTCAGATGGAAAGGGTATCTGGTGGGCTGAGAGGGAACTAGGAGAACTTAGAGTACCCCTGAAGCCAGGTCAGGCGTTGCAGGGCTGTGAGAGTAATCAGCTTATCAGCTGCTTCATGGACTTGAGCAAATGCTTTTTAGGTATTTCAACATGGACACACACAATCTTTTCTGAAAAATAAAAAGCATTAAGTTGGTTGTTTTTTTCCTGCTACCTAATGTACATATGAATCAAGATAGCTTATAGTGGTTTTAATTTATTTTAAATTTCTGAAGCTATTGATTCTAGGGAAGACATAGAGATTTTGAGTTTTGAGAGACAGTGTCACCATGTGACTTAGGCTGACTTGTGACTGAGTGATCTACTGCCAGCTCCAAGTGCAGGGATTATAAATAGACCCATCAGACCCGAGGCAAAAAGTTCCAAGCCTTTTTTTCCTGCCATTCTCTCTGCGGAGGCAGTTTTCTCTCTCCCTCTCCCCCTCTCCTGTTCTCTCTTCCCTTCACATTTCTTCTATCTCAAAGTACACACACACACACACACACACACACGTTTTGAGCTAATGTATTTGATGGAAATGTTAACTATGAACACAAAGTCTATGAACACATGCTTAGATCGACATATCTGCATGAAGAAGCTCCTGTCTTAACACAGATTTGCCACCAGTAAGTGCTAAATCTCATATCTAATTTGCTTGCTTCATTGGTATGAAGTCATTGTGAACAAGAGTGGTTTTCAAATGCATAGCAGTTACATTATTAAACCTGTTTTCTCTTAGAAAATATTAATCTGAGAATTTATGTTAAATATCAGGTCAAGACAGTCAAGACACTGCCTCTCTTTTATGGAAGCATAGTAAGGTTCTTCCTTTATGGCGATCATGATGGAGAAGTGTACGCTACAGGAGGTGAAGTTCAGATCGCAATGGTAAGAAAGCAAGTGACCGATGAGTATTGAAAGTCTCATGGCACCACTTTTATGTAAATATTGGAATAAGGGGAATGATATTTTAAAATTGGCTAGCATTTTTTCCCTATTTAATGAAGTGATTGCTGTCAGCATAGTTTTCTTTCTTTTCCATAAATTTGCGTGTCTTATATATATGCATATAAGTATAAAGTACTTTTACAAAAGGCAAATTTCCACCAGGTTCAGAGACGAGTAATCACTAGACAGAATTTTATTTTTTAAGAATATGTAACTCCACTGGGCAGTTGTGGTGCACGTCCTTAATCCCACCACTTGGGAGGCAGAGGCAGGTGGATCTCTGTGAGTTCAAGGCCAGCCTGGCCTACAGAGCTAGTTCCAGGACAACCAGAGCTAAACAGTGAGATCCTGTCTCGAAAAACAAAACAGAACAAAAAAAAAGTAACTCCAGGATAAGTTTTCCCCTTACACTTGTTTCTTGTAATTTGGGTTTTATAGGATTGTGCAGGTTAAATAAAAACATGAAAATAGGTGCTAGAAGTGGAAGGGGGGGAGGATTGACTCTCAGAGTTGTTTTCTGACTCCACACATGCGCCCATGCACAAACTATGCAAATGCGCCATAATAATTTTTTTTAAATATCTACTTACTATATACAGTGTGTTCTGCCAGCTTGTATGTCTGCCTGCCAGACATGGAGCACCAGATCTCATAGATGGCTGTGAGCCACCATGTGGTTTCTGGAAACTTGAACTCAGGACTTCTGAAAGAGCAGCTAGTGTTCTTAAACTCTGAGCCATCTCTAAAGCCCAGTAATAATAATTTTTAAAGATAGATTTTTTTAAAAGTGAAAATAGTCAAGTGTAAGAATAGTTACCCTCATTTGTGTACTTAATTAGGATAAAATTGATGTCTTTGAGAGAAATAAATGGGTTGGTTTGTTTAGTAACCAACAGCTTACTTTAAGTTGTTATCTTTGCTATGTTGGTGTAAATTCTTATTCAGGAACCCCAGGCTCTGTACGATGAAATAAGAACTGTGCCTATTGCAAAGCTGGACAGGACTGTTGCTGAGAAAACAATAAAAAAATATGTAGAAGATGAAATGGCAAGGTAAGTCAAGTTTCAAAAATCAAGGCTAAACAAAATAATAATTTGGGTTGGGCACAGTGGGACATGTGGGATGCAGAGTCAGGTGAATCTCTATTGAGATTAAAAGCTAGCCTAGTCTACATGGCCAGCCAGCCAGGCCTCCGTAATGATAGCCTGTCTCAAAAAGAAGGGAAATATATATTATAGTTTTTTAATATTAGTACAATATATGATATATAATGCAATATATATAGTATAATTTTTGAATATATATATTTAAATTCTTGGATCTAAATATATATTTGGAAGTACTATTTAGTATTCTCATACATGTTATGTGCTCTGAAGTGAACTCTTTGACATTAAATATTGAGAGTTGTAGTTAGGAACCTAGATTTTTAGAAAAAGAGAAAACTTGTCTAAAGTGTCACATTTATTTATACCTTAACACAGGCATTGGGGTGGGGGGGACTGAAAGCTGGAGGAAACCAGCACTTTGTAAGAAATGAAGGACACTAAAAGGAAGAAGCCAGTAAGGGAGAAGCAGCTGTCCCCCTGCCCCAGGACACCGAGGTGAGGGACATTGATGACCAGCCTGAGCTATGCCATATGTTCCAGGACAGCACGTATTGATGTAGAGGATCCTATTGCTACCTTAAAATTGAACAGGAAAAGGAAAGAAAATGAAGTAGACGATGTTTCTATTTCTGGATCAAGCTAGTGATGCTTATTTTATTTTGTCTTTAAAGGGACATTTGTACTGTAAATAAAGAAAAATTACATCTAAGTGTTAATATCAAGGTGGATTTTTATCTTGGCTTTTTATTAGGCATAACAAGATTAGGTTTAACTTCTCAGAATGTAGCAATAGTACCTAATCTGGTAATTTGCATTTTTCAAATTAATGCTGTAAGTAACTAGATTCACAAAACATTAATGTGCTGTTTTTGTAATAGGCTCCCTGATAGGCTGTCTATAACTTGGCCTGAAGGAGATGAATTATTGCCAAATGAAATTAGGCCTGCCGGAACCCCAATTGGTATGTTTTCTAATATCTCCTCTGTTGGTTTTGTCTTTCTTTTAAAAAATTTGTCTACTTCTAATGTATGAAAACTATAGACTATTGAAATATAACAAGAAGACCTTCCAGACTGTTGGTGGGTCGTTGTGACCGTCTTTCTTTTCACATTGGGCATTCTCACAGGTGCACTAAGAATCGAAATACTAAACAAGAAGGGGGAAGCAATGCAGAAGCTCCCAGGGACAAGTCACGGAGGATCAAAGAAGCTGCTGGTGGAACTTAAAGTCATATTACACAGTAAGAATATAGATGAGTGTGGACCTTTAGTGAATAGATAAGAAGAATTGAATATCTTAATTTTTGATGACTTTAATCTGGTTAATATAACAGACTTGGTTAAAGTTACGAAGTAGAAATTAAGGTGCACTCTTCCAAAAAGTTAGGTTGGGCATCTCAAGTGAGTGCCCAAAACTTGGGGGAAAAGGAGGGGTTTTTGTTTGTTTGTTTGTTTGTTTTGTTCTATTACTTTTATTTAGCTATACATTTTTTGCCCACTCTCCTTTCACCCTCCCCTCTGCCCCCCCATGTTCCCAATTTACTCAGGACATCTTGTCTTTTTATCCTTCATGGTAGATCCATGTATGTAGGGTCCTCTTTGTTATCTAGGTTCTCTGGGGTTGTGGACTGTAGGCTTGTTATTTTTGGCTTTATGAGTGAGTACTTATGAATGAGTACATATTATATTTCTCTTTCTCGATCTGGGTTACCTCATTCAATTTTTTTTGTTACTTTTTTTAATTTTTAAAATTTCAAGCTGTATCGATTAGTGCTCTGTAATGATGCTCAGTGAAGGGGAAGGGCGGAGTTTTAATGTATGGAATTTGATCTGTTTAACACAATTGGTTTCTTGTTTTTGTTTTCCTTTGGCAAGTCCCTTCTTGTTTTATCCCATGTCTCTAGGTGTCTTTTAGTATTAGATACAAGTTTTCAAATATGGGATACCCTAGAATTTCACATGTTCTTCATCCTTGACCTGATTCAGTCCCTCTAGTTACTTTTCTCATTGGCAGTGAGATATATAACTTGCTGTAGTGGGTTGGATGGTTCAGAGACTTCTACTCAGGGATAGCTTAGATCTTTTTTGTTGTTGTTTGAGTCAGAGTCTTAACTGTGTAGCCGTATCTGGCCAGGTTTTGCTACCTCACAGAAGTTCATCTGCTTCTCCCTTTTAAGTGCGGGATTTAAAGGGATGTCCTGACCCTGTAACTTGGAATCTTGACTTAAAGGGTAGAGTCCAAGCTGGTAATAAAGAACCTATGTGTGAACAACTTTACAGGAACATTTTTTGTACTTGGCTTACTTGGGTTAGTATAATACACTATAGTTAAGTTCCTTTAACACTATGGAACCCCCTAATGCGTATGAATGTCTGAAGCTTTGTAAATTAAGGGACGTTTGTGTGAATAAAGTTATTTGGTGGGATCAAAAAGCCATTAAAAAAGTAAAATAAAGCGTAGAAATAATTTCAGATTGGTAATTCCAGACTCAGATGGATTCACTGATGAATTTTGCCATACTTTGAAAGAAGTAGTAACATCAGTGCTTCTCAAATTACTCTCTGTATCAGAAAAGAAAGGCACACTACAAAATTGTTTTTATGAAGTCATATTATCCTGATACCAAAACTGGGGAAAGACCCAACAGAAAAATATTATAGACTTATCTCCCTAATGGTCATAGATGTAAAAATTCTCAGCAGAATTTTTTTTGGCTAGACTTAAGAAAACATAAAAAGACCATCGTGATCAAGTAGATTTTAATCCAGTGGTAATGAAATCGTTCAACATATTAATTTAATATATTGCATAAGTCGATATAAGTAGAAATTAGATGATAATTTCAAAAGATGCACAAAAGGCTATTGACAGAATCTAATACCATTTTATGATTTAAAAAAAGCCCTGAAGAAACCCAAAATAGAAAGAACATATCTCAACCTAGTAAAAGGTATTTTCAGCTTATTGATAACCAAAATTATATAATTTTTTAAGTATTTCACTTTTGTTTATGTAACTGTGTGTCTAAGGGAGTATGTTCTTGGGCATCCAGGCACCTTCGCAGGCCAACAGGGGGTTTTGGCCAATAACTATTTTAAAGTGTTCAACACTCTTAGCTTCCAGCAAAATGTAAATTATGGCAAAATGGCTATTATCAAGAAAACCAGTACCATTTATGCTGGTGAGAATGTGGAGAAGGAACCCTTATTCACTATTGGGATTATAAATTAGCACACATACTATGAAAGTAAGTATGGAAGCTTTTTAAAAAGCTGAAAGTAGAAGCCATATGATCCACCTGTGCTACTTCTGGACTGTATATCTTACTTTTGGGGTACTGCCTTCTAGTCCATCACTTTACCCTCCAAGTGAAAGCATTGCAATGAGCTAAATAAACTTTCACTGTTTTTCCTCGTTTGCATACATAGTATTAAATAGTTTGAAGCTTCAGAACAGTTTTATGATGTGTATAGCAAATATAAATAACTGCATTTGCCGGCAGTGGGGGTGCATGCCTTTAACCCCAGCACTCAGGAGGCAGAGGCAGGTATATCTCTGTGAGTTTGAGGACAGCCTGGTTTACAGAGTGAGTTCCAGGACAGGGTCCAAAGCTACAAGAGAAATCCTGTCTTGGGAAGAAAAAAAAAAAAAAAGGAACTGCATGTGATCTGTTGCAACACATATTTTCATTTTATACTCAGTTTCTAAGGCAGTATTTCTATTTTCCTTTATCAAGCTTCAAGTGGAAACAAAGAAATCATTTCACACATCAGTCAGCATGGAGGAAAATGGCCTTATTGGTTTAAAAAAATGGGTGAGCTACTCTTAATTTCAATTATTTTTATTTTTTACTTATTTTAGTTTCAAATTTTTATTTTATGTGTATGAGTGTTTTGCCTGCATGTATATATATGTACACAGCGTGCTTGCCTCGTGCTAGTGGAGATCAGAAGACAGCATCAGATGCCTGAAACTGAAGTTATGGATGACTGTGAACCAAACCCGGTCCTTCTGTTAGAGCAACAAGTGGTGCTCACTGCTGAGCATCTTTCCAGCCCCTCCGGTGCCTGCCTACCATGGCTGAGGGCCTGGGTTTGATCCCCATCACCTCTGTAAACAGTACACACCATGCATGGTACTTCACCTCTGGTAGAACTTCTCCAGGAAGAGCTGCTTGAGTGTACTGATTTGAGAACAGGCTAGGCATATCCTTGGGAAAGAAAATTATAGATGATTCAGTATATGCTAATATGATATTTAATCTCTTCTTAATTTATCTAGAAAATATTCAGAAACTGGGTAATTATACATTGAAATTACAAGTGGTATTGAATGAAAGTAATGCAGATACCTATGCAGGAAGATCGCTACCTTCTAAAGCAATAAAATTTTCTATTAAAGGTGAGTGAATGTATAATTTACTATAGTATAATTCCATCTCCTGGTGGTACCTTTTAAATCAGGGTGGGGCAGGGCTTTGTATAATTCAGTAAAAGATACATAATGGAGTAAAATCTTGATTTTTAAATGGCTATAAAAGTACCTAGTCGCCGGGCGGTGGTGACACACGCCTTTAATCCCAGCACTCGGGAGGCAGAGGCAGGCGGATGTCTGTGAGTTCGAGGCCAGCCTGGTCTACAAGAGCTAGTTCTAGGATAGAAACCAAAAGCTACGGAGAAACCCTGTCTCGAAAATCAAAAAAAAAAAAAAAAAAAAAGTACCTAGTCATTTATGTTCTTTCTTAATTCTGAAGATGTCATTTAAAAATTGTAGTTAGTTTTTTACTTTATGTCGTTTACAACTAGTCTGATTCTTAACCCTTTGGATGATTTCAGCTGTTTGGGGAATTTTTTTCTCCTCAGTTTCTAAAATTCCAAGTTTCATGATTATAAAATCATTTTCATCAGCTGCTGTGTACTCATAACCTTTTTAGTTTTGAAACAAATTTTATTTTCTAGGCATTTTTCTTAAAATACTTGACTTTTTAGCTTTTTAAATATCTGATATGAAAATACTCAGTCTCCAGACTGGTATTCTAATTAATTTTTTCCTCCTTTACATTCCTTATTTCTATTTATTTTACTTGAGATTGCTTTAACATTTCTTTATATTGAATTTTTCCACCTTGCTGTACCATTCTGTGTTACTCCCTTTTTAAAGCATTATATTCCCACTTCATGGACTGAGTATCTTGTTCCCGGGTTTTTGTTTTTGTTTTCTTGATAGTGCTCTTCCTTGTTCATAGTCTGTCTCACACCAGCTGTTTTATGTGCTTGTTTATTTGCTGTGTTTATCTTCCATGTCATACTGCTCAAATTACAAAATAAAATATATAAAAACATGTTAATTACATTTTAATTACATTGTGAGAGTTTTTAGGTTTTTGCATTTTGGCTGTTGAGATTCTCCAGGGTGGAACCTTCCAGTCTTCTGCTAGGGAAGGTTATAGCCTGGCACCCAGTGGGAAGAAAGAAACTCAGGCTGCAAAGACCACTGAGAGGAGAGAGGTCTGCCCTGCTATGTATGTCATTCTCCAGCTGGTTTTGCAGTTTTCAGTGAACTGTGCATCCTTTCCTAGTGCTGGGTCTCTCCTTCCTTAGACCTACCTCTTTTGTTCTCTAGAGAATAGGCCTTCTGTCTGGGGGGGGGGGGGGGGGATCTCTGTGTGGAGGAATGCTGATTCCGAGAACTGAAGCCAGTTTCAACAGATCTTCCCGTTGTGTTGTTTGTTGTTTTGTAGATTTAGGTCTCCTAAAAATCTATAGCATCATTACTATGGGTTTTCTTTCTTTCTTTTTTTATTTTTCCATTCAAAAATTTACACTTCCTCCCCTCCTCCCATTCCCCTCCCGCTCCCCCACTCATCCTTCTCCCTCCCCCTCCCTCCTTAAGAGAGGGCAGGAACCCTGCCCTGTGGGAAGTCCAAGGCCCTCCCCCCTACATCCAGGCCTAGGAAGCTTTGCATCCAAATAGACTAGGGTCCTAAAAAACCAGTACATGCAGTAGAAACAAGTCCCAGTCAGTGCCTTTATCAATGGCTTCTCAGTCAGCCCCCATTGTCAGCCACATTCAGAAATTTTGGTTTGATCGCATGCTCATTCAGTCCCAGTCCAGCTGGATTTGGTGAGCTCCCATTAGAACAGGCACACTGTTTCAGTGGGTGGACCAACCCCTCACGGTCCAGACTTCCTTGCTCATCTTCTCTTTCCTTCTGCTCTTCAACTGGACCTTGGGACCTCAGTCCGTTGCTCTGATGAAGGTCTCTGTCTCTATCTCCATCCGTAGCCAGATGAAGATTCTATGGTGATATTTGAGATAAACATCAGTGTGATAGTGGGGCAAGGCCAGTTCAGGCACCCTCTGCTCTGCTGCCCAAGGACCTAGCTGGGGACAACCCCGTGGACACCTGGGATTCCCTCAAGAGCCAAGTCTCTTGTCAACCCTATAATGGCTCCCTTAATGTAGATATCTTCTTCCCTGCTCCTATATCTGCCCTTCCTCCATGTCCACCCTCCCACTCCCCCAAGCTCTCTCCAGTCTTTCCTTTCTCCCTTCCCCCACCCCCACCCCTACCCTTTTTCCCCTCATTCCCCTACCCCCATGCTCCCAACTTTTGCCTGGCAATCTTGTTTCCAGGAGGATCTATATATGTTTTTCTTTGGATTCACCTTGTTATTTGGCTCCTCTAGCCGTGTGAACTATAGGCTTAATGTCCTTTGTTTATGGCTAGAGTCCACTAATGAGTGAGTACATACCATATTCATCTTTTTGGTCTGGGTTATCTCACTCAGGATAGTGTTTTCTATTTCCATCCATTTGCACGCAAAATTCAAAATGTCATTATTTTTTACCGCTGAGTAGTACTCTAATGTGTATATATTCCACACTTTCTTTATCCATTCTTCCATTGAGGGGCATCTAGGTTGTTTCCAGGATCTGGCAATTACACATAATGCTGCTATAAACATAGTTGAACAAATGCTTTTGTAGTATGATTGGGCATCTCTTGGGTATATTCCCAAGAGTGGTATTGCTGGATCCTGAGGTAGATTGATTCCTAATTTCCTGAGAAACTGCCACACTGATTTCCAAAGTGCTTGCACAAGTTTGCATTCCCACCAGCAATGGATGAGTGTTCCCCTTACTCCACATCCTCTCCAGCAGAGGCTATCATTGGTGTTTTTGATTTTAGCCATTTTGACAGGTGTACTATGGTATCTCAAAGTTGTTTTGATTTGCATTTTCCTGATTGCTAAGGAGGTTGAACATGACCTTAAGTGTCTTTTGGCCATTTGAACTTTGTCTGCTGAGAATTCTCTTTCAGTTCAGTATTCCATTTTTTAATTGGGTTAATTAGAATTGTCATGTCCAGTTCTTTATATATATTTAAGATCAGACCTTTGTCTGATGCAGGGTTGGTGAAGGTCTTCTCCCATTCAGTAGGATGCCTTTTTGTCTTAATGACAGTGTCCTTTGCTTTACAGAAGCGTCTCAGTTTCAGGAGGTCCCATTTATTCACTGTTGCTCTTGTTGTCTGTTTGTTTTCTTTTGTTGTTGTTGTTATTGTTGTGGTGGTGGTGTGGTGGTCGTTGTAGTTTTTGGAGAAGTTGGAGCTGCATGTCTTTTTCAGTCATAAGGACCACGAGAAGGTTTCATGTATTCATGTATCTGTGCACTGTATTTGTGTCTTGTGCCTATGGAGGCCAAAATAAACCTGAATCCCTAGATCTGGAGTTACATATGTTTGTGAATTGCTTGGAATTGGATTTGGATCCTCCGCCAGTGCTTTTAACCACTGAGCCATCTCTCCAGCCCCAAGGTTTGATTTCTTAAAAAATAATTCTTGTTCTAGAAATCTGTTTAATGGTGTAGATTTCTAATATTTTAGTTTCCTGTTGAAACATTTATATTGCTCCAATTTTTTTTTAAACTTATTTATTTATTTATTTATTATACTATAATCTTTCTGCGTGTATGCCTGAAGGCCAGAAGAGGGCACCAGACCTCATTACAGATGGTTGTGAGCCACCATGTGGTTGCTGGGAATTGAACTCAGGACCTTTGGAAGAGCAGTCAGTGCTCTTAACCACTGAGCCATCTCTCCAGCCCCCTATTGCTCCAATTTTTGACTAAAAAAGCTTTTTTGTTTGTTTAAATGTGCTAGTTTCTTCTGTACATTTGATACCAAGAATTCTCAAAAACTGTGGATAGAATACTCTGCAGTAGACTGAGGATTCATTTCCCACGAGCTTATCCCATTTAGCTTCAACATTTACATAGTAAAATTAGTGGTTAAGCAATTTCTCTAACTGTTAAGGTGTGTGCTCCTTCTCATCCATGTATGTCATCTGAAAGCTTGTTCATTTACAGTGTTTATCAGTTTGAATTTGTGTTTCTCAACTTGAGTTTGTAAGTGAACTACCTCAAAGGACTTATTCAAGCACAGCCTGCTCAATGTCCCTCCAAAAATGTCTTGGTGTATGTTTACTTTTACTAGGGATTGGACCTAGGGCCTCATGTATGGTAGACAAGCCCTTGCCAGAGGGATAGCCCCAGTCATTTTTATTTTTAGACAGGATCTCAATAAGGCACCTAGGTGAGCCTTGAGCTTACTCTGTAGCTCAGGCAACTTCCTTCCTGAATATCTCTGTCAGTAGGCATGACTGTTCACAGTTTCTGATTTGGCGTGTTTAAGGGTGGACTCTTATGTTTCATTTCCATAAATTCCAAGAAATAGTCAAGATTAGAGATCACACTCCTAGGTAGAGTGTAAGCTCAGAGAGAGCATATACATGGCCAAATTGGTTCCTAATACTGTGTCAATATGTGCACTCAAGAAATTGTATGTATACACAGTAAATAAATGAGACTATGAGAATAGGTAATTCTTTTCTTGCCTTTGAATTCCTTATTACTTGTGTTATAATTATTTTCCTGTATATACTTTGTTGTAAGCGCATCAAATCCATTTTGAGAAATTTGAAGTTTTTAATTAAGGGCATAAGCAAAACTGGGGAGTGGTGGCGCACACCTTTAATCCCAGCACTCGGGAGGCAGAGGCAGCCAGATCTTTGTGAGTCGAGGCCAGCCTGGTCTACAAGAGCTAGTTCCAGGACAGGTTCCAAAACTACAGAGAAACCTTGTCTCAATAAACCAAATAAATAAATAAAAATAAATTAAGGGCATAAGCATTCTTCATTCTAACAATTTGATAGCTTAGAACCTATTTTAGTTTTGGCATTTGGTGCATACCTATAATCTATCCCTTGGCAGTTAGATTGGAGGATCGCAACAAGTTTAAGGGCAGCCTGGTGTGCCCAGCCTACATAGTAAGACTGTTTCCATGATAGTAATAAGAATAAAAGGAAATAAAAGAAACACTTTGATATCTACCCCTTGAATTTTTGTTTACATATGTTGTGAGATAAAATTTTATACTTATTTGCGTGTGTTGGTTGTTGAAATAGTTAAATCTACACAGATTACTTTTTAAGTTTTGCTTTTAATTTTATATCAGTTGGGTATGTGTACAAGTGCCCACAGAGGCCAGAAGAAGGCATCAGGTATCCTGGAGCTGCAGCTACAGGCATTGTGAGTCACTTGACAGTAGTGCTGGGAACCAGACTTAGGTCTTCTGCAAGAGCAGCGCGGGTGTTTTAACTGCTGAGCCGTCTTCCCAGTTCTGCACAGATTTAAAATGCTATCTTCATTGGAGTTGTCATTTCCAGTAAATGTCTGAGTCTGTTTATGATGTCCCAATAAAATTTCTCAGTACTTTCCCCTTTGTTTTTGGTAAAGAGGGCAAGCCAGAGAAGTTTTCATTTGGTCTTCTGGATTCCCCTTTTCGTGTTGGAGTTCCGTTCAATATTCCTTTGGAGTTACAGGATGAATTCGGTCACACAACCCAGCTGTCATCTGATATTCAGCCAGTTCTTGAAGCAAGGTAATTGAAGGATTTATTTGTATTTGTGTTTTGCTAAGTATTTACTCTTTTTGTGTAAATTATATAGGGTTAGCATTGGCATTAATGTTTTAAATGAATTTTATGACTCCTGGTGATTTATTTGGCTCCAAACCATCCTCTGCAATTACAATATCATGTGCAAATTATTTCACAGAAGTTTATTTTGAATTTACTGCTGAAGTCATTGCGTTTTATTCCATTTTCTTTTTTCAAGTGTGGCATCCTGTCTGCTAGTTGCTATTGTTTGCTTAGGGACTTCAGCTGAGGCCTGAAGGATAGTTCAGTCAGTAGACTGACTGCTTGCCTTGGAAGCCCAAGGACCTCAGTTCCATCCCCAAGACCCAGATAACTGAGCTTGTGTTTGAACATGGAAGACATTGCTTTTTTGGCTTGTTTTTGGATTATTGAAACAGTCTTGTCATATGGTCCTGGCTGACCTGGAACTCACTATGTAGATCAAGCGGGTCTTGAACTTGGGACAATCCTCCTACATATCTGCCTCCTGAGTGTTAGGATTTCAGGTATACACTACCATGCCTAGTTGATTGTTTCTTTAATTTTATAATTGTTCTCTCATTTTTCTTCCACTTTCATCTCTGAGGTTTCCTTATTCTCTCTTCTGTATTGGATGTTCAGGAAAGAGAATTGTGCCCAAATCCCATTTCCCAGTCCAGAAAACAAAGTTTGCAAAACCAGAAGGAAATTTCTTACTCTTTGGTTTTTGTTGTTGTATTTTAATAGCTGAATGAATACAAACCATTCAGTTGATGCCTTTCATATGATTTTGTTGGAGATGATGGATTAGAGGTTACCATCACTTTAATGGTTCTCTGAATGTTTAAAACAAAACATGAACTCCAGGAAGAGTTGGATACAGTAGAAAGGCATTGAAGTACAGTAAAGAGCTGACAGCAAAAGAATCCAAAAGTGATGGACAAAGAAATAAACACCCCGAACTTACGGAGTTAGGTGACAGTGGGAAGGGTAGAACCCCCTCATGGAACTGTGGACAAAGGTGAAATAGAATGCCTAGGCACACACAACCCAGCACTCTGTAGAATATACACCAGAAGGTCTGTGACCTGCACAACAATGAGGAGACACTTATAGCTTGGTAACCAAAGATGTGGTGGGAAATCATCTGAAGATTAATCTTAACATCAGACCTGGGAGAGCAAGTGGAAGCCTTTGCATTTGTTATCTTCTACCAGTGGCTTCCTGTCTGCCGGGTAAGCACTTGTCCACCTTGAGAATCAGTGTGGACCCAGGAATCTGATTGTGACTTGGATGCAGACTTGGGAGGGTGGGTCTCCATGGTGGGCGGTGCAGCCCTGTTTCTTCAAGGATTAATTTTTCAGTCTTTTTCTTATAGGAGCTGATAGTTTGGTTCCTAACTAGTCAAGGAACAAGAGGACTAGGGTAGGAATGGAGGATGAAGAGGTTTTCATTCAGTGTTACCGTTCTTAATTTTTTTTTTAGCTTCTGCCTCTAATTCAATGATCTTTTGCTTTAATCTGTTCAAATATAAACTTTAACATACATGTTAGTGTTGGAGAGAGGAATTCTGGGATTTAAATATCCACCATTCCCTCCTACCCCCCGTATGCCTTTTCTCTCTTCTTTTCTGCCCATTTCTCTGAATCTGCTGGCATTTTCAGCTTCTGGGTAGTATCTGTGACACATTTTGATTTCCAACTTTTTTCACAGCTGCTTTAGGCTTCAGCTTTGTTGCAACTATGAATTGATTTTCCATTGGCCTTGAGTTTTGTTGTCTTTGTCCCTTCTTACATTCCACGTTTTATTTGTATTTGCTTTAGTAGTAAAAGTTTTTCTTTTATATATTAGGGTATTTCAAGAGCCAGCAAAACCATATAATACATGGCATATGATTAAGAGCTATTTTGTATGCCACTTTGCATTGTTAATGTTGATTTTGTTAAATATGTAGCAAGATGCCATTGTTTTAGAGTAGGCTTCTGCAGTAGGCCCCAACAGACTAGAATAGAATCAAAAGGAGTCACTTCTGCTAAAACTCTAGTAACCAAAGTAAAACTAAGTTGTTAATCTGAACTCCTAACACCTCAGAATGAGATAATAGATAGTTCAGATGGGAGGCCCACTTGGCACATTACTGAAGTGCTTTCTGTCTTAACTCCTGAACCTCTGGGTACTATGAAATAACTTGCTGTTTACTAATCAGTTACTGTCCTGGTGCCCTGCCATTACTTTATAAGAAAAGTTACTTTTTAAAAAAGCTTTTATCTCATTTTTAATTCTGTGTGCGTTGGGCACGTGTACATGTGAGTGCAGACTCAAGGACAGCAGAGGACACGTGCACGTGAGTGTGTGAGTGCAGATGCTCAAGGACAGCAGAGGGTACGTGTGCACCTGAGTGTGTGAGTGCAGATGCTCAAGGACAGCAGAGGGTACATGTGCACCTGAGTGTGTGAGTGCAGATGCTCAAGGACAGCAGAGGGCACGTGTGCACCTGAGTGTGTGAGTGCAAATGCTCAAGGACAGCAGAGGGTACGTGTGCACGTGAGTGTGTGAGTGCAGATGCTCAAGGACAGCAGAGGGTACGTGTGCACGTGAGTGTGTGAGTGCAGATGCTCAAGGACAGCAGAGGGTACGTGTGCACGTGAGTGTGTGAGTGCAGATGCTCAAGGACAGCAGAGGGCACGTGTGCACGTGAGTGCAGATGCTCAAGGACAGCAGAGGGCACGTGTGCATGTGAGTGTGTGAGTGCAGATGCTCAAGGACAGCAGAGGGCACGTGTGCACGTGTGCACATGAGTGCAGATGCTCAAGGACAGCAGAGCTTCAGATTCCCATTGAGCTGGGTCTGGAGCTGTGAGCTGGCCCCTTGTGGATATTGCATCTGACATCTGGCCATCTGTAAGAGCAGTACATGTGCTTAATTATTGAGTCATTCTCCGGACCAAAGGACTTAAAGTGATCAGTCTGGACCATCAGGGTTGCTCAGTGGGTAAGATTATTGCCACCCATCCTGAAGGTGTGCATTAATTACTGGGATCCACATGGTAGAAGGAGCTAGCCTCTGACCTACACGCACACACACACCATGGTTTGCATATACACCGTGGACTGCAGGCATACACACACATACACACAAACAATAAATTTTAAATTGCTGATATGCTTTTTTCCCTTCTTTATCTTTTTTTCTGTGTAGAACAAGCCTCGTTATTTTGTTTATTGGAACACTTGTTAGAATGAATTGAAATGAAATAGTGCTACTCTATTATAAAATCAAAGACTCTTAAGGTCTTTGTTGTTAAATTTTACTGTCTGTTCGGAAAATACCTATAAGCCCTTGAATTCTGTGCTTGAGAAGAATGAGCTTTTTCTTTCCTTGATGTACCTTTTCTCTTTCTTTCCCTGAGCGTCGTAGCTAACCTAGGCATTACTTGCACACTGCGATAGAAAAGGTATTCAGCATCTATAGTAACAAGTTTACAGCAGCATGAAACCCACTTTGTTAGTGAGACTTCTCTGACGCCGTTCTGCTTACTAGGTAGCAGATACTGCCTAAAATTTTACCGTGGAAAAGACGTGCATAGAAAAGAGTGAGGATTCCATGAGTACACCCTGTGAGCCTGGTGTACTAGAGGGTTTCCCTGCTAAGGGATATAGTGTGGTCTACCTTTGTATTCTTTTCGCTTTTGATTTTTGTTTTGTTTTTTGAGACAGGGTTTCTCTGTGTAGCTTTGGAGCCTGTCCTGGCACTCACTCTGTTGATGAGGCTAGTCTTAAATTCTTAAAGATCCACCTGCCTCTGCCTCCTGAGTGCTGGGATTAAAGGCATGCGCCACCACCGCCTGGCTATACCTTTGTATTCTTTCTTATTGTATCCACAGTGAGAGTCCAGGTTGATCCACAGTCAAGGCTTGCATTTGATATTCTTACCAACTCTTTTATGGACAACGTAATGAAAGGAAGCTAAGGCAGATTCCAGGGGTAGTTGCAAGTAGGGTTTCTCATGCAGGGTATACTTGTTGTTTGTATCTGCCCTTTTGTGGGGTTTTATGGTATTTATAGATGCATAGTGAAAAAGGCTAATTATATAAGACTACTTCTGTGGAGATTCTGTTACAGTGAAGTAAAGGATAATCAGCAGTTATCCCTGTGTTTGTACAGTGACAGGTGTGATATTACATCAGACTTTTGTTGGCCATGTAACTTGCCTTATTTCTTGTGTCTTGACAACTCAACATGTGTGGTTTTTATCTTATCAGTCTGCCACATTATTTTCAGTTTTTATCCCATTAGTGTCACTTATACTTACTTGGTCATATGTTTTTCTATTATAGAATATTTGTAGCTAATTAGAGTAGCACACATCTGTAATCTTAGTACTAGGGATGCTGAGGTGGGAGGATTATGAATTTGAGGCAAACTTGGCTATATATGGAATTCTTGACTCAAGGGAGGAAAAGACACTTTTAGGAATTTTCTTCTCTTTTTTTAATTTTTTTTCACTTTATTCATTTATTTTATGTGTGTTGGTGTTTTGCCTGCACACATGTCTGTATGAAGGCACTGGATCCTGGAACTGGAGTTACAGACAGAGCTGCCATGTGGGTACTGGGAACTGAACCCCAGGCCTTTGGAAGAGCTGCCAAGTGCTCTTAAACGCTGAGCCATCTCTCCAACCCCAAATTTTCTTCTCTTTACTTCCTATTTAAATTAAATTAGAAATTTTATTAGAAAGATGAATTAAACATGCCTGTAGCACATTTGCAGCCTCGTTTGTAGAGAACTCAGAGGAATTTATAAATAATCTTTTTTTTTCCCCAGTGGTCTGTCTTTACATTATGAAGAAATAACTAGAGGCCCAAATTGTGTAATTCAAGGTGTCGTAGCTAAAGGTCTGGTTAACTCTTGTCAAGGCAAGGTAAGCATTATACATAAATGTTACAATACTTATTATTTGTTTCCTATTATGGTAAATTGGAAATTGATTGTTGACTGATCTGGGTTTATTTTCCTTTGTTTTGTATTTTGTAAACAAGATCACAGTAATTCCAAGTTGTTAGAAATTTGTCAATGCTATGTTACCTCAGAGCGGTGTGACGATGTCACTTGTACGGCTGTAGTCATTTCAGCATCCTCGAGTTAAATGTTTCCTAGCTGTCTTCTTCATTCAGAACCATTTATTCAGCATTTCTGGTAGTATTCGAGTTTTTCTCCCTTCTATTCTTTTATTTTTCTTAGAACAGAAACTACAATTTTAAATCAGTCAGACTGTAGCTGACTATTTTGACATGTTTTGATAATTAACAGGGAAGCATTTAGCAGGCATGTCTATGGTTAAGAAAGATACAGGTATGTCCTCTCAATGTTATGTTTAAATTAGAGCTTCCTGGGGCCTGGGTCTGCGATAGAGCGCTTGAAAGGCACTGGGTTTAAAAGCACCAGCCCAAAGAAGAGAGGAACATCTGCTTTCTTCAGACAGTTCAGCTAGAGTAGCTCTGATCTGAAATGTTTTGAATATTAACATGATGACACAGGTAACAAGTCTAAACCTGACCTTGTTTGATAAATGTCAGTCAAAATGGGCACGCCAGAATTGCTGTAGAGAAGTTGATTGAAGATGATATATTTAAGGCAGAAAATAGATGAATTTCATGTTTAGACTTGCTTCATTACTCGGATACCTTTGTTTATAGAGATGCTCCAAAATTCAAAATGCTTCTAATTCAAATATTTTTATGTTGTGCGGAGGTGTTTAGTCTGTATGTAAGTCTGTACCATGTGTGTACCTGGTGCCTGAGGAGGTCATAAGAAGGATCAGGGCCCCTGGAAACTGGAGTTAAAAGTTGTGAGCTGCCATGTGGGTGCTGGGATTCAAAGCGAGGTTCTTGAGTAGAGCAGCCAGTGCTCTTAACCATCTCTCTAGTGTGTAATAGGAAACATTTCAGGTGTTACTTAACTTGCACACTCTTGTTTCATACTATCAAATTATCAGGTTTTACATATGCATCTTTCTTGTTTGAGATTTGGGTCAAATTTTAAATGTTAGATGAACTTTAAAATGCTTTCTAGATTCTTAGTTTACCTTAAAATAACTAAATTTATAGAAGGGTTTACAGATAACAAGAGCTTACAGATTGATTCTCTCTCTCTCTCTCTGTCTCTCTCTTTTTTTGAGGCAGAATTTCTCTGTGTATTAGCCCTAGCTGTCTTGGATCTCGCTCTGTAGACCAGACTGGCCTTGAAATCAGAGTCCACCTGCCTCTGCCTCTCCAGTGTTGGGATAATAGGCCTGTGTCACCACCGCCTGGCTCATAAGCTCACAGAGTTTCCATGTTAACATCTCAGAGCCACACACAGTTATACACACTAAGAAACATTAGGACAGGACTTTATTTAGATGTCTCCAGTTACTGTTACCTTTCTGTTCAAATCCAGGCAAGAACATTCCATTCCATTCAGAGGTTTTTTTTTTTTTTTTAAACTTTGTTACATTGAAATGTTATTACAGCCTTTTCCTCCTTTCAGTCCCTCCCGTGTCCCCACTCCCTGCTCGCTCTCAAATTCTTGTGAATTTTTTAAATCTATTTTTCTGTGTGCTTTCTGGTCACCGCGTGATCTCTTGTTCTGTGCTTTTTGATTGGTCTTGGTTTCTGTAATGACCTGTCTATGATGCAAAGAGATTTTTTTTGATGCAACAAGATGTGGGGCTACATTTAGTTATAGGTGTAAGGATACGTATTTAGAGTGTTGTTAGGAATTATGCTGGCTAAGTAACTTTACTTAGTAAACTTTACTAAGTAACTCTACTTAGTGGTTGTAGATTCTCCAAGATCTATGACCTTACTAACCTAGAATAGTTGGGTAGGTTTCTGATACCAGACATGGTTTCCCTTTTGTTGAGTAAGCTTTAAGTCTAAATAGAAAGCTGTTGTTTATCAACAAGTTATGCATGCCACTGTTGAACCTTTAAGGACATTGCACCGGGATGATCACAATGCAGATTATAGGCATCATAGCTTCGTAGGAGTATTAAAACTTGCATGGTACCCTCTGATACCATGAAATCTAGTCCTCAAGGGAGGAAGCTTTCAAATCAGAGCCAGCTCAGTGTTGTAAGTGCATGGTGTCTTGAGCAGTAAGGATTTAAAGAGCACAGCAATGGACATGGCTGAGCAAGTATTCATGGAGTATGATGTTGAGTCCTATACCTGACTCATATGGAGTATTTATTTTTAGCTTCTTGAGGATTCTTCACACTGGTTTCCAAGGTAGATGGACCATCTTACAATCCCAACAATGATTGAAAGTTCCCTTTTCTCCACATCCCTTTCAGCATTTATTGTCCGAGGTTGTTCCATTACTCTTTGCCATTCTGATAGAGATAAGACGAAATCTCAAAGTTGTTTTGATATGCATCTCCCTAATTAGTAGGGATGGTGAACATTTTCTACTACTTAGCCAATTTTATTTCTTCTTTTGGGGAGCTCTGTTTAGATCCATGCCCATATGCTAAATGTCTTTTACTTAGATCCCTTTAGTTACTATTACCTTTCTGTTCAGAGTTCAATCTGTTTTTTTCCTACTCCTTGTTTCACTTAAAAAATATTTTTTTGTTTTTCGTGTGATCTTTATGACTGCTTTGCCTGCGTGTGCATATGTGCACCTCATGTATGACTGCTTTGCCTGCGTATGCGTATGTGCACGTCATGAGTGCCTGGTGTCTGGAGACCAGAAGAGCTAATTGGATCCCCTGGAACTGGAGTTGTAGTCGAATTGGATGCTGAACTTGGGTCCCTTGCAAGAGCAGCAAGTGCTGTTCACCACCGAGCTGTCTTTCTTTTTTTTTTTTTTTTTAAATTATTTATTATGTATACAATATTCTGTCTGTGTGCATGTCTGCAGGCCAGAAGAGGGCACCAGACATCTTTACAGATGGTTGTGAGCCACCATGTGGTTGCCGGGAATTGAACTCAGGACCTTTGGAAGAGCAGGCAATGCTCTTAACCACTGAGCCATCTCTCCAGCCCCCCCGAGCTGTCTTTCTACCCCTGCTTTACATCTTTATAAAACCCTTCTGATTCTGATAATTACCTGAGGTACACCGTTTGAGGAAAGATTTTTTTTTTCCCTGGGACTTTTAAATATTTGTAATAATTTTGGAGACTAAATTATGAGTAAATTTATACAATGATAAGGAAATTAGAAAGCAAACAATCAGAATTGAAATGGTAAGCTACTTAAAATTTGTGTTTAATTTTTGCTGTCTTTTTTCAACAGAATTTTAATCTGAAGGTTATTATTCCGGGCTTAAAAGAAGATTCACAGATTTTGAAAATTAGATTGCTACCTGGTAATATTATTTTAACTTTTTAAATATTCTTAGGTTGCTGTGGTGGTGAATGGCCAGAATATAGGAGGTTGGGCAGTAAAAGAGTACAATTTAATTATGTATATGGGGGTAGCATGTGCACATGGATGCTGTGCCTGCAGCATTCAGGGGTGACAGATACCCCAGAAATGGATTGCAATTTTGATACTATCCTGGGCTGCAATAATGAGATTTTGTCAAAAATACAAACAAAGAAGAAATGGCATTATGATAAAAGTATAATGATGCTTTTATGCAGTTTGATATTTGAGATTATTAATCCCTCCAAGTCTCTGTCTCTTAAAAAAAATTGAGACAGTCTAGACCAGGCGACCTCAGAGACTCTATAGATAAGCAACTAAGGATGGATGACCTAGAGCTTACGATCCTCCTGCCTCAACCTCCAAAGTTAGACATGTAACACATAAACCTGCCTGGTTTATGTGGCGTAGAGAGTGAACTCAGGCCTATGTTCAAGGCAAATACCCTAATCAGTGGAGCTACATCCCAAGCTCCAGTATAAGTCTCAAAAATACATTTAGAGTTACTAAACATAACTCAGTCTTGGGGAAATTTTTTAAGAACAGTGTATTAGGAAACATCTAGAGATAAGCTTATTAGACTTAGGTTTAAATTCCTATATCAGTCTTACTGGTATAACATTCATGTTTTAAGAATTATAGGTCCTTGTTAGTTTGATAAGAATTCATCTTGGGACAGTGAAATTGTATTCAACTTACATAGGCTGGAATTTGCTGTTTAATTTAAGGGATAGTCTGTTTTAAGGATCCAAAAAGAATATTTTGTAATCAGGCCATTTGGGTTTCAGTATAGGTAAACTTGGTCTGGCTGCTTTTTCACGCGATCATTGGAATGTTACCTGCTCTCGTAGGCTGTAGCTGTAGGATGAGATGAAATGCAGTCCTCACTCTGCTTGGTTGTGCACTCGTTGAAGAGAGAACACAGTACTGGTTACATATGAGCTTTCTTTAACACTGTCCTGTGCAGAGTGAGATCTGCCAGTATTTGTGATGCTTAGGGTTATGTTTATTGAGTGTTTTATACTTAATCCTAAACAAAAGGCCAAGGAACAGTTGGCATGCAAGTTTTAGTTATGATCCTTAGAAACCTTGGCTGTAACAGCTTGCCCATGGATGTCCATTTGTCCTGGATGACAGCAGAAGGAAACAATGACTTATTTGCATTTACAATTTGAAGTTCTTGCAGGTTTTACACAGTCATAAATTGATAAAGAAGTGAAAGCTAGTACAACCAAGGGGGAAAAAGTTCATTTAGAGTAATAAATATGTATGCTTTTAGAAGTAAGCTAAACCAAATGAATTGACTTGTAGAAATCTCATTACTTAGGTATGTTTTTTGGTGCTTTTTAATTTGATAGAAATAACAAATTAGAAAATAGCACAGTATTGCGGTAGGAGAGAAAGAAACCTCTTCACAAACCAGGATTTAAGCTTGACTTTGCCACTTTCTGACCTTGGGTCCAGCACATCTCTTTATATTGAATATTTTTTATGTGTTTCTTTGATTAAATATTTTCTGTTCCATTTGTATAAAATGGAAGTGATAGAACCTTGTGTTCTGTATAATGCAATAGCAGTGCTGACTTAAAACATGACATCGTAGTTGACAGTTATTAAATAGTCACTGTTAACCAATATTATAAACTAGAATAATTGTGTCTAGTAACTGTTTTATATTCTTTTATTAACAGTATTTAGCATAAATCAAATTTTCAAGTATTAAGGATTGTACATATAGTTTGTTGTTGAAGTATAGATCCATCCTGTTAACCTTATAAGAAATGTATGATATAGCTTGTTCATGATATCAAAGACAGTGAGCAGTATGCTTACCTGCTTATGTAATTGCTTAATCACCAGGTGTTTGTTTATAACATAGCCCAATGCTGGTCTGCAGCTCTCAGATGCTGAGATTACAGGAATGTACCATCATGCTGGACCCGGACTCAGCATGTTATTTCCTGTGCTGGAGCCAGCAGTCATTCACTGTATAAAGCTAAAGATGACAAATAAACAGTATTTTTTAGTAAACTTATTTTGCTTCTTGAATACTTTCCCTCCTAATATTTTCAAGGTTTCTCAGGACTGTTTAGGACGTTTCTAGCATGAGCTAATCAGTGTCTATAGCTTGCACGTCTAACCTAGAACCCCCCCCCTTTTTTTTTTATTTCTCTGTGTAATCCTAGCTATTCTAGAACTTTGTAGATCAGTCTGGTCTGAACTCAGAGATCTGCCTCCTGGGTGCTAGGATTAAAGATGTGCACCACCTCTCCCCCAGACATCAGACATTCAATTATGCTATTGAGACAGCTCCATCATACACACTAAGTATGTTTGGAAGATAGAATTTATCAAGTTCTGTATTTTTTCTTTGTTCATCGGTCATAAATATTAATACAAAAGATATTTGTCTATTTAATCTATTGAATATGAACTTTATTATGTAATTTCCTGATAGGTCCTCCTCATCGACTAAAAGTGAAACCTGACTCGGAAATTCTAGTTATAGAGAATGGAACAGTGTTCCCATTTCAGGTGGAAGTTGTGGATGAGTCAGACAATGTAACAGCACAACCGAAGCTGATTGTCCACTGCAAGGTGAGCTTATTGGGATGCACAGTTATGAGTACTTAGAGCTTGTGCCAGCGCAAGGCAATGACTATCTTTTTGCTGCTTCAGCGTTAAGTCTTAAATAGCAAACTTTTATGTTGATTTTGTTTTTTAATTGTGTACATTGCAACATTTAATTGAAACCAAAGGAAGTAAGTCAGACTCTGTCTTTTGTCCTTTTTATTTGTTTTGGTTTGATTGTTTATTTTGGATTTCTTTTTTCAAGACTGAGTTTCTCTATGTAGACCAGGCTGGCTTCGAACTCAAGAGATCTGCCTGCTTCTGCTTCCCGAGTACGGGTGTTAAATGTGTGGCTGCCATTCAGTCAAGTCCTAATAAGTATTCCATAGAAGATTTCTTAGAACATTTCCTTGGGTTGGGGGCATTGTTGTTGTTTTGTTTTGTTTACTTCGAGACAGGGTTTCTCTCTGGAGCCTGTACTGGAACTTGTTCTGTAGGCCAGGCTGGTCTCCAACTCACAGAGATTCACCTGCCTCTGCCTCCCGATTAAAGGTGTATGCCTACCAGGCTGGTCTCGAACTCACAGAGATCCGCCTGCCTCTGCCTCCCGAGTGCTGGGATTAAAGGCGTGCGCCACCAGGATTTCATAAAATTGTTCAAGCTGGCCTTGAACTCACCCTGTAGATCAAGAAGGCTTGAATTCATGATTGTTTCTACTGCCTTGCTCTCTTGAGTATTTGGATAAAAGGCTTTCACTATCAGGCCCATCGAAGCAGTTTCATAAATTTTCTCCCTCTCTTTCCTCTACCCCCTTGTATACATGTCTCTGTCTATGTCAATTTTCGTGTGTCTGAATGCATATGGCAGAGTAGCTGGGCAGCTAGATTCAGGAAATTCCTCTGTCTCTGTCTCCGACCCTGCTTTAGGAGCACTGGGATTGGAGAGGTGCACTGTAGTGACTAGTTTGATGTGGTCTCTGGGGATTCAAACTCACGTTGTCCTTTATCAACTACCGAGCCACCTTCCCACATTCCTCCCTGGACTTTAGAGAAGGTGTTTCACTTATTAAAGACAATGATAAAGCTCTCTGAGAGTTTTTGATTAACACAGAAACAAAGGTGGGATAAGATCTACAACAAAGGAAACTAGAGACAGTAAAAAAGAGGGCCAGTGAGATGGCTATAGCTTGTGTAATCCCAGCTCCAGGACATCCCATAGCCTCTTCTTTCCTTAGACACACACACACACACACACACACACACACACACACACACAAGCATACACCCACACTCAGATATACACGTGATCTTTTTTTAAGTTAAAAAAAAAAGAATAGTGTTTGAGGAATTTAGTTTTCCTCAATGGTAAATTTTATGTAACATAGAAAATTACTTTTTATTGAAAAATTCTAGTGTCTTGAGTTTTACTTAGAATTTTCCAATGTCCAGCCCAAAAGCTATGGTAAATTATTCATGAATTTGAACAGTTAATGAGTAGTTATGGATTGGTTCATTAATGATTTTTCTGTCCTCCCTCTAGTTTCTAGGTGCTCCAAGCCTGCCAGTCTACACTGTGGATTGTAGTAGCTCTGGGACCAGCATCCTAACAGGGTCAGCAATTCACGTTAAGAACATTAAGAAAGACCAGACACTGACTGCTAGGATTGAGATACCTGTAAGCTACCATTCTCCTTGGTATTATGCCGAGTCTTTAACAGCCGTGGAGTCGTTATGCAAAATTGTTTGATGCTAAATGTGTAATACTTTGGTTCTCTTAAGAAAAACAATGTGAAGTGTAATAGTATTTAGCATTATCTATTATGTATTAATAATTTTCTTGATCGAATCTCTTACAATGTTTATAACTACTAGTGAGTATATTTTCCTTTTATAAAGGTATATTTTAAATTGGATGTGTGTGGGGGTATCTATACGGGGGTAAGTATATGTAAGAGCAGGTATGCTCGGAGACCCAGAGTTCTTGGATTCCTTAAAGCTAGAGTTCTAGGCAGTTGTGACCCACCTGGTTTAGGCAATGAAGCTGAACTCAGGTGGATCACAAAAGTAGTATGTGCTCTAAACCACTGAGTCATCTCTCTAACCCAGGAAATAGTTTCTTAAAACTTACCTAACATTAAAGCACACCATTGTGTTTTATTCTTGTTTGTTTCTTTGAAAGTTTTGTCAAGATTCCTACTTGAACTACCACTGAAAGACATAAAGAGCTTTATCTTGTATACATGAGTGTAACTTTTGTAAGCGTACATGGCTAGTGGAGGGTACTAGAAACAGTCTGTACAATTGCCAGATGAGGTAACAACACTGATACGTGAATAGATTTCTTAGCAGTTGATGTGGGAGAGGAATCAATCAGCTGGTTAACTCATACTTACCTACTAATTTATCTAATACTGATATAGTGACCCTTATATATCTAATATTAATGCCTTGAGCCGTAAAGGGGCAAAAACTCTTACCTTCATTCTAATTCTCTTCCCCCCCTAGAACTCTCTCTGTAGACCAGGCTGTCTTCAAAAATCACAGAGATCTGCGTGTGTCTGCCTTCTGATGGCTGCGATTATTTGGGCATGCACTACCACCGCCTGGCTCATTCAAGTTCTTTTAAGCCTTGTTAGGTTTTATAATCTTTTTCCCCCCCTCTTCAGTCAAACCAGGGGTCTTTGCCAAGTACTTTTCCGCTGAGCTGCAGCCCTTGCTAATCTTAAAATAGTAAGGATGCATTTCCTTTACAATGTAGGCAACGTGTGCATGTGCAAACATGTGCATGCAATAATATCTGCAGACTGTCAGAAAGTATCACAGTTATGTGAGGATGGGAAGGATCTGGCCTTTGAAGCAAAAGGAACTTAGGTTATTATGCAGCAGTATTAGAAGATGGGGAATTGAGATTAGTTAACACAAATAGCAGGTTATGTCTGCTTTTATGTGGTTTCTAGTGTCTGGTTCAAAGGCATCAAGCAACCTTGAGAGGAAGAAAGTCAAGTAAATGTGTGTGCCTTTAAAATAAATTGCTTGTTACTTTATTTTAATTTTGAGACAGGGTCTCTCTGTGTGGCTTTGATTATCCTGGAATGCACTTTAGAGCTCAGGGTGGCCTCGATCTCACAAAGATCTGCCTGTCTCTGCCTCCCGAATGCTGGGATTAGAGATAGACACCACCACCACCTGGCACTGCTTAATATTTTATAATGTAGAGTTTTTAAATAAACTAATAAATTTTAAATAGCCTTAATGGTTATCTATAGGAATACTTGTAGATAGACAAGAAAGAAAACAAATTAAGTAATATTTAAAGTTATTTTAGAATTAATAACTTTGTGCCGTTGAAGGTATTATAGTTTAAGAAGTGGTAGTGTAATGGTTTAATGCGCTTCTTTATGATGGGTCCTGTACTACTGATGTGCTAGTAATCAGTATAAATTTCAGTATGTTGATAAGCTCAGGTTTTGAGGCATCTAAAGCCCTTCTGGCTATGAAGAAGTTGTTTGATTTATCCCAGTGTGCTATTAACTGAAAAAAAAAAAAAAAACCATAAATTTCAATACAGCTTAATACTTGTAGTATCTTTGGTGGCAGCAATTTGTCTTCAGTTTAATGGAAAGTTCTTGGTTTCTTCTTTCCTGAATCTGTTTCTTAACTTAAATCTTGTGACTTTATAATAATTTTAAATGAATTTAAAAAACAAGAAAGAAGGCATTCTTGTTAGTAGTTTTCAGCATGTACCCTATGCAATTTATGCCTGACGGTATAAAATTTATATTATTAAAAATATAATACTTTTTTTTGTTTGTTTGTTTTAAAGGCAAGGTCTCCTGTATATTCCAGGCTGACCTTGAACTTACTGTGTAGCTGAGAATGGCTTGAACTCTTGACCTCCTGCCCACACCTCCCAAGTTCTGAGATTGCAGGTGGGTGCCACCACATCTGGCTTATAATGCCTTTTTAATGATAAAACCTGATTACAGAGTTACAAGTGTAACTGTGATGAGATGCCCTTTTCTATTACGACATTATAATAGAAATAGAAGCTAAATTGTTAAACCATGCCATGGATTTGCCATTAGAGAAAAGAGAAAACGAATACATAGGTCACTCAGAGTATATTTATCTTTTCTGTTCTAGAGTTGTAAAAATGTGTCACCTGTGGAAAAGACTATCAAGTTACTTCCCAGTAGCCACGTTGCTCGACTACAGATATTTAGTGTGGAAGGACAAAAGGCAATCCAGGTCAAGCATCAGGATGAGGTTAATTGGGTCGCAGGGGATGTAATGCAGAATCTGATTTTTCAAATGTACGATGAAGGAGAAAGAGAAATCAATATTACACCATCCTTGGCAGAAAAAATCAAAGTAAGTATTTTAAACAAGTTGTTTATTGGTAAAAAGGCTTATGTTTAGAAATTTGAAATGTTGTGGATTTGATAAGAAATTATCAAAGAAAAAGACTGTTATTAGGCTGGTATTAAAAGAATTGTAGTATTGGACTGTTAGTTTTAAATCATAATTAGACTCCGACACATTTTTGCCAATGGGAAATAAGCTTGTGTTCCTGTAAAATAAAAATAGAAATTCTGCGAACTCATGGAAAGCGTAAGAGAGGACAGCAGCTGAGCTGGTCAGTTTTCTTCTCAGTAAGCTCTCTGGGCTTTCTTGCTGAGCTTCCTCCCCAGTTGGTTTTACATACTGCATAGCCATTGAGAATGACATTGGAGTATTGGCATCCATTCTTGCTCTCAGATGGTCATTGTCTCCTTCTGATGGTTAGTCACTGTGTACCTTGACTTCAAGACTTTTTCCTCAGAAAACTTTTTGAACCACAGCTGCAGGGTATGGACTGGCAGTGTTTCAAGTTTTCTCTGCTGTTTGACAACTCATTTTGATCTGAAATAAGAAAATCACTCAAGGCAGGTGTGATAGCCTTTAACCCCAGTACTTAGGAGTAAAGGTAGGAAGATCTCTATTTAGTTTAAGGCCAACCTGATCTACATAGTACATTTAGGACAGCCAGGGCTATCTATGTAGAGAGACCTGATACATAGGTACTTAGGTAGGTGGATGGTTGGAAGGGAGGGAGGGAAGAAAGAAGGAAGGAAGGAAGGATCGATTACTCAGATTTGAATCTTGCCTAACATTTCCATAGTACAATACATAAAAACCAGCAGGTCGTGAATAATGTACAGAATAAAATACACTGAGAATGCACATTAAGGTAATGTATACCTGGGCAGTGCTGGTGCGCACCTTTAATCCTAGCACTCAGGAGAAAGAGGAAGGCGGATGTCTGTGAGTTCGAGGCCAGCCTAGCTTACACAGCTAGTTCCAGGACAGTCTGGGCTAAACAAAGAAACACTGTCTTGAAAAACAAACTAACAAAAAAAGATGATGTATAACATAACCATCATTATTTAAAAATGTACTTCAATATCAGACAACAAATTTAATAGTAAGTTGTTTTTGCACTAACTTGATACTTTAAATTATGGACTAAATAATTTAGTTTAGGTTTTTTGTGTAGTGGTTTTGGGTGTAGTGATGAGGCGAGCAGGCCTGCTTTTCGTCCCACCCAGCTCCCACAGTTTAGCCCTGGAAATAACAGAGAAACCATATTCATTTAAACACTGCCTGGCCCATTAGTTCAAGTTTCTTATTGGCTAATTCTCACATCTTGATTAGCCCATTTCTAATAATGTGTAGCACCACGAGGTAGTGGCTTACCAGGAAGATTCTAACCTACGTCCATCTTGGGCCAGAGCTTCATGGCGTCTGCCTGACTCTGCTTTCTTTCTCCCAGCATTCTGTTCTGTATACTCCACCTATCTAAGCTGCTGTCCTATCAAAAAGCCAAGGCAGTTTCTTTATTAACCAATGAAATCAGCACATAGACAGAAGACCCTTCTACATAATTTGGGTTTTTTTTGTTTTGTTTGGTTTGGTTTGGTTTGGTTTATTTTTTGGCATGGACTTGATTGAAATGTGGATGATGTACATGTGAAAAACTTGTACTTAGAGAAATGGTTTTCAGGTTGACAAGATGGCTCAGCAGGTAAAGGACCTAAGGCTGAGCCCATTTTCCTGAGTTCCGTCCCTAGGACCCACATGATGGAAAGAGAGAACCGATTCCTACATCTAGATCTCTGATTTTATTTATTTATTTATTTAAGTTTTTTTTAAGACAGGTTTCTCTGTAGCTTTGGAGCCTGTCCTGGAACTAGCTCTTGTAGACCCAAGCTGGCCACAAACTCACAGAGATCCATCTGCCTCTGTCTCCTGAGTACTGGGATTATAGGTGCGCCACCACTGCCTGTCTAGATCTCTGATTTTCATGTCCCATAGCATGTTCATTCATATATCCCCTTGCAAGCATATATGTGCACATCCATACAAAAATAATTAATTTTAAAAACTTAAAAAATATTTTCATGGTTTAACAAATATCCAGGCTTTGGTTTTCTACTTAGTTGGGTGCTTTGTGACCTTAAACCCAGCACTTGAGAATTGACTAACTTATCCACATTGATGATGGCACACTTTTACTTTTGTTGTGTATAAAAATATATATCAAATCACAAAAGGAAAATAGTTTTTAAGAAAAGCATCTGGGGGCTGGAAATACGGCTCAGTGGTTAAGAGCACTGGTTCAATTCCCAGCCAATACGTTGTGGCTCACAACCATCCATAATGAGATCTGGTGCTCTCTTGCTCTCTTCTGGCCTGTAGGCATACGTGCAGGCAGAACACTAAATGCATAATAAATAAATAGATCATTAAGGTTTTAACTTTAACATAGTAAAATATATAACAAAGCTGAACCTCAGCTGTGGGGCAGCCACAGGAGAGCACGCAGGGGTGGGAAGTGGAGGGGAGCTGAGCCACAGGTTGAGGACAGGTGGCAGGGAGGCGGGGAGCAGTGGGAGCTGTAATCCGGCCACAGTGGGTGGAGAATGTGGCATAATTAAAGGAAGGCCCACAGGAGCACATAACAAAGGATTACAAATGTTTACTGGGGATCACTCGAAATAAGAGAGCCACTGTGTTCCTCTGCTGTGTGGGCACTGGAGTGAACTAACCTCCGACCACCAACCAGGTGAAAGGAAAAAAGGCCTGAGCGTGCTTTGGTCTGTGCTTATAATACCTCACACCACACCCTAACGGTCTGGTACCTAAAGGCTATTGGCTGAATGAATTCCTGCAACATCAACCCTTTTTTTCATATCAAAACGTTTTTCACAGTGTTAAGAAAAATGTACAAGTGTCTTTTTTCTTTTCTTTCTCAGAGCTACAGTCTTTGAGGTAGTTGTGTATCTTCAGAGGTTGCAATGGTTGCAGGAAGTCAGGCCTCCCATTTTGTAGCATGAGAGTGGGCAGGACACAGCCTTTGTCGTATATACTTCTTTCTTATCCTCTGTCATTCGAACAACATCAAGTAGAAAACAGTATCAATGATTTTTGAACTCCCAATGAAAGGCTAAAAACAGCAAGTTGAGCTAAAACTGTCTTTTTTTATTATATCTCTGTTCATTCTTTTTGTTTATTGTGATAGGGTCTGACTATGTAGTCCAAAATAGGCCAGAATTTTCTATCTTCCTGCCACTCTTTTTTAAAAATAGTTTATTTTTATTTCATGTGGTTTTTTGGGGTTTTGAGACAGGGTTTCTCTGTAGCTTTGGAGCCTGTCCAGCAACTAGCACTTGCAGACCAGGCTGGCCTCAAACTCAGAGAGATCCACCTGCCTTTGCCTCCCCAGTGCTGGACACGGAGTGTGTGCCTTTAATCCCAGGATTTGGAGACAGAAGGAGATAGATCTCTGATTGTGAGGTGTTGTAGAAGTCCACTTGTGTGTTCGTGGCTGCCCAGACTCCTGAAGTAACCACATAGAAACCATATTATTTACAATACTGTTTGGCCAATAGCTTAAGCATATTTCTGGCTAACTCTTATATCCTAAACTAACCCCATCTCCATTAATCTGCGTATTGCCACATGGTTGTGGCTTACCGGCAAAGTTTGGCATGCCTGACTCTGGCAGTGGCTGCACGGCTTCTCCCTGACTCCGTTTTCTTTCTCCCAGCATTTAGTTTAGTCCCCCCGCCACCAAGCTCTGTTCTGCCCTACTCTGCTAAAGGCTCAAAGCAGTTTCTTCATTAACCAGTGGTATTATTCACAGCATACAGAGGGGAATCCCACATTAGTGAGGGCAACCTGATCTGTATAGAGTATTTGGTGCAGTTAAGGCTGCATAAAATCTGTGTCAAGAAAATACAAAAGAAAAAGGAAAAAAGTCTTTCTTTGATGTGTGCTTTGGGGTTGGGGAGTTTATAATTTAACTTTAATTAATTCTTTAGTAATTGCAATATGGTGGTGCATTCCTATAATCCTAGCAGTTTGGAGGTTGAGGATCATGAGTTCATGTCTGTCCTAAATGACATAAATTTGGGGGCAGCCTGTTCTCCTTGGAACCCTGCTTCAGTCTTTAGAAAACAGTGGTTGTGAGAAGACTTTGTGCGAAGCCTCTCAGCTTTGTCTTACGTATGTTCTCTCCTAGGTTAACTGGACTCCTGAGGTTAACAGAGAACATTTGCTACAAGGTTTGCTTCCTGGTGTGCAAGTACCAACATCTGTGAAAGATGTGCGCTACTGCCAGGTTTCTTTCCAAGATGACCATGTGTCTCTGGAAAGTGCATTTACAATCAGGTTTGTGAACTTGTGCTTTGAGATGCTTGTTGTATTTTGAATTATTTGAACTACCACAAGATAGTCTTCTGCAGCACATACATGTGAAAAAAAAGTTGCTTTTAAGATGAAAAATAAATACACCTTCTAGTACTATAACATATGGTCGATTGTCTTTACAGTGAAGCTTCACTGTACACAGTGGTTGATTGTTGGACTTTGTTGGAGAGAGTCCTGCCATGCAGCCCAGGCTGGCTTCAAACTCACTGTTGTTTTTCGGTCGCCACAGAGGCTGTGCATTAATCTGCTGCTGTTGCAGGCAGTAATTGCTGCTTTGCAGTTCCTGGCCTGCTTCTCTGGCAGCCGTGGCCTGGCAGGAATTCTGTTCCCACAGGCACCAGCTCACTGCAGCCAAGTATAGCTTTTAATTAAATCTACCAGTCTATGTATCAATATGACTCGGGAGTCAGAGGCTGGGGTGAAGAGCTGCTGTCTCAGAGGCTGAGTAGCAACTAGCTGGCCTCTCTTTGCTGCCCTCTCCAAAGATCCCATTCTTCTTCCACCAAAACAAAAAATCAAGGCCCTACCTACTAATTCCTGTGTGTGTCTCTGTGGTCTTCCAGATACCCTCTGACTCTTCACCCTCATTACTTTCTGTCAACTAGTTGTTAACTCAGCCTGAGGACCTAACGTGTATTTCATTTAATTAACACAAATGCAAACTCGGGATTCACAGTCCTCCTGCCTCGGCTTTCCAAGGGCTGGGATTACAAGTGGTGTCACTGTATATTGAGTGGTAGTGATTAATCTTTATCATGATTATGACCTTGCACTTCATTGGTCCATTAATAACTGTAAAAATCCACCAAAGGAAGGTCCTTCAGTTGAAAGCAGCAGTGGCCTGAAACATACAAAAGTGTGACTTTCAGTGATGAATCTTGGAACGGTTCAATCAAAGTTAACATAGACAACTCATAGAAAAGAGCAGAGCTTAGTGTAAAGGAGCAAAGGTCTGGCTTCCTGACCACCCTTTCCAGTCCCTCCTAGCATTGCAGTTCTTCTACCTGTCTGTGCTCTCTCTGCACCAAGAGCAGTTGTTCTCCTCTGACCAAAACTCATCGGTAGGATTTATTCTTACCCTTCTGTTTAAGTAGTTCCTTATTATAATTTATTTTAAAGTAATATAAAGACTATAATGTAACTATTTTGCAGTCAATAGCTATCTGAGAATGAAAGGTTTGGAGGAGCTGCTGTGTCTGAACTAGGGCATTACACGTGTATAGGGAGCTGCTGTGTCTGAACTAGAGAGCTGCTGTGTCTGAATTAGGACATTACATGTGTGTAGGAAGCTGCTGTGTCTGAATTAGGGCATTGCATGTGTGTAGAGAGCTGCTGTGTCTGAATTAGGACATTGCATGTGTGTAGCTGCTGTGTCTGAATTAGGACATTACATGTGTGTAGAGAGCTGCTGTGTCTGAATTAGGGTATTGCATGTGTGTAGCTGCTGTGTCTGACTGGGGCATTGCAATTATATTGCTTTTCACCTTTTCTGCAATTAATTAAAGCCTTTAACCAAACCAATTCTAGACCACTTCCTGATGAACCCAAACATTTAAAATGTGAGTTAAAAGGAGGAAAAACGGTGCAGATGGGCCAAGAGCTTCAAGGAGAAATAGGTTAGTATACCTACTTTTTTTATGTTGTCTTTCATTAGTGTTTTAAAAATGGATGGTCTGAAAGATACTTTTTGGTACATATTGAAACTCAGCTTTATATGATAGCTTGTTTAAAAATCTTGCCTTTTTTATAGGAAATATGGTCAGTGTTAAGGTGTGGATGAACTGAGTTGATCCCTGTGTGGTTTTATGTTTCCTTATAGCTACAAAATTCAATACTATTAAATATTTCCTTTAAATTTTAACTATGAAAAAGTCCTATAGAGGTGTAGGGATGTAACTCATTTGTAGAGCGTATCTGCCCTGTATGCAGGCTGGTGTTCAGTCCCTAGCACCTCACAAATAAGAATAGTACTAACAGTGGCGTATCTCAGAAAATAAAAGATCCTTGGTTCATAGCAGTATTTAGTCATTACTGCACAGGTAATACAGTTGTAATGATTATAAGAGGAATAAGTATAACTATTTTCTATGTATGACAGTACATTAAAGCTTCAAAGTATATTTTGTGTATAAGTTCTATCTTTAAAAAGATTTTAACTTAAAGCTTTTTTCTTTTTTAAGTTGTTATGGTTGCAGATCAGTATGGAAATCAGATTTCAGCATTTTCACCAGATTCTTTATCTGCTTTGTCAATTGCTGGAGTTGGACTTGATAACTCTAACTTGAAAACCACTCTGGAGGTAAAACTACCTTATAAAACTGGTTTTGTATTTGACAAAAGCTGGAGAAAAATGAAGATGATAAAAGTGACTTTGCATATACTGTTTTTCATTTTTCAAAACAGTGTTTAATCTGTATGTTTATATGTACTACACATGGCTAAACGCTTGACATAGCACACGTGTGGCAATCAAAGGAGAGCTTGTGGGATCCCAAATACTGAACTCGGACTTGGCGGCCGGTTCCTTTTTACCTGATGAATCATCTTGCCAGCCTTGACCATGTACCTAAATTCTTCATAGAAAATAAAACTGTTATTTAAAAAATTGTAGGGGTAGCATTTGTGAGGTCCAAAGCTCTCAAAATAAATTTTCACCTTTGAAGCAAAAGTAGCCAGAAGAGCAGATGTTTCCTCTGATCCATCATCACTTTCAGCCATCATCGTGTTCCCATTGAACATTTCCCTTTAGAACAAGTTGTAGTTGTTACAGTATTCACCATAAGTGTTTAAATACACACATGTTGACCTGTGTGTGCACAATATGTAAATTTTCAGTTAGGTGCTTACTCCCTGCATTGCAACCGGATACTGAAGAGAAAACTCACTGTATGACTTTGTCCTGTGCTGTTAATTCAATCTAGCTTGAAAAGCAAAGGCCCTGATAGAATTCTTGGAACTTGAAACAAGCATAAAGCACTCTTCCTAAGAAGGTCAAAGCCAGCATCAGATAAAAGAATGTTCTGGAATTAGTTCCTGACGAGACCTGCCAGGCAGTGTAGGTTAGAAAAAGGAGTTCTCCCAGTTGTACAGAATTTGATTCATTGACTGCATTATGCTTTTTACTTGACAGGATAACCATGAGAATAGCCTCTTTTGTTGCCTTTCCTCACTAGTCTCTGCCTTTTCTCTTAGGCTGTTTTTCTTCTGCTAAAAAAAAAAAAAAACAAAAAAAAACAAAAAAAACTCTCCGGAGTAGTGTTTGTGTGAAGTCTGCTCTTCCCGACCTCAGAGCACCCTATTATCTCCTTTCTGTTCTGTGTATTGGTGAGATGAGAGGATGAACTCACGACTGTTATTGCTATGTGTAGGCAGTCTGCTTCTTGTCACCTTGTACCTTGTAGACACGTGTGCTGGGGTCCTCTCGTCTTTGACCTCATTGGTCCTGAAATGTAACCTGCTGTTGTATACTTTCAATGTTCCCAGGCCATTAGATTATTTGCATCAGCACATAAGCATGCCTGTAGAGTCGTCCATATACAGTGCATAGGGGAAATTGGGCCCAGTAAACAATGAACACACTATAGTGCTGCGGGAAAAACCCCTAAGCTGTAATGTGAGGGAAAGAGCTCTTCACACAAGCAGTCTGCAGTGAGGACAGCTAACACACTCAGAAGGCAGTATTCCTTACCACCTCCTAAACAAGGGATCGCCATCAGCTGTGCATCTCTGGTGACAGCACTCCTCATCGCCTTCTGAATGAGTCTGTCCTCCATGAGATAAGCATCTCTGATGGGTTGACCCCTGAAGTACGTGCTGAACTCTTACTGCATATCTCTGTGGTCCCTAGCAGTTTAGGACATGGGATCATTAACAGCCACTATTCAAATGTGAGTGCTTCTGTGTTCTTTCTGGTCTAGAACCAGTTTAGTGCAAAGGTTAATAGCTAGTTTCAGTGACTAGTGGGGTGTGGTAACCATTATTGTGAATAATTGGTAAGCAGCAGCAAAAGCCCTAGTCCATCTACAAGTCAGTGCAAATAGCACCTTGACCAAGGGGAGAGCATGTAAAAAACTAGTAAAGATAACAGTATTTTACTATGTAGGATGTTCAGAAAAGGCCATTGTTGTTAAATTAAGATATCATCTATAAAAATATCTAAAGAAAAGCCATGTAAAAAAATTACAAACTGAGACACAAACACAAGAGCCAAGTGCTTGCTTTAAAGAAGAGCACAAATACAGATTGAGTATCCCTAATAGAAAATTTGAAATGGTCTGAAATCCAAAGAATTTTGACTACTAAAATGACACTCAAAACATTGCTGGTTTTTGGAGTATCTCATATATATAGATTAGAAATATTTTTGGGAGGGATTGGAGAGGTGCCAGACAAGGTGTCTCTGTGTAGTGCTGGCTGTCTTGGAACTCACTCTGTAGACCAGGCTGGCCTTGAACTCACAGAGGTCTGTCTGCCTCTGCCTCCTAGTGCTGGTATTGAAGGTGTGCACCACCAGTGCCTGGCTACATTAGGAATCTTAACCAATTCATGCAAATATTATGAAATTCAGAGAGCTCAGGCCAGACTGGGTGTATCATAGTGGCATATGCCTTTAGCCCCAGCACCAGGGAGCACGCATAAATAGGCAAATCTGTTTAAATTTGAGGAGTATGTGGGAATCTCTTTGCATTCAAGGCTAACTTGGTCTATATAGTGAAGTTCCAGCCCAGATACATAGATTCTATCTCAAACAAACAAATAAATTTAGAGAACTCCAAAATCTGAAATATTTGGTCTTAAGCATTTTGATCAAAAGATACCTGTACAAGAAAAGGGGAAATTAGGAGAAGATAAGGTAAAAAGTTATATTCACAGTGTTTTAGATCTTTGCCACTGATAAAAGAGAAATAGCAGTAGGTAAATGATGCAACTATTTTTTAAACTAAGCGACAGCAACCTGTGTTTTCTCACTGTGTTTTTCTTCACTAGACGAAGACACAAAGTATAATTGTACGAGGCATCAGATTTGTTCCAGGTCCTCCTGGACATAAGGATCTTTGTTTTACTTGGCGAGAGTTTTCTGACTTTATTCGTGTCCACCTCATTTCTGGACCTCCAACCAAGCTGCATCTTATTGACTGGCCAGAGCTAAAAGAGGTATGCAGCTTCATGTGTCTTCATGGAATAGTTAATAGTGCAGGCTCTTTGCTTTCAGAGCCTTAGTGGACTAGAAGAGATAGATGTTATTTTCAAAGAAATAATAACTGTAGCTAATGGTAGCAAAACAAGTTAAGTATCAGTTATCTGATTTTTGCTAAATTTGTTTCTTTGTCTTATATAGTAATATAAATATTTTACTGCAGGTTTTTTTCTTCCTTTGATGATTAGTCTGTTTGTGTGTGAGGTTGTTTGTGTGTCTAAGCGAATGTGCACTGGTATGCACATGTGCCAGAGTGTACACACGGGGCAGAAGAGGTCAGCATGGTTGTCTTCCTCTGCCACTCTGCCTCCTCCTTTTAGGGTATGGTGTCTACCTAAACCTGGAACTTGTCTTTGCTAAGCTGGAAGCCAGCAAGCCCCAGAACCATCCTGGCTCTGCCTCCCTCATAGCTGAGGTTACAGACGTGTGTTAAACCCCCATGTGGTTGCTGGGAAATTAACTCAGGACCTTCGGAAGAGCAACCAGTGCTCTTAACTGCTCAGCCATCTCTTCAGTCCCTAGCAATGTTCTTAATAGTTAGCCATCTCTCCAACCGTGTTGAAGTTTTTGTAAGGCATATTTGAAAAGTCAGATCATTGGACCAATACAAATGAACTTTTATGAAAATACTTAAGTCTTAAATACTCATTTTGCAAACATCTAGCAAATCTTACCGCTGTTGATTTCATTTACTGATAATTTCAGAATCCAGTGAAGACTCTGGACTTGGAACAGGCTTTTGGAAACCTCAAAGCCCACTACAGTGATAGCACTTCCTTATCCTTAACAAGGCTACACCTCTTAACCTTTCGAATAGTGTCACTCTCTGGTGACCAAGTATTCAACTTTGTGTACCTATGGCTGGAAGGTATTCTCAGTCAAATAACCACATATATGCATGTATTATTCAATTTTATAAATGAGAAAACTGAAATATTAACTTGCTAAAATGTAAAAGTGACAGAATGTTCAGAGACATTTGATGTTGGAATTTGTCATTTTCCACTATTCTGAAAAACTACTGTAGCATCATTTAAAGTCTTAATTAGTGAGAATCACCCTTTAGAAGCAGTTAGGGTGGGGCTGGACTGATGAGCCCCATCTGCACTCATGTTTAGGAAACAGAGTAGGCTGGGACTAGTGGGTACACTTGTATCCACATTTAGGAAGGCTTGCCTGCACCCACGTTTAGGATGCAGGTTAGACTACGTAGTGAGACTCACACCAACAGTAGAGTAGACAGTCTGTAAAACTATCAGTGATTTATAAATCTAAACTGTTGATCATCTTTGGTGATAGTCGTCTGTAGCCTTGTAAACCAAGCATTGTATATAACCACTGTCGAGATTCTTATTTGTTTGGATAACATATCCATAGAAAATCATTACGTTTTCTTCCATTTTTGGCAGCCTGCAACCTAGTTTGATTAATTAGTTAACTTAGATTAGACAGGAGGGTAGAGGAAGTAAAAGATACGTGGATAGAAGTGAGATCATCCATCGATCAGCTTTCATGTTTTTACACTTTTATTTCTCTCCCACTTAAGTTTTAAAATCTTAACATGAAGCCTGGCAATGGTGGTGCATGCCTTTAATCCCAGCACTTGGGAGGCAGAGGCAGGCGGATCTCTGTGAGTTCGAGGCCAGCCTGGTCTACAGAGCTAGTTCCAGGACAGGCTCCAATGCTACAGAGAAATCCTGTCCTGAAAAACCAACCAACCAACAGACTGACAGATAAATAAATAAGTAAATAAAATCTTACATGAGATTGATTCCTTATGTGGTATTTTGCTAAAAATGTGTCCTTTGAATATATCCATTAATACATCACTACATGGAAATCTGGAGTTGCACAAGCTTTCCATACTTTCCAGAGAGAAAACAAGAAGCATTTGTACTTATGAAATAGATTGTTAGTACCATCTTTAATTAGGGGCTAAAAGTTATTGCTAAATGCCATTATGCAAAACCTCGAAAATTGTTGGAAGTATTAAAACTACAGATTGGTGCTACAAGCAAATAATGTCAAATGCTGTTTCTCTTTTTAACAGATTATTAATCTTTCCTATAAAATAGTCATTTATGATACTTAAATTGGCTTTCCAGGTTTATTTTCGATGATGAAAGAAGCAATTTATAAATATAACATTACTATAGAAGTAATTTGTTTGTGTTTACTAAAATGTTTGTATCTGTTTCAGTCCATACCAGTGATCAATGGAAGACAGTTACCTAACCCTCTCGTTGTTCAACTCTGTGACCAGTGGGATAATCCTGCATTAGTCTCAAATGTTAAAATAAGTCTCATTAAAACTAGCAATTTGAAGGTAAGTTTCAAACTTCCTTAGATATCTTTCACTGAAAAGTCTGTATTTCAGGGCTTGAGTGTTGGCTCGGGAGTTAATAGCAGTTGCTGCTCTCGCAGTGGACACAGGTTCAGTTCCTAGCATCTATACTCCGGTCACAGAAGATCTGGTGCCCTCTTCTGGCCTCCACAGGCATGAAAGTGGAACATAGACATGCATGCGGACAAAAACACCCATACACATAAAATAAAAATCAATTAAGACAGTGTAATTCAGCAGGAAAGTGATTTCTAGAGTGCACAAAAATCTGTGTTTGATATCTAGAACCTCCTCCCCCTTGCACTCCTCAAAGGTCAGCATTTATCCTCGTGATAGTTTCAGGCGTCACATCTCCTTCTCTTTTAAAAAATGCAATACTCTGTCATCTTTATTAGTGTCTAATATAAATCAGAATCTTTATATTTGATAAAGTGAAGTTTATAGTTTATAACCAGAATAGTGAGGTGCCATCATTGCACTGTTAGGGTGGTTCTCATCTTACAAAGAGATGCCTGGTCCTGGACAGAGCTGCTAGACATGGGCCGGATTGGTGTCTGGGATGATGGTCCTCTGCTCTTCACTCTTTACTGGAGCAATTATGAGCATAGCACATAGTCCACGTATTAACTGTTACCATGTACACTGGGAGAGCCAGCTGTTGAGAACTGAGTAGAAACTTCAGGCGCCTTGTGCAAGTTGGAGACCCTTTTTACTTAAGGTTAAAGAAGAGAAGCTTTCGGTTCTTATACTTTTTTTTTTTTTTTTAATTTTTACAATGCACCAATAGATGAAGGAAGTTAATGGCTCACTTGTTGCCAGTCAGTTCCAAGAATGCTCCTGAGATTATGCTCAGATAGTCTGAAATATCTATCCAAATAAGTTTAATAAATATAATAGCACAGCTGATACTGTACAAAACTGGCAGAGCTCTTGAATTTAATTAATTCAGACAGAATCCCAACCCACATTTCCCAAGATCTTACAAGTTGATTCTAAAAGCTGATGTGGGAAATTAAAGTACCAAATAAATGTGATATGATATTTATGATATGTGTCCCTAGTTAAGTGATGAGAATCAAGATTTTTTTGTTGTTTTTTGTGGGGTTTTGTTTGTTTTTTGAGACAGGGTTTCTCTGTGTAAAAGTCCTGGCTATCCTGAAACTCACTCTGTAGACCAGGCTGGCCATGAACTCACTGATATCCACCTGCTTCGGGTGGGCACGCCTTTAATCCCAGGGAGGCAGAGACAGGCAGATCTCAGTGAGTTCGAGGCCAGCCTGGTCTACAGAGTGAGGATCAGGAAGGTTCCAAAGCTACAGAGAAACCCTGTACCTGGTGGGGGAGGGGCACACAAAACAAATGAAAACTTAAGATGTAACCATTATTAGAAGTGGCCACTGACAATCTGTTAAGCATTGGTTATTACTGTGAAGGTAGTCTTGCAGCAGTGATCAAAAAAGCATACATGCCCAAATGAATAAGCAGCAAGCACGGTAAAGGAAAAAGAATGAGGATAGTTTGTGATGCCCACACTTGAGTATGTGTGTGTGTGTGTGTGTGTGTGTGTGTGTGTGTGTATACATTTCTCCTATGCTTTCTCCTGTACTTCCCAGGTACAAACAATTTATTTGACATTTAGCTCATATCAATACAACCAACATAGAATTCTGCAGCTTGATTACATTTTGAATATTTTTTAGAGCATTTGCATGTTTTTCAACCAATTTTAGGTTTAAAAATTTTACTTGCAAATATAGCTTATAACATTTTAGAAACATGATAATAGAAAAGAGCCTGATAGGATTCTAGAATTTTTCTCTTTTTTTTGTTTCGTTTTGTTTTTGTTTTTGCTTTTGAGACAGGGTTTCTCTGTGTAGCTCTGGCTGTCCTAGAACTCTGTTGACCAGGCTGACCTCCAGCTCACAGAGATCTGCCTGCTTCTGCCCCCTGTATGCTAGGATTAAAAGTGTGTGCCACCTCTGCCCAGCTGACTTCTAGAGTTTTCTAATCACCCCTTTTATTTTGTCTTATTTGTAGCTAATACCTTCAAACCAGCAGCATAAAACAGATGATAAGGGCAGAGCTAATTTGGGGGTATTCACTGTTTTTGCTCCAAGGTAAGAACTAAAAGTTTATGGTTTTACAGAGATTGATTTTTCTTATAATTTCTGAATTTAAGATTAATAACTGTTTAGTGTTAGACAAGAAATGTAATGGAGTAGAAATATTAATGTTATTTATTTTTTTTTTTTTTTTTTTAAGTTTTTAGTTTTTCGAGACAGGGTTTCTCTGTAGCTTTGGAGCCTGTCCTGGCACTAGCTCTTGTAGGCCAGGCTGGTCTCAAACTCACAGAGATCCGCCTGCCTCTGCCTCCCGAGTGCTGGGATTAAAGGCGTGCGCCACCACTGCCCGGCATTAATGTTAATTTTTATATTAGTTATCTGTGAAGTTCTCAGTTGTGACAATGTCATTTGAACCTTGCCCCTCTTTTTTCCCACTGTTGTTAGGGGAGAACACACTCTACAGGTTAAAGGCGTCTATAATAAGAGTTCTATAGAAGGACCTACAATTCAGTTAATGGTTCTTCCAGACCCTGAAAAGCCCGTTCGTCTCAATGTTAAATATGATAAAGATGCCTCTTTTATAGCAGGTGACATATTCACGGGTAAGTACCAAAAAGTATTAATAAACCTTTAGTGATAATGTTCCTTATAATATTATTAATGGGATAAATTGTGTTTGGTGTTCAGCATGACTTAAAAAGAAAGACATGCGTGTCATTACCTTTAAATGATAAAGAAAACACATGACTGAGCAATTCTTCCCCTCATCCTGTGTTTCACAGTCTTTCACTTTAAGAATGACTGAAAGTTCATGTATAAAATGGTAGGTAGTCTGAGGTATTTCAAATGGGAGCCAAAGACTGGTGTAGCACTTTGGAGCTGAGGCCAAAGGACTGCAGCGAATTTGGGCCAACTTTGGCTACAGAGTGAAAGTGTCTCACAGGAATGAAAAACAAAACAAAGAAATAAGAACTAAATGGTATGTAGCTCAACTTTATGTTATTTTACAGCCATTGATACCAGGACCATTTAGCTTAAATTAGGTAGAAATAAATTGCATCAGGTTGTATTAAAATGTTTCAGAACAACAGCCATCCATTAAATAACTTCTCAGAATTTTTGTTTTAATCACGAATATTACAGTTTTCAGTAAATACAGACTAATGTAGGACGTGACTCAGTATTCATATTCTCTGGCTATTGTTGTCAATAGGAGATTAGTATGTGCTTTATTCAAGCATTTTCTACAAAGCTTCTCTGTTCTTGAAGAGGTGAATGCCTGTATGTACTTAGATGCGCAAAAGAAGCACACCAAAAAGTTATGGTTAAAATTGTTTAACAGTAGCTTTTAGTAATTTAAAATACAAATATCCATAGATTTTATACTTCATAAATTTTGTGCTCAATCTGGGCAAAATAAGACTTTTTTCTTTGAATTTATAAAGTATAAACAGGTACAACATGTTACGTATAGCTGGTAAATATAATGGAAATGTTAATGTTACATATAATACATTAGCTACTTTACCTAGTTAAAGCATAAAAGAAAGTAAATATACATATGTATGTATGTATGCAATTTTTTTTTTTTTTTTTGAAAAGGTTTCTCTATATAGCCCTGGCTGTGCTGGAACTCACCCTGTAGACCAGACTGGCCTCAAACTCAGAGATGTGTCTTCTGCCGCTGCCTCCTGAGTGCTGGGATTAAAGGCGCACACCACCACCGCCTGGCTAAAAATATTTTTGTTCTAGAAATACATATGGCATACAGTGTTGTGACCAGTTGGCCTAATTTTCATGTACTAAGCACATACAGTCACACCATTCTGGTTTTCCATGCTAGATTTGCATCATGGAAAACTGAAGCTAAGACAACGAAATGTTAGTAGCAAAGATAAACTTGTCTAGGAGAACTTTACATTCAGACTCAGCCCCAGAATATTGTCTGTCATAATTGACAGTTTCCTATAATCATTTTTTGAAGATTCCTGGTTAAGTAATGATCTCATATTACTTTGTTTTTCATGTCTTTGAAAAGTCTTATGTCTTTGCCAGAATATTACTAATAAATAAGTAAATTTTATGTTTACTTGACAGATTTTATGGTGAGTGTGATCTCTGAAGGTGGTAGTGTCATCAAAAATATTAATCCAACACGCATTTCCATGAAACTGTGGAAGCTGTCTAGCAGCATGAGCCGGGCACCAACAAATGTGAGTAATAACCAATGAGTTAAGAAACTGAAAATAATATAATCTGTTTGACCATCAAGGCATGGTGGCATATGCCTTTAATCCCAGTGCTAGGGACACAACTCTCTGTGATCTTGAGGCCAGTCTTGTCTACATAGTGAATTCCAGGACAGCCAGGAAAACATAGAGATTCTGTCTCAAATAACAAATAAACACAAAAGTGACAAAAAGAAGTAAGATAATTTAAATATTATTCAGCTAATATACCAAAAGTTACCTTCTCAGCATGTCCTTGGTGTTTTAAAATTCCAGTATGTGCATTCTTTGACTAGTTAAATTGTGTGTGCATGTGTGTGTGCGCTACATATGTGAGAGTGCACAGACAATGTACTTCCATGCACACCCATGCTTGTACATGATGTCAGTTGTGTACCTTTGTTGCTCTATTATCTCTTTATTCCCGAGATGGGGGTCTGTCACCAACCAAAACTCGCTTGCTGTGCTAGCCACCCAGTGAGACCTTGGATCCCTTTTCCACCCCACCAATCCTTAGACTACAGGTACACACAACCATGCCCAGCTTTTTATGTTAGTTCTGGGATTTGAACTCAGGTCTTCATGCTTACACAGCAAGATCTCTTATGTTCCTAGCCTGATATTTTCAAAATTATTCAGTCATGAGAATGCATCTAGCTGCATTTCAGAAACCAGATTTCAGGCATGCAGTAGTCACACAAAGCTGTTGGCTCCTTGTAGTACAAATGAGAGAACTCTTAGAGTGGAAACCAGACCCTAGAACTAGAGTCCCCAACTTAATAACCCACTTCAAAGTTGATGGTTCATTTCAACGATGTGTATTAAAAGTTAGCAGCTGGGCAAACTGAGCCTTTACTACTTTAGGACCAGCAGTCCAGTGGTACTTGTAAATCCAGATGCAGTCTCTTCATCTTTCATATCCAGACATTTTCATCCTGAATATACTCTTGGTTTTTGAAGACAGTGTTAGTCTCTGTAGCTTTGAAGCTTGTCCTGGAACTAGCTCTTGTAGACCAGGCTGGCCTCGAACTCATAGAGATCCGCCTGCCTCTGCCTCCTGAGTGCTGGGATTAAAGGCGTGCACCACCACCCGGCCCTGAATATACTCTTTTAACATTTATTTTCTCCTTCTTCTGTTCCTCTTTCTAGGCAGAAACATTTAGTTGTAATAAAATAAAAGACAATGACAAAGAAGATGGCTGCTTCTATTTCAGGTACCATCTACATCATTTTATATTTTTGTGTGTGCTCAGTGTAGAATAATTCATGTTAGTGGTATTTGCATTTCTTACCTAAGGAAAAGTAGTTTATAATCAAGAAGAAACTGTTGACTTTCTAACATTCATAGTCAGAAGGTATTTGTAGAAAGGCATGTTTGCTTGGTTTTTGTTTTTAAATGTTGCTCTGTAAAAATGGTTTTGAGGAAGGTTGTTGTGATGTTAACATTAGAATTTAGAAAATACATAAAAAGAATTTCTTTATGGTATCAGAGCACCTTAGTATAAGCATTTATTTTAGTGTGTTGTATGAATGTGTGTGTGTAGGTGCACGAGGCCAGAAGTGTATGTACATCGGCTGCTTTTCTCTATCGCACTCTCCACCCCCCCCCTTTTTTTTTTAATTTTTGAGACAGGGCCTCAGTGAACCTGCAATTTCCCTTTTTGCCTAGGCTTGCCAGCCATTGAACAGTGCTGGGGTGCAGATGTGTATTACCACATTCTCTTTTTCCATGGGTGCTAGGAATCTGAACTCCAGCCTTCATGCTTGTACAAGTGAACACTTTACCCACTGAGCAGACGCAGACTGGGCTTGACCTTTAGAGCCTCCTGCTATTAGCGTCCTTAGTGCTATGTTGCAGTCATGTAATCCTGTGCCTTCTGTTAGATATCTGTGCTCATTGTGAGGCTAGTGTTGGCACTCTTTCTGGTCTCTTGGACAGAAGTTCTAGATCTTTATGAACTCAGATGATTTGAGACTTTCTTTTATAATTAATCCTCTTTAAGTAGTCTTTATACTTGGATATAAAAATATTCTCCTGTGTTATGGTGTCGGCAATGTATGACCAATTGGTTTGGTGATTCACTAGTAGAGGACCCACTGAACTTAGTATAATTTCACTCACTGCTGTGAGTTATTGTGGTAAAGGTCACAGAACAACATCTGCAGAGAGAAGATTCATGTAACTATGTCCAAGAGAAAGCAGTTAGACGCTTCAAAGTGTCCTCTCCTGGTGGATCTCATAAGGTGTGCTTTAATTCTCCATTATCAAGTTAATCAGGGGAGCAGAGTTAGACTTTTATTGGGGTGCTGATAGAGCCAATCCCTGAATGACACATAGCCGTATCTGCAGGTTTCCAGGAGTAAAGTAAGCCTTTCATAGAACTGTGGTAACACAAGTGTGTGAAATCAGTGTAACCCATGCGACAAGAACCTCACAGATGCCAGACACGGGCTAAGATTGTAAACAGGTCTTCCTAAGAAGAACACTTCGGATCTGCTGTAACCTGGAATTTATTCTGCTTTGGTCTTTTGGGTTGATTTTCTGCGGTGGGGGGTAACGGGTTCTGGGGCGAGAAAGGGCAAATATGATTAGGTATTGAGCCTAGAATCTCACATTCATTAAATACATTCTTTCTGAACTACACCCCCAGTCATGAGTATTTCCTTAGAACATGGTATAAATTTAGTGACCATGATGGTTTTCCAGAATATGTATTCAGGATTATTTGTTGAAATGATAAGCATTCTTCAGTGATAGTTGTGTTATAAATCATAAATGCAGGGGCTAGAGATGACTCAGGGGTTAAGAGTGCTGGCTGCTTTTCCAGAGGACCTGGGTTCAATTCTTAGCACTCACATATTGGCTCACAACTGTCTATGACTGTGGTCCCATGTTATCTGATACCCTCTCTGGTGTGGAAAAAGAAAAAAATAAATATACAGACAAAATATGCACATAATAAAATAAATAAATGAAAGTCTTTAAAAATAAAAATAAGTCATGAATCCATTCATATATGTGTGTGTTTCTAGGCCACACATTAATTTAATGACACATTTGCCTGCTTTTGCCAATACTACAATATTTTAGAAGTTTGGTATCCTCTAAAAAATTATTTCTACCTTATTGTTCTCTCTATAATTCTTGGCCTTTTATTTTACCATACAAATTTTAGAAATAATATCGCAGGTTCCAATAACAAAACAAAATAGCTATGGTAAAACTGGGGTTTTGTGAGGGCAGAAGTCTGGGAATGTCTTCCAGTCTCTAAATATGGCATAGACTGGTATTGGTTTTTCACATTTTTTAATAGTGTTTATAGGTTTGGTTTCTTTTTCTTTCAAAGTCTTGTACATCTTTCTCTAAATTTCTAAATAGTTGGGTATGGGATTTTGTTTGTGTGTGGCCTTTTTAATTTTGGTTATGGAAATCTAGTTGGTTTGTGTCTGTTGATCACAAGATCAACAAGTATCTTTGCTCAGCTCGTTAGTTTCTAGTTGTATTTGGTGTTTCTTTCAAATGTCTATAAATTGTGATTGGTTTGTTTGCCTTCTCTTCCTATGTGTACTATTTGTTGGTTGTTGTTGTTTGGTTTTGGTATTTTTTTTTGTTTTTTTGTTTTTTTGAGACAGGGTTTCCCTGTAGCTGATCTAACAGCTTTTATTGACTTCTTCTGGTATATACAACCATGAAGGGGAAACACTCGGATATAATAAGTAAACCTAAAATAAATATTACATTAATGAAAGTATTGCAGTATTAGTAATTCTCTTATTCATTTGCTTGTTGTGAAAGGAAACAAATGTTAATACTTTGAACTCATTCACTCTTGGTTAAATAAAGTATTGCTTTTACCTCTTTATTTTAGGGAAAAAGCAACCCCTAGCAAAGTCGGGACATACTGTATCCAGTTTGACTTTATGATCGATAAAACAAATACGCTCAGCAGTGAGCAGGTTTGTAACTTTAGTTTATGTACCATGGTGTTTACTCATTTTATAAGTGAAGTTTCTGGTTTTAAAGTGAATTAATTATTGGATACAAAATATAAATGCAAAAGCCATTTATTTCCCTTCTCATGGAAGGCCTTTTAGGACTCAATTGGTCCCTGAAACCACAAGCTAGTGCTAACTACGTTTTCTCCTGCATACGCTTTCTTATGATTAAGTTGAATAAAGTAGACACACTGAGACGTTAGCAATAACAATAAAATCAAAAGATTATAATAATATACTGAAGTAAACTATGTAATCTTATAAAATAATTATTTTTAGAATTTTCCATTTAATATATTCAGAGCAATGATTGATGACAGATAACTGAAACCCATTGCAAGTGAAACTGGTTAAGCAAGGATTTTTATAATGTGATTTTTCAGAAAAATTAGGATAGAATAAACTTATTTTAAGAAATTAATGGAATTTTCGAGGATAAAATTTTATTTAGTATATGCAGTCCTTTGTCTCCCCCCGAAAGAATATTCATAAGGATGCATTGTCAATATGAATGTTGCTTTTGTTTTTAAGGTTGTAGTTGATGTTCTGCCTAATCAGCCTATGAAGTTGGTTCCTGACGTCCAACCTGCTACCCCAGCTGTTTCTAATGTTCGCTCTATTGCCAGCAGGACCTTGGTCAGAGACCTGCATCTCAGTATCACAGTAATGTCTATATCTTCTTCAAACACTACAGAGTTTAACAAGAGGAATTGGCTTTGATATTCAGGTTCAGAATGGCTATTACAGAGTAGTATCGATAATTCAGTTTAAACTTACAGGAAAAGCTTGAATGAGTGAATTAAATATTTAAAAGTGTTTTTATATTGAGCTCTCAATGATAGAGACTGTGTCTTGTTTCTGATTTATTTGTGCTCCTCCCTTAGTTGTCGTCTCTAATTAGCTCTTTCCCACTGTGTATTTTAAGGATAATTACGGTAATCATACTGGAATGGACTTGGTTGGCACTGTAGTAGCTACCATTAAAGGTTTTAATGAGGAGGACACTGATACCCCACTCTTCATCGGGAAAGTTAGGACACTTGAATTTCCCTTTGTGAACGGTTCTGCTGAAATCACGGTAAGCTTCTTAGATCTTTTCCAGCTTCCATAACACCCCTACTTTTTGTATATAGACCTGGGAAGATTTTCTGATATTTTATGTTTAGTGCAGTAAATCTAAAAATCAGTTGAAATATTTGTGACTTTGCTATTACAGTTGGATCCAGAACCATCATTACTCAGATCTTCCATGTGGGATGACAGATTTCAATTATTGTGCTGATTTTTCAGCTTTAGTGACAATATAATGTTTGTTGTTTGTCATAAGGTTACTACTATTATACAAACAGAAGCAGTAAAATAAAGGTTAGGTAAAAACTTAATAAATTATTAGCCTGTCATTTTTTTTAAAATAAAATAGTTTGTCTTATAATTTTAAAAATGCAGTGCTTAAAAAACTGTATAAGTAATTATTACATTTTTAACCTTCAGAAATCATGGTATCTGGCCGATTACTGCAAAGTCATCTAAAGATAAATTATGCACATTAGTATAGCATAGTGCTTTCAACATATAATGGGGGATATTAAGTTTTTGAATTTTGTTAATGTAATAGGATTACGCTTTTGCAAGAATTTTCTAGCTAGTTTACTAGATATACCAAATATAGATATATCAAAAGATATATTTCTTTGTTAAATAAAAGCCTATGTCATTAATAAAGTGACTACACATATTTTTATCAGTCCTTGGTATAAATTTATTTCATTTCCAAGGTTTATTTTTTATCACTGATGTTTCTTCTATGTGTTGATTTAGAATGGTTGGTTGGTTGGTAGGTATATAGATAAATTGATACTGATTTATAGGTTGAGCTAAGAAATAACTAGAAAGAGAAGTGATTGGTCATAAAATAATATACACATTTTAAATATTGTATCATTATTGCAATTTTTAGTTTACATTTCTACCAAAACTTTGTGTGTGTGTGTGTGTGTGTGTGTGTGTGTGTGTGTGTGTGTGTGTTTGCGAGGAGGGTGTTCATCTTTTTTGGGGAGAGTGGTTTTCAGGATGACCTTGACCTCATATCTTTTTGCTGGGCACTGGGATTACAGGAATGTGCCACCACACCAAGTACTTCTTACTTGCAACATTGGATATAAAAAGGTCGTTTTTTAATTTTAATCAAATTTGCAATTAATTTTTGTGGGCATGTTGATGTAGGCTTATAAACCTGACAGAGGGTCAGGGTTGCTGGAACAGAAAAAGTTGGCATTGTCTTTGATACAGACTGAGGTTAAGGCCGTTCTTGGGAAGTGAGTGTATTGAGATTCTTTATCAAATTTTAAGTTTAAAGTGGGCTGGGAGTGGCTGGGGTTGTAGCTCTTATTGGAGCACTCAGTTGTGAGGCCCTAGCTTAGAAGTATTCTTTGTTAAAGATTGGACAGTGCTAGTTTTAAGTATTTATTTTATTTTTAGATTTTTTTATTTGTATATTGTTGGTACATACATTGTTTTTGTTTTGTTTTCCTTTTTTTTTTTTTAATCTTTGACTTAGGGGTGGAGAGATGGCTTAGCAGTTAAGTATGGATTTAATTTCAAGGTCACAACCACCTATACTCCAGCTCCAAAGCATCCAGTGCCTCTGTCCCCTGTAGGCATCTGCACTCGAGTATGCCTACCTCCTTGCAAATGCACACACTTACCTACACATAATCAAAAATAATGTTAATTTTTTTCTTAAATCTTTAAACAGGCAAAAAAAATTCATTTTGATCCTTTTTCCAATTCGTTAATTTTTTCTAGAAGTCTTTATTGAGTAGTTCAGTGTATGCCAACAGTGCCAATAGTACCTTTTCTTAGTTTTTTTTGTTGCCCATCCTTGCATATAATTCATCTCAAATATTACATTATTTCAATACTCTAGCTTGTAAATGGGGAGTCTCTCAGCTGTCTCTATCTCAGAGACTGTTGATCTGTTGGGCAGTGACTGGCCAAAACATTTTCATTAATTGAAGTGTTACCAGCATTCAAAAGTGTCTAGTTTTTGTGGAAAGCTCTGCACTTGTAATTTTTTATTTGTAGTTGTGAGATCTAAAGAGTTGACATCGCCTGAATTCTTTTAATTGGCTGTTGTTCCCAGTCTGTTGTGTACCATGGTGCTCTCAGTGTCTTCCTGTGGAGGACAAGTGTCAGCTGCCCCTGCTGTCAGCTCTTCATAGCTGTTGTAGTGTAATGGAGAGAGGAAGGTGAGCTTCTCCTAATGAAAGCCACACACCTCTTTTGGGTTTTATTTATTTACTTTTTTAGGAAGGAAGCTTGTGTAACATGGAAAATGAGCTGGAGTTGGAAGAGCACACCTGATCCCATTTCCCTTGCACCTCCCTTTTCTTCCCCATGTGCATTTGAAATTGTTCTGCCTGTTGGGACAGAGACTTAGCTGTTTCCCAGAAGCTGCGTATAAAATGTAAACTTGATACATCTGGATTTTCCCTCCCCACCAGAGGTCCTTACTGTTCCTCTAAGTAAATAGCAGAGTCTTGCCTGACTTGGCTTCCACATACCCAATACTGAATGAACGAGAGGAAGTGTTAGTTTATGTTTGTTTCAGGTTTGTTTTGGTGGCTGGATACTAGGAGTTGAACACTGTGTCTCCATTCTTTACTACTGAATACTACTACTACTCCCAGGCCATCATTTTCAAGAATATGTAGGAAACACTGACCAGAATACAGCTAGTATTTGTATGAAATGTTTCACATATACTTTGTTTGAAATAAAAAAATCTGATGTTGTAATTTATCAAATTCATTAGTTGTATCATTTTATTGTCTATATTATTTGCCTACATGATCTGAACAAGCCTCATTTTCATTCCTGTATCATGTATCCATCTATATGCCAAATTCCTATCCATATAGTATATTTTACTACATTACAAATTAAGCTTTGTAGTAAGCATGTCATAAACAGTTAAAAGAAGTAGCAGTGTGTTGATTAAAAACAGAATTAAAAGAGAAGTAGCAAGCTGTTGATAATTTTTGACACTAGATCATGGGTATCAAAGTACTCCCTACCAGAAAGAAAAAGTTTAATGATAATAAAAGAGGGTTTGTCTTATGTATGGCTACGCATATATCAGATTAATACATTGAGCTTTTTTTGAAACCCGACAAACTGCAAAATCTATTTTAAAAGGCATTCTAGTATAAAGATAAATGAGTAAAAAATGAGTAATTTTTTGATCATAGAAAATAAATAGCCTTTAAAAACAAAAAGGATGGCCTTGGTAATGCCCGGGAAGCTAGTTAAAGCAGTAGTTATTAGAGTGAAGTGCTGTCCCTCACCAGGGAGATTGTGTTTTTACACATTGCCGATGATGAAAAGGTAAACTGATATAGTTCTTCCCTCTTTTTAAGGGAAATTTGATATCTAATAAAATAAACTTTTAATTAGCTATATTTCTCATCCTAGAAAACAAATTTGCAAGGAAACAATCAGTGATTTTCTTATTAGGGAACCTGTTTCTTAGGTTATTGTAAAATTTTCAAACTAAGTCTTCCCCACCCAAAGACTTGAGTGCTGTAGTGTGGTTTAACTGTATTATTCATAAATATTTTAAATTGGTAACATTTTATGAATTGCCATTAACAAGTCAAGTTTAAGCAGACAAGTGCAAGTATATGTTATTTCTTAAATAGAAACTACTTTTATATGTACTTAGATTCCTGTATAAAAATTGCTGATAGCTTTTAAAATCTGTGTTGAACTGAGAATTGACTTATTCGTAACTTATGTTCTTTAATTTTTGAGAAACAGAATTGTAATTCAGATTATAATTTTATGTTTTATGCCCCATAGTGTTCTATTAGTTAAGGGTGTTTTTAAATTGAATTCTATTCTGAAAAACAAAGAACCTCGGGTCTCTTTTTACAGAACTAAAAAATACATTCAAGTTAAAATATTTATAATTGCATCAGTTGCTAGTTATATGTTTTGATCTTAAGTTCAGGTATACTTTTTGTGACTTGAAAAAATATAAAAGTTAAAAAAACAAGTCTTTAAGCATTTTCAGGGGCCTCTTGCTCTGTCCCCGTGGGATTGGTCTCCCATGGTAACAGCTGTAACTTAAACTGAGTGTTGTGCTTTGCGTATTTCTTTGTGGGTTTTTTTTTTTTTTTTAACTTTCACTCCACAAGCTGTTTTACCTCGCCTTAGCCTAAAGGTTTGGGTACAGATGGAGTCCTGAGAAACAAGACTCTTTGTTCTGATTGCCCACTCTGTGTCACTGTCGCGTAGTCGTGCTCAGTGCATCATTGGGTCCAGTCATCTCGAAGGTAAGACAGTGGTAGTGATGGTCTGTTACTCTGAACTCAGCCAGTGTCCATGTTTGCATTGTCCTGCTTGTTTGGTAGCCGTACGACAACACTTGTAACATTGGAATGTCTCTTTTTTAATTCTTGTTTTTCTCATTCCCTTTCACTTACACAGACTCTAGTGCTGGCAGAAAACAGTCCTGGAAGGGATAGTACTGAATATTTTATTATCTTTGAGCCTCGACTGTCAACTTTATCAAGAACATTAGAATCCTATAGCCTGCCATTTATGTTTTACAATGGTAAGTCTTAGGGATATAGGTTAATAAACTCTGTTGTTAATGGAACTTCAGTTACCCTTGCTTTGCTTTCTGTATGCATCATATTATGGCATTAGAAAAGTCAGTTTCTAAGTTGTTTAAATTATCTGAAATTTTTTTCTTAGATGTTAAAAAGCAGCAACAAATGGCAGCACTTACGAAGGAAAAGGACCAGTTATCTAGGTCCATCGTTATGTATAGAAGTCTCTTTGATGCCAACAAGCAACTTGTTGATGAAATGAAATGTAAGTTACCCTGTGTGTGCAGGTAATAATAAAGCATTGTCTTTGAGCAGGTGAGGTGGGCGAGACTGTCTCTCTGTCTGCTAGAAAGAAAAGGGTGGTAAGGATAGTTGTTCCTGGGTTGTTGGCAGTTGCTAACATGAAGTGTTCCTTACTTTAATCAAGCTCGTAGCAGACTTACACATTTTAAAAATTGGCAGTTTTCCTCTAGAAATGTGAATCTGTGGAAAGTTTAAAGCTTTTGACAATATTGATAACTAATTTATCTAGCTCTAGTTTCTGGCAAAAGATGTCACTAGGGAATTGATAAGTGATCTAATTCTTAGTTTTAATCATGAGCTCTTTGTATTTTACATACAATAGTAGCATGTGGGCCCACAAGCACTGAAAATGGAATATTTAATTTATTCTTCCATTAGTCCAGAAAATGTTTGCTGTCTTTTAAAATGATATTCGTATGCAATTAAAATAAGACATTTGTTAAGTTGTACCATGTTGCCTGTTTTTCATTTGTCAGATGTTTTGTTATAGGTTTTAACTTGTGTTAGTTTTATACCTAACACACACACCCCCACCCCCCGCCCCTTTTCCGAGACAGGATTTTTCTGTGTAGTCCAGGAAATCCTGGAACTCACTCTGTAGACCAGGTTGACCTCAAACTTCACAGAGATCTGCCTGCAACTGGCTCCTGAGTGCTAGGATTAAAGGTGTGCACCACCACTGCCTAGCAAAAGGTTCTTTTATTTTGCCTGCGTGTATGTCTGTGCCTCTTGTCTGTAGAGACCAGAAGAAGGTTTCTAGATCCCATGAAACTGGGGTTACAGGCAGTTGTGAACTGCCATATGAGCACTGGAATTTGAGCCCAGGTTGAATGAAAGAGCAGCTGGTGCTCTTAACCATTCATGTCAGTTGTGTAGACTGTTTGTAGCTTGTTAACTGTACTCTGAGAGCATATCTGCAGGTCTGTAGCTCACGTGTCCATGTGTGCGTGTGATGCCAGAGCATCTCCCACTACATTCATTCTGTTTCTCTTGTCATGTATCATTGAACCTTGGGATTTATAACTTAATTGACCATGATCAACTATCAGTTTTTATTTTAATATCAAACATTAAAAGGAAAAAGTAGTTGTAAATTTTTAGAAAGGTATATTTTAAGTACTATTTAACAAACAAACAAATAAACAACAACAACAAAAAAAAAACCAAGGACCTGGACAGATAGCTCAGTCGTTATACACAGTGGCTGCTCTTCTAGAAAACCCGGATTCAGTTCCCAGCACCACATGCAGCTCAGAACTGTCTGTAACTGCAGTTGCAGGGGCCCCAACACCCTCATGCAGACATGCATGTGGACAAACCACCAATGCACATAAAATCAAATAAAATCTTTAAAAAAAAAAAAGAATTTTTTCTTTTCTATTTTAGGCCAAGTTGAAGAAGCAAAATTAAAAGAGGTCCAGCTGCGAAATGAACTAAAAGCATGCAATATTGATATTCCTACAACACAACAGGTATAATTTCTAAGTGTATATTAAATTTCTTTATTAAATTCAACTACTGTCTTATTAAAAATTCTATAGACTTTTTTTAACTTTATGTAGTGTGTGCTGTGTGTGTACATAAATGTACAATGATCTACACATGAAAGTTAGAGGACAGCTTTGGAATTTGTTCTCGCCTTCCATCTTCTGAATTTGGGGACTCAAACTTAAGTCATCAGGCTTGGGAGCAAACATTTGTCCTCTAATCTCTACGTATGTACCATGGTACATATACATAATACACACACTCGGTATGTTTGATTGGTTTAGTTAGTTATTTTGTGCATATGAGTGTTTTACCTGCATGCAGACTAGATTACCTGAAACTGGGGCCTTGAATTGATTGTGAGCCACCATATGGGTTCTGGAAATTGAACCCTAATCCTTTGCAAGAATAATAAATGCTCTTAACTGCTGAGGCATCTCTTCAGCCCCATGATGTTTTTAAGTAATTCAGAATAGTATAGAAGTCTTCTTAGCTTATTGTCTTCTGTGCGTGATTCAGTTTTAGGGAGAAGACAACTACATTGTATATTTATTTATGTATATCTTTTCCTGTGTCATGTTTGGTGGGGTTTGTTTTGTTTGCTTTTTGGTAGACAGTCTTGCTAGGGTTCAGACTAGGTTCAGACTCTTTCTCCCACCATCTTGTGATTGCTGGGATTACCAATAGATCTGGCTATATTTATATTTATGTTATAAATATATTGATAAAATCTTATATTTCGTAAGATTTTAGAAAATCATTGAATGTATAGCTCAGTGGTAGAGTTTATGGTGTATAAGAGCCTAACTTAAATCCCAGTATTGCCCTTTTTCCTCCTCAAAGAAGGCTTTCTCTCTTTGGGAATATAATTTAGTAATAGAGTACTTTCCTACCATGTCATGATCTTAAGTTTGTGACCAAATGTCCCTGATAGATATTTTCCATCAGTATTAACTATAGTTTTGTTGCTTATAATATATTGTCTATTTTAATAACTGGGCAGTGGTGGTGCACACCTTTAATCCCAACACTTGGGAGGCAGAGGCAGTGGGGGTGGGGGGGAATCTCTTGTCAGTTTGAGGCCAGCCTGGTTTGCAGAGTAAGTTTTAGAACATCCAGGGATACACAAAGAAACCCTGTCTCAGAAAACCACCATAATCAAAGAAAAACAACTTTCTCAAGTATTCCAAATTACTAGTTTTTCACTGTCTTAGGTTGCCTGTTATTAAAAAAAAATTGACCTTGTAGATAAATTTTCCTTTAATTACAGATACCTCATATTGAAGCACTTTTGGAAAAAAAGATAGCAGAACAAAGTGAACTTAAAAAAAAGCCCAGGAGATCATGCACTCTTCCAAACTACACCAAGCGCAGTGGAGATGTTTTGGGAAAGGTTTGTGATTTAAGTTTTAAGAAACAGTTCATCGTTGTTACTTGTTTTGTTTAAAATGTCTGTCCTCCCTCCCTAGCCCAGTTCTGAGGGCTGAGTCCAGATCCTTGCATACACTAGGCAGCACTCTCCTACTGAGCTACACCGCCAGTTAGCACGTCTGTTTCTTACTTTTTCCCATTAGTACCTTATAAAGTTAGAAAACCAGGGCAGATGCTATGATATGTCTATGGTGAAATAAAAGCCTTATTTCTAGACAAGTTTGTGATACCAGGTCAGAGAACAATAAATGGTAGGCCTAATTTTACCAACACAATGCCTAGATTTTAGAGGTGCGGTAATTTCCCGATAGGTTTAAAGCAAGAATGCTTGTGACCACAGCAAGTATTTGTCAGTAAGAAAATGATTTGTTCTGATTCTCAATAAAGCAATGCTATTTATTTGTAACATTTAAATAGCTTAAAGGTATTTTAAATAATATGCTTAATGAGTCTTGAACCTCTGTTTTTTATTGCATATCTTTAAGTGTACTTCATGATTACCAAGATCCCTATTGGAGACACTGAAGTGTAAAATAAGTGTGTGTTTAATTAGTTGACAAACTGCATAATTGTTATTTGCTTATTTTGCAAATTTGCTATTGGTTAATCTATAGAAGATTATTCTAAAAACTTAACAGAATAGGCAGTTTGATGGATTCCAGTCAGTGTAAATTTTCCAGCTTGAGGAATCTTGTTTTTATTTTTATTTTTCTATTTGTTTTTCTTTTTGTGTAGCTTGAACTAGTCTTAACCTCTATAATCCTTCTGTCTCAGCCTGCTAATTGCTGGGGTTGTAGATGGATACCAAAACATTTGACTGATGTTTCTTTTATTCATGTTTTATTCTTATTGCTGTTCTCTTGTGGTAAGAGTTTTAAAATTTTTTTTTTTTATAAATTTCTGTTAAAATGGCTTCAGATCGCACATCTAGCACAGATTGAAGATGATCGCGCCGCCGTGGTTATCTCTTGGCATCTGGCAAGTGACATGGACTGTGTGGTCACCCTGACCACTGATGCTGCACGCTCTATCTATGATGAAACGCAAGGTCGTCAGCAGGTGTTGCCCCTTGATTCTATTTATAGGAAAACTGTTCCAGATTGGAAAAGGTTAGGAAAAAAATAAGAAAGTAATGTTTTGTAGTGCTTGGTGTCAAACCCAGGGCCTCACACATGCTGAATACAAGTTAAACTACCTTCTCAGTAAGCCTTTGAATTTAAATAATGTGAATTTTATTGACATAACAGACTTGTGTTTGAGTTCCTACTTTTCTTTGACATTCTAACTCATAATCCATTACAAGCTTTTACCTACCATACTGCTATTAAATTTGTACTCATTGGACAGCATAGGAAATCAACACATCAAAATAATTGTGTTGATAAGGGCAATAATTTGTGTGAATATATCGACAGCAAATATTGGACTTGGTGGATTATATTAAAAAAGAAGGTAGGCAGGAAGAGGATCTGGGAAGAGTTAGGGTAAGAAGTGTTGCATGTATTACATTCTCAAAATAATTATAAAAATATTAAAACTTAATATAGGCAAGAATGAATTTGATGTTTAGGATTAAAGTTTGCTCTAGTATGTTGGCTCTGTTATTGTTTAGTATCCTTATACTCCCTCTGAGGAAGATGGATTTCACTTTTTGTTGTTGCTTTGTTTGTTTGAGACAGAGTCTCTGTGTAGCCCTGACCATCCTGGAACTCTCTGTAAATCCTGCTTTCTCTGGCTCCCAAGTGCTGAGATTAAAGATGTGCACATAGATTTAAACACAATATAAGACAGGGAGAGAAGCATGTAAGAATAGGCCTATAGGACATAGTGCACGATGTTTGCTGGGTTGTTAAGAGAGTCACTATAGCAGATCCTCATGGCAGTCGTCATTGCTAGGGAGAATGTGTGATCATTTAGGAATATGATTTGGGTCATATAGGTGGGTCACGTGTCACAATATGCATATATTTATTTTTTCTAAGTGTATTCATTGATTATAAATAGTTATGTATGCTTTACTTAGTACTTTTTTGTTATTTTGTTTTTGTTTCTTAATTTAGACCTCTACCTCATATCCGAAATGGTAAATTATATTTTAAACCCTTTGGAAATCCAGTCTTTGCCCGAGATTTGTTAACATTCCCGGATAACGTTGAACACTGTGAAACAGGTAAAAGACTGTGACTTCATTTTGTTCAGCTGTTCATTTGTGATAGAAATCTAAAAATTGTTAACTGTGAAAAATTACATTCTTATAAATACTACTTTTATCAATATTTATTTCTGTATATTTTGATGTTTTTAGTTTTTGGTATGCTGTTAGGAGACACCATTATTTTGGATAATCTAGATGCAGCCAATCATTATAGAAGAGAGGTATGTACTTTTTTTTTTTTTCAAGTCACTTTATTTAAAGAACTGGGAAATAAAAAGAAGACATCACACAGCTATATTAGTATGGCGACTTAGCCAAGCCTATGCCTAGACCCAAAGTCTGTGCATCTCAGCGAGCTCCTCGCGGAACAGCTGCTCACAGGCTTTCTACTTTCACTACCAGTTGCATTTCTATGCACATTCTCCTTTGTTTTCTTTTACCCACGCTGTACTCACACCCATATGTTCGCTTGTTTGTACACTGTAGGCTAGGGATCCACATAGACAGAGAAAATGTGTTTTATTTTGCTTTTTCTTTGGGTGACCTTGCTTAATATTTTGAATTCTTTGTAAGCCTACCTATTTTCCTGAAACTTTTGATTCTGTTTTCTTTCTTTTCTTTTTTTTTAAATTTATTTTAGAGCTAAATTGTGTGCTAGATTTTTTTTGTGTGTGTGGGGGGGAGAGAGTCATTCATCTTTTGGGCAGCATGGTGAGTTCTAGGCCAGCCTAGCATGTACTGAAGAAACACAGTGTATCATACCTAAAGACCACATCATCAGGTTAGAGCAGTGCTCTCTGCCTTTCAGTAGAGCTCCTCATGCTGCTGTGACCCAACTATAAAATTACTTAGCTGCTACTTCATAACTGCAGTTTTGCTACTGTTATGAATTGATAGGTTTCCAGTGTGGATCAAAACCCAAAGAACCACTAGATCATAGAGCCAAGAGCCTAATGGGTTTTAGCATAATGACTTTGAGAGAACACGCTTCTCGTTTCTTTGGACCTTTGAAGGCAGCTATACTCACAAGCACTTAACATCTTTGGAAGAGAGGAGTTTGCCATTGTATGTGTTCTTAATTGTTGCATAACAAACATCCTTTCGGTTCATAGACTTTTGTATTAGTTAAGGATTTTTTCTTTGTTTTTTTGTTTTGTTTTGTTTTGTTGTTGTTGTTGTTTTGAGACAGAGTTTCTCTCCATAGTCCTGGCTGTCCTGGTACTCTTTGTACACTAGGCTGGCCTTGAACTTTAGAGAACCACCTGCTTCTGCTTCCTGAGTGCTGGGAATAAAGGTGTGCACCACCAACGCCTGGCTCTACCAATTTCTTTTTAATAAGTCATTTATAATTGTTTCAAAGCTGAGAAAAAAAGATTGATCGATATCTTAGTAACATTGTTAAGTTTCAGTAGCTTTGTTATTTTTCTTTCAAAATTTTTCATGCTATTTATAACAACATTTCAACTCTTGATATTACTCCTTTTCAGTCTCTCCAACAGTTATAAGTATTCTCCAGATTTGTTCAGTAAACAGTTCACTCTTAGAACCTGACTGTATGTTTGTTGATAATAGTGCAGTGAGGTAGGATCATGAAAATTGAAGAAAAAAAATGACGGTAATCTTTTCAAAGTTGTCACAAAAGAAAGCCCAGTTGTTCTTTCTACTTGAGACTTACAACTATCCCCTCCCATATTGTGTTTATCTTCTAATAAGGGCATAATAAGTCTGTAAACCTAGGTGTTACTGAATATGATAATATATCCTTAAAACTGACTGAGCATTGATAAATGGATGGTATTTTGTGTGTGTGTGTGTGCACATATGTGCATATGTATATGGAGGACAGATGTTGACAGATGTCTTCCTCAATTGCTTCCCCACCATTTTTTTAAAACAAGACTTCTCAGTGAACCTGGAGCTTATCAGTTGACCAAAGTAACTGACCAGCAAGTCCCAAGAACCCACCTCTGCCCTCCCAGATATATTGTTTACAGATGTGTGCCTCTGCACCTGGCCACTTAAGATAGTCTTGGGAACCCAAACTTGGGTCCTCTTAGCACAATCTTATCTGAGTGACCATCTCTCCAGCCCCCATTTATCTGTCTGTCTGTTTTGTGTGATGGATGTTTTGCCTGCATGTATATCTGTGTACCACTTTTATGTCCAATCCCAGAAGAGTTTAGAAGGGTATGTTAGGGTACATGGGATTAGAGCCACCTAATGGGTCCTGAGAATTGAACCTGGATTCTATGGAAGGACAGCTGAGCCATCTCTGCAGCCCCAATCCCAGTTACTGTCTTTTATGTTAATCATTAGAAAGCACATAAATCCAAATAAAAACCAAGAATAAATCATAATTATTTCTTTTACCAAGCAAGTGTCTTAGTTAGGGTTACTGTTGCTGTGAAGAGACACCTTGACCAAGGCAACTTTTATAAGAAAAACATTTAATTGGGGTGGTGACTTACAGTTTCAGAGGTATAGTCCATTGTCTTTATGGAAAAACAAGACAGCATGCAGGCAGGCATGGTTCTGGAGAAGTAGCTGAGAGTCCTACATCTTGCTGGCAACAAGAAATGGTCTCTGACACTGGGAGTAGCTTGACAATATAAGCAACCTCAAAAGCCAACTCCCACAGTGGCACACTTCTTCCAGCAAGGACACACCACTCTAAGAAAGCTACACACCTTCTAATAGTGCCACCTGCCTTTAGGGGACATTTTCTTTCAATCCTCCCGCCCCCCAGTAACTTTGAATCTGCAAATTCTTGGCTCACTAAATATAAGATTTTTTTCAACTAAGCCATGCATGGTAGCATGTGCTTGTAGTCCTAGCCCTCAGCTGGCTCAGAAGAGGAATGTGAGGTCAAGACCAGTGTAGTCACATGGTAACACTACACATACAGCAAAACAGAACAGAAATGGGTGATTAGTTATTTTATTGCATGTTAGGCTTTTTTTAAAGCTAGGTTCAAATACATACATACATACATACATACATACATACATACATACATACATACATACATACATACCAGAACTAAAAGTGCCAGTTTTCTGGAAGGGCTCTAGGAAGTGCCTCTGGGATTGTGTTTCCTCTCTTTTTTACTTCTATAAATTGTATACAATTTATGTAAATATTTACTGTTAGATATTTGAAATGTGCTGAATTACAGTGCTCTTGAGTCACATTTGGGGTAGGGTGCGCACACTGGCCAGAGGAGGGTGTTAGGTGTGGCGCTGCAGTTACTGTCCATCCAGCTTTTCCCTGGAGTCGGGGTCTCATTGAACCTGGAACTTGCTTTTTTTTGGGGAGGGGGGGCTGACTGATAACAAACGCCACTGATCCTCCTGTCTCCATAGCCTCCCACCCCTCACAGTAGGGATTGTGAGTACAACCACCTTACCTGTTTTATGTGGGTGCTGGAAATCCAGACTCTAATCCTCATGCTTTTTTTATGGCAAAACATTCTTACCACTGCATCATGTCTCCTGCCCCCTCAGTCACTTGTTAATGTGTTCTGTTTCATTGTGTGGATGTGCTACAATGTATGTAGCTTACTCAGACATGTTAGCTTACTGGATTTCATGAAGACTGTTTGAGTACACATACTTGTAATTATTTTGAGGATTTAAATGCTTGTAAGAGGAATTACTGACAACTCCTTTAGAGATCATGAAATGCTAAATACAGTGAGATATTTTTATTCTAATTGGCGAGCTTAGTTCTTGGCTCCTTCTCCCCCTTGTTGTTGAAGCCAGCGTTTGAAAACTGACCGGTGCTCTGCTTGTCTAGGGACTTCACCAGTCCATTTTCACACACCCTTAGATTATAATTTTGTGAAAGCACTACTCCCAATTATGTCATTTATTTCTTTACTTTCTTTAAAGCAATCGGAGTTGGTTTCTTTCTAATTCGTATCTGTGTGCCGTCAATAGGTTGTTAAAATCACACACTGTCCCACATTACTGACCAGAGACGGAGATCGTATTAGAAGTAATGGGAAGTTTGGGGGCCTGCAGAATAAAGCTCCTCCAATGGACAAACTTCGGGGAATGGTCTTCGGAGCTCCAGTACCAAAACAGTGTATGGTCTTGGGGAAAGAAATCGGTAGGTTAAATATGGCGTGAGTTTTTGTTTAGTTTATTTGCATTGTTTTAAGACAGAGTCTTGTGTATCTCAAGCTGTCTGGGAATTCACCATATAATTTAGTATGGCCTTGAGTTTATTGACCTCCTGTCTCCATCTCAGGCATTTATCACAGCACACCTAGTATCTGGTGCTGGGGACTGACCTGAGGACCTCGCGCATGCTAGGAAAGCCATCTGCCAGCCAGGACACAGCCCCAGCTCCAGAAGATAGCTTAGTTTTTCCTTTTTCCTTCTCTTTCATTTTTTTCTTCAGATGACAGAAGTATCTCTTGAGGATTTCCTATTTATCTTTCTGTTTTGTTTTGTTTTTGTTTTTAGTGCTGGGTGGTCAAACCTGGGGTCTTACGTTTGTTAAATAAGCATTTTACTACCGAACTACATCTGAATGAGTATCTAAATGCAATTTCTGATTTGACTTAACATTCTCTTTAAGGGTTTATGTTTTCAGAATCTAATGTGACAAATTAACCAGTAACCAATATAAATAATGTAAAATACTTTTGCTCTTACAAAAATCTATTGTATATCAAGTAGTTGAAATACTACTTCCTTTGAAATAATACTTCTTCCTTTCTTTATTGAATTATTAAAAGAGAGAGGTAGTTCAGGGAGTAAATGGAGTACTTATCTGCCTTTTTTTTACTATGTAGTAAGGAATATTCTGCCTTGTTGAATTAACAGTTTGTCAGACAATCATTTGTTTTTGTCTCAGTTCATTCATTAAGAGTTTTTGAGCCAGCCATGGTACTGTGTACCTGCACTGACTACTTGGTAGACTGAGTCAGGAAAGCTCACTTGCGCCTATGAATTTGTGATTAGCTTGGTTTAAATAGCAAAACCCTATCCAAAAACATATTTTTCTCCTAATGTATATAATATGGACCCTTCACCACTTCTATTATCTCCCAGCCTCCTTCAGGTCAGCCCGTCTATCACCTGAATCTGCTCTGAAGTGCATGTATACTCAACAGAAAGTCCCTGCATGCGATTACCTTATAGGATTCCTGTTTTTAGTTTATGAAGTTGTACTGTGCATGACTATCTATATTTACTACCCTCAGTAATTTCTTAATTTTAGCCTTTTTTATAGGTATCATAAAATTTGCCTCTCCTTTTTTTTGGGGGGGGGGGGGCGAGGGTTCAAGATAGGGTGTAGCTTTGGAGCCTGTCCTGGAACTAGCTCTTGTAGACCAGGCTGGCCTCAAATGCCAGAGATCTGCCTGCCTTTGACTCCCGAGTGCTGAGATTAAAGGCGTGTAACACTACCACCTGGCTTAAATTTGCCATCTTAACTTCATTGTACAATTTAGTATTAAATACTCAAACTTTGCTGTACAGAGTATCCCCCAAAGTACATTTTGCAGAACTGAAACTTAGTATCTTCCCATCCCTTTCTCCTTTCTGTATCATTCTACTTGGAATTCTCTGTGAAATTGACTATTCTAGATAACCCATAAAGGGGAAAATGTTAACGTGAGGTCAGGGCTCATCCACTGTAGCAAGTGGTTGGGTTTCCCTTCCTGGTAACAAGGATTGATCCTCCACTGTATTATGTGTATCATAGTTTGCTCTTTTGGTTAGTTGAGGCCATTTTTATTCTGTTGCCCTTCTGTTGCCCTGGGTGGCTTGACCCTCACTGTGTAACCCAGGCTTGCCTAGAATTCACGGTAATTCTTCTGCCTTAATCTCCAAAGTGTTGGGATCACAAGATGACACACTACCCCAGGCTACACTTTTGTTCTTATAGTAATGTATAATACAGACATAAAAAAAAATACACATTTTACAAAAATGGAGCTGGTAAATTTTAGCAAAAGAACACCATACTTAGAAGAATTAAAAATAAGGTTTGGGGATGTAGCTCAGTGGTAGAACACTTGGCTGGTGTTTTTAATCTAAAGTACCACACACAATTTAAAATGAATAGAATATTATCAGCTCTACAGAAAATTGCTCATTTTTCTCTTCAAGTCTCCATATGATATGACTTTGTTTACTTGCCATAGCATAGGTTACTTTCATCTGTTCTTGTACTTTATATATAAATAGACTCTTAGAATGCACAGCTTATATCTGCTTTTATTCATTCTGTGCTGTGTGTGTCGATAGCTGTAGTTTATTTTCATTACAGAACAGTATTTTATTATGTAATTTGACTGTTATTTATTCAGCTGATGAACTGGGATGGCTTCCAGCTTTGAGATAATTTGGCCTTGACAGTTTTAAAAGCACCACTAGTTGAAAAAAAACCGTAGGAGGCCTTTAATCCCAGCACTTGGGAGGCAGAGCCAGGTGGATCTCTGTGAGTTCAAGGCCAGGGAGGCAGAGCCAGGTGGATCTCTGTGAGTTCGAGGCCAACCTGGTCTACAAGAGCTAGTTCCAGGACAGGCTCCAAAACTACAGAGAAACCCTGTCTCAAAAAAAAAAAAAAAAAAAAAGGGCTGGAGAGATGGCTCAGAAGTTAAGAGCACTGTCTGTTCTTCCAGAGGTCCTGAGTTCAATTCCCAGCAACCACATGGTGGCTCCAAACCATCTGAAAAAGAGATCTGGCGCCCTCCTCTGGCATGTGGGTATGAGGCAGAAAGTTGTATACATAATAAATAAATCTTAAAAAAAAAAAAAAAGAAGAAAAGACCATAGGAAAAGGTTCATGCATCTGCTTATTATGTTAATGACTATATACAAAACTATCAATAAAAATTACATTAAGATCCATCTCACTCCATTCAGAAAAGGGTGTCATCAAAATAAATGACAAATGCTGATAAGGACATGAACAAAACAGGAATTCTTGTGTACTTCTGGCCACTATTGAAACCAATATGGGAGTTTATTTAAAAAAAAAACAACTAAAAATGGACTTATCATATGAACCAACACCCCTCCTGAAGATTATCCAAGGCTTCATTAGCATATTTATAGAGAGTTGCCTGCCTTTCCTGCACTATTCACAATAGCCAAGTTATAGAGCCATCCGGCCTGTCCACTGACAAAAGAAATGGGTACAGAAGAGCGAAGTTGTGTCGTTTGCAAGAAAATAGATTCAGCTGGAGACAAGTAAATTAAGTCTGTCGTAGACAATAATATTGTTTTCTCTCTTGTGAGTCATAGATTTACATACAGCTGTGTAAGAGCACATGGGTGTAGATAACAAAGTAGAAATGAGCTGGGCAGTGGTGGTGCACACCTTTAATCCCAGCACTTGGGAGTCAGAGACAGGCAAATCTCACCAGACAGACTCCAAAGCTACAGAGAAACCCTGTCTCTATGTGGAGGGAAGAGTAGGAATAGAAGAGGCTATGAGGAACAGGAAGAACTTAGGGAAGGAGACAGGAAACAACAAAGAAGTATAGCAGGGTATAGAGCAGGATATTTCCAGTATATTATATATTTGCATGAAAACAAATTTTTTATAACCCAGGATGATACAATTAATTAAAATTTAAAATTCGCACTTTAAAAAAAAGTGAATACACAACGAAGCTGATAATTAGAGAAACAGAGACAGTGGATTAACCAAACAGCCTAATTTGTAGGGCTGCATTTTACAATGGTAGTATCAACAATAAAAAAGAATTACTTAAAAAAATAGATGCTATATTTACAGAATTCCTGGAAATTTACTAATAGTAAATTATTATAATAGTAAGGCCATCTCTGTAGACCTTTGAGAAAAAAAACATTTATTAAAGGCATGGTCTCCTTATTTATAGATAGGTATCTATATATAGGTAACATATATTGCAAGGATATAAAAAGGTTTTAGCTGTATGTATATATTTATATTCATGCAGAACGTATGGAAGGACAAATACCAATTTTTTTTTCTTCTGGTTTTTCGAGACAGGGTGTCTCTGTAGCTTTGGAGCCTGTCCTGGAACTCAATCTGTAGACCAGGCTGGCCTTGAACTCACAGAGATCCACCTGCCTCTGCCTCCCAGTGCTGGGATTAAAGGCATGCCACACCCCTGGCTACCAATCATATTTTTTTATATTTATTATGTATACAATATTCTGTCTGTGTGTATGTCTGCAGGCCAGAAGAGGGCACCAGACCTCATTACAGATGGTTATGAGCCACCATGTGGTTGCCGGGAATTGAACTCAGGACCTTTGGAAGAGCAGGCAATGCTCTTAACCTCTGAGCCATCTCTCCAGCCCCTACCAATCCTATTTTTAAAGTCCTTAATTAGTACAGTTATTGTAACATGTGTCTTACTTTCTTATTCCCTGTGCATCCCATATCGTGTACCCCAGTCCATCCATACCCGCTTTCCTCGTTCAGTGTCATTTCTCCTCCCACCCACAAGAAAACAAAACAAAAATTAAATGAGCGTCTGACCTTCCCACCTGTCCATCACACCACTCGTCTCGGTGGCATTGAGACTGGTGTGTCTAATAACTTGACTTGAAAATGTTTATTAGAATGAGTGTTTGGTCTGGTTCAAGGCCTCTAGCTTCTGGTATACCTCACCAGATATCCTGCTGTTGCCCCAACTCATGGACATCTTACAGCTGTGGTTCCACAGAACCAGTCCTTCCATGCCCACTCCAGCAAGTCACAGATAGGGAGATGTTGGAGTGGGCCAGCTCAAATCACCTGCACTGGGATCACTCCCCTCAGGTGAGGGGTAGAGCCAGCTCTCCTGTGCCTAAGCCATCAGGCTCGTGTCCATGATGACGGATGGGGCCAGATTTCCCAGGGCCAGCAAAAGGCAGGGCCAGCTCAGCATGGTCTTCAGATTTTAACACACATGCTTCACATGGTCCCTGGCGGTAAAAGGGACACATATCAACACAGACCCCAGCAGGACCACGGATCCAGACATGGCCCTCGGCAGCCCAAGCCTGGATGTCACCATTTCTCCCTGCCTTCACCTCTGTGGTTCCAGCTCTCTCCACAGCACAGGAACCACTGTGCTTCCCTCCCATTTCTCCGCCAGACATTTGCTCCTTGTCATAGTGCCCGTCTGGGGCCTTGAGGCATCAGGCAGGCCTTGGGTGTCTTCCGCTCACTCGGGCCAGAGGAAGGTAATTTTTATTTTATTTTAGGTTTTTCGAGACAGGATTTCACTGTGTAGCCCTGGCTGTCCTGGAACTCACAGAGATACACCTGCCTCCTTCTGCCTCCTGAGTGCTGGGATTAAAGGCATATGCCACCAATGCCTGACGAAAATCACACTTTCACATACAAAAAAACTTAAATCCTCATGAATGCTGGGATTAGTAATTGGTCATCAGATATGGCTCACACATAGTTTTAAAACCTCAGATAAGATAAGAAACACCTTAGACATTGTATGTACGAGTCTAAGCAATGGGAAAAGTGATTCTAGAACCATCTAAACTGTAGCCACTTAAAACTGGACAGGGTATAGAATAAAATCTCTGCGTTATTTAATATCTAGTAAATCATACAGATAGGCAATAATAGTCTCAAAGCTGAGTAAAAGGAGTTTTGTACGGAGTAAATGTTCTGAAAGCCACATGCTTTAGCAAGTGTGTAAAGGGCCTGTTTGTTGAAACAGTGGCTCGGTTCACTTGCTCCCTCTTCCCTTTCCTCCTCTTGTGTAGTGAGAACGTGCATGAGGGCTTACTGTCTGTGCAGCAGCAGTTAATACAAGTCAGGGGATAGTGATTTGGGGCAGTACTATTGAGTGTTCTTCCTCTTTCATATCTTCTCTGACTGTCTGTGTTGAGTAGTATTGAATGCTTTGTGTCGGCCCGCATGTAAAAATGTCTAAGCACTTTCATATAGAAAACTCAAGGTGTCTTGGGTTGTGATTCGATGGGGTGGCATTTGTCTAATATATTCAAGGTCCTGGGGTCTAGCCCCAGAACTACAAGAAATGAAATAAAAAGAGTGGAGAGTGGTAATTGAAAATTCATTCCTGATCCAGAAATAAATTCAGTCAAAGAAAATTAAAATGTAACTATCAGTGTTGTCTCTACTATACTTGTTTTTTTTTTTTCTTTCACTGTCTGGTTCATGTCTTTAAAAGGCATTGCTCATGGGTTACTCAGTGATGCTGTTCCTTTTTCTAAAACATGGATTTGTTGTGACATTAGCTTTTTATTTAAATATCTGCTTCTTTGCAGATCTTATTCAGCAGTACCGCACTGCTGTGTGCAAGCTGAACACTGTGAACAAGGATTTGAGCAATCAGTTACAGTACCTTCACACTCCTGATATGAAGAAGAAGAAACAAGAACTTGATGAACAGGAAAAGAGTCTGAAACTAATAGAGCAAAAGCTCGGTATATGTTTACTTTCTGTTAACTTCATGTTTGACAGTAGATGACAAGTCCACTGTGAAAAGAAAGACTGCAAATGATTCAGAACTTGACCTGATTTCTGAACCACCGGCGCTCTCTGATAAATGCTTAAGACTATTCTCTCAGGAATAGTCTCTGAGTTAAGGTTTCTGTAGCTGTGGTAAACACATGACCAAAGGCAAATTGGGAAGGAAAGGGTTTATTTCAGCTCCCAGCTTACAGCCAGTCATCCAGGGAAGCTGGGGCAAGAGAGGCCATGGAGAAACACTTCCGACCGTCTTGCTTCCCATGGCTAGTTTAACTTACTTTTTTCTGTAACATAGGGCTGCTTAGGGGTGACACCACCCACAGTGGCCTGGGTTCTTCCACACCAAGACAGTGCCCTACAGACATGCCTGCAGGCCAGTCTGATGGAGGAATTCCCCAGTTGTAGGCCCCTAATCCCAGATGGCTCAAGTTGATATTTGTTAGGAGATTTTTGGTATTGTTCGTTGCTTTTCATAAGTTACTGTATATGTTTGCTTTTCCTGTTCTCCAGTTTGTTACCTTTTCTTCACAGGTATGACTCCTGCATGGAAGTGTAATGACTCATTTTGTCACTCACCAAAAATTGAGTTGACAGAGTGTCCAATTCCTACAAAAAGAATGAGAAGAGAATCCACCAGACAGAATAGGTGAGCATATTGTGACCCAATTACCATTGGTTAGTTTATCAAAACACAGGTGTTGTTGTACTTTCAAATTATTGTAGGTTTATTTCTAAATTTCCTGAGGTAAGATTTGTATTTTAAAAACAAAAGCAGGTTTGGGGTGATAACTTAGTAATACAGGGCTTGTCTGGTGTGTGAGCTCCTCCCAGTTTTGATCACATGATATTTCTGTATTTTATTAGGTCACAGAATCATTGTATTCTCTTAGGAAGTCTCATTTTCTTAGTGATGCTTTACTGTTTGGAAATGTTACGTGTTTTTCTGTTACTGAAAGTCACTAGAGAATGAAGTTGCTTTTATGTTTGGAGTGAGTTTCCGTATACTGCACTCTATTTTGGAATCACCAATTTTTAAAATAGTAGTATGTGCAGCATGAGTTCTAATTGGTCTTAATAAATAAAATCTGGAATCAGATATTAAGGGGTGAAAACTGAAGGATCAGAGAAGCAGTGTGGACAGCCACTAGGGAGACCTTTTACCTGTACGAATGCTCAGACTGAAGGGGCGATCCTGTCCTCAGACTGTCCTCTCAGACTGCACTGAGCTCTTGGCTCATCCTGCCTTACTTTCCTTTCTCCACCCAGCCATATCCCTCCCTGTCTCCACCTCCCTAGTGCTGGGTTTAAAGGCATGGGACTATCGAATACTGGGATTAAAGGTGTGAGTGACCACTGCTTGGTCTCAAGTGACTTAACTCTACACGCTGATCTTCAGACAAGCTTTATTTGTTAAAATGGAAACAAATATGAGTCACCATATTTCCCCTTTTTGTCTAAAATTTAAAAAGAAGGCTATAGCTTGGGTTTAGAGAAGGAGAGAGCCACACTTCAACCCCAAAGCCAGCTTTAATTTTTAATTGGACTAGGACTACAAAAAGACCATTTACATTGTATGTCTGTAGAGAACAGCAGAAATAAGTATTTGGGAAGATTTATGAAATTCTGTCTGGTTTGAAATGTGATATACCAATAGGTCAACTTACTCTTTTTCTTGGGATAGTTTTTTCTGGATGATTTGTCCTTTTTCTTCAGATGTCTCATTTGTCCAGTGGTCTTTGAATTACTTAGCTGGATGCCTTTAATTCTCCTGAAAAGGCAGAAACAAAACCCTTCCCTAACCCTAGTTTTGGGGAGGATCCCTTTTGGCAAGTTACATCTGATGGAATGAAAAGCCTTTGTTAGTTTTCTAGGCTAGTTCAGATTAAATGGCCGTGCTGCTTGGTGAACTGTCATCTCCTCTAATTGAGAGGTGTCTCTTGTTCAAATTGAATCTTTATCAATTTTGATGGTATCCATAGTTTTTCTTCTTGCAAAACCCCTTCCTCAATGAAACCCATGTCCTAGTTTCCATTCTGAGGTCAACATATCTTTAAGGTATACCGATTGATTTAATTCCATAGTTTTTTTCTATTACCCAATGTCTCTTCACAGCTGTTGTACCTTTCTCATTAACATTTAGAAAATTCAAAGTTAATAAAGCATTATGCAGTCTTTCTGTGGGTCTCTGTTACCTCCTTCTGTTTAGTTAACATATTCCTTAGAGTTCGATTTGTTCCTTCTATAACTGTCTGCCCTGTAGGGTTTTGTGGTATACCTGTAACATGCTTTATATTATAATAAACAAAAAAAACCATTTTATTTTCTTAGAGATATATGTTAGAGCATTTTCTGTCTTTATTTGTACATGTATACCCATGATGGCCATAACTTCTAGCAAATGTGTGATTACCAAAATCAGTCTTTTCCAAACTCAAAGCAATTGCCCACTGAAAACCTGAATATAGGTATCAATAGTGTGGTGTACATATTTTAGTTTTCCAAATTCTGCAAAATGGAACACATCCATCTGCCATATTTCATTTCTTTGAGTACCCTTTGGGTTACTTCCTGCAGGTTGTGGTATTTGGTTGTGTACAGAACAAATAGGACATTTGCTAATAATTTCCTTGGCTTGTGGTCATGTGATGGAGAAGTCTTTTTTAAAACCTTTGCTGTTGACACGATTTTTTTTTTTTTTTTTTTTTTTTTTGGTTTTTCGAGACAGGGTTTCTCTGTGGCTTTGGAGCCTGTCCTGGAACTAGCTCTGTAGACCAGGCTGGTCTCGAACTCACAGAGATCCACCTGCCTCTGCCTCCCGAGTGCTGGGATTAAAGGCATGCGCCACCACCGCCCAACTCAAGAAAAACATTTTTAAAGAACTACATTTTCCAATATGGCCTTTAATATGTAGGAAGAAGCTCATATAGAAAATTAGCCGTCCTTGTTTAACGCAGTGGTGTTAGGGTTAAAGGCAGCGGTGGAAGCTCCTCCCTTTGCATCCTTTGTGTCTTTTGTTAAACAAGACACAAGGAAAAATTGTCTAAATGACTATTAGTGACTTCGCATCCTGCCCTCAGCCTGTCCTTTCAAGTTTTGTCAGTGTGAGAGTGTTTGAAGCTAAGTATTTAGAAATTAGTTTTGTTTCCTTGAACTCCATGGACGTCAGAGAGTGGTTTGCAGTGGTTCAGCTGCCTTCCATGGTGCCGACCCTGGGGACCAAGCTCAAGTTGTCATGTTACCTGCTGGCCTGAAATAGCCTTAACAGTATTCAAATAGCAGATTGGATTTGTGTATTTGTAAATTTTTTACTTGTTTATGCTAATTTAACAAAAATCCCATATTGTGTTTTGTCAGCCCCATGTATGTTATTGGCTGGAAAAAAACACTTTATATTCTATGAAACATTACAGAACTATAACTTAACCATGGTATTTGAGGGTGTGTAGTGACATTTCATTTGTGTTTTAATAAATAAAACAACCTGAAGGTCAGAAAAGCAAAACAGTCAACCGCTGACTCTTAGCTCTACCTCAGCCTGAAGTGACAATCCTGCCTCCAGGATCTCAGAATGAGACTTTGTTTGAGAGCTGTCTCCTCCTGTTTTACAATCCTCCCTAGGGCTTGGATTAAAGGCGTGCACCACCCTGTTTCTGTGGCAAACTAGTGTGGCTACTGGGATTAAAGGGTGTGTCACCACTGCCTGGTCTGTAAGGCTGACCAGTGTGGCTGTTTTACTCTCCTGATCCCCAGGCAAGCTTTATTTATTAAAATACAAATGGAATATCACTACAGGGGTGTCTGAGTTTAAAGGGTGTTAGTGTGAAAGAGCATGACTCTTAGTTTATACTTGAGATAGGGTTTCGTCATTCAGTAAAGGGCTTGGCGGTCAGGAGCACTTGTTCTTGAGAGCATGACATGATGGCTCACCATTGTCTGTAACTCCAGTTTCAGGGAATTAGACACCTCTCCTGATCTCTGTGATCCTGTGTGCATGTGATGCACACATGGAACTCAGGCATGCACACTAAAATAGAAATGTAGATACTTTCATAATCATAAGTTAGCGTTTTTTAAAATGTTTATCTCTGTTTTGAGGTACTGTCATTAGAAAATTTGGTATTCAGTTGTATCTGCATAAAAACACATACATACCAAGGCACTCGTTGTGTACGTGAGAGCTGGGGTGGTCGGAGAGGCAAACCTCTCCGCACTCACCTGCATCCCCAGCCAGTTCTTGAACAGTCAGGTAGTAAATAATGTACAGTTTTATCTCAGATTGTACTGCTCAGAGAACTGGAATTCAGATTGTTCATGTATCTGTAGACATAGCACACACACTACTGATTGTTTGCATGCATATAAGATATGTGTGATTACTAGATAATTAAAGATTGTATTAATTGTTTATACTAGGGATCAGAATTAGAGCATAATTCCGTGTGATATCTAAGCATTCTGAGATGATCAAGGAATTAGGAGAGTAAGTCACTGGTATATAAATCATGGTTTTTGTTTTTCTGCTTCAGGATTGTAACTAAAGCAGATGCATGAAAGGAGGTGAGCTCACTAATGGTACCTTGCTTCTTTATCTCTTTCAGAAGACCAAAAGGTGATGTACCAAACTGAGCGTTCCTGGAGATAGTAAAAGAATCCTAGCAAGAATTTCCTGTTCCTCCAGATGGGCCTGGAAGCAGCTGTTCAGTGACAGAGCCCCATTGGGCTGTACAGATTTACTGGAACGAGTCCAGCCATCATGTCCTTTGGGTGTTAGCTCGCAAGTGTACATTCTTAGCCACAGATGGCCAAGCTGGCACAGAAGCATTTATCACCCTGAAGATGTGTAAGCCTCCTGTTTCTCAGTGCAATCATGGCTGTATGAGAACTGTTTCTTAAAAATAACCTTTTTTATTGCTTCTTTGTGAACTTATTTAACAAACACATTTTGTCATTTTGTGTAAGGAAAGTTCTAGAGCTAGATATTTAATTGTAAATATGTGTGGAAAATTGAATCTGCATTAAAATGGAGGAAATGCAGTTGTCTGGGAATTTACATGGAAAATGAATAGAGGGTGATAGTAGAGCCTGAAGATTGTATACTGGATATGAGTAAGGTGCGTAATTTTTATAAGTAATATTTGAATTTATTAATACTAGATCTATAGCCTCAGCTTTAATTCTTCATTTACATTATTTTCTAATTTTTTACTGCTATTTTTAAGAGGTTAAAGAAAATATACATGAATGCAATATGAGTTTGTTAGCAAGCTGTTGTATAAACATTTAATTGTGTATTAACCCAAACTAACATGTTGTGTGTGTCTCCGTAAGTTCGAGACTTTTGGTCTGTGATGTTATTTTGTAAGGAATACTTTTGGTACAGTTTTCTGTCCCAGGAAATGTATGTTTTTTAATCCTTTTTGATTATGCAGCAAGGTTAATAAAGTCATTTCTCCTCCCAAATTAGTGCTTTCCTTTATTTCTTCTGTATAAGCTACCATAGTAAGAAGTATTGGCACAGCTCCTCTGTGTTGTTGGACTCAATAGGTTGAAGAAAGAAATAAAACAGCAATAATAGAATCAGTTACCATGAAGACTGGCTTCCTTTCCTGGCTGTGGAGGAGCACTCCTGTAATCCTAATATTTGATATTTGAAAGCCAGAAGATCAAGATCCAAGGCCAAGCTTGGAATCATAGCAAGTTCAAGGCTATGTGAGACCCTGTCTTAGAAGATCTGAAAATTTTCTAAAAATTCAGCTTGGCGTTTCTCTCTGTCATAGGGAGGAATGGGCAGCCCCAGGCGGATCAAGGGGGGACTCACGTGCTTCCCCCTCTGCAAACTAATTCCTGTTGGTCAGAAGCCATACACTGCCCGCTTGGCAAAGGACAAGGCAACGCCGCTCTAGCTGAGGAGTCTCTGAATCTTTAAACTGTTGACAAGGGTTGGAGCGAGGGAATTTGAGAGAAAGCTTTAGTGAATGTGGAATGGATTATTTGTCAAGAGTGAGAGAGAAGCAGAAGAGAAAAGTAATAGACACGTAGACCTTGAAGATGAAAAACTCAGGAAAGGAGTGAGAATGAAGAAGAGAAAACAGGAAAGCATGACCGAAGAGATCCTTCATGAGCTCCGCGCCCCAGATGACCGGAAGGACTCAGTAATGTGAGAAATGCACAGTTCCCCACAAATACCAATGACCAGAGAACTAATAAAAGACTTGAAAATGTCTGGAATGATTGTGGAAATCCAGCCAAAAGTAAACCTTGAGCCTCCAGGCCCACTTCTCTTTTCTGTTGTTTTTTTTTTTTTTTTTTCTGTCTGCTTCCCACCATGATAACCATGGACTAACCCTCTAAAATGTAAGCAAGACTGTTGTAGAATATTATTAGTTTAAGATGTGTTACATTGGTTTATGCTGTGTTACATTTGTTTTAATGATGCAAAGGTGTGTTGCATTCTTTTATGTTACATTTTTTATGAATCTGAAGCTATTATTTCTTTGCCTGTTATTGGACACCTGATGGTCTAATAAAGAGCTGAAGGGCCAATAGTGAGGCAGGAGAAAGGAAGGCTGGGCTGGTAGGCAGAAATCTGGGAGGAGGAAAAGAAGGGGCAAGAGAGAACAAGGAGAGAAGGACCCTAGGGGCCAACCACACAGCCGCCCAGCAGGCTACAGAGTAAGAAATACGAAAGGTATACCGAAACAGAGAAAGGTAAAAGTGCAGAGGCAAAAGGTGGATGGGATAATTTGAGTTAAGGAAAGCAGGCTAGAAACAAGCCAAACTGAGACCGGGCATTTGTAAGAAAGACTAAGACTCTGTGTGTGATTTATTTGGGAGCTGGGTGGCAGCTCCCCCCCCCCCCCCCCCAGAAAAAAAAGCCCAAAGAGTAAAAGACAACATACGCCTCCAATTAAATTCTTCCTTTTACAAGTTGCTTTGGTCCTGGCATCTCTTCACAGCAGGAGAACAGCATCTAAGACAATGGGTGATGTGGAGAAGGCTGGCCCCGCTTTTCAATAGGAGGCAAGAACCTGTCACACACCAGAGGCAGGTGCCCCAGTGCTACCTAAACTTTTGATCCCACAGGCAACAAGATGTAGGCTCATGTCATCGCCTGGTCCACCCCACCTCCAGATTTCTTTCTCAGACGTGGGGTGGGGGTGGCATCTGTTTCTCTAAGAGCCGGATGCTAAGTGTCTTAGACCTCAGGACAAAAAGAAGACTATGCAAAAAGAGAAAGGGGGTGTGTTTGGGGGGTTCTGGGATGGTGGACAGGAGGCTACACATGGGCCCCTCGCTGTTGGCTCTCAGTTCTAGGCAGAAAGGACAGTGGACAGCGATAAAGTCCCACCCCACAGAGGGTAACTGCTGAAAATACTCATTTTTTTTGGCGCCATTAGAAGAATGGCTCTCACTCTGTGATGTCCTCTTAGTGAAAGGACAGCCAAGGTCCCGGGAGGTCACCCTCCACAGCAACCGTGGACAGTGAGTTTAATTGATAAAGGTCCAAGGAGAATCACACAGGTTTGGATTGACTTGACTTGTTGACATTTGTTAAACAGTAGCTAAGGGGGAGAGCATTCACCTGCCGTTCCCAGTCCTTGAATGAATATCAAACTGGTTTATTCTTCTGTTCAAAGTTGGAATTTTCAACTTGCATTCAAGTTAGCATGCCCAGGTCAGAATTCCACCCAAATTACGTACCACTTCCCTGGATTCCATGTGTACTCTGAATGTCACTATCCACTCCACCCCCGCCCCACCCTCCATACCCCACAGGCCTTGGAATTAATTGACCAGCAGTCTTTAGAGGTCTAATACCTCTCTGCTTTCTTTCCCTCTTTGAAACAATAAGTACTAAGAACGTGTAGAAATAATTTCCCTTCAACAAGCCTATGTTCAAGGCGGAGGGGGAGGTTAGATACTTAGGTGTTTGTCATATAAGTGTGAAGACAGGAGTCTTGTTCCCCAGAACCCACATGGAATGTGGCGCGGTAGTCCCCTATAATCACAGATTTAGGGGTTTGAGTAAAATGGCTCCCATTGGCTCCTAGAGAGTGGCACTAATAGGTGTGGCCTTGTTGTAGTAGGCATTGCCTTGTAGGAAGTCTGTGACTGGAGGTGGGCTCTGAGGTTTCATGCCCGAGAGACCCGGCGTCACTTCCTGCCGCCTGCAGATCCGGATGTAGAACTCTCAGCTCCTTCTTCAGACCACGTCTGCCTGCATGCTGCCCTGCTTCCTGCCATAATGATAATGGACTAAATCTCTGAACCTATAAACCAGCCCCAATTAAATGTTGTCCTTTATTGAGAGTTGCATGGTGTCTCTTCATAGCAGTAGAAACCCTGACTAAGACAACAGCTTTAGGGAGGTGGAGACAGAACGAGACTAGCTTCACAGGGCTGGAATGGCCTAGTGGTTAAGAGCACTCGCTGCTCTTTAAGACAACCTGGATTTCATGTCCACCATCCACAGTGGGTGCCTCGTAACTGCCTGGAACTCAAGTCCCAGGGTGTCTGATGTCCTCTGACCTCTGTGGGCACTGCAAACAGTACAAATTCATGCAGCCTCACATATATACACATAAATAACAGTTTTTAGAAATATTCTTTCAAACCCATATTGAACTCAAGTTGGAAGATACGAGTCTGGTCTCAAAACAGGCCCACGCTCCAAAGGAACCAGAACAGTTGATAAAACTTTATTAGTGGTCTGAGCTTCGCAACCACAGATGCTAGCTTAAGAGAGCGTTTTTGAGAGATGGGACACACAGACTGTGTGGTAGTGAGAGATCCCCAAACAAAACACTCCAGGGGCTTCGATTTCCTGAGCCTTGAAATGTGTGCTCAGCCACACAAGGTCGCTGGGCGTGTGGGGGAACCCGAGAGCCGTTTCTCAGAGGATTCTGTAGAGCCTGCTGTCCATTCAACGGTGAAGAAAAGCTTCGTTGGTGGTGTTAAAGAGGATACAGACGAACATAACCTGAGAGACTACTTGGAAAAGTGTGGCAAGATTGGAACCATAGAACTATGGAAGCCAGGCAGAGTGGGAAAAAGAGAGGATTTGCTTTTGAGACTTGATGATGTCACAGTTAATTGCATAACTGTGGAGTGCAAAGGGCCCCTTCTAAACGAGAGATGCAGTCTGCGGGGTCACAGAGAGGTCGTGGAGGTGGATCTGTCAATTTTATGGGCCATGGAGGAAACTCTGGAGGTGGTGGAGGTAATTTTGGTCATGGTGGAAACTGGTGGAAGAGGAGGCTATGGTGGTGGAGGTGGTGGAGGTAATTTTGGTCATGGTGGAAACTTTGGTGGAAGAGGAGGCTATGGTGGTGGAGGTAATTTTGGTCATGGTGGAAACTTTGGTGGAAGAGGAGGCTATGGTGGTGGAGGTGGTGGCAGCAGAGGTAGTTATGGAGGTGGCGATGATGGAGGTGATGGATTTGGAGGTGATGGTGGCAGCTATGGCAGTGGTCCTGGTGACAGCAGTAGAGGAAGGAGGCTATGGTGGTGGTGGACCAGGCAATGGAAACCAAGGTGTTAGAGGATATGACGGTTACAATGAAGGAGCTAACTATGGTGGCGATGGGAACTATAATGACTTTGGTAATTACAGTGGACAACCGGAAGGGGGCAGTTTGGGTGGAAGAAGCTCAGGCAGTCCCCGTGGTGGTGGCTATGGATCCGGTGCTGGAAGCGGTGCATATGGTAGCAGACGGTTTTCAAAAAGCAGCAGAAAAGGGCTGCGGATCTTAGCAGGAGAGAGAGCGAGGAGTTGCCAGGAGAGCCGCGGGTTACTTTGAGACAGCCGTCCTAAAAGCATTGGAGGAACTGTAACAATCCGCCACAGAAGGAGCGCTGAGCCAAGCAGAAAAGCCCCTGCAGCTTGAGCAGGAGACCCTTGTTGCTCAGGACCGCCACAGCCACAGTCTGCAAAAAGTGCGATTGTTGATTAATGCGAGGCAGTGTCGAGTAGATGTGCAATCCTGAGCACTTTCATCTGCTGTAGCTTTGTCTTCTCTCTCTCTCTTTTCATCACAACAGGTGCATTGCCCTGGAAACTGTGTTAGTAGTACTAGGAATAAAAAATTATGAAATTTTTCATTAAAAAAAATTTTTTTTTTTCAAAAAAGACTAGTCATGTTGGTGAGCTCTTGGTTTAACTTCAGGATCTTACCTCAGCGAGCAAGATGGAAGGTGTTTGAAATTGACTCCCAACATTGACCCTGGGGCACTACACACATACACATTTACCCCTATGCACGCCTACATATCTGCAAACATGCCTACACACACATACATACCATATGTATGCACGCGCATGCGCATACACACACATACACCTGTCAAGGGAAAAGAAAAACAAAAGTTATCAGTATGTTCAAGATCATGATAGATACGACTATTTGTTTTGAGACAGGCTTTCTCTGTGCAGCCCTGGCTGTCCTGGAACTCACTCTGTAGACCAGACTGGCCGTGAACTCACAGAGATCCCCCTGCTTCTGCCTGCAAGTGCTGGGACTGCATGCTGCCACCATGACTTTAGGAATAATGGCAATAGGAGGAGCCATGGCGCATGGGGGCTCAGTCCTCTTTCTGACGATTTGTCAAGCTGAATGTTTATGAAGTGTGTGTGTGTGTGTGTGTGTGTTGCTGGGGATGGAACAGGTCTTTGCACATGCTAGGCGAAAGAATCCACCTCTCATCTAGGTCCAGGTGGATTTACACTTTTTTATTTTATTTTATTTTATTTATTTGGTTTTTGAGACATGGTTTCTGTGTGTAGCCTTGGTTTGGTTGTCCTGGAATAGCTCTGTAGACCAGGCTGCTCTTGAACTCACAGAGATCTGCCTGCTTCTGCCTCCTGAGTGCTGAGATTAAAGGCATATGTCACTACCACCACTGGGCTTGATTTATACATTTTTTTTATTGACAACATTACACTTAAGAAAACCCTAATTTGGGGTAATGCAGATGCAACTTAGTGAAAGAAAGCTTGTTTAGCTGTGCAGAGCTGTTGGCTTGATCCCCTATAGTAAGCAGGAAGGCAGGAGGACACAGCCCTGCTCTGTGGGTCACACCTATCATCCCAGCACTCAGGAGGCAGAGGCAGGCAGATCTCTATGAATCCGAGGCCAGCCTGGTCTGCAGAGCAGGTTCCAGGACAGGCAGGGCTGTTACACAGAGAAACCCTGTCTTGAAAAACAATCAAAAAGACTTTATTTATTTGTCTGTGTGTTTCCTTGCATGACTGTGTGCACCAAGCTTGTAGCAGCCTCCAAGGCTAGATAGACTAGGGCACTGGATCTCCTGCACCTGAGCCACTGTGTAGGTGCTGGGAACCCAAACCCTGGTCCTCTGCAAGAGCAGTGAGTGCTCTTAACCACTGAGCCATGTTCTGGCCCTGATTTACCTGTTTAAATCCCCAGTAGCGACTGAACGGTCCTTTCAGGATTGAACCCTCTGGACCATGTTCTGAACCCCCTGTTGTAAAGCTCCTCCTATTTCTCCCAGGAATTGGGGCACCAGTGTGCCCCCAAACAGCGCTTTAGAGAGGATGACCTCAGAATAGTGGAGAAATTAAACACTGTGTTTTTATATTTTGGAAAGTTGGGAGGAGACACGAAAGTGTAATAGTAAACCAGAGTGCTTTCTTCCTTGACCCTCCATGGTGCCTGAATATTAAAAGACGGTCTCACCTCCTATTTTCCATCAGTCAATAGCTATTAGAGACTTTTATGTGCCTAGAACAAATGCTTTTGTTGACTTAGTCTTCTTAGGACACCAAGTGTCCTGAGATGCCAGTGGCGCCATGGCCAGACTGGATGTTGAAGAGGAGAGCAGGAGCGCAGTGGCCCGGGGCTTAAAGGGCGGGAAAAGGAGGCGTCTCTGAGTATTTATTTGTAATCCGATTCAATGTAAGAAAACCGGCCAAGGAAAACCCATGTAAATATCCAGCGCCATGAAGAATCGAGTAAACAAGCCAGTCTCAGGGAACTGGGTTGATTTCTTGTAGTGTTGGAGACGACGTCTTCTGATGAAGGCCATTGCTGGCCTTGAACCCACCGTCCTGCGTCAGCTCTCTGAGGGCTGCGATCACAGTTGCGTGGCGCCATACCTAGTCCACTCTTTCTTTAATAATATAAATACCAACAGTTCTCAGAATGAGCTAGGCAGTCAGAGCACAGGAGAACCCCTGAGTGCAGAAATGAAGCTCACTGCAGCTCTGTCCTGATTTCTGATTTCACTGTTTACACCGACATGTAAGGATGCTTTAACCTTTAAAAAGGCAAGTGTTGGACAAACATCGTGTGACTTTCGGTTCATTTCAGTTCTCTTTGAACGACCATAATATAATTTATTCTCATATCCCAAGCACTTTGAAAGATCAAAGGAGACACTAAAAATAATTAAGAGTGTTAACAGATATTCAACAGCAGTGACCTCGGACTCACACAGGCAAATCAGGTCTCTGGTTATCCTGTCTGTCTTAAGATAAGGAGAAAAACAGAGTGTTGTCCCCCACAGCTTTTCCAGTGACCTCAGCCTCACCTTTCCAACCCACCTCTGATAGCTTGTCACTGAGCTCTGCCCCTTTATGGAGACATTTAATGCTGGCATCTGTACACACTTTCCTCAGACTCATGAGCTCCTCAGTTGTACCAAGCTGAGTTGCATTCTTCTCTTCCTGGCTACTTAAAGGCCATGTGTTTCGGCTTAGCTAATCTTCACTACAACTGTAGGAGCTCGCGTAATCCCAGCCTGTTCCCAGTGCCTGCGATTCCAGCACTCAGGAGGAGAAAGCAGGAAGACTGAAAGAAAGCTCAAGACCTGCATGGGAGCCGGAGCAGCGCTGACTCGGTGGTTAGGAGTTCTTTCTGTTGTTATAGAGCGTTCGGCAACTCACAACTGACTGTAACTCCTGCCCCAGGGCATCTGACATCCTTCTTTGGGCTCTTGCACAAGTGTGGCATATACTCTTCAGATACAAGCATATACATTGTAAACAAAAATAAATCTTTCAAAAATGCTTTACAAGCCTGGCGATGGTGGCGCACGCCTTTTATCCCAGCACTCGGGGAGGCAGAGGCAGGCGGATCTCTGTGAGTTCGAGACCAGCCTGGTCTACAGAGCTAGTTCCAGGACAGGCTCCAAAGCTACAGAGAAACCCTGTCTCGAAAAAAAAAAAAAATGCTTTACAGTCGAGCATGGGATACATAGTAAGATACTATCTCAAAACAAACAAATAGAAACAGCACACACAAGTTTTGGCTCTGAGTATTAGTGGGGGAGCTTCCCTAGTGTGGCCAAAACCCTGAGTTCAGCCCACAACACCACAATAAATATTTAAAATGCCCATATACATTAAGTGTATATGGTCCCTTTCATTGTTTTTTCTGCATTTCATCTGCACATTATGGTTGATTTAAAACAAACCAAATAGAAGAGCAAATTGCTATAAGTTAATGCTCTTGTACACTGTTAAGATTTGTCACTCATTGGTTTAATAAAATGTTAATTGGTCAGTAGCCAGACAGGAAGTATAGGCAGGGCAACCAGACTAAGAATTCTGGGAAGAAGAAAGGCAGAGATTCAGTCACAAGTCAGACACAGAGGAAGTAAGATAAGAATGCTGCACTGAGAAAAGGTACCAAGCCATGTGGCTAAACATAGACAAGAATTATGGGTTAATTTAAGTTGTAAGAGCTAGTTAACAATAACCCTGAGCTAATAGGCCAAACAGTTTTTAATCACTATAAGCCTCTGTGTTTTTTTTTTTTTTTTTTGAGACAGGGTTTCTCTGTGGTTTTGGAGCCTGTCCTGGAACTAGCTATTGTAGACCAGTGTGGCCTCGAACTCAGAGATCCGCCTGCCTCTGCCTCCCGAGTGCTGGGATTAAAGGCATGCGCCACCACCATCCGGCTTCCTCTGTGTGTTTCTTTGAGACTGAATGTCTGCAGGACTGGCCAGGACAGAAACTTCCATCTACAAATGGCACCAAACATTCGGCAACTATATCCACATAAAACCTGAGAGAGCTTGGGAAGGGATTCTAGACACAAAAGAACAGAGTTAAGCACAGTTTCTTGGTAGCGGCACTTTTCTCAGGTGGGCTCTATTTTCTAAAGGCAGGCAGAGATGAGACTCTTTTAAGAGAGGCTTCTTGACTCAGTGTTAGCAGCAAAAACCTCCTGCCACCAAATACTTAAGTAGTATTGGCTGTGGCATGGACCTAGAAACTCCACAGAGTTGTAGCAATAAATATGACTCCCATCTGTACCTCTGCCATGAAGCTAGACTCTCAGGAAGCTAAGGAATGGAGTGGAACCAGCTGCCAAAGCTGCAACTTTAATTCTAGCCATGCCAGTTAGGAGATTCATGTGCTCAGGAAAAAAAAGATATACAGTAAAGACATATTCAGATGGAAAAGAAACCTATAAAGAGTTTACAGTGTGTTTAAAAATATACATAGGCCTTTTGAGAGAAAAGAAAAAGGATAGAGAAAGTCCTTAAGAAAAGAAATAGAGGGGCTGGAGAGATGGCTCAGTGGTTAAGAGCATTGCCTGCTCTTCCGTAGGTCCTGAGTTCAATTTCCGGCAACCACATGGTGGCTCACAACCATCTGTAATGATGTCTGGTGCCCTGTTCTGGCCTGCAGACATACACACAGACAGAAGATTGTATACATAATAAATAAATAAATAAATAAATATTTTTTTAAAAAAAGAAAAGAAATAGAGTAGCAGGCACGGTGGCACACACCTTTAATCCTAGCACTTAGAAAGCAGAAGCAGGTGAATCTCTGTGAGCTCGAGGCTAGCCTGGTCTACAGAGTAAGCTCCAGGACAGACATGGATACACAGAGAAACCCTGTCTCAAAAAATCAAAAAATAAAAATAAAAGCAATAGAATTTTTTAAAAAGCCACATAAAGATAGAAAATACACAGGGAATCTGAATACTGTATGTTATTGTGTTGTCTTTGAATTGTTTGACTTCTGAGGAAGGAGCAACCCTGCTAAGAGACATTTGATTATAAATGTTGCTGTATTAATCCAATCTATATATTTTGAAAATGACTCTACTTCAAAATTTAAAGATAGGTTACTTTGGAGAAGAGGTTTTGCTTTTGTTTCCACAGGAAATGAGAGGCTATGGATTCATTCTTGGTTAAGAAAAATAAGATTTGATCGAAGAAGACCCCCCTGAAAAATCTCCAATGGGAACAGATGGCTCAGATGATCCAACACTTCAGAGCACCTCTGTTGCAGTTTCTTGTGAGTTCTGCATCCAGAACAGCTTCAAGACTGCTGGCTGAGATGATCCAGCCTCACAGAATACTCCAGTCAGGACTTTTCCATAATCCTAAATTTTCTTTGGGCTCCCTTAAGATTATCAGCAACCCCAATCAGCAGAAAGTAGCCTAGAAAACTATGTCCACATTTCAAAAAAAAAAAAAGATTGTGGATATTTGTCTTTGTTTAGCGTGTTGGTTACAAGTTGTTATAGATAATGGTCAGGAAAAAAAAGCTAAACAAAAGAGATTAGATTCAGGGTCTTGATTTGAAAAGAAAAAGAGGGAAATTCTGTGGGATAATGCTCTTCTACACTGTAAAGATTTGTCACTTGTATTGGTTTTATAAAATACTTACTGGCCAGTAGCCAGGCTGGAAGTATAGGCGGTGCAGCCAGACTAGGAAAATTCTGGGAAAAGAAAAGGCAGAGAGATGCAATCACCAGTTAGACAAAAAGAAAACAAGATGAGACTGCCAAACTGAGAAAAGGTAACAAGTTACATGGCTAAACATGGACAAGAATTATGGGTCAATTTAAGTTTATAAGAGCTAGTTAATAATAAGCCTGAGCTAATAAGACAAACAGTTCATGATTAATAAAATTATATTATATTATTGTGTGTTTATTTGGGACTGGATGGTTCTGGGACCGGGCAGGCAGAAACATCCATCTACAGCAAATAACTAAACTTTGCCCCACTCTGGTCTTTCCTAATCAATACTCCACTCCTCAGAGCCTCACTCTCCATTTCTCCAACAGAACCTGTATTGTTTTGTTCTTTACTATTCTATCATCTTCTGGTTAGAGGACCACGCCAATAAAGGGAAGAAGGAACTAGACAGGTTTTTTTTTGTTGTTGTTTTCTTTTTAGAATCATGTTGCCTGGTGTAACATCCAATGCACAAAACACCCTTCACAGTGTGTCTAAACACATATTTCAAGTGCGGCACCAAGAGCAGCCAGGGTCCCTGCGTGCCAGGCAAGTGCTCTACCACCCAGCTGCACTCCATCCCTAGGCAATTCCCCAGCTACAAGCTGCCGCGGTTTCCCCGCGTTCCCTCACTGTCGCTGAAGTATGATGAGTCTTCATTACTTACAGACTTTCTCCTTGTGAACTTCATTACAGTAAAGTGTATTTGTAGCTTAAGAACATTCATTGCATCCTAGGTCCTCGGGGCTGGGGTCTGTGCTGATGGGGGCAGGGGCAGGGGCAGGGGCTGGAGACTAAGAGGGAGTAGTGGGGTTAGTGTCTTGCACAGAGTGAATATGTGCTCTCCTTGGTAAATTTGGAGTCACCTTTTTTGCACTTTTTGCATAAAATTTGGACTCTGGAAACAAAACGAAGCACGTAAAATTATTTTCTATTACACTTGACTTTCCTTTTTCTCCGTCAATTCTGTGTTTTGCTAGTGGTGTCACTGTTTAAAATGGTTGCCAAGTGTGGTGCCGAGTGCTCTCTGATGTTCTCAAGCACAAGAAGACTGTGCCGTGTCTTGTGGATGAAATACGTGAATCAGATCCACTCCATGCAGCCACAAAGTAAAATGGTGTTGGCCCTGCGCTCACTGTGTTATGAACCCACAGTCTCTACTGTCTGAGATTTCTGTTGCTGTGATAGGGTACCCTGTCAAAGCATCCATGGATAAAATGTTTGTTTTGGTTCAATTTCAGAGGGATGGGTTCTTTCATGATGAGGAAGACATGGTAGAAGGAGCATTGCATCCGGATGCAGGAAGCAGAAAACAAAAGGAAGTGGAGCCAGCTCCTAGGCATCTTCACCTTCTAAAGGTTTCAAGGTGTTTCCAAACAGCGCCACCTGCTGGAAAGAAAGTGGTCAAACACCTGAGCCTATAAAGGGCATTTCATGTTCGAACCACAAAATATATATCTTGTCAGCCATTCAGCGATGGTGCACTCCTTTAATCCTAGCACTCAGGAGGCAGAGGCAGGCAGATCGCTGTGAGTTCGAGGCTAGAGTTTCTGGAGAGACAGACTAGTTGCACAGGGAAACCCTGCCTCAATAAAACAGTCTTTAGTAAGAAACAGGTTATGTATGTATGTATGTATGTATGTATTATGTATTATGTATGTATGTATGATGTATGTATGTATAAACTGATCGTTCAATTGATATACTGACAAGACATTGTATCTGGATATTTGTAGGAACCTAAGCCAGCATGTCTTCTAGGCACATATGTTCAGTATCTGCCAATTCAAGATAGCCGGAAACTTCATAGGTAAGTCATACAAAACATACTAGTTAGCATTGCCCGGTCTGAAATAGTAGCGTTAATTTGTACATTAATATGACATGCTATTCTGAGCAGTGACAAGACTCTACTAAAATATGATTTATTCCATAGTCACTAAACACATTACGCCCACTTAGAACATTTTGTTTATTCTGGAACAGTCAAGGCCAGTCTATACATCAGTGATGTCTACAACATAGTTTGATGCGGCTCATATGTATGATGATGTCACTGCCCAACTTCTCCGTACAGTGATCCACTGGAGTCTCAAAAACAGCCCAAAAAGCCTGTTTTTGTTACTTCTTATGGTAGAAACAATGTATTTAGAATCACAATGCATTGAGAATGATGGCACATTGCCAGAGCCCAGGGGTCAGAAGTCAGAATGCTGAGGGTTTGAGGCCAGCATGAGCCGGCATAACCCTGTCTCAACACACCCGAACACCAAACTGAACAAAACCAGAAATGGCATCTCACATGTGACATATGTTATACAGGTATATTTCCTAGGCCAAAGAAGCATGGGACAGAGGGAGGCCATGAAATTAATAACTAATTTCCGTTTTTTAAAGACAGGGTTTCTTTGTCTGTATGGCCTTGGTTGTCCTAGAACTTGCTCTGTAGAGAGCAGGCTAGCCTCAAACTCGCCTGCCTCTGCCTCCCCAGTGCTGAGATCAAAGGCGTGTGCCATCACCGCCTGGTTTACTAATTTCCTTTTTGAGGAAAAAAGATATTTACTATTAAATGGCACAGTGTTCTGAGTTTATTTACAAAGGGTTATTTTGTAAATATAGGTAATGAGCTCCTAAACAGCTCATTAAATCACTCAAGAATAAATTCCTTTGCAATATGGAGCAGAAAGTCCATAAGCTGAGTATTCCTTGGGGAGAAATGGGGAAAGAGTCAAGAGCCTAGCTCTCTCTCTCTCTCTCTCTCTCTCTCTCTCTCTCTCTCTCTCTCTCTCTCTCTCCCCCCCAAGGCCGTGGTGTCTTGAGTGTACATGTGTGCATGGTAGCCAGAGGTCATTGTTAGGTGTCTTTCTCAATCAATCACTTTCCATCTTTTATTTATTTGGGACAGTGTCTCATTATATAACCCCATTGTACTCATTAGATAGAACAGGCCAGACTCAAACTCACAGAGATCCACCTGCCTCTGCCTCTTGAGTGCTGGTTTTAAAGGCATGCACCCCCACTGCCCAGTAGTCTAGTTACTTTTTGAAGCAGTCAAAAAGTCAGTGAACCTTAAGCTCAGTGAGTCAGCTAGACCGACTGACCAGTAAGCCCCAAGGCTTCTCGGGTCTCTTCTTCTCCAGTGCTGACTTAACAGGCCTATGCCCCTGCTCCCTGGCCTTTGGGGGCTGGGGATCTGAACTCAGGTCCTCACGCTTGCACAGCCAACACTTGCTGTCTGAGACAACTCTCTAGTGCCCTCATCGAAGAGTATGTACACGTTTTTCATACCTATTGTTTGCAAAGGTGGTTGGCTTTACCAATGGTTGACATAGAAAAAGAAAAAATGTTAAAGTCGCTAGACCTTGTCACATATGTGCTCCACTGTCTGATGTGGTGATGCTGTTCTTGCCGTGCACTCTGGCTTTGCATATGATCGATCACGAATCCCCCACATACAGAGGAGGAAAGCTGAGGATGGAGACTTCACTTTGCAAAGTCGGTGAGGATGAACGGGCTGCTAACTCCATTGCACGAACGACACATATCTTTCCTCTTTTCAGCTTTGCATGGCTTGACTTTCCCAGGGAACAGTGCAAATGACATGAGGGCACACACCCCGAATCCATCTTTCAAAGTTTCTCCTTTGCTGTGTAGTCTTCAAGGACCTGTCTTCCCATCATTAGGTGAGCAAAGCAAAGAAACAGAAATGACACCATCAAGAAGAACCATGAAATTCAGACAAAAAAACAAAACCAAACAATACTGAGTTCTAGCAAGCATAAAGAAACAGATCTGGGAGCCCAGGAGCTTGGCACTCTTAACCATATCCTATGTACAAATCAGTTCATCTCATTAAATGTCCCAGGCTCTGGGATGGGATGGGATGGGATGGGATGGGATGGGACGGGATGGGATGGGGTGGGGTGGGGTGAGGAGTATACCAGCCTGGTGTTGTTGGAGTCATCCTCGTCCACCTCCTCCTCCCAGGCAGATGAGTGTCTGGGTTTGCTGGGGGGAGGTCTAGCAGGCTCTCTGCTTCCACAGACTGTTCCCAAACACGAACCCGATGAGTGTCTCATTTCATTTTATTTATTTAAGGATTTTTTTTCCTTCTTTCAAGACAGGGTTTCTCTAATGGCCCTGGCTGACCTGGAACTCACTTTGTAGAACAGGCTGGCCTCGAACTCACAGAGCTCCACCTGCCTCTGCCTCCCGAGTGCTGGGATTAACAGTGTGCACTAACACCATTCAGTTCCTTTCTCCCTTTCTCCCTTTCTCCCTTTCTCCCTTCCTCCCTTTCTCTCTTTCTCCCTCCCTCCCTCCCTTCCTCCCTCCCTTCCTCCCTCCCTCCCTTCCTCCCTCCCTCCCTCCCTCCCTCCCTCCCTCCCTCCCTCCCTTCCTCCCTTCTTTCCTCCCTTCCTTCTTTCTTTTGAGAAAGGGTTTCTCTGTGTAGCATTGGCTATCCTGGAGGTATATGTTCTTGGACACCTTTAAAGAAAGCTGACTCTCCTTCTCCCAGAAGCCATCAGCTGACAGCAGCTCCTCAGCTGCTCCCCCCTGCACTGTTGGCTGGTGGGTTCCTGCACCTCTTCCCGCACCCCCTGCACTGTTGGCTGGTGGGTTCCTGCACCTCTTCCCGCACCCCCTGCACTGTTGGCTGGTGGGTTCCTGCACCTCTTCCCGCTCCCCGCTGCACTGTTGGCTGGTGGGTTCCTGCACCTCTTCCTGCTCCCCCCTGCACTGTTGGCTGGTGGGTTCATGGACCTCTTCCCGCTCCCTGCTGCACTGTTGGCTGGTGGGTTCAGGCACCTCTTCCTGCTCCCCCCTGCACTGTTGGCTGGTGGGTCCATGGACCTCTTCCCGCTCCCCGCTGCACTGTTGGCTGGTTTCATCTTTGCAGGTCTTGTACAGGCAGCCACAGCTGCTGTTCTGACGTCATGAGAGTTCAATGGTTCTGCCATGTCCAGAAGACCCTGTTTTGCCCCGGCTTTTGTTGACCTCTGACTCTCAGAATCTCTCTGTCCCCTCTTCTGATATAAGTGGCAAGCATCTTGTGTCATGACCAATATGTAAAGGAAGAAATTGATTTTAAATTTTTTTGAGGTGTTCTGGGTGGAACCCAGGGTCTTGTGCCTGCTATGGGGGTGTTCTACCACCACGTGAGACTCCTAGGCAAGAACAGGTTTGGCAAAGCTGTTTTATATTTGTTTTTAGAGCTGGGGATGCAACTGGTGAAGTGTTTGCTTCACATGGACGAGGCCCAACATCACTACTACAAAAGAAAATTCCTGTTAGCTTTTGCTTTGGGTAAATGGATCATACCAAACAAAGGTGCAGGTTCCTGTGGGGAGCTTTCTTCTTAAAGCTCAAGAGAAATTCAAACTCCATTCTGCTGTTGCAGTAAACTGGGTTTTGAGCACTCAGAGTCATTGGCAGAAAGTTCCAGAACCCAAACTTGCAATATTCTGCCCACTATATTATGTTATGGCTTCTGCGGATGGTCTGCCTAAATGCTTTGTTTCTTAATGCACTTAAAGCCTCCCTCCATACAAAGCTCTGTTTCTTGTGGAAGGTCCTCGACTTCTGAGTTTGTGGCATTCTCTTGTCCGACTGAAAGAAAATGGAAGCTGGCCCTTGCACCTATTGTGTGCTGAGTCTTCTTAGAGATGTCCTATGCTAGGTGTTCAGGGCCTCTGTCTAGAGAAACCTGAGTAATGAACACGGGTGTACTCACTGACTGTGCGCTTGGCTACTCACTCGCTCCAGGACACAGGAATCGCCTGAAACTTCTTGTAAAGATAAGACCATGGCAGTTCGGACTTCCTCATGGAAACCAGTAGGGTTTTCACAATACCTAGCATGTAACAGATCCCACAGTAGCCAGGCATGTTGCCACAAGCCTATAATTCCAGTGATGGAAACTGAAGTCGTGAGTTCAAAGACAACCTGAACTTCATAATCAGACTCAGTCTCAAAAACCAAACCAATCAAACAGAAAGCCTAGCATACAACTGGAGCTCAGGATAAACCTATCTACTGAGAAGCACCATTTTTTTTTTTTTTTTTTTTTTTTGCTGATCAAATATGGTTGTCTCCTGTGGTCTTGGGGATTGCTGCCCCTAGCCTTGAGGTTGCTAAAGTCTTTGAGTGCTAAGAGCTCTAAGTAAAATGGCATGGCATTTGCCTATAACTTGAGCAACTGTTCCCATACGATTCAGTTAGCTCCAGATTACTTATGATGATATACAATGTAATCTACTTTTGTAAATCTACGTGCAAGCACACACACATGTGCATGTGTATACATACACACACACAATTAAAAAAAAGTCGGGGCTGGAGGGTTGGCTCAGGGTTAGGAGCGGAGGACCTGAGGGTGGCTCCTAGCACCCTCCCTGTGGCCTGTACCTGCAGCTCCAGGGGCTATGACACCCTCATGACTTGCTTCCCAGCTACTGAACTCGTGTACACAAGTCTAAACAAGCACACATATGCATAAGTATCTTAATAAAAGTTAATTCTTCTTAATTTTTTTTTAAAAAGGAAGTTGCAGAGGAACATAATTTGTGGGTCGCCTCCTAATTTTCCCTTTACTTAGTTTCCATTTCCAGACCTCTATGACCCCACGACACCCAACGGACAGAACGGAGGTTAGAACAGGAGTGACAGAGAAGTCACCCAGATCGCCTTACACAGGACAGCCTTTCATCTCTGTTATTTCTTCCCCAGCGTGGTTCTTTTGAAGGCCGGGATGACTTCAGTCCGTGATCTGCATAATCTTCCCCTGCTAAAGTTCATGAACGGATTATGTCCTCATATGGTACAGTTTGCTACTTTCGGGATTTTCTTTCTTCGAGTTACAAATCAAAAGACCCAAGGAAGCCATCTAAGCAAAGCGTTTGAGAAACAACCAGTGGTTTTCGTTTAGTTGTGTTAAAACATAGTCGAGTTTACCGGTCCCTAAAAGCCAACAGTGTCCTGTTAGCTCACAGGTACTGCCAGGGCTTGTAGGAGCAGCAACCAGTCTCAAAGGAAGAGCTCCCTCTACACCGCTAGAATACCTCACCTTGGTGGTGCTGAGTAGCCCAGAATCACTCTTGAGGTGATTCTCCTGCCGCAGCTTCCCAAGTGGACCGCCACACCCTGCGGCAGCTGACCTTATCACACTCTCTGTGTCGTTACTTCAAGCTAAAAAAAAAATTGTCAGAGACTCCTGTAACTTTTGATTAGGCAGAAAACATGAAAGAGGAAGGAAGGAAAGATGAAAGGGAGGGGTGGATGGGTCGAAGGGAGGAAAGCACCAGCGGTGTCCGAACTATTCAGAGCAAAGGCAAGACACTAGGATAATAAACTGCCTCAAAAAATGTTCGTGCACACATGCGCGCGTTGGGGGCGCGGGTCAGAGGTTGATGAACCGGTTTCCTCTAGTCCATGTCTGTCTTATGTTTTTGACACAGGGTCTATCAGTGATCCTGCAGCTCCATGGATCCTCCTGTCTCCACCTCCTTAGCTCTGGGATTACAGATTTGAGACACCTTGCCTATCTTTTTGTGTGACTGCTAGGGGATCCGAACTCATGTCTTCATGTTTGCACAGTTTTGTTGTTGTTGTTGTTTTTAATGGACTAAACCATCTCCCTTTAATACGGACAGAAAGAGAGACATGCGAGCAGGTCTTTCAACACTAGCACGTGACAGTTTGCTGCTGCAGGGAGACCAGTTGCAGAGGCCCCTGCCCCGCTGCAGCCCGAACCTTCAGAAAGTTCAAGGCGCGCTTAACTATCCCCCAAGTCCTTAATGGTTGTTGGGAAGGTGGCAGTGTGGCCTCAGAGGAAGAAATCCAAGCCGAGTCCCCTGCTTAGGTCCCCCGGGGAACTGATGGAGCGGTCCTGGGCTCTCTGCCGGAGGGAGGCCCCGGGGGTCTAGGTTGGGACTGTCCAAGCTCCCTGCACTTCCGGAGGGCCTGGGGGGCGCCCGGCTTGGAAGGTGAGAGGCGGAGCTGCTGGCGGCTGGGAAGGGACCAAAGGAATAAGTAATTAGAAATTCTGTAACCGAGAACCCTGTGCCTAACCCTTTGGCTCTTCCCCCCCCCCCCCCCTGCGGAGAGTCGAAGGGCCGAGAGACGGTGCAGGGAAGAGTCACGTTTCTGAGAGGGAAGTGAAATAAAGAGGGCGGCACCCGGGGGGACCTGTGCGTCATTGAGGGACCGCGGAGCGGCCAGTGCGGAGGCGTGGGGGCAAGGAGCCGGAGGGGCAGCTGAGCGCCCGAGCCGCTGCCCGGTCCGCTGCCCCGCAACCTACAACCTTGTAGGGCGCAAGATGTGGCAGGCAATTCCGCCCCAACCCCGCGCGCCCTGCCGCTGGGCGCGGGTCCTGCTGGCCCTGCTGGCCCTGGGCTGTGCGGGGCTGTGCCACGCGAGCTCGCAGCCTGGGTACCACGCGCGGCCCAGCGCCAGGAGCAAGTAAGTGCGCGCCCCTTCTGCTCGCCTCCAATCCAAGTCCAGCGTCCCTGCCGGTCCCTTCCGAATCCGCTTGCAGGCTCTGGAGTTGCCCTGCCAATGGCGACGGCCAGCAGCAGAGAGATCTTTATGGGTTTTGGGGCGTCACCATCCCGGGATGACCATGTGCTCCGCACCAGATACCTCGAGCATCCTGAAGCGGACCAGGGGAGTGGGGTAGTGCCCTGCTGAACCCCAACACTTCCTGGAGTGCGCGGGGGTGTGGGGGCTCTTCTTTGATACTCCAAAGACTTAAGAGGCACCCTGGGGTGGCGGCTTTGGCATGCTCCAGCCTTCGGAGCGGGTGACCCTTAACTTGCTGGGTCAGCTCTTCTGTCCATCTGTCCATCCGTTAGTCTCTCCGTCCGTCGTCCCCCCACCAATGCTTCATTGTTCTCCAAAGTTTACCCAGCCCTTCTCTCTCAACCCCAGGAACTGGTGCGCCTACATCGTGACTAAGAACGTGAGCTGCACAGTGCAGGAAGGAAGCGAGAGTTTTATTCAAGCTCAGTACAACTGTCCCTGGAACCAGATGCCCTGTCCATCTGCTCTGGTGTAAGTCCTGGAGTTCGCGGGCCGAAAGGGTGGGTGAGCTGGGACGCTGGGCTCGGGCCCTTGTGGAAATTTCTTCCAGACCCTCTATAAATCCTTATAAAGTCTGAGAGCTGCGCCAACTACCAACCACGCTGGGCTATTTAAGAATGTGCTGTTCTGTGGGAGCCTTAAGGATGCGCAAAATTTGGGAGTTTGTGATTCTTCAGGCCACAGAGGAGGATGAACAAAGCCCCTACCCCATCTCTCTCCTCTCTCTCTCTCTCTCTCTCTCTCTCTCTCTCTCTCTCTCTCTCTCTCTCTCTCAATCTTATTACTAACATAAGGCAGCTGAATGTAATTAGATCCATATTGTATGTTCTGGGGCGCACGAAGGATTCTAAAATGTTTTAGGTGAAGGATTAGCTGAGAGGTTTGACTGGTTGGTGTTCTGAAGTAGGTGAGTTTTAGCCCAGCTATCCTCTTCAGCATCATAGTTTTTTAAACTAAACCCCAGCTTGCTTTAGAACACCCCTTTCTTCTCCAGTTAGATTTGTGGATTCACTACGTAGAGATCTCAGAATAGAACGGTCTTGAAGATGAGCAGAAAAGTTAACCGTCTCTTTGCCTCTAAAACAAGACAAAACAGAAACAGAGGGAAAATGATTCGGTAGCCTACAAACTCTGCAAACGCATCTGTAAGCATCAATTGTGACCAGAAAGGTCTGAGTTTTTGTGAAAGTCGGATCTCAGGAGACAGCTGATGTGGATAAAGGGCTGTTGGGGACACGTGATGGCAGGGATTGTTTCCAGGAAGAATAAACTGTTTGTCTTAGGGCATATTGTCGGTGCTGCACAGAATGGTCAGTGGCGGGCAGCTCTGACAATCGGGCTGAGCTTGTATTCCAGCGAGCTGCTTCAGGGGGCAGGGACACGTGGGGAGGAGGTGATCACTGGGTTCCACCCAGGCTACTTTGGGGAGCCACAGGGACTGAGAGTTCCTGGGAGGCAAAAAGAAAGTCGTACAAACTTGAGGAAACACAGGGTGGTCTCTACTTCCTAACACGTGGAGGAAAGGCTGATTTAGAGTCCCTGATTTAAATTAGCCTGTATTTAGATTTACACCTCACAGCTCACGGTCTGCTGTTGGTGACAAGAGAACCAAGTCAGGTTTTTACACTGTGACCAAAACACAAACTGAATATTCAACACAGTTTGGAAGAATTTTTGCTTCAAATTTAGAATTGAATTGTCAGCCAAGGCAATTTCATTCATTTTATACAAGAACTGTATTTTGTGTTTTTCTATAATGTTAAGGACAATTCAGAGATAAACAATTTTTTCATTAAAAATAAAACTTAAATGGGGGGGGGATTGGATGGGGTGGGACTATGGCTCAGTGGGTTGCTACGCAAGCTTGATGACCTGAGCTTGAATCCCCAGCACCCACATAAAAAGCTGGGGATGGTGACTGCTAGATAATCCCAGTGCTGTGGAGGGGTAGGGACAGTAGGGTGGCTGCTTCCTGCTTGTCACCAGCCTAGCTCAGCGAGAAACCTTCTCTCAAGAGTAAGATGACAGTGGTAGTCGATTCTGACATCTCTGCCTCCATAAACACCTGTGTCTGCACACATGTGTACACACACTGAACACACCTGCACACACCTACATACACACACATGGAACACACCTGCGCACACCTACATACACTGCACACACCTACACACACTGCACACATGTGTGCACACACTGAACACACTGCACACACTGCACACACCTATACACACTGCACACACCTGCACACACCTGCACACACACTCAACATACCTGCACACACTGCACACATGCGCGCACATACTGAACACACTGCAACACACTGAGCATAGCTACACATACAGTGAACACACTTGTACACATTGGAACATACACACACGATAACATGCTTGCACACACACATAAATGTATATAGAAATTTGCATTTCTGGAGGTAATTTTTTTTGGAGACAGAGTCTAACTATGTAACCTTGGCTGGCCTCAAACTCAGATACCTGCCTGTCTCTGCTTCCAGAGGTGCTGAGATTAAAGCCATGTACCACCATACTTGGTGGTAAATGTGGTTTTGTTTGTTTTTTAATTTGGCTTTTTGAAGCACGGTTTGCTATGTTGCTATGTAGAAACTCCCTGTATTCACCATGCTGGCCTTGAACTCGAGGTTATTGTGCCTTGGCTTTTAGAGTGCTGGAATTATAGACATGAGACACCACCCCCAGCTTTTCTTTGGTACTTGCTTGGCATGCGCAAGTCCTTGGGCTCATTGCCAGCACTATATACACCAGCCATGATGGCACACGCCTCTGTGCCTCAGATCTGGGACTCTTACCGTGTGGAAAGGCTCCTTCTTGGTCCTAGGCTGACTTTGGGAACACATTTTGGGAGACACGAGAATCTGAGTGACAAGGAATTCTGCCTCTGTGAAGTCCCTGGAATTGAGGTTGACTTGCACGCTCTGTATTTTCTATTTTTAGAGCAACCCCCAAGAGCCATTAGAAAGTAGCAGAACCTACATCCAAGTCCAGATCTTATCTTTCTCAGTCTCAGTGTAGATAGAAGTTTCAATCCTGCCTGGTCTCACAGCTGTTCAGTCCCAAAGAAACACATAGAGGCTTATACTAATTATAAACTGTTTGGCATGTTAGCTCAGGCTTATTATTAACTACCTAGCTCTTATAACTTAAATTAATCCCTAATTCTTATCTGTGTTTAGCCACGTGGCTTGGTACCTTTTCTCAGTGAGGCTTTTTCATCTTACTTCCTCTGTATTTGGTGGCCCTGCCTGTATGTCCTGCCTGGCTACTGGCCAATCAGCATTTTTAATACATTTTTCTTGATATTTATTGAGCTCTACATTTTTCTCTGCTCCCCTCCCTGCCTCTTCTTTTCCCTCTTCAACTCTCTCCCAAAGTCCCCATGCTCCCAATTTACTCTTTTTATACTTTTTATACTTTCTACTTCCCATGTAGATTAGATCCGTGTATGCCTCTCTTAGTGACCACATTGTTGTCTAAATTCTCTGGGATTGTGATTTGTAGGCTGGTTTTCTTTGCTTTATGTTTAAAAACCACCTACGAGTGAGTACATGTGATAATTGTCTTTCTGGGTCTGGATTACCTCACTCAAAATGATGTTTTCTAGCTCCATCCATTTTCCCGCAAAATTCAAGATGTCGTTATCTTTTCTGCTGTGCAGTACTCCATTGTGTAAATGTATCACATTTTTCTTACCCATTCTTCGGTCGAGGAGCATTAGGTTGTTTCAGGCTCTGGCTATGACAAACAAAGCTGCTACGAACATATAGTTGAGCACATGTTTTTGTGGCACGATTGAGCATCCTTTGGATATATACTCAAAAGTGGTATTACTGGGTCTTGAGGAAGGTTGTTTCCTAATTTTCTGAGAAATCACCACACTGACATCCAAAGGAGTAGTACCAGCTTGCATTCCCACCAGCAATGCAGGAGTGTTCCCTTTTCCCCACAACCTCTCCAGCATAAGTTGTCATCAGTGTTTTTGATCTTGGCCATTCTTACAGATGTAAGGTGGCATCTCAGAGTTGTTTTGATTTGCATTTCTCTGATGACTAAAGATGTTGAACATTTCCTTAAGTGTCTTTCAGCCATTTTAGATTCCTCTGTTGAGAGTTCTCTATTTAGGTTTGTACTCCATTTTTTTTATTGGATTATGTGATCTTTTGGTGTCCAATTTCTTGAGTTCTTTAATTAAACCAATATGAGTGACAAATCTTTACAGTGTACAGAGCATTCTCCCACAGCACCTCAGCCTCCTCCTCCTGCCTCAACTTCATAATCCCTGCTGTCTAGCCCCAACCTCACCACATGTGTATGCATGTGCAGACCCCTGGACTTATGGTCAAGTTCTTGCTCTCAGCTGTAGTTTGGACCTTCAAACTTTGGCTTTTGAGATAGTATATAGCCCTGCTGGCCTTTCTGTTGGTGTTGCAAGCCTGACTTGAACCTACTGTTGAGTCCCATCTGTTCTGGGGGAAGATTGTGACAGATGACATGATTCTGCACTCAGAGACTAGAGTCTGGGTCTCACAGCGGGGAAGGCACATACAAATGCTAGAGCCAAGCCAGGCGTGATGGTGCATTTGGAGGGCGGAGGCAGAAGGTTTAGAAGTTCAAGACCATCCCTGAGAGTTTGAGGCCAGCTTGGGCTATATGAGACCCACTTCAAAAATATAAAAACCGTCTGAAGAGATGGTCTCAAGCAGTGAAGAGTACATAGCATTGTTGTAGGGTACCCCAGTTCAGTGAACGGCACATAGCGCTGTTGTAGGGTACCCCAGTTCAGTGAAGAGTACATAGCGCTGTTGTAGGGCACCTCAGTTCAGTGAAGGATACATAGCGCTGTTGTAGGGCACCCCAGTTCAGTGAAGTGTACACAGCGCTGTTGTAGGGGACCCCAGTTCAGTGAAGGGTACACAGCGCTGTTGTAGGGCACCCCAGTTCAGTGAAGGGTACATAGCGCTGTTATAGGGGACCCCAGTTCAGTGAAGGGTATATAGCGCTGTTGTAGGGTACCCCAGTTCAGTGAAGGGTACAGCGCTGTTGTAGGGCACCTCAGTTCAGTGAAGAGTACAGTGCTATTGTAGGGCACCCCAGTTCAGGTCTCAGTCCCTGTGCTGGGCTCACAAGCATCTCAAATGTCTGCCCTAGGGCTCTGACCTCCAAGCACAAGTGCACTCCCGTGCATTACCTCCGCACAACACACAGGCGTACATAGAATTCAAACAACAAACGCCAACCAAAGAAACAAAAAAGCAATACTAATCTCCAAATACTACAGCTTCATCGCTGAGATTTCTGGTCTCCATGCTGCCCGCTCCATAAGACCTCAGTCTGCGGGACAGATTAGGGAGGATCAAGGCTGACAAACAGGCGGGAGCATGGGTCTCAGGCAGCGTTTCTCAACTTTCCAAATGCTTCGAACCTTCAATATAGCTCCTTATGTTGTGCTGACCCCCAACCACAAATTTATTTTTATCGCTCTTTCACAACAATGATTGTGCTACTGTTATGAACCATAATGTAAGTATCTGCATTTTCCAGTGTCTAGATGATCCCTGTGCAGGCTGAGAACTACGGGTCTGAGGACTTTGATTGCAGAGTACAGCCTGGGTCAGTGTTCCTCTGCCCAGCTTCTGCCAGTCTGGCATCACAGGAGAATGTTGTGACATACCGCTCTTCCAGAAGATCCTCTGTGGGTCTTCTGACCTCCCATTCTGCCATCCAGTATGGCCACTGATGTCTCACAGTAAGAGACACTAAGGAAGATCCTGGTCTCGCCCTGGCTACAGTGGGGTTTCTCAGGGACTGTAGTGGCTGCCTACTCACTGTCTATTATGGAGGGACCCAGTTCCTTGAGGCCTGTTCTGTCAGACTCCCCGAGGGCAGCAGTACTTGCTTCCCCAGGGGCTTACACCTCCAATTTGGGAAGCAGTTTCTGCCTTTATGTTACACAGCAGCTTTGTGGTGCCCGAGGAGTGAAGATTTCCAGCTACCTGGCTTGGGTTGCTCCAGTGAAGTTCAAAGAGCCAGGAGAGTATCACCGAGGATAAGGTCCTGCATCACAGGCCTTTCTCTTAAACGATTGTGGTCACCGGTACTCTCTGCTGCTGGCTTCTGCTTCCTGCAGTGCATAGGAAGCAAATCAAAGATCTGAGAGAATTCCTACCTTGGCCAGTTTCTCCTTCCTTCCTTCCTTCCTTCCTTCCTTCCTTCCTTCCTTCCTTCCTTCCTTCCTTCCTTCCTTCTTTACTGTATGTATTTATGTGGGGTGTGTGTATGTGTGTGTGTGGGGGGGGGTGGTGGCTGTGTGCCACAGCGCTGTGTCAGCATCAGAGATAACTTGGAGGAAGTGGTTCTCTCCTTTCAACCTGCATGTGGGTACTGAGGGTTAAGCTCAGGTCATCAGGGTTGGTGGCAAGTTCCATTACCTTCCTGAGCCATCTTAGCCAGTCCTAAAGCATTTCTCCGAGAACCCATTCATGGATGCTCACGACGGCTCAGGGGTTCTGCCGCTCTGACTTTTTAAAGATTTATTCTTTTATGTGTGGGGGAGCGTTTTTGCCTGCAAATGTATATGCGCACCCCCATTGTGCCTGGTGTCCATAGAGCCAAAAGAGGGAACTTGAGTGATGGATAGTCAGGAGCTGCCAGGTGGGTGCCGGGAACTGAACCTGGGTCCTTTGTAAGAGCAGCTTGTGCTGTTAACCACTGAGCTGTCTGCCTGACCCTTGGTTCATGTTTTGTTGCCGCTGCTTTGTATCCTAGCCTGGTCTTCCATTTGAGGTCCTCCTCCCTTGGTCTCCTGAGTGCTGGGGTGACAGACATTGGCCCCGGTGTCTGGGGTGCTGTAGCTGCTCTATCTCGCCACCCATTCCGCGAGGCCACAGTCCTGAGTGCTGCCAAGAGAAGGATAGAAACAGTCTTTGTTCTTATGAGAATGGGATGAGGTTGGTGTGGGGCGTGCGGCTGCTGTGCAGAACTCTGTGAGAAGGGCTGGCCTGGGAATTAGGACCCAGGCAGGCTGCAGAAAAGGGTCCTTGCTCAACGCTTTCAGCTCCTGAACTTCTGGCTGCACCACTCCCTGTCTGCCTGACATTACCAGCCTTCTTTCTGACTTTTCTGTATTTCTCCTTCTGTAGCAATACTTGTCCAGATTAGTGTTCTCTCTCTCTCTTTCTCTCTCACTCCTTTTTGTAAGGATTGGTCCCAGGGCCTTTCTCGGGTTAGGCCAGTATTCTACCACTGACTACCTCCCCTGGTCAGCCCTATTAAGAAGACAAACCCCAGCTGGGTGGTGGTGCACACCTTTAATCCCAGCACTTGGGAAGCAGAGACAGGAGGACCTCTGTGAATTTGAGGCCAGCCTGGTTTACAGAGCGAGTTCCAGGACAGGCTCCAAAGCTACACCGAGAAACCCTGTCTTAAAAAACTGGAAAGAGAAAAAAATAAAATAAAATAAAAAAGAAGATAAGCCCCAAGAGGGGCCTGGGCGGGGTATACTCGGAGTCTGTAGCTGCTGGGAAAACGTACACCAGCAGGTGTTGGTTCTGGGTCAAGTGCCAAGACACTTCTAACTTCAGATTCCAAAGGGAACAGATGGTCGTCCAGTTGGAGAGAAAGTTGTCTATTAAGGGCCAGTCCTCGCCAGGAAAAATAGTTGGTTTTTTATTTCCCTTCCTAAGTACAGGATGCTTAAGGCTAAAACAAAACCCCAAGGGCTGACATCTCCAGTCAGCTTCTCTCTCGGCATCTCCAGGAACAGAATCCCATCCAAGACTTTCGCCTTTTAAACAAACACTTCGTACACAGCTGGCTGGTTGGAGCCTTGCTCCTTAGCACTGAAGGGACATCACCCACCTGCTGAAGGCTGAGGTAGTATCAGGGAACCTGCCAGGGCGGCAGAGAGACCAAATGAAAGTCATGTAGCTACTATGGAGTCTTTTGGGCAGGGGAGATTCTCAACCTCTAGCCCTTTGGGGCTGTACCTTCCTATAGAACTCAAAATTGTCTTCCACGCCTCTTGTTTGTTTTCCATTCTAGGTTGCTGTGTTTGAGAAACTCTTTCCAGGATATTCCCATAGTTACTATTTCATTTTTGTTACTAGTTCAGCTAGGAGAGGGGGTAGGACGGACATGGGGGCTCAGAAAAATAATTTCACCATGTACGGCCCTGAATTCAATTCCCAGCATCACAGCAAAACAAGACCCCAAACTTTTGTGTTTTCCTTCCTAATTTTTTAATCTCGGAGATCATGAATACAATTTAAATAGAAGCCGTGGTCTTAAAAAAAAAAAAGAAAAGAAAAAGAAAAAAAAAGCCCATAATTAAAGCTTGTTAATTATGTGTTTCCTTACCATTAATTTGTCTTTCTCTGTCAATCTTTCCCACCTGCATAGCTTGTGGTACTTGAGTTGAAATACTGAGGTAGTCAGGAAGGAGCTGGGTGCGGGTGGCCTGGCCTGTAGGGAGAGGTGAACTGATAGGTCACCCAGATCAAGCTCCCTTTGGTGATTTCAGTCCAAGCGTGTGGGACAGCAACATGTATGGGCTGAGAAGATAGAAGGCTTGGCAGTTGGCCTGGGCTCTCAAATACCACCCTCCCCGCCATGCCGTGAGACACGCGTCAGTCACCAGCAGCTAAGGCACAATTTTTTCAGGGGTAAAAGACAGGGGGTTGTGGGGAGGAGGCCGACATGAGAGTAGTGGGTCTGACTGAGAGGACTTTGAAAGCCCCCTGCCCTAAGAATGTGAGGCGCACCCTTCACCTGGCGAACACACATTGGCTCCGTGTGCCCCAATGCTGCCGCCTCAGGAGTGGTGCTGTCTTTGAAGGCCTGAGAGCTGAAGGTCACGCTGAGGTGTTGGAGGAAAGATTGGAGTACTAAAGATAGAGAAATAACCCAGTGACCTGAGATAATGAGAAAATGGCATGGTTGCTGAGTGCAAACAATTTAGGTGCAGAGTATACCGGCCACGCCCTCCTCCCCATGAGGAGTTTTAACCCTTAGGCTGACAAACTGCCAGTGTGCAGATTGCTTCCAGTCTGTCGGTGTCCTGACTTAGGGCTGCTCGCCTGACTTTGTTTTTTTCAATGTCCCAGAATTAACTGCTTTCGGTCCTTTCAAGAAGCGGTTTCCTGGAATTAACGTTAATAGCGAACAGCTGATCAAATGGTGTCGTTTCCATGACGTCAGGCTGGGGTGGCACTCACCTTTAACCCCAGCACTCAGGAAGCAGAGGCAGGTGGATTTCTGAGTTTGAGGCCAGCCTGGTCTACAGAGTGAGTTCCAGGACAGCCAGGGCTACACAGAGAAACCCTGGCTTGACTCCCACCCCCACCCCCTGGAAAAAAAGAGTAATTATTACAAGGTGGTTGTGCTGGGAGGAACCAGGGAGCCATGGGCGTTTTCGATGTGACAGCAGGTTCACACTGCAGGGAAATGGCCAAACTATTCAATTAAACTTGCCACTACGGTTAGTCCCTTTCTTATTTAAAGAAGCAATATGTGCTGGGGGTGAGTGGAAGCTGGAGGGTTCAGCTGAACCCCAACTCCTGGTTCAAAAACACGTGGAAGGCAAACTCTTTGGGGTGTGTCACTTAGAAGGACCCAGCTGTTATTTTTTTTTCCCCCACTTCAGAATACTAAAAGACGAGGGAGTCCGCCTTAAACCTCGCTTTGGCGAGTCAGCCTTCAGGACAGTGTCGTTCATTATGTATTTGCAGAAGAGGAAACGAGTTTGGGCAAACCCTTCTCGAGCTGGTCACTTCCATGAAAGGGATCTTCGTGACTTCTCTGTTTCCCAATTTCCTATCTCTGGACTTTGTGGGCTTAACTTTTCATCCCCTTGTAGCGATTAGCTCAGCTCGGTCCCTTACAAAAGGCGTGCCTTTAATTCCCAGCACTCAGGAGGCCGGGGCAGGTGGATCTCTATGAGTTTGAGGCCAATTTGCTGTACATAGCCAGGCAAGACCGTATAGAGAGACTGTGGCTCAAAAAACAAAAGATGCTAAGAGTTTCCTTCAAGGTGGAAGTTGTTTCACTGTGTGCGCCAGACAGGGATAATGAGATAAAAGCCTCCTGAACCTCAGCTGAGGGAAACACTGCTTGTTTTTCTGCAAACGGAGGCTTTTCCACGTAACTGGACAAAGAAGGTTGGGAGCCTTGATGCTGATTGCGACAGAGCTCAGGGCGGGAGGTGGTTACGAAATCCAGCCCTTCGTTGGAGGCTTGTCTCTGCTAAAGCAGTTCCCTGGCTCCAGACAGAGGCTCTCTCTCTCTCTCTCTCTCTCATGCTCTTCCTCCTTTTCTTTCCTGGTGATGGAACTGGAGGCCTCACATCTGCTAAGTGCAGGTCTCCATCCGGTCCTCTCACAAGCCGTTTGGCTGAAGGACTTCGGCAGGGCGGCAGCAGCATCCTTCCTTAATGTTCCGAACAGTCCAGCCCGCCAGGGTGGCAGTGCCCAGGCCTGGCTTGCCTTCAGGCGTCTCCAGCCTTGGAGGGACGTCCTGAAGCAGCACGCAGGGGTCAGCACAAGGCATTGCGACACCGCCTGGCCTTGCAACAGAGGCGATATCATCGCATTGCATCACTGCAGAAAGCAAGTTCAAGACACACCCCAGAGCTCCCCCTCACTTTGGTACAGGAGGAAGCTTAGAACGGCAGTTGTTGCTTGTTCTCTGAACCGACTCCCCCCATCAAAATCGTTACTGGAAACCCACTAATCCTGACAGGCACTCAATTTTTCCTTTTTATTATGTTTTGGGGTGTGTGTACCACAGCATTCTTGTGGAGGAAGACAGCTTGTAGGGATCCGTTCTTTCCTTCCACCATGTGGTCCTGGGGATGGAACTCATCAGTCTTGGTAGCAGGAGTATTACCAACTGGGCATCTCATCAGCCAATTTTCTGCCTTTTTTTTTTTTTTGGCTTGTTCAAGACAGGGTTTCTCTGTGTAGTCCTGGCTCTCTCTGCAGACCAGGCTGGCTTTTCAAACTCTGCTTCCCATGTGCTGGGATTAAAGGTGTGTGTGTGTGTGTGTGTGTGTGTGTGTGTGTGTGCCATCACCTCCCTGCCCTTAGTTACTTTTCTATTGCTATGATAAAACACCCTTACCACCAAGTTTATAAAAGACCAGTTTATAAAAGAAAGCTTTTAATTGGCTCAGAGTTTCAGAGGGTTAGAGTACCTGGCGACAAAGAGCAAAAGCCACACGGCAAGCTTCGGGCTCACATCATCCCTATCCACAAGTAGGAGACAGAGCTGTGAGTGGTGCCAGTCCTTTGAAACCTCACTTCCGCCTGCCTCTGCCTCTGCAGTGCTGGGATTAAAGGGGTGCCACCAACGGGCTCATGTTCTCTCGTGTGTGTGTGTGTGTGTGTGTGTGTGTGTGAGACAGGATTGTGTAGACCAGGTTGGCCTTGAGCTAACAGTTCTCCTAAGTCAGCGCCCGGGTGCTGGGATTCAGTTGTGCATCTCCAGGCTCGTGTCGGTGATCACTCTTTTGCAAAGCACAGTTTAATGAACCTATGAGAAATCTCATGTAGAAACTAAAGAAAGCCAGCATCACTGGGTCACTTTCACAGTTTGTTATGTTTTCTTTTCTGGTTCGAGGACTTGAATGCAGGGTCTTGTACATACTAGACATGAGCTTTGCCAAGGGGCTATACCCTCCTTTGTATTTTCAAAAGCTAATATCTTTCTTTATATATAGATATGGATATGATATGTCTATCTATATAATTATATTTATCTATGTACATAGACAAATATAATATATCTCTATATACAGAGAGACATGATATATAGATATAATTTTTTACATCCTGGCACTTTGAAGGCAGTTCTTTAAAGTCCTATCTTGACTGTCAGAGATAAGATGTAATCTTGACTAAAGCAGAAATCGGTATCAAGATTGTGGGGTGTTGTTGTGACAGGCCTGATCATGTTTTGGGGAGGATTGAGGAAGGACATTGGAACTAGGGACTAGAAAAGTCACTGAGTGTTGGTCCATTCCGTGGGAATTTGGAAGGTCAGACGAGGGCTATGCTGATGATGGAGGCCAGACTGGTGAGCATCTAGAGGGAAATTTAAGTTCATATCCCGGGGGCATTTGCTATTTCAAATTAAGACCACACAGTGCTTGGTCAGCTGCAGCTGAAGAGTCCGCTGTGATTAACAAGAGACCAGAGTAACAAAGTGAAACCTTTGCTTTGCTGGGATAGTCCACGCTGGGCAGCTGGAGCTGAGGAGTCAGAGATAATTAAGGAGAGACCAGCATCACTGAGGTAAAATCTCTGGGAAGCGTTCCCTCAGAGTCAGCACGCAGAAGCTACGTGCCAGAGGCGGCCCAGGTCCCATTGAGTGCCGGCGGGTGAACTTGGTAGTGTAAGCGTCACCCAGGTGGTACTGATGTTGAAGTCTTGAAGGGGTCATGGAGAGCAGTGGAGGCTTGGCACTGTGTGACAAGGTTGCCCCTGAGGAGAGCCCCGGAAAGGCTACTGGTGAGAGTGCAGCCTAGTTGCAGGAAGAGACCTCGACATTATGGATGGACACCAAGAACAGCAGTGGTAACAAAGCAGAGACTGCCAGAACCCAGAAGACAGGCCGTGTGTGCAGAAGAGGGTAGATCGTGAGTGGATCCCGGACACTGGACGCTGAGTTATTTACACTGTTGGAGTTTGGTTTTACTTTGCTCAGATGGTGACTATGTCCTGGTTCTTCCCTCTTGAAGTAAGAAAATGCTTAACTTATTTTTTTCTATTTATTTATTTATTTATTTATTTATTTATTTATTTATTTATTTATTTTTGGTTTTTTGAGACAGGGTTTCTCTGTAGCTTTAGAGCCTGTCCTGGAACTAGCTCTTGTAGACCAGGCTGGCCTTGAACTCACAGAGATCCGCCTGCCTCTGCCTCCCGAGTGCTGGGATTAAAGGTGTGCGCCACCACCGCCCGGCTGAGGCTGAAAATTTTTGATTCTTCTCTCATACATTACACCCCAACCTCAGTTTCCCCTCCTTCCACTCTTCCCAGCCCCTCCCCTACACTTCCCCTCTCACCCAGATCCACTTCTCTGGTTTCCTTCAGAAAAAAAGCAGTAGGAGGAAAAGGGTTCCAAGCACAGGCAAAAGAGTCAGAGATCCTCCCGACCCCCACTCCCACCGCTGGGAGTCCCACAAGAACACCAAGGTACACGCCTGCAGACCCATACAGGCCCCCGATTGGCACTTTGAGAGACTGAATTTTTAAAGTGTTTAAATTTATGAAGCCTGCGGTTCCTTTTAACTTTGTAAAATGTTTTTTTTTATTGTGATGTTGATATTAATATATGATTTTGGGATGCGCGAGAAAGGGAAAGTTCTGGCTTATTAGTGATCTGTGTGTGTCAAGTTGACAAGAGGTGAGTTGTCCTGGCTAGCTTTGTGTCAACTTGGTACAAGTGAAAGTCGTTGGAGAGGAGGGTGGCTCAATTGAGAAGATGCCTCCATAAGACCAGGCTGCACACAAGCCTGTAGGGCTTTTAGTGTTTCAGTGACTGATACAGGAGGGGCTGGCCCATCGTGGGAGAGTCCACCTCTGGGCTGGTGTCCATTGCTTCCAAACCTTTCATTGATCCCTCCTCCCATTCTCATGGACAAATCTTCAACAGAAACTGCCAATACCTGCTTTCTTTTAGTTATTATAGCTCGGTTTGGGACCTTCTAGAATTTTCCATACATAGTATCATATGGAATATGATACTTATTTGATCCGGACTTTTTAAATTGAGCATAATTCATTGAGCTTTGTCTGTGTTGTAATCTGTACCAGTTTTTGAAGCCTTTCATCGCTAGCGGTCTTTCCACTGTAAAGACCTTGCCCTTTATATACACTCTGGCTGGAGGTTTCCCGGGAGCTACAGAGCAGTGGGTCCATTACGTTGATCATGAGGTTACTTCTCGTTTTCTGAAGAACAGCTGAGGCGCTAAGCACATAACATATGCAGACCATGAGATAGGACCATAGTGGAGTTTAAAAAACACACATCACATCCGTGGTCTTAGAAATATGAAATTAGCCAGAAAGTGCACGCCTTCATCCCAGCACTCTGGAGGCAGAGGCAGGTGGATCTCTGTGAGTTCAAGGCCATCCTGGTCTATAGAGGGAATTCCAGGACAGTCACCCTGTCTCAAAAATAAAGTCAAGGGGAGATGCAAGAGGATGTTTGAGATATTCAGGAAAGGAGAAGCCATGTCCGGGCAGGTACATCTGAGAAGTTGTTTGGAAACCCTGGCATCTTGGCGGGTATTTGAAGGAAGATTCTAGCAGGATATGTGCAGATATGAGAGAAGGGTAGTGACGTCACAGAGAAGACATGAGCCGAGAACCGGCAGTGGGAAGTGGGAAACAGTGACGGACGGAGCTGCTCTAGGTCCTCCCTCCTCAGCCTGCTGAAGGCTGCATCTTCTCCTTGTGGCTCCTAACACATCACCACCCTGAGGACATGTTAACTCTGTATTTTAAACCCTCCTTGATGAATATGAGCCATTGCCCTAGTGACCTCACGTTAATTTGGTGACCTTGAGTTGCTATGGGTCCTCTACCAAGTAAGGTCACCTTCTGAGATACTGGACTCAAATATCTACGGGGGTGGGGCACAATTTAAGTCCATACCAGCATGGTTCTGAGTTTGGGCTTTGTTGCTCAAGTGACGGGAAGTTGCCAGAGCCATGCTTCCAAATGTTCATTCAGGCAACATATATAAGATGGGTGTGGGCAGGGGTGAGAGATGGAGGGAGATGGACAGGAGGCTGGCCTTAGTCTGTGCCAGGACTCCCAGGTAATGGGAGAACTGACCAAGTTAGAATGTGCCGGGCATGACAGGACATACCTGCAATCCTAGTGCTTGGGAAACAGAGACAGGGACCAATACATATTTGACGGCGATTTTTAAACTGCGTAGGGAGTTCTAGGCCAGCCAGCCAGTGCCATGTAGTGAGTTCCACTTCCTACTCTCCTCAGGAAATGAATGAATCAGAACGCAGATGGGGAGCCCAGGGCCGGGGTCAAGCTGTTCTGAATGTTTATTGGCTCACTGATCAGCTCTTAGCTGGGGTCTTGAGAGAAAGGACTATATGTTGCAAGGAAAGGGAAGTGGTTTCTGGATTGTGTGGTCTTTATGGGATGACTGCTTTTAAAATGGTGTATGTGTGTTGGCAGAAGCTAACTTTGAAGTCCAGGCTGACCCCTTATCTGTCTCCCATGTACCAGGACCGTAGCTGTATACTGTAGCCACACTGGGCTTCCGACATTGCCTTCAGCTGCAAGGCATTGTGACTTCCCTGCTTGTTACCTGCTAGCTGGGGTTAACCCCATCATGTGGCCGACTGAAACCATTATTATGGAAGGAACCTGTATTTTTAATTTTAGAGCAAGTCTCTTTATTTACACACCAAATCGGTTGTATAGAAATTTCATTTGCGTGAAGCTCTCGGAGCTGTTACCTAACTCTTTCGTATTTGGAAGACAGAAGAGGGGTAATGTGAGTCTGTTTGTGTTCGTGGCAGCAGGATAGAGAAATGTTCTGATTGCTCTGATGCAGTGACCTTTGGTGACATTGGAACAGGGAGAACGTCTGATGTTTTAGGTGGCAGATTTTGTGTGTTTCTTGTGCATAGGGTTTCCAGATGGATAAAATTTTGCATATTGGATTCTGGTAGCTCAAAAAAAGACATGGAGTAGGCCTGGGTACCCTGGTGCCTATCTTCTGGTATGGAAGCAGAATGTGTATTTTCCTTCTCTTGTTAAGACTTGTATCAAGCGAGTTTGGCTTTCAATTCTCAGATATAGAGACTTGTAGGCAGACGAGTTTTTTTTTTTTTTCCCGCCCACCAGTTCCCAAATAACCAACACAGAAGTTTCCATATTAATTAAAATGCTTGGGCGATAGCTCAGGCTTGTTACTAGCTAACTCTTATATTTTCAACAAACCCATATTTTTATCTACACTCTACCATGTGGCTCATGGCTTATTACCTCATTTCGTACACATCCTCCTTTTGTGTCTGTCTGGTGATTCCCAAGACTCCACCCTTCTTCCCAGCATCCTCCTAGTCTGGCTCTCCTGCCTGAACTTCTCCTGTCCAGCTCTTGTCCAGTCAGCTTCTTTATTAAACCAATCACAGTGATGTATATTCACACAGTGTAAAGGACTGTTCCACAGAGACTGTTAATTCGAACAACTATCCATGGCTTTTTGGATCTCTGGGTTCTACGGTAGGTCTCAGACCCACACTAAGTAGCTCTAGAAATAGTCCCCGTGTCTTCAAAGTCTCTAGTAAGAGTCTAGTTCCCCGAGTCCCATCAGAGTGAGAATGTTAAAAGATGTGGAGCATATCTTAGGCGTCCTTGGGCTCCAGTGCCACCCTGCCATAAATCTTGAGAAAAGCCTTTACTTACTACTTTTCTATGGGGCCTCCCTCATTTCCCTCTCGCTAAGAGTCTATAAAATTGGGTGGGGGAGATGGGTGGGGTGAGTAGGAGGAGGGGAGGGAGTGGGAGCTGGGATTGGTATGTAAAATGAAAAAAGATAGGTTTTTTTCTTTTAAAAATAAAATAAAATGATTCTTTTTATCTGTGTGCCTGTGTGCGTACATGACCATGCCTACACATATATGTGGTAGCCAATGGTACATGTTGACAATTGTTCTTCAATTGCTTCCCACCTTTTCTTTTTTTAAACATATGCCTTTCATTGACTCTGATTGGCTACACTGGCCAGCTAGTCCCAGAAATCCCCGTGTCTCTGGTCTCCTAGCACTAGGATTAAAGGTGTGTGCTACTACACCAGTTGTTTTTGTAGAGGTGCTGGAGACCTGAGCTCAGCCATCACACTTGCATATCAGGTACTTCACTGGCTGAGTTGTCTCCCCAGCCCCTGAATTCTTTTTGTCTTGCTAAGCAGTGCCCTGCACCCTTGATACTTGTTATATACTTAGAACCTGGCATGGAGGTCAGGCTGTGGCAGCATGCTTCAAAAGAAAAACCTGCTTTCTCAGCGGAGTGCCGGTGAGCGAGTACGGCGCCTCCTCGCAGTGTTACTTGTGAGAAATGCCAGACTCCTCAGTTCTAAGGTCTCCATCCTTCTTCCCAATGTGCTCAGGACCTAGAGAACAAATACAGGTGCTCTTGTGTCTCCAGTTCTTCAGTTCTAAGGTCTCCATCCTTCTTCCCAATGTGCTCAGGACCTAGAGAACAAATACAGGTGCTCTTGTGTCTTCAGTTCTTAGATAATGAAGACGTTGGCCCTCTTGTATCTACGGAGAACAGAGGAACCGCTTGTATCTTCAGTCTCTAGACTTTCTATGCTGCTGGGTGATTGCCGCCAGGTTACAGGTGTGGCCTGAAGCTGTGCCACAGACCAGGGACTTCACCGGAAGTGTTTAGTGGTGGGATGGCACAGCCAAATCTTGTATAGTATCCACCATTCCAATGAAGTTTTAAAACCATGGATGGGGTGCCTTACGGAGAAGAGGACTGAGCTTTTGAACAGAGCTTACAAAGCCAGGAATCTGGGTCAAGTGAAACAGAATTTTGGAATTGTGGTGTTTTTGTAGGAGAGTCCAAGTGTTCGCCACTACCACCCACCACTCAAATAGAGGTCTTTTCTTTCTTTCTTTTTTTTTTTAAACTTTTATTGAGCTCTACATTTTTCTCTGTTCCCCTCCCTGCCTCTCCCCTCCCCTTCAACCCTCTCCCATGGTCCTTATGCTCCCAGTTTACTCAGGAGATCTTGTTTTTTTTTTTTTTTTTTTTTTTTTTTTTTTTTTTTACTTCCCACGTAGATTAGATCTATGTAAGTCTCTCTTAGTGTCCTCATTGTTGTCTAGGTTCTCTGGGATTGTGGTTTGTAGGCTGGTTTTCTTTGCTTTATGTTTAAAAACCACTTATGAGTGAGTACATGTGATAATTGTCTTTCTGTGTCTGGGCTACCTCACTCAAAATAATGTTTTCTAAATCCATCCATTTTCCTGCAAAATTCAAAATGTTATTTTTTTCTGCTGTGTAGTACTCCATTGTGTAAATGTATCACATTTTCCTTATCCATTCTTTGGTCGAGGGGCATTTAGGTTGTTTCTAGGTTCTGGCTATGACAAACAATGCTGTTGTGAACATAGTTGAGCACATGTCCTTGTGGCACAATTGAGCATTCTTTGGATATATACCCAGAAGTGGTATTACTGGGTCTTGAGGACGGTTGTTTCCTAATTTTCTGAGAAATCGCTACACTGACATCCAAAGGGGTTGTACCAGCTTCAAAATAGAGGTAACGTCAGCAAGATGACTCAGTGGGTAAAGGCACTTGCCACCAAGGCTGGCATTAAGAGTTGGTGCCCAGACCCTCCATAGTGGTAAGGGAGACCCACCTTGTGCAACTTGTCCTCTGACTGCCATACATTGTAGGCTTTAAGACTTAACAGGTAGGCACACCACCACCACCAACAACAACACACAACTAAAAATTAAATACTTCTTCAGTGGCTCCGAGTAGAAAGGCTGGGCTTATAGACCATGGGAAGCTGGGTCTATGATGAATGCCTGCCTCCTGGCCCAGGCCAACAGATGTTCTCAAGGTCCACACTGTGGGAACACAAGGATGAGTTCATCAGGGAGGGACTGGGAGCTGCATTGCCTGTGATTCTTCTGCCAGGAATGGGGAAACAGAATGGAAGAGGATGAGAAACAGTGCGGTATAGATTGGGGGGAGCGCTCCCAACAGAAACGGGCCTCCCATAGAGAGCTGGCTCAGGCTCAGCCTCCCTTCTCTTTCCCAACACCCAGTGACTTGATTCGGAGATGAATTTCCCAGAGTGAAGAAATGTGGCCTCCTTGGAACACAGCCTTAAGCTATAGTTAACTGCTGGATGTGGCCAGCACCAGATGACCTCATCTGCAGCACTTCTGAGTCTGCTCAGAAGGCAGGTCCCCACCTTTGAGCAAATCTAACGGTAACAGCTCCTTTATCTGCTGCAGCTCCGTGGGGGCAGCCTTCCCACCGAGCCTCGGTGGTTTTCTTTAATCCTTTCTTTAGGAATGAAGATTGTACTTTTTTTTTTCCAGGATAATTAGAAATCGTGGGAGAAACCTACTCATTACTCCGCATGGTCAGGGCAAAATGCTGGTGGTGAGAAGGATTTGGGGGTTGAAATCAACCTTGCCCCTAAGTACATAAGGAAATTAATTCAGGAGGAAATAGAAACACCATCGGCTTATAATCATGGTTTCTCCGGTGATTGTATCCTTGTACTGGAACCAGACGGCCCTTCTAGAGGGACGTTTTCATTCTGAACACATTGTTTTGATCTAGGAGCTATTCCTTTCAAACACACACGAAACTCTCTTGTAATCTGACCTTAACTGAGGTTCATTAACCTGACATTTAGATTCATTATATACATTTTATATTTCAAAAAATATCGTGGCCTGGGCATTCTGGCTTTTTTAAAGTTTATATGAGTTTTCCTAAAAAGCCAAGTGATGTATTTCACATGTTTTTGCTCCCAAGTTAAGCTCTCCATGCAGTGATCTGATCAAAAATGTGTAATGTAGCAGAAAAGATGAATATTTTGTTTGCGAGTTTGTTCTTAAGCTGTAAGAAGGGCCTTGACTTTGGAGTGGAGCCATGGAAGGAACCCAGAGATCAGATCCACCCCCTCATGTTCGTAGACCATCTTTGGACATAGCCATGGTGTAAAATGGCCATTTTTACTTTCAGTCAGACACAAGACTCAAGTAAGGAGTGTTTTGAAATCCCAAATTCTCAGCTTTTAAATCACTCCCAACTTCATGGCCTTCCTTGCCTGACTGCATTTGCTTTTGGCAGTGGATTAATAAGCAGAAAAAGCTCATTTATTTATCTACTCACTGATCAAAAAAAGACCCAAAAAATAAGAAAAATATGCCAGTGGTTCCTAGAAAAATTGGTCCACTGTTTGGTCAGTTTTTTAATGAGACCAATTTTGTGAACGTGAACTGCTTATAAAAACGGGAAGGGCATTTAGACACACCCTGCAACGTGGAACAACTGTGAGGGCGTGAAAAAGTCAGACAAGTGCTTCAAGTATCCATGTGTGTGTATGTGTGTGTGTCAGGGACTGAGACTCAGGAACTCACAGAGGAAGTGACTGTCAAGGCTACAGAACAGGGAGGGCCCGGGAGTTAGTGTTCAGTGGTTACGTACAGGGTTCCCATTTAGGAAGATAAGGGCTCGGAGGTGGACACATTCAGTGTGCTAGGCACCACAGAGTCACTCACGTAAAGATGGTTACAATGGGATGGGCAAGCTCAGGGGTGGAACATTTGCTGGGATGCATGATGCTCTGGGTTTGAGTCCCCAGGACTAATAAGTACAAGAAATTTAGCATCTTAACATTTACTTCAATATTCATGTCATATGCATTTTAGTGCAATTTTATTTTGAAAGCTGTGAACTGCTAGCTGGGTGGTGGGGGATGCACACTTTAATCCCAGCACTCAGGAAGCAGAGGCAGGAGGATCTCTGAGTGTGAGGCCAGCCTGGTCTCCAGAGTGAGTTCCAGGACAGCCAGGGCTACCCGGAACATCCCTGTCTGAAAACAAAACAAACAAGCAAAAAAAAAAAAATCATTGTCTGAGACGTGGCTCAGTTTAGTAGGGTTTGCTTATCATGCACAAAGGCCCGAGTTCAGTTCACCAGCACCACACACAAAATTAGGCGTGGTGGTGTATGTTTGTGATCCCAACACCGAGAAGGTGGAGGCTGGAGGGCTATTAGCAGTTTAAGGTCGTGCTCAGCTACTTAGTGAGATTCAGTGGAGTGAGGTCAAAGGGGAAAAAGCAATTACTGCCATAAGCGTTTCTTTTCTAGGACGCTCTGGGATGAGTCATTCTGTGTGGTTCCGTTCTCCATCCTCCCAGACTCACACCAGCCATCAGTACTGGACATAGTGAATAAAGCCAGCAAAGTTGGCTCCAGGTTTGGGAAGGTCGGTGAGTGGAAAGGAAAGAACTTACTAGAAAGTGTGTTCTCTGGAAAAGTCCCAGGCTGAAGTGCAGTCCCGTAGGGTGCTGGGCTTTTGATCTATGCCATGTTTTAGTAAATGAAATATAGGTAAACGTCAAATGCACCGTGTGGATGGTCCCTTAACAGCAGCCAGTGGTCCTCTTCCGGAAGCTTTCTGTTTGTGTCTACATGGTGTGTTGTGCATGCTGTCTGCCCACGAGCCTCCTGGGCTCAGAAAGGATGGTTTGACGGGATCAGAGATCAAGGTCTAAGGGATGAACTGCAACTCCACGCACAATCTCGCTTATTTCTACCACAGCAAGCTCTGTCTGGTGGGTTTTCTGTGCTAACATTTATGCTGTTGGGTACTTGAAAGGTGGCTGTTGGAATTAAATATTTAATTTCATTTAGTGTAACTTAAGTAGCTTGGTGCGGCTGGTGGGCACCTTGGACAGCAGCCCGGGGGCATCCTTGTGTGTGTGGCCCCTGTGTAGTTCAAACTGAGCCCAGAGGCAGGCTGCTCCTTAACTCCGAAAAGACTGAAGAAGTCTCGGCTGCTTAGAACAGAGGAAATGATGGTCACACAAACTTTGACAAACATACTACTTTTGTTTGATTAGTCAACTGTTGATGGAATCAGTGGTTAACAATTGTTAATTGACTTCCTGCAATAGGACACTCTGCGTTTAGGAATGATGATTTAGACAGTGAGATACTATTCAGCCTTGAAAAGAAGTGCTCAGACTGGAATGTAGCACAGTCACAGACTGCCCGCCTATCATATGAAAATCTGTCAAGCCACAAAAAGCCAGGAGGAACTAGAAACGGCCTTCGTTGCAAAAGGAGGCAGCCTGTGAAGCCCAGAACCCTGTGGTTACAGCTATGAGACATTCCAGCGAAAGAGGGAGAAAGCATAAAGACCAGGGTTCCTCTGGGGAGGTGGAAGAGGAAGGATAAGTAGCCAGGGGACTTTTAGGGTAGTAAAACTGCACTATGAGACACTGCGTGGTGGCTACAGGCCACTATGTGTTTGCTCCAGCCCGCATATGCACAGTGAGTGAGTGCCAAGTGAGAACCCCAGTGTGAACCAGGGGCTGCGTGGAGAACCAGAGGCTGGGGTGTTGGCAGTGTGTGTGTGCCTAGTGTGAACAAGGGGCTGCGGTGATGGTGGTATGTGTGTACCCAGTGTGAACCAGGGACTGTGGTGATGGCAGTGTGTGCGTGTGCCTAGCGTGTACCAAGGGCTGGGGTGATGGTAGTATGTGTATTCCCAGTGTGAACCAGGAGCTGCAGTGGTGTTGGCGGTGTGTGTCCAGTGTGAACCATGGGCTGGGGTGGTGGTAGTGTGTGTATGCCCAGTGTGAACAAGAGACTTGGGTAGTGGTGGTGGTAGTGTGTATATGCCCAGTGTGAACCAGGGGCTGGGGTGTTGAAACCCCAGTGTGAACCAGGAGCTGGGATGGTGGTGTGTGTGTCTGCAGGTTCTTTAACCGAAACAAATGTCTGCCTCAGTTGTAGACATGGCTCCTTCATACATATAGGGTGCTGACATGGCCCCAACTGGGCGAGACTGGGAGGGGAAGCCAGGCTGTGACCCGAGTTAGCCCAGCAGCCTTGTGCTCACTGCCTTGACTGTCCCTTGGCTGTTTCCTTGGCGTGGTTGCCCTACCCTGGGGATGTTAGCTAGCTGTCTCGTCAGCAGTTTGTGAACTCTTCCCATTGTAAGCACAGCTGTCGCGTGGGGACACCAAACCATTTGAGCTCTGCTTCACTGCCTAGTGCTCAAGGGCCCTGGCTACCAAGGAGGTGGGTGGGTTTCCTGAAGGAGGAGATTGAGCCTGGGTCTGGGGCTCCCGAACTCAGCTGCCTTCATCTCTGCTCAGGGAGTTCTGAAATGTACATGAGGTAAAAGCCTTGACTACTCTTGTCCGGTGCGTGGGAAGAAACGCATTTTCATGCCAGCAAGTAATTCTGTTGCTAAGTCACACCCCTGAAAGTTTGTAAAAGTCTGCACTTTCCTGTGTGCTGAGGGCTCCTGGATATTGTAGTGGCTCCTCCCAGCCTCTGGAGCCTCTTATGTTAGTGAGAACCCCACTTCAGCTGAGAAAAGTACAACAGGTTTATGGAGTTGGCTGATCCTCTGTTGTGTTGTGCCCCTGAAGCCCCTCACCCAGACCTAGGGACCCTCTACCAAGGCCCAGGGTCACCTAGGGACCTGTCACTTAATGTAGAGAAAAATTCCCCTGTGGTTTCCTGCGTCTTAAGGTGGCTGCCTGACCCTTTCCAGTTGCTGCCACCTGATGCATTGACCTCCTGTTCACAGCTTGAGCTGTTTTCAGGCAGTCAACCCGAAGGGCATCACCAGACCCTTGCCACGGACTAACTGGGGCCAGGTGGGTGTGGATCATGCAGTCAGAGCTGGGTGGGAACTCAGGACTCTGCTGAGCGATGGTGAGCCCCACCCTTTTATGTGAGCCTGCGGGAGAGCAAGCCCTTCCTCACCCTCCTGCTCCTGGCTCAGGGAAGGATCTAGGGCAGAAGGTGGGATGCAGCCTACCACACTCCTCTCCTCAGAGGGCTGTAGTCAGTTCTGCTGGGTGCAGCCGTATCTGGAGAGTTTTCTGCAGACTGTCATCTCCTGGCAGACCCCCACACAAACACATTTTCACATTCCATTCGAATGCTCAGAGGAGTAGAGTCTCTTCTGAGGTTACACATTCTTCTAGCGTGATGCTCTGCTTGAGTATGTAAGATGTTCAGGGCAATTGTCCCTCTCTGGGCAGGGATTCCAGGAGTGTGGGGGTAGGAGGGAGCCCACGACTGGCGTCTACCTGGACTGGAGAAGATGCTCAAGTATGTGTCTGCTGTGCGGGGAGTTCAGATGCTTCCTCCCAGGGATTTAGCGCTCTCTGGACTATTTCCATGTGGAGCCCTGCTTTGAGCTGAGAATCTGCCAGAGAGTGACGGACTGGATGCTAATGCATGCTGGGAGACTGTGTGTGGCACAGAAGGACCCAGAAGTTTCCATTCTAACCACTGAGAATGAACTTGGGCAGCTCACTTTACCTCTCAAATCTCTGGGGTTTTTTTTTTGCTTGTAATAGAGGGTAAAAATAAGTATTTTTTTTTAATTAAAAAAGAGCCAATGTGATTCTTTTTTAATGCCTAAGACTATGTTTATCTTTCTCCCTTTTGGAATACGTATGTATGAGTGTGTGTATGTATATGTGAGCGTGTATGTGTCTCTGTGTGTGAGTGAGCATGTGGGAGAGTATATGCATCTCTGTGTGCATGTATGTGAGTGTGTATGAGAGTATGAGTGTGTGTCTCTATGTGTCTAGTGATTGTGTGTGTGTGATGCATATGTATATGTGTATGTGTGGTATGCATACATGTGTGACTATACTGTGTGTGGTATATGTATTTATGGTATATATGCATGTGTGAGTGTATGTGTGTGTGAGTGAAAAATGTCTGTGTGATTGTATTGTGATGTGTGTTAGTATATGTCAGTGTATATTAGCATATCTGTGTGTTTGAGCATATATATATATGAATGAGTCTCTGTGTGTATGCATTTGTTCTTGTGTGTATGTGTGCATGAGCATGTATGCGTGTGTGTGTGTGTGTGTACATACATATGGATGTCAAAGGGAGAACTGCTGAGTTGTTTGTTCTCTTCCTCCCTGTGGATCCCTGAGGTGACACTCGGGTCACGCTCAGTGGCAGGTGCCTTTATTCATTGAACCATGTCTTTGGCCCAACCAATGACACCCTGAAGAGCCTGGGAAAGAATCTGCCCGCTCTGAGCTGTTACCCCACTCCCCAACATGACCACCCTTGGTTTTGCTTTTGCTTTAGTTTCCCAGGCTTCCTCTTTGATTTTCCCTGGAGAGATTTTCTCAGGAGCATCTTGAACGTACACTCGAGACCCACCTCCGGCCCATTCCAGGCTGCCTCTTAGGTGCAGCCGTGTGGCCACATTCCTTGGGTGGTTGTGACAGTGGAGGTGAGGACTACAGCCCAGGGAAGCGGGACAGCTGAGCAGAAGATTCTCACTCTCGGGGAAGATGGAAGACTGTCCCCTAGGAACGTAACTGAGTACATGGCTCCCACGCTGGTGCTTAACCTGGAGTTGCTTAGCTGACTGAGGCCCAGCAACCCCGAGACACAAGTGTTCATTCCGAAGTCCCCACAGCAACCCCGAGGGAGTGATGCAGAGCCCGTTTCTCTCTGGAAACTGGCCCCCAGAGAAGTCCTGCTGCTGGCGCTAGTGTGGAAAGGGAAAGTGAAAAGGGTTCAGAGATGTCGCCAGGCCAAAAACCGGAAGCAGGGTTGAGTGTGGGCGGGCTTTCCTGCGTGGTTGGGCTTTTTGTCTGTGATGTGAGCAGAAGCCTGGCTGAATCCCTTGTCTCTGGCCCTCATGTGTGCCTGCCAAGCTGGATTGTCAGTGTCCCAGGCCCAGAAGTGGGTCCAGAGGATTTTACGGCTCCCTGGAAAGGTCTCTGATATCTATTATTATTGTTTTTGTTGTTTTCCAAATCAAATCTCGAATCTCAGGTCCCTGCTAGGCAAGGGCTGCCCCCCCTGAGCTACACTCCGACTCCTGGCAGTGGGGCTCTAAGCAAGGTCTGTTAGGCAGCTTTCAAGGAGAGAAGGCTTTGACTTAGGGTTCAGAGGTTAGTGCCAATACTCGCTGGCCCCGTTGCTTTGGGGCCTGAGGTAAGGCAGCAGACCTGTGTGCAAGAGTGGGCAGGGCGAAAGTTTCAGTGTCCCCTTCAAGGACACCCCCAATAACCTAACCCCTCCCACTAGGTCCCACCTCCTAAATATTCTCCCACAGGCTTGGTGATCAAACCTTTGTCACACGGGCTTAGGGACCATTCATTTGAACCATAGCAGCTTCCAAATTTCTGTCCTTGGGAAATGAGGGCTAAGACATCTTTATCAAAGATTGTGAACCACTGCCAAAACTTCACAGGGGAAGAAGGTGCGGAAGTAACGATGGCGACTCGTGGGGGTGGGGGAGGGGGTGGGGTATGTGGGGGGGGAGCAGTGGCTCCAGAGAGGTTTCTTGAAACCACAAAGCTAAAGAGCTGTGACGTGTAGAACAGAGGTTGCTGGTGTAGGACACGCCACATCATCGCGAGGTCCAGCAGGGGAGGGCTGGAGACGCTCCTATAGCGGTCACTAACATGAGACCCCGTCCTCTCTGTCTGCAGGTATCGGGTGAACTTCAGGCCCAGATTCGTCACTAGGTACAAGACAGTGACACAGTTGGAATGGAGATGCTGTCCTGGCTTTAGAGGAGCAGACTGCCAAGAAAGTCCCAAAGACCCCCTGAAGACCCCCGGCCCCCACCTCCTCGACCAAGAAACAACCTGAAGAAAGCCACAGGTAATGTCTCATTGGTGCCCTGTTGTATGTGGTCACCTTTGATGTTGCTGGTGTAAATGGCAGGGTCTATGACGGACCATTGAACAAAGGTATCTGAAGGAGCAGGGACAGTAGGGTGGGACACTTCTTTGCAAATAAATTGCTTCCTTAGGGCCACTTGTCAAACACTTCCTGTATTCTTGTCTAAATCTAAAGAAGTTAAGATCCTGTTTTTAAAGTAGGTAGATTAGCCAGGGGTATTGCACATCTGGAAGGCAATGACAGGAGGATCATGGACAGTCTGGGGCCAGCCTGGGCTACACAGTGAGATTCTGTCTCAATAAACAAATGAATCAAAATGAATAAAATAAAATAGACTGATCCCTCTCTGTCTGGATGAGCTGTTTGCAAAGCTGAGACAAAGTCAGAATTCTCATGTGCCTGAATTCTCTCACGTGTCAGGATTCTCTCATGTGTCAGGATTCTCTCACATGTAAAGATTCTCTCACGTGTCAGGATTCTCTCATGTGTCAGGACCCCACGTGTCTGGATTCTCTCTATGTTGCTTGCCTTTGTGCTAAAGCATAAGAAAGACAGGATAAACTTCTATGGGTAACTGTTTTCCTTTTTTTTTTTTTTTTGCTGTGTATGACTTTATTTTCCCCTCTTTTTAATTTCAAAGAAATGAGACCAATTCTCTCCTGTGAAATTAAATGTTTAAATCGCTGTTGGGTTTTATTTTTCCCATGAGATGTTTTACATTTTAAAATTGTAATTTGTCAAAATATCTTTTGTAAAGTAGTTTGTTAAGTAAATTTCATTACCAAAACAATGTACATAAATTAGGGAGTAGTTATAAAACATAGGGAAATATGTTTTTTTTTTTTTTTTTTTTTTTTTTAAGACAGGGTTTCTGTGAGTAGCCCTAGCTGTCCTGGAACTTGCTCTGTAGACCAGGCTAGCCTGAACTCACCTGCCTGCCTCTGCCTCCCAAGTCCTGGGATTAAAAATACGTGCCACCACACATTTCTTTTGTTGTTTTTTAACCTTAAATAGTACGTTTTTAGAGATTGAATGTGCTCAAGATACACAAGGCAATGAATGACCTCATCTAGCATAGAACACGGAGTGGTGGCTGCATTAAGTTAGTACCCTAATCACCCATGCTGTACGTTAGAGCCCTGGAATGTAGTCATGTTAATAACCAAAATGGAGTGCCTTTGGTCAACACCTCTCCGCTTCCCCAAACCCCAGCCCCCGGTACTCACCACTCCTGTGCCTGTGAGTTTGACTATTTAGAGCCCACGCAGAGGGTCAGTCCCATGTGTTTTCTTTTCTGTGCCTGGGTTACAGTACCCTCACTCAATACCATCTAGGTTATCTGCCACATGGGGCTAGACTTTCTTTATTCTTTGTTTAATGTTCGTGTGTGTGTGTGTGTATGAGAAAGAGAGAGAATCTGTCTGTCTGTCTGTCTGTCTGTCTGTCTGTCTGTCTCCATGTGTGTTGTACATGTTTAAAGAGGCCAGAGAAGGCATAGGATCTCTTGGTTGTGAGTTGGAGATATTTGTGAACTGTCCTTTGTGGGAGCTGGGAACTGAACTCGGGTCCTCTCTGTTCTTAACCTCTAAGTCATCTCTCTCCAGCTCTGTATCCGTATCTGAACATCGTTACTATGGTAGCTGAATTTCAATGAGAGGCCTATTGTGGAGTTTCATGCCTGTAATCTCAGCATGTGGGAGGCAGAGGCACTAGGCCTGTGAGTTCAAGGACCCTGTCTAAAACAACGCCTGCCCAGGAAATATTTCTTGACCTTCTTTTTCTGGCAGGCTGGGTATCGGCTACTTGGGGAAGCATAACACCAGGAAGACACAGTTTCCAGCTCATTTGAGATAGTGTTAGGCCGTCATGGCAGGGCCTGTGAGGGACACTCTGGGTGATGGGAAGTAAGGGCCTGCTGAATCCTGACCATTTGTCTAGGGTCAGGTTCTATTTATCAAAGTTTAAACATATGTGTAGCTTCACAAATCAGTCGGTTTTATGAGGATTAGAGGCAAGGAGAGTGAAGATATTTTTCACTGCCTCGGAGGTAATTTACTGTCCATGCTTTTTGTTTTTTTTTCCTGTGCTAAGGCCTGAACCCAGGGCCTTGGTGGTGGGAGGCAGGTGCTCTACTCCTGAGCCGTGTCTCTGGTTCATGTGAGCACTCGCTGAGTCTAGGATTTACCTCCTTATCTGGTGTCTTCTCCTTATGGGAGGTGAAGTTGCCACTCCCTTTTGTCCACGGCACAGCTGTGTTTTCCAATTACACCATGTAGTTTGCACCATCAATATTCACAGTATACGATGTAGTAACCATAGAATTTTATATCTCTGCCCCACAGTGCACTATGGATTCCTTAGAGTTAGTGATTGCATGTCTTTCTCCTTTGCTTGGTTTTCGATGCTCTTATCCCTCCTACATCATCCCAAACGCTTCTCTGGTTATCTTTATGTCTTCTGCTCTGTCAGGCACAGCAACAGATACCCTGGCTGAAGAGATTCTTCAGGAATCTTCTCACCCACCCCACTGTGACCAGTCCTCCTCTTTCTGTCACCCTGGGGTCGGAACTCTCCTCTCTGAGCTGGAATCTGGTTCATTTCTTCATCCGGCTTGAACACAGCCACCAGTTGCTGCTTTTTTTTCTTTCTTTTTCCCCTTTGAGATAAGGTCTCAGATAGCCCAGGCTAGCCTCAAACTTGCTGTGCAGCTAAGAATAGCCTTGAACCTCTGGTCCTCCTATGTCTGCCTCCCAAGGGTTTACAGCCTCAAGCCAGGTGTTGCAAATAAGCCCAGGGCTTTGTTGCATACAGGGCAAGCAGTCTACCGCTGAGCTACAAATATCCCTACCCTCCAGTATGTCCATGAAGAGATTATATGGGGGTGAACTTTCGTTTTACATATATGTAACATATGTGTATTTGTGTGTATGTGTGTGTGTGTGTGTGTGTGTGTGTGTGTGTGCATTTGCAGGGGTGGAGGCACATAATATTTTTTCTCAGAATTTTTAAGACAGTGATTAGTTTCCCCGTGGGTTTCAATATTACTGTTACCCAGTCTGAAAATTCTTGATTCCAATTTTTATATGCTTTGGGGGTGGTCTTTGTCCCTCCCTCTTTAATTGCCATATTGATGGGATGTTACACGAAAGGGAAGAGAATGTTTATTTCCTAGCCGCTCACTAGAAGGCGAAGCACACTTGCGACCCAACACTTGGACGGCTTCAAGAGAAGCGTTGGAAGTTTTTTTTTTTTTTAACATTCATTTATTTATTATGTATACAATATTCTGTCTGTGTGTATGCCTGCAGGCCGGAAGAGGGCACCAGACCCTCATTACAGATGGTTGTGAGCCACCATGTGGTTGCTGGGAATTGAACTCAGGACCTTTGGAAGAGCAGGCAATGCTCTTAACCTCTGAGCCATCTCTCCAGCCCAGAAGCGTTGGAAGTTTGAGGCCAGTGTGGTTTACACAGTGAGCCCGTGTCTCGAGAACAAATGCTTGCTTCTCACTTTGTGGTGTCATTCATTTCCTGGCTTTAGGGAGTACAGTACGTACGGGAAGCATTCATGTAATTCATCTTAATCTATAAAAACCAGGAGCCAGATATCAGGGCAAAGACCTGGACGGTCAGAGAACCAGGAGCAGTTGCTGGTTGCTCCTTTTCCCCTTCCTGCATCCAAGAAAAAAAAGCCTGAGATCCCGGCTACTCCCCTCCCCATCACTCCCTGTTTCCATCTCCGGAGTGCTGGGATTAAAGGCATGTGCCACCACTGCCCGGCCTCTATGGTTAACTAGTGCCTTGCTCTGCCCTCTGGTCTCCAGGCAAGCTTCATTTGTCAGAACACAAACAAAACGTCACGCAAGTATAACTCCTGAAAGATTGCTTCTTTTTTCTTTTCTTTTTTCTTTTTTTTTTTTTTTTTGGTGGAGGCAGGGTTTGAGACAGGGTCTCACTGTGATCAATTGGCTGATCTGGAACTTCCTATATAGACCAGGCTGGCTCAGAATTCACAGTTCTCTTGCTTCTGCCTCTCAGTGCTGAGATGCTAAGTGTGCACCGCCATACCCAGACGCCCTTGTGTCTTATTTTGTTTCGTTTCCTTTGCTCAAAAACAGCAGTTTTTGTTAGTTTAGTTAGTTTAGTGATTCTGAAGATTACTTCCCCCCAAGTATCTTTATTTATTTATTTTTAATTGAACTTCTTTATTGATTCTTTGAAAGTTTCACATTATGCGCCCTGATTCCGTTCACCTCCTGGTCCCCCATATCTTTCCCTCACCTCTGTAGCACCTCCCCCAAAGGGAGCAAAACAGAGCAAGCAAGCAAACAGAAACAAGAGCAAAACAAAATAAACCTCTTCTCTTCTTCATCTTTCCTGCCCCTCCAGCACCTCTCCATTCGTCCTGGTGCCATTGGGGACCTCCGTGTGTCACACAATCAGTTTTACTAGCAAATGTTCATGCAATGAGTCACTGGTCTGGTTCAGGGCCTCTGGTTTCTGGAACCATCACTGGATTATCACCAGAACTCCTCTGGGATGCCCCGTGGCTGCCCCTGAGTCATGAAGATCCAGTAGATATCGTTCTACAGGACCGGTCCCTTCACGACCTCCAAATGGGGTCGCCGTTAGGGTGGGCCAACCCAAGACCAGGGTGTGGACCTGGTGGCAGTTGAGCTGGCCAGTCGGGGTCCCAGGGCCACCCAGCTCAGGCGAGGGGGCAGAGTCAGCTCCCCTATACCTTTGCCCCTCAGCTTTGGTTCAACTTGGCCTGTGGTGAGGGATGGGGCCGTCTCTCCCGAGTATAGGGGCCAGCTCTTTTTCTAGTGTCTTAAGATAGAATAAAAATTCCAATGTGTTCTTCATAGTTCTCTGCAGGAAAGCACTTGCTTAGGAGTTTGGAGATTGGGTTTTAAGTCTTGTTTTCCTGCTAAGTGGATTTTAATAACTAAAAGCTGCTTGCTGTTGCGAGACAAGAGACAAGACGAGATAAGGAACCTGAAGCCAAAATGCCCACCGTGCTCTGGATTCCAGGGTCTTTCGTTGTTAGGCACACATGCATTGTATGTGGTTGCGTCCTTGTTGTTTGGTTGCTTCCTTTCCGTGCCAGGTCTGCCAGTGAGAACCTTGTCTAGAGTTTCCTCTTCCGCCTCCTCTGCTGCCATCCAGGGTGTGGCCGCTTTGCTTCTCACTCTTTATTCCGTTGCCATGGGTTTCTGGAGCGTCTGCCTTTTCCTTCTTGTTTAACTTCATGCTTTCTCTATTGATGTCATCCGATTTCTAACTTAGTGCCCTCTCTCTTGACGATGTCATCGCACTTCGGGATTCATTACTGTGGCTATTATTCGTCTTTCGGGTTGTTTTCCTGGGTTCTTTTTCTCAGAGTAAGATTATTAGATGTTTATATACTTCTATTTCTCTTTTTCTTTTCATTTTTCCTCCTTTCTTTTGTGCTGGGGATTGAACCTAAGACTTCACACATGCTAGGAAAACATCTCTTTTTGCATTTAGTATCTATTATCTTCATAACAAGGGCAAACAAGACCCTTTTAGCATAAGGATGCTAAGCAAAGAGAAGAGATTTCTGGAGGTGTTTTGAGGAAACCTCCACTATGGGATGTTGGTGCCCACATGTTGGATCTCTCTGGCGTGCTTTGTGGCATCTTATCACCAGCTGTCAGCAGTGGGGTGGCTACAGCTCACTGGGCGTGATACAGTCACATGACACAGTAGATGTTATGATATGATATGGTGGCATCAGGGTGACAGACATCACGGATTATCTTGCTTCCTGTGTGTACTTTTCAGCAGAGGAGGGCAGTGTAGCTCCCAGACTTAGACAAAAGCAATAAATAGCAAAACCAGAGTAGAAAGGAGGTCTGCTTGACTCCGAACCTGTTCTCTGCCCCAGAAGTGCTTGGAGTCAGGGAGGCTACCACAGAAGCCTTCAGGATCTCCTCCAGGCACCTTGCAGAAACTGGCCATTCAAGTCCTGCTCTTTCTTTCAGATACTGATCCAAGCCACATCTCACAGCCTAAGGAAACTCTGTCGCCAACGGATACAGCAGAACCGGACCAGGCAGCAGATCCAAAGCAAGGTCCTCCAGAACTTAAGCAAACCAAAGTCCAGGTGCTGGAGGAGAAGGTTGTGCGGCTCACCAGGATGGTGCTGGACCTCCAGTCCTCCATGGCAGGGCTGAAGGAGAACCTCAGACACACCATCCAAGATGATGGCAGCAAAGGGCCAGCCCCGTGGCTCCCACAGCCAACCCCTGACGGCGCCTTTGCCGGAGACGCAGAGCCGAGCCAGCTGCCGGGCCTCCTCAGCAGCAAGGACTCTGGCATGAAGGACATCAAGTCTGAGCTGGCTGAAGTCAAAGACACACTGAAGACCAAGAGCGATAAGCTGGAGGAGCTAGACGGCAAGGTAAAGGGTTACGAAGGGCAGCTCAAGCAGCTGCAGGAGGCGGCCCAGGGCCCCACGGTCACCATGACAACCAATGAGCTGTACCAGGCCTACGTGGACAGCAAGATAGATGCTCTGAGGGAAGAGCTCATGGAAGGCATGGACCGGAAGCTGGCCGACCTGAAGAACACATGCGAGTACAAGCTGGTGGGCCTGCAGCAGCAGTGTGATGACTACGGCAGCAGCTACCTGGGGGTGGTAGACCTGATTGCGGAGAAGGAGGCGGGCCTGAAAAAAGACATCGCAGACCTTCGAGCCCGGCTGCCGGACCCCTCAGCCCAACCGAGGTGCTGTGACAGTCAAAAGAATGGTGACTTTGGCCAACAGATCAAGACACTAGATCAGAAAATCGAGAGAGTCGCTGAGGCCACCAGGATGCTGAATGGGCGGCTGGACAATGAGTTTGACCGCCTCTCCGGTCCGGAATCAGATGTGGACTTCGATGCAAGATGGACCGAGCTGGACGCGAGGATCAACGTGACGGAGAAGAACGCAGAAGAGCATTGCTTTTACATCGAGGAGACCCTTCGGGGGGCCATCAGTGGTGAGGTAGGTGACTTGCGGCAGCTTCTCAATCAGAAGATTCACTCCCTGGAGGACCGTCTGGGGATCGTTCTGCAGGTGGCCAACGGCTCAGATGTGGAGTTGACACCAGCGGACCCTGCCTCGCCAGGGCAGCCAGGGGCAGGGAATGCGCAGGTCCTCATGGAGCTGAGTCGCCTGAAGGACAAAGTTCAAGTGGTTGAGGACATCTGTCTGCAGAGCTTGCCTCATGGCATAGATGGCAGTTTGCCGAGCGGAGAGGACCTCACACACGTCAGCCTGAGCCTTTTGGAATCCCTCAACGATACGATGTACAGGAAGTTCCAAGAAACAGGTCGCAGCATTCAAAAACTTCGAGAGGACTTCCGCTCTCTCCACTCTCAGCTGAATGACTCGGAATGCAAGGGGACTTGTTCGCAGAGCAGAATGAGTGACAGCAGAGCCGGTGACAGTGCCGAAGCAAGTGGGTTTACCAAGACGGGGGAGCAAGAGAGGACAGTGGGGACCGTCCCGTCTCCTGGTGCCCCGTGCTGCGGCCAGCTGGAGGAGCGCTGGCAGAGGCTGCAGAGCCGAGTGCTGGCCGAGCTGGACAGCTGCAAGGAGAGTGCTCATGGGGTTCAGAGTGGGGTGTCTGCGGTCGAGGGCAGAGTGTCTCAGCTGGAGCAGACATGCAGCAGGCTGGATGCCATCTCCGGGGGTCTGCAGAGGATCAAGGAAGGGCTGGGCAAGCACGTGAGCAGTCTGTGGAACTGCGTCCGGCAGATGAACGGGACACTCAGGTCACACTCCAGAGACATCTCTGGCCTCAAGAACTCTGTGCAGCAATTCTACAGCCACGTTTTCCAGATATCTACAGACTTGCAAGATCTGGTGAAGTTCCAGCCATCAGCAAGTAAGTGGATTGGCAGCCCCATTCCGGAAATGCGCATGCGGCTCGTGGCAGAGCTGTGCCAGCCTTTCAGACGGTTGGAGGTGAGGGGAGAGTTCATGGTAGTCAAGCAGACATGCTCTGGATTTTGTCTGTAGGTGTTCATTTGTAGATAAGGAGTCACAGGGTCCAGCAGGGCTGGAAACTGGCCACGGTTCCCAGGCTCGATTATCTGGGGACACAGCCCCACCTCAGATCTCAGCCGCTGCGTCTCTGGAATGTAGAGTTAAGATGGTGAGTCCTGTGTGCTCACGGGGCAATTGTCCGTTGTGGTCGAAATGCTGTCTGGTCTGTGCTTTACAATAACAGATGCAGCCAGATATTTCCAGTTAATTAGCAGTGCTGGGCAGCGTGGGAATCTGTGTCCGTCCTGAGGATCTTCTCTGCAGAGCTGGAAACTAAACTCTGGAGACAGCGTGGTTTCACGCACCATCCTCCTGACTGGGGCCATGCTGTGAATACAGACCGTGTGAGCTTGGGAGAATTTGGGATTGAGAGCAGCCAAAAATTAAAGAGTAGTATTCTGTGACCTCCAGAACCCTCAGACCCAGGAATCCTGGAACCTGGAGTGACTCTGGGGCTAAGGTTGAAGTAACACAAACAGTTAAAAGGTAACAGGACATTTACCAAGCAGCGACAGCAGGTTGAGGCGCTCCGTGAGGGGTGTAGAGATCACAGGTCCCACCCTCGGTAACACGACTCAGGTCCACGGAGAGAACACACAGCCTGCGCGCAGTGCAGGGGGTTAAAGTTCAGGGCCGTGCAGAGATCTAGCTCTCCGCTCACACACTCTCGCGCACCCCTCAAACATAGCAGAGGCTGGCTTCACAGGCGGCAAGTGTGAACCAAAGTCTGGTGGAGAACCGGACAAAGAGGATCATGGGAATTGGCCATTTCCCCAGCCTCCCAGAGGAATTTGCAAGGGAAGAAGCTCGGGAGACCCTCTAAGCTTAAGCAATTACTGAATCAGGTTGAGAGAGATGGTGTGCCATGAGGTAAGAGGATGAGAGAAACTTCCAGAAGAATGTGAACAGATAATTAAGGAGTGGATGGAACTGAAAAGGCAGGAAGAAAAGGCATTTGTGGGAAGACTTTGGGGTGAAAGGGTGTTTTATTTTTTGCCCTGTAATCTCCTACCCCGATCTTGGTGGTAGTTATTTTCTGTTAGTTCCGGATCGGGGGCTTGCACAGGGCTCAGCTGCTCTCCTGTCTAACGTCAGCCTGACTCAATCACATACCCACTAAAACTCTGTGTTGTGCTTGGCAGGAAGGTTCATGTTCACGTGGGCCCCAGACCTGGGGTCCTGGTGATCCCCCATGTGGCCCCTTCCCTGTGTGTCCGTATGGGCTTCTCATACCCTGCTCCTCTCAAGTAGCCTGACTTATACACGTGGCACTGGCTTCGAGAGGGAAAGCAGAGCTGTGGTCTCACCGGTGGGGACTAAGTTAACCTGGAATCACTTCTGCCATATTCATTCCGCTGATCACAGCAGACCAGCCCTGGAAGGGTAACATGGTTGCCTTATTGGGAGACAAGGGATTCTCACGGCGAGTCACTTCTCCCACGGTGAGAACCAGCCCAGAGGAGGGCTGAGGACCTGCATAAAGATCATAACCTGGGTGTAGGTCAGGAATGTAAACTCCTGTTTCTAACCAGTTCATTGTTAGCTCGCAGATCATATTCTTGTGAGATGCCATGCAGCGGGCTGAATTACTCATCAGGCCTCTGCTGGGTCTTCTGTATCCCATTAAGGCATGTGCTCTATCCTGGGGCTTAGGAGGGATTTGTAAGAGTGTATGCAATATTGTGTGTTCATTCATATATATATACACACACACACACACACACACACACACACACACACTGGGATTCTGATGGGTACCCAACTTCTAAAAGATGAACAGCATAATAATTAATAATAATAAGTCACAGATGTGTATTGCCACACCTGATTTAGTAGTTTATTTAGCAGATCTGTCTGAAGCCATGTCCTGTCTCATCAACACAGGTCTGATGCTCTAGGTCTAGAATCTAGAGGAAAAGACGGAGAACAGCCACACTACTGAAGGTCCACCTTTAGTTAGCAATCAGAAGCTTGAGGAGAGATGAAACATAATAGATAATGGTAGGCAAGAATTCGTTTCAGCTTCATGGTCAGGGAGGGCTGCAGCATGGGAGACGACATTTGAGATATAAACAGATTGAGGACATAAACCCCTCAGCAACCTGTGCAGGAAAACAGTCCAGGCAGAGAGAATGGTGCGATTCTGGGACGCCCTGGGACAGGGATGGATTTGTTCTTTTGAAAAACTAAGTTTGGCCAAGAATATCAGCAAGACAGAAAGTGAGAGGCTGCGGGATGAAAGAGGGGAGACTGTTTATGCCCACTACATAGCTAAAATCAGGGTCTTGAAGTACTAGGAAGAGCAACTAGGAGGGCTGGAGAGATGGCTCAGAGGTTAAGAGAACTCACTGCCGTTCTGGAGGTCCTGAGTTCAATTCCCAGCAACCATATGATGGCTCACACCCATCTATAATGAGATCTGGTGCCCAGAACACTATATACATAATAAATAAAAATAAATAAATAAATAGCAACTAGGAAATGTTGGTTCTCTCCCAGCCTACCCGTACTGAAGCTCTATGACTTTGGGTGGGTCGTTAGCACCCTGGACACTTACCCCCTTTCTATCTGTGAGTTGGAAATCAGTTTTAATGGTTTTAGCATGGATTGTATAGCACTTGGTAATTGGCAAACAACCCCCCCTCCCCATTTTAATTCATTCTTAACCAAATGTGTGTAGATTCTGTTCCTGGCTGAGTTGTCTCCCATTTTCATCCTGCATTGTGTCCCTCCCCCAAACCCGGAGGAGAATGAAGCCTGGGATGGGTCAGACCCTTCCAGGCCAAGCTGCAGAGAGCTGCAGGGTGACGCTTCTCTTTCCTTTCTTTTCTACATTAAGGGCTAAACAGAGAGTATAGAGCCTAGACAGCTCCTGCCAGAACCCACGGCATCACATCCTAAGACCCTTGTTGACTGCAAGCTGTTCCTGCTGAACACACGGCGAGCTGGTCAAGCCCTTTGTTCTCTGTGCACCAAGACCTTCAGGCTGGGGTGTAGGCCTGAGTCCCCGTGTTCCTAGCTCTCATTTTCTCACTGTTGGTCCTTGAAGCCACAGTTCAAACACCTCTGCTTTCTTTTCCTCAATCCTATCATTCCCTCCTCAAGTTGTGGCTAGTCACCTGCATCCCCTCCAGCAGAAGCATGGTACCCAGTGTTAACCCTCCCAGGAAGCATGAAAGCCAGAGTCTGTCTTCCTGCCCGGGACCTAGGATAGCCCTCGTCTCTCACATGAGGCCGACAGAGAGTGGGTTTGCAGGACCAACCAGTCTCTTGCTGAGGTTGACTCTCCAGGAACCTGCACGTCCCCTGGGTGCGTTTCTGGTTCCATGCTTCCAAGAGAATAGTTCAGACCGTGTGACAGTTGCCGGTGAGATCCGAGCAGGCCTTTCACAGGCCCACCGGCTGCACGCGGTGCACCAGCCTCCTGTCTCTGTGCTGTCAGTAGCTGGGCCCTTGGGCTGCGGGGCTCCAGAGCCCATGTTTGAGCTAAGGCCACGGTTTATCCCGCTTGAGGATGCAGCAGTAGATGCTTCCCCAGGACTCAGGCCCTACTGCGTGGGCACATCTCATGGTCAGCACTTAGCACTCGGCGGTGTCATAGCTTGATGGGTTTGTTTTACATTTTATTTTTAAATCTTAATTATTAAGACGGGGGAGGAAGGAGAAAGAGTATGTGTGCATGTGCCATAGCATGCCTGCGCCATAGCGTGTGTGCCATAGCATACATGTGACATAGCATATATGTGCTATAGCATACATGTGCCATAGCATGCGTGTCCCATAGCATGCGTGTGGAGGTCAGAGTGCAGCTTTCAGGCGTGGGTTCTCTCTTCTCCCATTGTTGGAGCAGGGTCTCTTGTTTCTTTCATGCCGTGTGCTCCGGGCTAGCTGGTCCTCCAGTTTCCAGGAAGTTCTGTTTCTGCCTCTTATGCTGCTGTAGGAGTTCTGGGATGCTATGGCGTCTGCCCCTTAAAATGTGGTTTCCAAGGCTGGGATTCAGGCTGTCATGCTCGGATAGCAAGCACTGTTATTCACTGAACCATCCTGCTACTGCTTTGGGCTTTGTTTTTTAAAGACAGTCTCTTGCTATGTATCCCTTGTTGGCCAGGTGCTTCCAGTGGAGCCCAGGTTAGCCTTGAACTCACTGCAGTTCTCCTGCCTCACACTTCCAAAGGCTGAGAGCATAGGTTAAACGCAGCACATCTAGATGGTGAATTTTTAGAGTTTAAAATCTCAATGAGTAGATTCTCCAGCTTCAGTACGTGGCTGGAAGATCCAACCCATGACCCACAGGCCACATGCGATTGGCCCAAAATAGCTACAAATATGGCCCAACACATAACCGTAAACTTAAAACGTGATTTTCATGTGTGTGATTTTGTATGCGATGTATGTGTATGTGCATGTATGCATGTATATGGAAGTTAGAGGGCAAGTCTGGGGTCTTCCTCAGTCGCTCTCCACCTTTTGTTTTTAAGGATTTGATATATGTGTGGGCGGGTGTGTGCACACGAGTGTGGGTGCCCACAGAAGCTAGCAGCATCAGTGTCTGGGGCTGGGCTACAGGCAGCTGTGAGCCTCCCACTCTAGGTGCTGAGAACTGAATTTGTGTCTTCTGCACGGGCACCCTGTTGCCTGTGGGTCATGGGCTTGTTGGCAAGTTGAGAAACTGAGTTCCAGGCTCAGAGAGACTCCACCTCCAAGGCGTCGCTCCATCCTTCTAACGTATTTTTTGAGGTGGAGTCTCACCGTCTGCCCTGTCTCAAAGCACGGGGTTACACGTGTGACCCTGCTCCTAGCTTTTGCACGATGGGTGCTGGGGTCTAAACTCGGGTCCCCACGCTTGTGTGGCGGGCACTTTACTGAATGAGTTGTTTCCCCTGTTAGTGTCCCCCTTTCCTTCTTGAGCATATGTTTGAATACACCTGCCGGACCCAGGGAAATCAGATCTCAGCACCACCTTCTGATAGACTGCACTTGACATTCATGCAGTGTGCTACGGTCGGCCCCTGTCTGGTTGGTGTCAATTTCTGCCTGGGTGAGAAGAGGGGGTGCTGCAGAGTCCGAGGCTGACAATTAGGAAGGTTTTCCTGGCTTCCCAAAGCCAGACCTGGAAGGCAGACCTAGCAGTAACAGCGAGGGTCACCTTCTCAAAGTCTTTCTGTGACTAGGCACCACCCAGCCTCAGGTGCACGGCTGATACCTGCCTGCCGGGAGCTCAGCCCCGCTGTCCCCAGGGTACGGAGGCAGCAGATAACAGCCTAGACTCCTGTGGGTGGATGGTGTCAGCTCAGCGGAAGACAGCACCATAGCCCTGCAGCCTCCTAAGGAGAGCCTTGTCTTAGTAAAGCTGACACTGGCTTCTAATCAGCACCCCCCCCTCCCCCTCTGAGACAGTCTTACTCTCTGTCCTAGCCTCTGTTTATAGACTCAAACTCATAACAATTCTCCTGCCTCAGCTTCCTAAGTGCTGAGATAAAAGCCATGAGCCACCATTTAAAACTCAGCAGAGCTTTGAAGGACAGGGCGGGGCCACCCAGGGAGTGAACCCTCCTCTTCTCTCCCACCTTCCTGGGGCCACCTGTTGGCAGCTAGGCCCGGCGCCCTGGTGGCTTAGTGTTCCTTACCCTCCCTCCTCAGGTGATAACCCTGGCTTACTTTCTGAATGAGAAATGGGTGATTCAGCAGGGTTCTCTCTAGCTGACGGGAGGGCTGCTCAGCTGTTGCTCGGATTTGGTAATAAATATCTGTGGAAACACCACGTGGCACTGGGCGGAGCCCAAGCTGGATCAGAACCAGCTTTTTCACCGTTATCTCCCTATGAGGTGGTGACAGTTTCCCAGCATGCAGCTCTGCTCACCCCTAAAGCCCCGACTTCCCCAAGATGAATCGGAGGCATTTACTCAGACAATATCTTAGATGTCTTCGACTTGTTATGGTGTGTCTGGTGTTGAGACCTAAATTAAAAAGCCACCATGGTCCTGTGTGCCCAGACCGCTCAGTAGGACCCTAGGATGGCAGTGACTTGTGGGTAGAATTAGGTTCCTGGGTGAAGTGTCGTAACTCCCATACTTGGAGAACCTCCGTCTCTGTCACGTACTTCGCCTATGCCGAGTACTGGGGATCGGAGAAAATGAACCCAGCAGGAGATGGAAGACAGAGGAAAATCAAAAGGTGCCCAAGTTCCTTCCTGCTTCAGAAGCAAGATTGCTCAAGCCTCCTGGACAGATCTTCCGAGCTTTGCAGAGGTGGTGTTTGGGCTGGACTTCAGGGATGGGTGCTGAAGAGGTTTTAGGGGACAGGCGCTGCTAAGCAAAGGCACCAGGCCAGGGAGGCTCAGGTGAGAGTGTGCGGCACTGGTGATGGGGACACGAACCCGAGGAGGAGATGCGGTGGGTTTCTAATAAGTGTATATGAGTTGTACAGTATGTTTTACGACATTTTCATGAGTGCCCAATGCACTTGGATCTTTCCTCTTTCCTTCTGCTGATCCCCTTCTCTGTTGATTTAAAATTTGATGTGTCTATCTGCATACATGTTCATGTGTGTAGGTGGGTGTAGCATGTGGAGGCTAAACGTCTATTGCATCATGGGTGCCTGTGAAACTGGCTTTTCGTGTGGGTGCCAGGGCTGGGGCTCAGGCTCTTTTGTTTGCCTGGCAAGCTCTTCACCCGCAGAGCCATCTCCCTAGGACACGGTGCCTTTAAGAAACCCACCTCATTCATTTCTTACCCTCCTCCCCCTTCCTCTTGGTACCCTTTTCCCAAAATAGTCTCTCTACTGTTTTAGCATTCTAGTTCCTTATTTTTGTTTCTGAGAGAGAATCTAAGAGATCCAGGGCTTGATCTGTATGTAGACCAGGCTGGCCTCGAACTCACAGAGATCTGCCTGCCCCTGCCTCCCGAGTGCTGGGATTAAAGGTATGTGCAACTACCACCCAGCTGCCCTGTAGCTTTTTTTTTAAAAAAGTATTTATTTATTATGTATACAATATTCTGTCTTGTGTGTCTGCCTGCAGGCCAGAAGAGGGCACCAGACCCCATTACAGATGGTTGTGAGCCACCATCTGGTTGCTGGGAATTGAACTCAGGACCTCTGGAAGAGCAGGCAGTGCTCTTAACCGCTGAGCCATCTTTCCAGCCCCCTACCCTGTAGCTTTTAAAGAAAGAATGCTTGTCAGTTTTTATTTTTCTGAGAGGAGTTTTAGTAGTGCTGGCTGACCTAGAATTTGGTGTCCTCCTGCCTCAGCCTCTTGAATGTGCCAGGACAGTCACCCCATCACATCTGCTCACTGCTTGCATTGGCAGTGGGATTATCCTGATGTCACCTTCGGGAGAACTGAAATGATGCTCACTCGAACCATTTTCTGTGGGGTTTATTCTCTCATGAAAACTGGGCAGAGAAGGCTGAGAAATAACTTTTTGGGGGTGCTCTGGCTACTTGTTCTTGCGTGGAAGGGGAACTACAATATGTATTTTGTCATTGTAACTGTCCTGGGGCATGGCAGACACCAGGACAATAAAGGAGGCGGACAGTCTTTGCATTTGCAAGTGGTACGTTTTCAGATGCTTTGTGAGCAGTAGCCAGGGCTGGCTGAAATGCCAGTTCAGGGAATGTATCCAGAGAAAGGAAGGGGTGGCGGTTCTTGGCTGAGTCATTGTGGTGGCCACTCAGAGAGGCATGAAGCAGGAGGTTCCCCTCCTGGGAAGTTCCTCCACTGGTGATCTCAAGGCCTGCGGAAAGGGTGGTGATGCTTCTTTGGGGGCAGGGAAAGTTCCTGACACCTGCCTGGGCGGCCCCTCAGGAGCCAGCAGTGAGGTCACCAGCCAGGCACTGGGGCTGGCTTGCTGTTGAGACTGTGGTAGCCAGCGGTATGAAATCCTGGTGGGAAGACGTGAGCATGCCATGAAAGGCCATGGCGTTGGAGCTGGGATCGGGCAGTTCTGGAGTCAGCACCTGCGAGGAGGCCCCAGCTTCTTCCCAGCTGATTGGAGGCAGTGCGGCTGTAGTTCCTTCAGAGGATACCAGGCGAGCATCCGAAGCCATGGTGTCTTTTACATCCTGTGGAGGACAATGCCTCAGCTACGCAGGCGCGGTTGTTCATAGCTAATCAAGGGTTATGCCATGGAGGTTCACTCTGCGGGCCTGGAGACATTTTAACTCTGGTTTTCTCACTTCTTAGCAGAGGAACCCTCAGAATCACCCCCGCCATCGTCTGAGAAGACCCCACTAGAACCCACCGGACCTTCAGAGGACGCCCCCACTGAGCCACCCCACCTGACTCCGCTGCCAGAGGACCCTGCCAGACCGCCACAGACAGGCCAGCGGCCGATACTGCCCCAGAAGCCCCTGCAACCACCACCTTTGCCTGCTTGGCCTCGCCGCCCAGGGCTGCCCTTCCTGCCTGGCTCTAGTGGGGTCAGCATGGAGACCGGAGAAGCTGGGCCTCCAGGCAGGATGGGCGTGTCCGGAAGGGGCCTGCCCCAGGGAGTGGACGGACAGATGGGGCAGGGGCCCATCCCTAGCTCAGAAGGCTATGCAGGGGCACCAGGTGAGTCTGCCCTTCAGAAGGCCTGCAATGGCGGACTGCTCTAACCTATGCCTGGTGCTGTGTGTGTGCACTGTGGGTCTAGAGTTACACCTTTGGGGTAAAGTTCAGAAGGGTAAGCTTCCAAGGACACTAGAGTTTGGAGGAACCACATTTTTTCTGATCTGACATGTAGATATTGAGAACTGTTGTTCCTTTTGGAAACTACAGCTCCCAGATTCCTCCTGGATTACGGACACCTGCGCGCGCGTGCGCGCGCGTGCGCGCGCAGGTGCAGGACATTTCTCCCAGATACCCTTGTGCTTCTCGTTAAAAAGCGAGCTTCCACGAGGTCTCGCTCTCTCTTGCCCCTTACCCTTGTGTGTCTTGCACACCTGTCCCTTATCGTGTCCCCCTCCCCCCCATTAAAGTGCACCCACGTGGGAGCCGCGTGTCTGTGTCTCCTCCTTTCGTGCGTGTCTTGTCTGTCCTGTGTTTGTCTACACACCACACCCGCTTTAAAAGAATAATAAGAACAACTCAGGACAGCAAGAGAAATAAAAATATAACTGTCCCCGTCGTGGGTGAGAGCCATGACTTAGCCCGAGTCAGTCCCTAAAGCCATCTCGGTCTGTGGCCGTCCCAGCCGCACTCAAGGTACATCTGTGTCCCAAGTACACCTACTGGGGACCATGCATAGTCCCTTTCCAATCAGATTCGGTTGGCTCCTCCCAGTGATCTGATACACCAATAACTGGTTTAGGACCATGGCTGTCTGGTAAGGTGGGACACTGGGGAGGAGACACCTGCTCTTAGTCACCATGGCTGTGGCCATCACAGTTGCTTTTTCTAGAAGGAGTCCATCGTGTTTCCGTTCCAGGGATGCTTATGTTCTTTTGGGCCGTTTGCACATCTGTCCCACCATGCTTGTACGCACACACCTAATGAATGCTGTGTGTGTCGTGAGGAAGGCGCACGAGGCTGTCGGTGGGCTCGCCTTGCCTTAGGCTGGCACAGCTGTCTAAGCGTGAGCTGGCAGGTGAAGAAGACATCTCTGAACTTATGTTCTTGCTCTGTTTCTTTAGTGAGCACTTAGGTGAAGGGAGCATTCTGTAAAATACCAGTTCAGGATTTAACACTTTTCATTCTCTTGTGTTTCAGGCTACCCCAAGTCACCTCCTGTAGCTACCCCAGGTATGTCCTGATTAGAATTGTTTTCCTTGGTGCTCTCTGCCCTGCACTTCCTGCCTTCTTCCCTCGGGTCTGCAGGCATGGGTGAAGCCTAGAGCCTAGCCCTTCCACACCCAACAGCCCCGAGGTCCTGGCCTCTAGGGACTGAAACCCTAGAGAGGCTCGGAGGAGGGAGTTTTCCTCCTATGCTGTCTCTGTTCATGTTTTCTGAGGGGAGCGCTGGGTGGGCTGGCCTCTGTGTGGTCCTGATGAGCTTTCTGGGGCCCAGGCTTTATTGGATCAGGCAAGCAGCTCCCTAGACGATTCTAGACGATTCTCTTTATGTACCCAGCACCACTCCCGGGTGCGGCACACAGCAGGCTCACCTAAACACATACACACAGCCGCATTCTTCCTTACACAGAGATTCAGCTTTCTGTGTGTTCATATGAAGTGTCCACGTGCCTCATCCCTGTCCAGTTCAGCTTCTCTGTACTAGTTGTTGGTCTATCGAGGTCAGGCTCCGGACCTTTAACATAGCTTGTACCCCAATCTACATCAACACTTTCAGAAGACAGGCTGGTCCATGTGCTCTTGCCTCTCTCTGCCTAGGGGTGCCACTGCCTGCCCTGGTGTCCTTTTCAGCCGGTCTTACCCAGAAGCCTTTCCCCAGTGACGGAGGCGTCGTCCTCTTTAATAAGGTGCTGGTCAACGATGGAGGCGTATACAACCCTGCCACTGGTGAGTGCGCGGGGGTGGGGGGTGGGGGGGGGGCTTCCGGCTTGCTTTATCCGGATGCAGGTACCCCCCACCTCATCCTGTGTTGGTCCCCTGAGGCTGCTCTGTCACCGAACCTCCAGCTCCTGGGCTGCAGGTGCCGAAGGCCTCATCACACACCGGCCACCAAGCATGCTTGGTGAATCATCACACTTGGTGATCTGTGAATCATGAGGGGCAGAGACTCCCTTCGCAATCTCGTGTTTATGATGAGAGCCAAAAAAAAGGGCTGTGCTTTCTCCAGAAGGAGCCTCACACACTGAGACAGAACTGCACCGTCTCCGCAGCACCTACGCCTGTCTCCAGGGAGCCCTGTGCGGAGTGTGGTGGAGCCTGGTACAAGCTGTAACAGCACGGCCACCTTTCCCTTCTTCCAGCCTGCACTGTGTCGCACACCTCCCGATGTGCTGTCCCAGAGTCCTCCCGGACAGCCAGGCTTGGGGCTTTCCCTCCTAGGCCATCACTGGCTCCCCAGGATGCTTCCCGTCTGGACCGTGGGCACTGCCTCCTTGCTCTCGGAGTTACGGCTGCTGTTTATGTAGGCAGGGTCCTCAGCATCTTCCCGGTAATTTTTAGCCACTCTCTCCACAGTCCCCTGCCTGGTTACCATCTGGCTAAGTCACACTGATTCCGAAATGTCAGACAGAGAAAGAATACAGACATCCAGACTGTTTACAGCAAATCTCAGGAAGCTCTCTAATCTATGCTTAGAGGTTTGGTGCCAGAGTTGGGGTTGCTTTCAGGCTATGTTGGCTGTAGGAACCCCTTATTCTCACACAGGCTGGTGATCTTCGCAAGCAGGCCAACAGCCACATTTTTCTCCTTCGGAGAACTAGTCTCAACAGCAGGTCAGCGCTATCAAGGAAGTTCTAGGCAATTTTGAGCTAGACTTGCCCCCACCAGACAGGCAAATAAAAACTTGGCCCAGCACCTCCTGAAAAATTCTAGGAGTTATAAACAGGATATAATTAAAATAGCAAGCATGGAAAGCCTCAGTCAGACTTAAAGGCTAGATTCTGAGTATAACGACCTAGGGCCCGCCCCTCCTGGGATGGAGGCTCTGAGTGGTTCCCCTTTAGCCTGGGACCCGCCCTTCCTGGGATGGAGGCTATGAGTCTAACGACCTGGGACCTACCCCTCCTGGGATGGAGGCTCTGAGTGGTTCACCTCTAGCCTGGGACCCGCCCTTCCTAGGATGGAGGCTCTGAGTGGTTCCCCTCTAGCTACTTCCCAGAGCATGTGGACACTGAGTTAGTGGATAACAGGGCTTCTGGCCATGGGTGAATAGCACCTGTATCCAATAGGCTGAATCTTCTAGATGAGGAGAGTTAACCTGGCCTCCTAGGGCTGGGAGGTTCAGTATCTGCCTCTTCTTGGGTTAGGCACGTTTTATTCTCATCAGCTGTCTTATGAATGGGGTCCAGCAGCCTAGCTTTTGGGTATACGCAATGAGGAGAAATGCCCCAAGAGACAGCCAGGGTTTAGGAAGATGGTTTTTTAACATGGCAAGGGCTGGGTCTTGGGTCCAAGTCTTCAGGAAAGCACATGCCATTGTACACGGCAGAGCAGGAATGTTGGTGGAACTGGCTGCCTGTCCCAGCAGGGTCAAGGCTGGCTGGTTTGTCTTCTAGCCTTCTGCTATGGTTAGATGAGGAGAATCACACTACTCCAAGTCCCGGGTTATTGGAGCTTTCGTTCTGGTCATTACAAGCTTAGGACAGTGGGCTATGAAACAAGGACCACGCCAGCATGCGCTGAGTGGCCCGAGTCTGTGGGTGCAGCGGGAGAGCCACACCCGGGTTCATTTTACTGAAAAACAGGTGCGGCTGGGTGGCACCATCTCCCAAGCAACAAGCCTTCTACAAGTCTAGTGACTAACTATCTTGATTTGTCCAGGACTTTGGGTGCTAAAAGCCAGGGGCAATTAGAGGCAAATTGAAGTGGCCTCGTATCGTGAATGGGCGGCGAAGGCACCAGATGGGCTCACGCTCACCTGTCTGCCTGCATTTTCCTAGGGATCTTCACGGCACCGTACGATGGGCGCTACTTGATCACGGCCACCCTCACCCCCGAGAGAGATGCCTACGTGGAGGCAGTACTGTCTGTTTCCAACGCCAGCGTTGCCCAGCTGCATACAGCCGGGTACAGGAGAGAGTTCCTGGAGTACCACCGTCCCCCTGGGGCTGTGCACACCTGCGGGGGCCCAGGCGCCTTCCACCTCATCGTGCACTTGAAGGCAGGGGATGGGGTCAATGTTGTGGTGACCGGGGGCAGGCTGGCTCACACAGACTTTGATGAAATGTACTCCACCTTCAGTGGTGTTTTCCTGTATCCTTTCCTTTCTCACCTCTAGGGAGGTCAAGGGAGGAAGGTTGTAAAAACTCCAAAGCTTTAATATATTCAGTGTGTGTCACTGGCGCACGCCCCACCTGCCCCCAGGATAAAGGTCTTCCCTCACTGTAGAGACTGCCACCCCTCAGGCGTTTCCAGACAGCCTTGGACGTGACACATGGTTAAGGAGACCCCCATTTTTCTGGAACTCTAACTGGGCAACCAGAAGACTTGGCAAGTCCCTTTGGCTGAAAGCCGGCTTCTCCTGGACTGGGCCTATGTGGTGCTACCTGTGGAGGCTGCAGCTGCTCCCCAACTGGGCAGGGCCTGCTGCAGCTGGACAACCTGTAGCTGGCCTTCCCTGGAAGACACTGGAGCGGGTGCCTCTCCCTATGCTGCACACAGAGTTTGAACACTGAAGTGCTGAAGGGGCCTGGGCCCAGAGTGGAATCTGGGCTACCCCACACTCGGCTCGTTACCGCCTGCGACTCATCTCTCATCACCTGGGCCCTGCTACAAAGGGGGATGCAACAGACATTATTTATGAAGCTTGTTGGGCTCCTTAAATGACGTGTACGATATAAGTGCAAAGACAGGGAGCGTCAATAAAGATGTCACTATCACCTCATGTTCCTCTTCTGTATCTCGGGCCTTATGGACTGGGGGGAAAAAGCAACCTAGAAAACTTTTTATGGCTGTAAAAAGTAATCTTGTGTGTGAATTAATTCCAGCCTTTAAACTGCTACCTCCCAGCTTCCAGGCTGTACACATTTGGGTTCTGATTTTGGCTGGTAAACAGGGACCAGATGTCCTTGAAGGTCAGGGCCTACTGCAGTCCTGGAGCTGAAGAGGGGACTTTTAGGGGAAGTGGTCTAGTTACAGGCGGACGAGACTGCCTCCACTGCGCAGCTCACTGGCAGACACAGCACTGTGGACTCGAGTTCCTAAGCAACACAAGCCCCGATATAACCCAGATGGCCCACTGGAAGCTGAGCTCATCTGAGAGGACAGGCACACGGGTCTAGGGAGGCCTAGCATCACGGTCCTCTCCCAGCAGCCCACAAAGCTGGAGGTACATATGGGACAGTCAGCTCGGCGGCTTTTGCTAACCAGCTTTGGGGAAAGCTTGTTGATGAACCAGCACCCGCAGGGAAAGGCAACTCCCCCAGGTCCCTCGCAGACAATACAGACAGGGAAACCAGGGTGTCAATAGTTGTATTCTTAGCCCAGTTGGCAGAAGAGGCCAATGCTATAAAAATGCCTTGGGTTTCCCGGGTTGTTGGAAGGACGGGCCTGGACTGCAGTTTTTAGAGCTCTCCCTGTTTCTACAGCTGGGGAGTTGGCTACAGAGTATCCTTGCCGGTCCTAGCAATGACTAATGGAAAAACCCACAGCAGCAGTGTTTTTCAGGAAAACCCGGCTGGTGCACGGGCTTTCGCCCTTTCCTCTCGCACTCTTCTTTGATCTTGTTCAGTGCCAAACTGGCCAAGCGCTCAGCGGCCCAAGGCAGGGACCCGACACTAGGCGCATGGCCACTGTATGCTCCGCCCCCACACAGGTCTCCAACTAGAGCTCGGCCCCGCCTGTGTGTGTGTGACTTACCTTCCTGGACCCAACAGGCAAAGTGGAGCGAGCCCATACTCGCTGCAGGACAAAAGGGAATGAAAGCCAGACGCAGCCCATGAAGGGTAGAACCTATCTTTTTTTGGAGGTGGAAAATAGAACCTATCTTTTTTTTGGAGATGCCTGTCTGTGGGAGGAGAGTTTGGAGCAGCCCCCCTTAAGTCACCACACCCCTCAAGTCATGTGCCCATGAGTCATTGGTAGACACTGAATTGAAGTACTTAGGCTTATGGTTTCAATGGCCTATAAGACATTTTGAGAGTCTAGTTGTTACTTAGCTGGTCAAGCAATCCTCCCCAGCAGGGACTGGCACACACCACATGGCCACCATGATCAGGGTACAACTTGTAAAAGTCAAGGAGTTCTTGATTACTGAGAAAAAGGACAGTATTTACTATCGGCTGGGGCATGCTGCCGGACATGCACACCACCAAACGGGAGGACCGCAAGTCTGCTCCGGGCGATTCTAGATCATTCCCGCTGACAAGCATTCTGGTTTCCCCACATCTGCAGCACATGGACCCTGTCCGCCTGCTAAACGTACACCTGTTTTCGTATGCCATCTTACGATGGGAAGGAGGGGCACACACAGGTCTGCACAGAAGGGACGGACAGACCAGGTCCTCTGGGCTCCACACTCAGTACTTCAAACTGTTTGGGGAAAACCCCAGTTCTTTATAGTCAGACTCTTTCTAGGCCAAAGGATACTACCAGAAGACCTGCGGCTTCTCTCAGCCCAGCCTCACATCCCAGGAAAGCAGCATCAAACACAGAGTTTTTATTACATGACCTGTGACCGGAGGGGACAAGGACGCCACTCTTGTCATCGCCTATGTGACGTGGGTTGTGACGTTCACTCTGTTGTCTGCTGGGAACATCAGGACTGTAGCTGCCACATACCTCAAGAGGGGCTTATAAAAGGGGATATTGAAGGTTGAGTGGACCCCTAGGGGGCTCTGAAGGGCTGGTGTGCTAGCCACACTATAGAGGAAATGACATAGGAATCAATCACTATTCGGCAGAACCGACAAGGCAGAGACATCAGTTCCTGTGGATGGAGCTTCACTTCTGGAATCAGGGTTTACATGTGAGCAACAGGAAGAGGTTCCTCCTTTAGATAAAAACGCTATTCATATAGAACTGGTAATTATAATTATCAATCTCTGGCACTAATACAGATAAGATGGTCAAACATCCTCTAAAGGAAAGAGCCCAATGCACTCAGTTTATGTTAGTTTATTATTGTAACATTTTGTTGTGAACATCAAACACTGCACCAAATATGAGCCATTCATCTGAAGACATCTTTACCGTGACTGAGGCACTGCGCTGGTGTTTACAATTACACAACCTAAACTGCTTAGTGATAATGCTGTTTGATTATCAAATGTCATCAGCTGAACACAGTTATGAAAAGAGCATCTTCCCTCTACCTTCAAATCAAAATGAAAGGTTTTCACCTGGAAAGAGCACTGACTTCACGCGGTTTTAAATAAATCCCAGCTGCAAGAGGAGAAGGTGTTCCCGTCGTCCTAACCGTTCCTTCAGCAGCACTGCAGAAGGGCAAAGGGGCTGCAAGGACAGAGCCTCCCTGCCACTCAGCTCTGGTCCTTGTCCATGGTTTTTAGCAGCTTTAGTTTTGGGTCATCACAATAGTACGTTTCTTTCCAACTGAAACTATGCAGATGGGTTAGACCACAGGAAGTGCAGTCCTGATCACAGGGCTAAGTGTGCATCCTACACAGCCTGATGGAGGGAGAGCAGCCATCAGTTCTACTACAGTGCTTCAACACTCGACATCAAAGCCAACAATGAAGTTAGAGTGAGCTGGAGGACAGAGGGCAATGCCGACAGCGACTCTGAGGCCAATCTGCCAACAGTGCCCCGTCAGCATCACCTGCCACTGGCGACAAGGGAGATACTGCAACAAGCCATCTAAGGGTTTGTGTGCAAACACACTTGAGGGCATCTCTCTTTCACAGAAAGAACAAATGTCATTTGTAACAAATGGCAATGGATTTTCAGCACAAACCTTAATACTTCAGAACACTACAGCAATAGTAATCATCTACTTTCAGCAAGAAGACTCCTTTAAATAAGGAAAAAGAGTTACATTCATTAGCCTAAATACCCACTGATCAATCCGGAGTGACAAGTGCAGGGCTAATGGAGGCGGGGGGGAGGGCAGCACAGGCCAGGAGCCCCACAACCTAAGCTGGGCCCTCGGAGAAGGCCCATATGTCCAAAGAAAAGAGTTTGTCAAAGCAAGGAAACAGGCTGCTGAGGACAAACTGAAACTGTGAGGAAACACGGTGAGATTTTCTGTACCACAGATTCTACTGAGCTCAGGGTAAGTGCACACAACTCTTACTCCATAAACCAAAGGGTTGGCTAAATCCCAGGCGGTGCCGAGAGTGGCCACGTGGCTGCTCTACAAATCTTACTTCACTGCCTGGAAGAATTTCACATAAACAACTGAGTTTCCCTACACCTAACACAAATAACTCATGAAGGAGACACGGGCTATTTATAGTGAGGCCAGCACTGTGGAAGCCTGCATTGCCCCCTCTGCGAGCATTGCCTCCAGGGGTTCTGCCACCGAGAACTACGTTCAAAGGGTTTTTCCTTCTGTTAAAGAACGTTACATGGTCGCTGCATTCAACTGCAATACTGAAACGAGGCAGGGACACTCGACTCTCCAATCTGGAAAATAACCCCCCCCCCCCTTTCTAAGCCATCTGGGTGAAGCAAACTGAAACACTGTGACAGGGCCAGCCGTCCAGCCGCAGGTGCAGGGCTGAAGTGGAACCATCTTTCCCTGCAGTGCCCGCTCTGCTCAGCCTTCATATCCACCGTCCGAGAGGGCTGTACCAAGAACCAGTGAAGGTCCCTGGGACGCCTCCCGCCAACACTTCTCTTGATGTTTGCACTGCAGTGACTGTCCACACCCTGTTGATCAGAGGCTGTGGAGAGTCCAGGACATAACTCTCCCCGTCACATCTGTCCTGACATTTGACAGTGCATGCTGCTGCCAAGAAAATGCAGGCGTACCCACATCCCCACGAGGCCTCATCTGCAGAATCAACTGTGTGAACTGGACGATGGGCTGGGGCCACTGCCGCGGTGCTGGCTCTCCACAGGCGCTCCGTGACCCTCTCTCCCATGCCTCCAGGGACTCATGGTTGAAGTCCAAATGACTGGTCAATGCTGCCTGCCAGCCAGGGGCTTTTCCCCTGGCAACTCTGAAGCCAGAACTTCAGAAATCCTTTCCTGAAATACCTGCTCACCAGGGGCCACTTCAGCCAGGAGACAGCGTCAGAGGGAAGGGTGACTCCCAGGACCCCGCGCAGCTGCCTTTCTACACTTGTGAGGCAAAGCTGCTGCCTTTTCTGTATTTCAAACCAATTTCTCACGATTACTCCAGATATAAAATGTGCACTTGTTCTTCTGGCTAGGGTAGAGCAGTAACTCAAACGGCTTCTTTCTCCCTGGGAAGCAGGCACAGGTGAGGAGATGATGATGCCAAGGTGCTCTCTCCTCAAAAGCCCACGCTGGTAGAGTTGGGATCATGGCGCTGCACACAGTTGCTGGGGGATGCCCATCTTGGCACATGAAGCAGGTGTCCTAGTCCAGTGACCAAGAGCAGAAGTGTCCCGAGAGGGACATGTACAGGTAGCCAGCAACACTAACTAGACTTCTGGAGAAAGCCCTGGTTACAGAGAGAAATCATCAACTGAGCAGTGGAAGTTTTAACTTTACTGTGTAGTAATGTGCTGTTGTTCTTGTTCAGTTTCTGATTTCTGCCATTCTAAGTCTTGCAGCCGAGGGGCGCAGCACACAGCTCCACAGAAAGCATGTGAGGAAGCCCACGTGATGGAGCACAGGCTTGTACCTCAGGCTAAGGCCCTTAATCCTCTGTCCATGTGCTGAGTGGTGCCTGGGGAGGTGAAAGAGGGCGGCAGTACCAGCTTCGGGGACCCTGTCCCTGTTCTGGAAAGCAGGTTCCTGACTGCAGGCTCCGGGGTCTTCATCTGTAAGAGGCCAGTTACTTTCCCTGTTGGGAGGCAGGTGAGTGTCCCCACCCTGCCGTATAGGCTTCGTTCAAGCTAGGTCATCCAGGTCCACATCAGGGATTGGGTCTCGCCAGTAACAGAAGGAACTGAACTCTGGGCATGGAAAAGCAGAATTCTGTTCCTTACTGAGAAGTGGGAACACGTGTTCCACAAGCTCACTCAGCCTGTGATACCTGGAAGGAATCGGGAAGACATACAAGCTGTTATCTAACAACTCATGTTAAGCAAAGACATGGGTTGTGAGGCTGGCTATTCAGATTACACGAAAGGGCTGCTCAGCACTTACTCAGAGCTCGGCCCCATCCCAGAGTGCACACTGTCTTCACACATAAAATAACCAGAGACTCCCTAAGCCGCTACCTACAGAGAATGCTCACACAGGTACAGCTCTACTGCTCCTGGTTGGGCCCCGTCTCAGTTCTTATGTGTCCTCAGCTGTACATGGCTGTACACGAATGCACTTACGATGACTTGTTTCCTTTGGTCCTTTCTTGTATTAACTCCCCCTTCGGGTTCACGGTGAATATCCTACAGTCTGGAACTCCGACTTGTGTGTAAGCATAGACATCCTGCAGAAGACACCAAAACTTAGCTGGCTCCTCATAGGCCAGAACCACTACATGGGCTGAAGACGGGAAATCTTGAGACAGATCCACAAAGTGCACAGGGAGTCAGAAATGGGCAGCAAAGGGCAAATCAGGGTCCTCTGAGAATACTGCAGTAACACCTTTAGTAGTCCAGATACAGAGGACTCTCCTCCCCCATAAGATGCAGTACACAAGGCAGTGTGAGAACTTGCATCATGGTTCTGGTGTGGACCAAGGGCATGGCTTCAGACCAGTTAGAACACAGGCAGAAGTGCCTGAGGAAATAAATTCAAAGGGGTTTGGGGGTGGGGTGGGTAAGGATATCCTCTGCATACATTCTTGGGGCCAAAAGGAAACTATAGGACTTTCCCAACTTCTAGGGAAATTTGAATAAGCCTGGCCTCTAGTGCAGATCCTGGCTACTCAAGCAGCTGAGGAAAGATTTCAAGTTCAAAGGCTGCCTAAGCTACAGAATGGGTAACTTACTGAAATCCTGTTTCAACAAAAAAATGTACAAAGGGACCAGAGGGGTATTCATGGCTGAGAGCACTTGCTGCTCTGCAGAGGGACCTGGGTTTGATTTCCAGCACCCACATGGTGGCTCACAACCACCTGTAACTCCAGTTCTAGGAGATCTGATGCCCTTTCTCTTCCACTGGCACACATGTGGTTCTCTCTCTATGTAGACAAAGCACTCATACACAAAAAATAAATGAAAACACACTCCAAAGACACTTACGTTAGGACGGTTCCCAAAGGCAGCGTAGAAGGGCTGCTTGGACGGGGCGAACAGGTTCTTAATATCATTCAGACACTCGATTTTGAACTTCTCTGGTTTCTTCTCTATCACTTCCCTAAAGGAGAGAAGATACAACCACCAATTCAAAACGGCAGTTTCTACCAGAGTCTGTCCTCAGACAGACCTTCACCTTCACAATCTGCAGGCACCATCAGCATCCTTCCTCTTTTGCTAGTCCATCCTGCGATGGAGTACTTGGGTAATAACACTTTCCCTTCATCATCTTAGAGCACTTCAGGGAGCCAACAAATGACAAAACACAGACACTCTACAGCCTGAGGGACCTGTTAGAGTTCTGTCTCCACCACTCCCCCAGCCCCCAGTGGAGGAGCCCAGCACGCCCACGGGAAAGCTACCTGTGGAAGGCAGAGAACAGACTGCTGGGAGACAGCATCAGAGGGCCTCGGGGCAAGATCGTGCCCTTGTCATTGACCCAGTGCAGATAGCCTCGGGTCATGTCGGCCATGCCAATGGCGCGTGCAGAACAGTATAGAAACTTGTAACCGTTCCTAAAAAACAGACAAATACAAAAACAACAAAAACAGCACAAACGCACACACAAACAATCTGGTTAGCCATGTCTTGTGGATACAGGAAAACTTTTTTTTTCCCTTTTAAAAGATCCAAATAAGTTCCTCTCTTTTACTTTGAAAATGAAATTACTGAATGCAGAAGGAAACCAGTTAGGGTTAGAAACCATGGACAAAACAGAAGCATATGCAAAAACAGATTGTGTTAAACTGCAAAGTGACTTGCACTGACTTAATACATGCTGCACCTAGCTCAGAAAGATCCAGAGTGGACAAAACTGGACTATATGTAAGGTATTTGCTGTAAAGGATCTAAGGGGCCTTATTTAGTATGTAGGTCACAAACCAATCTATAGGACAGGAGGCATAATTACACCTTAGTAACTGACATATTCTGACTTTCATAGTATGGTATTCTCAACTCAAGCTGAAGATGGAACTGTATCTCCAGATCAGTGGTACATGGGCATGCTAGGATCCCAAAAAGGAAGGCATGGCTTCTCTTGAGGAACTGTTTTCCATGCATGCTTATGCTACCAGTAAATAAACCAGACATTAAAGTCAGCTCTCCTGATAAATCCTAGGAACAATAGTTAACAGTTCTGATGACCTAGGAAAGTTAGTGATTCCCAGAACTTAGCTGAATGATGGCAGGTAAAACACAATAATAGGATACACAACACTTTTGAAAACAAAACCAAAAAATACCTGGCCATAAACACACAATGTATACAGATCTATATTATTTTTCTCTAGTTCTTGGTCAAAACAGAACTGGGAAGAGGACACTCAAGGATGGGCACTCACTCATTGATGGAATGGTAGAGCTTCGCTATGCCCTGATGAGTCCAGTCTTTGCCCAGCTGTGGGAGAATCTGTCCCAAAGCATCAGACCTGGTAAGAGGGTAGAAACACCAGAGACCAACATAGAGAGCTGAGCATTTTCATACTGGCTGCCAGAAAGCACCAGGTGGGGACACTGTCTCAAGGTGGTTTCACCTGACTTCATGTAAAGGCAGGGCGGCCCTGCAGTGACACACCCTGAGGTGCTCCTACAGGGGAGTTACAGGAACGCACTGTACTTATTTTCAGAGATAATCCACTAGCACATCTTTTTTTCTCTCATTCCCTAAAATCTTAAACAGTTTGTCTTCACTGAATATTAGAATTTGGGGACCAAATGGCCAAATCTTTCCAAGTTACATTTGAGAAATCATTTGTACGGTTCCACACACCTCCCCCTCACCCATAAAAAATGGCACCATTTGGGCTGTTTTCAGTATATCTCAGGGCATATGGTTTAAAAGACACTCTCATCATTGCAGGGTTCTGATTGCTACCCACAATGTGCTCGCGCTTACTTGGTTATTGTTCCATCGATGTCAGAAATGATGATTTTGTCATTCCAGTTCCACAGGTAGATGGTACCAGCACAACGACAGGTACCCTGATACTGGGTTGTAATACTGAATACAACGTCATTGGGGCCGTCGTGGAGCTTCAATTTTGCCTTTCATAAAAAGCACAACATTAAAGAAAGCTGGAAATCCATACTTTGGAGCAGAGTTTAACTCTTTACAATGAAACTCAGAGCATGTGGTTTCTCTGGTGTTAGCTAGCCCCGACTCATGCATGGTTATAATGTGAGGAGACACATTGCCTGAGTACTGTTTTCCAGTCCCAAGGATTTCCTGATACCCTATACAAAACAAAACCTCCCTATCGTCCATCACACCTAAAATCACTATTCACTGCCCTGGTCACAGCCTCATGCTCAACTCAGGAAAACCATTTCATAGTACAACTGTGTCAAAGTGAGAGGGAAGAAATCGCATTTAAGATGTCACTGCTCTGCTGTTATGAACGCCAAGCAGCAGCAGCATGTGGTCCTGCGCTGAATGAGCAATAAGATTCACCAGAGAAACCTGCTAAAAATACCCATTCTTTGGTTCATTTCCAGAAACTGGGGCAGGTGTTCTATGTGGGGAGGAACCCAGGTCACATGCTCCTTGAGTGGTCCTAACTGCTCACCAGGACTTGGGGGTGCTGTTCTCCTACAGAAGCACTTATATAAGCACAACTCTACTGCATAATACTTACTATCTGGTCTGAGGAGAGTCGGAGAGACTTCTTATATGAAGCTGTGCTACAGTGACTCAGTGTCTCCATGGAGATGGTTTCAACTTTGATTGTTTCTTCCAACTCCTGTGACCCCTCATCACTAGAAGAATCATTCTCTGCAGGCCTAATCAACAAACTAGTCACAAAGAGCCAGGCTACTGACAGATGAGAAGGCTTATAATTTAGGACAAGAAAACAAACAAGTGTTACACATCCATAAGCCAAGTCTCCACAAGACTGAGGCAGAAGGATCTGCTCAAGCTTTGGCTATATTAAAACATCATGCAAAATGAGCATTCACTGGACATAGCAGGAAATATTTCTAAATTTAGAAAATTCTCTCTATACTTCTTTTCTGAGAGAAAGTAAGGAGAGTGAGAAGATGAACCCCAGACTAGGATTACCACTGTGGGAGTGAGGTCAAAGGACAGGGTTGGAATGTAAGCACACACAACACGACCGAGCCAACTCAAATGCCCAAATCCACCCTTCAGAAGCTTTTTAATATCCCTTCTGCCACCCGAAAAGCAGGGGAGTAGGGATACCAGCGGGGCAGTCCTGATTGTGTCCAGGATCCCTTCCTGAAGTTCTGCCTTTCCTAGTAGCCTGGCTCTGTGATGGGTGCAGTATTAGAAGCAATGCTGTGTATTTAAGTCCTGTAAACCGGGAAAGGCATCCTTTATCTACCAAGTGGCACTGGCAAGCCACTTACTGTCATGTCTTTCGATAGGAAAACGGTATTATGGCTAAAACTCAGCAGAATTGCCAAGATCAACTTTGATCTTACACCCAAGCAGGATTGCCCAAGTGCTGTGAGCTAGGAGAAAGGACAGGGCACCCACCTGGCACTGGCTGGCTCCTCAGCACTGGAAGGTAGGTCATTTGTTGGTGGGACCTCAGATTTTCCCTCCTTGGTCTCTGGTAGCTGGAGAGAAAGATGATAATGTCAGTGTACAATGTTTTCTCCAAACTTTAGCTGTAGTCCTTGCTAGGAAACAAAAACCTCCATCCATGAGTGCAAACTTGAGGAACTTTTTCCACTTGAAGTTGAAGGGCAGAAATCACACACTGCTTGTAAAAAAGCTAGTCACAAAATATAACTGGCCCAATGGTCAGGTTATCTGGTTGAGACATCTGGACTGCACCACGGAAGTAACTACTGGTGCCTTCTCCTGTTTGTCACCTTCAGAAGAGAGAAAGGCAGCCCGACCACACTGATATGGACATGAACTTGGTAAAGGCAAGACCACTCTCTGTTATCTGAAAAACAACAGCCTTCTTTTAGAAGGCTCTCTGGACAAACCTGCTCTCCTGCTACTTTGTTAAAAGGGACATTCTGCATGTTTGTATGTGGATTGTGCAGGATATAACCTCTGTTCACACCTGAGAGCTAACCAGGAAGCAGAAAGAGCAGTGTTCCGGAGTCAGATTCAAGTTCCTCCCCAGCTCCACCCTCACTACTCACAGGGCTTCACCCAGCTCTGCCTACAAAGTCCAAGCTTCCTAAAAAACCAGCAGCTCAAACAACTGTAGAAAGCAGTGTAGCGAGCAGCATGGAGCCACATCTGATAATCAGCTCCTAATTATGCCTAAGACCCGACTTATGCCTGATCACGCAATGATCATCAGCTGCTTGCATATGCGTGGGCCTACGGGTACTACCCACCTGGCAATCTGGGATTGGCAGCCCATGCCTACTTAAGGGCTGGGAGAGGTTTGCCCGGAGAGAGAGGGAAAGAGAGAGAGGGAAAGAGAGAAGGAGAAGGAGAAAGATTACTGTGAATAAAGTCCTGAAAACTGCTGCAAGAAGAGCTCCGGGTGTTCCGTTTTCCTTGCTGGTCGAGGGTGGACGCGACAAAGCAGCAGCGTAGCACCTGCACGCAGCAATGCCTCAGAACTGCCATACAGTGCCCGTACCCTGCTTTTTATGAGTGGCAGAGAAAGAGCTGTGTTTACACAAATCAGTCATTACCTGTTTGGTCATGCTTTCTCTCTTACGCCAAAACCACCACCGACCAGATTTCTTTGGCATCTTGTCTTTAACCCAGGACTCAACCGTGGCCTGCAAACAGTCAGTGTGGGTCAGCACAGGAGATCTAGCAGTTATAATCACCGACTCCTCACTACCATTCTCCTATAGGACAGGGCCTTACTACAGAATGAGAGATGCTCTACACAGCTCAAACCATCAAGTGCTCTCCACAGCTTAGGACGAAAGGCCATGCACTCCTTGGAAATGACAAGGCTCCAGGGCAGGTTTGTGTGAGGCCCAGTGGACCTCAGGGTTCTGCAAGCACACAGCCAGCTTCCACCTCTTATTCTTGGAATCTGCGGCTTTTATGATACAAAGTCTGACGAAGGAGTGATATCTTGTGGGTGAGCAGAAAGTTCTCTGTAACAGGCGTGCCAACTGCAATCTGATTCAGCCACATGAATGTCACCTTTCGGGAGCCCACTCTTGCTGTTTCTCCCCATATTGAGAAAAATTTTTAACTGATGATGTGGTAAGACCGGGGACTGCACTCAAACCTTCTCACGTTCACGAAAGTGCTCTACCACTGAGCACTCAGTCTGCAGCGCCGACACTGGGACACATAAATACTTAACAAAAATGGGAACAGGTGGCAACCCAGGTGATCGCCTAGGATTTAGTGAATACGGCAGTTTGGATACTAAACTCAGAACCTTGACGAGAATCCAGTAATAGAGAATATAAACGTTTGGACTGCTGTATGTTAGATACTTTGAAGGAGACTTCAAATGCAGATCACTCACCTTAGGTAAACTCTTCTGGAATACTTGCAAGCTAAGGATCATGGGAGCAGCCAAAGCCCAGTTGTAGTAACTATGAGAAATAAAAATTGTGCAAACCCATCACACAGAGAGTCAGAAGCAAAAGCAGGGTTTGGGGGCAGGGCCGGAGCCTAGAGAGCGTCGGGGGACCAGAGGAAAAGTACAAGAATAATCTTATCAAATTGCTTATTCTTTCCAATAAAGAGATGAACAACTAAATTTTGAAGATCTGCTTTAAGCCAAACTTTTATGAGCCGAGAAGCAATAAGACTCATAAAACACAGAGATAGCATTGCACCAGCTCAGGTCAAAAGGTGAAGGTTCAGCCTCACTTGTAAATCATTGTGTTCTCGTTTGTGTGATGACAAATCTTACAGCAAGGAAAACAATGGCAGTTGGAAACTTTGGAGTACTTAGCAACAATCAAGGCAACGGTGTTTACCGGTTATATATCCGTATTACAAGGTTCGGGTTGTCGATAAGGCCAGGGTTTTCTGCAAACTCATGGTAAGTGATGATATGCTCCATGAACTTTTCTGCAAAGTAAAGCAGCCATCAGCATGTGAGAGGCACAGATCTCTGGACAGTCACAGCACTCAGCACTAAAGGACTTGTGGGCTTAAAAAAAGGCTTTTAGAGGAAACTATGTTTTCCCCGTTTATCAAGACACTTTCATAGTTTTAGGACTCAAACTAAACCCCAAATCAAAATATAGAAAACCCCACCTTTCTAACACTCCGTGAACCCTGCTGCCATCTGAAGCAGTTCTGGGGAGAGGGGCCAAAGGGCAGCGCTAATATGATGTGCCAGTCACAGAAGGAGGGCTGTCTTCCAGGAAAAGCCATTACAGGTAGGGGCCAAACTCAGAAAAGTTGTAACTTAAAGTGAATACAAAGTGGGTAAGGGCAGGATACCTGAGGGATCACATCTGCCTGGACTACAAAGGTCAACCCAGGCAAGTTGTCCACACTACAATAGCAGGGGATCAGGTGGAGCTAGTGGTGCACTGGCAGTTAACTCTTAACACAGGAGGTGGGGAGCAAAGGCTGCAAGAACATGGGGCGGACGTCCCTCAGGCCTGGGACAGAAGGCAATCAGACTGTTTACTCAGTGGACAGACACCGCCCCACAGCTTCAGTCTTCCCTTATTGAGTCCTGAGCTTGTCAGGAAGGCAGCTAGGCACTCGCCATGGGTTCTTCAGCAGTTTCACACACACGCAAGATCAATGGGATGTGATCCTACCCTGCTGCTCTGCAGACAGAGCAGCCCGTAAGTTATCAGTTTCCGAGTGTGAAATAAGAGTCTCACAACAGAGGTCCTCACGGAACTACCCCCTACCCCCTACACACAAAGGCCCTGTGAGACAAGGCCTTACGGAAAGGTACCCACACGCACACAAAGCCAGTCAAGAATTTATGGTAACTCAAAGTAGATTTCATTAATATCGTCCCCTCGTGCCAGTAATTTACTGAACAGAGGTCTGGGCACAAATCAAGCGATGACCAGGCTTGCCCTTCTGAGGTGAAGACAGGCACGGCTGTCCAGCATACCTTTAGAAATCTCTCCATTCTCACTGAGGCCCCCACAGAGGGAGAGAGTGACATCCGGCAAGTCCATGGCAGAGTCTGAGAGGCACTCGGTGCCACTGTCTGCAGCTGCACTTCCCACAGACTGTGGGGACTGAGAGCCAGAGAACGTGTCGGATTCAGGCCATTGCCGGGAGCCAGGATCGGTGTCACTGTGGCAGACAGAAGGAAGGAGAACTAAGGATTTATTCCATTTTTGGCTTAATACATGGTCCTCTAGAATCCTACGAGGAACAGATGGGAAATCAAACGTAACTTCTGGGGTGTATGAGTGCATGATGTATGCATGTAAGTACGGGGTAACAAACACACATGAAAAGGCCGGAGTATGGGGTTCAGCCAGGTGTTCTCTATCACTCTGAGACAGACTTACCTGCTGTAAACAGGTAAGTTCAGGCTCCCTGAACTGCAACTTGCCATTTGGGCCAGGGTGGTCAACACCAGAGCTCCTGGGATCTACCTGTCTCCACCACTCAAGGCTGGAGTCAGAGGTACATAAAGTGCTATGTCCTGTTTATGTGGGGGCTGAGGATCTGAACTTGGGTTCTTATGGTTCTCATAGTTAACTGCTCTTATCCACCAAGCCATCTTCCCAGTGACCCTGCTCCACAGCTTTTTAAAGCAGAGTTTAAAAATAGCCGGGTGGCAGTGTGCACGCAGCACTCAGGAGGCAGAAGCAGGCGATGTCTGTGAGTTCGAGACCAGCCTGGTCTACAAGAGTTAGTTCCAGGACAGGAACCAAAGCTACAGAGAAACCCTGTCTCGAAAAACAAACACAAAACAACAAAAAAACCTCACATTATAAATGACAGCAGCAGGAATCTGAGAACTAAGAAATTAACTACAAATGTAGTAAACACTTCTCATGGTGCCAGTGTTTCAACTGGGGCCTTCCTGACTGTAACTAAGGGGTAAAAGGGTTAAAAGCACTTACTCAAATTGCCACAATGAAATAACAGGACAGTTAAGAAAAATCTGACATTTGGAAGCCCTTTGATCACTGCATTCCAAGAAAAAGGGCATGGTAATATACAGTCTGTAGAAAATTACTAAGTCCAAAGCTGTGTTCTGAAAACAAAACCCAAGGCTTTCCTAAATTCATCTTAATACTATCCCAAACTAGCCTAATTTAAAAGCAGAAACACTCAAGGACAAAGTACTCAGGAGGCCTGAGACTGTCTGTATAGCAGCGAGGCCTGGACCTCACTACTCTTATTTCTGAGACAAGGTACAGAAAGCTTGGTGCCAGAAGGAGCGCACACTGGACGTTTGGAACGGAGCTTAAATGTGAAGTAAGGATATAGCACGTCACGTTTCTCGGTCACAATGGAAACTACTCTAATATTTGAGATGCTCGGATTGCTCACCTAGAAGCCAGCTCTCCCTCCTTTTTTTAGTTCTGGGGGTTGAACCCAGGAGCCTCATGTGTGGCGAGGCAGGCACTCGGCTGCTAAGAGACATCACCAACCCAAGAAGCCAGGGTCTTTCACCAAACACGACACACCTGGTGACATGAACGTGTACTTCTGGAAACATCTAAGGCTGAGGAGCAGGTGGCAGCAGAGTGTAGATAAGCAGGCATGTTCTCACGGGAAGTCGTTTATGTTTGGGGAATTTCCTCTTACTAGCAATGGGCACCTTTAAACTAAGAGGAAACCGACAGAGAGGTGGTCTCCTCACAAGAGCCATGCCCACTGAGGTACGGCAATGCAGCAACTCATGCGGTGAGAGGCAGGGAGGCACAGTCACACTTGGAGAAAACTCTAACTCTAACATGAGAGGTCTCTGTCAGCACCTGACTAAGCTGCGGAAGTAGGAGACAGCGTCTCACACTCCTCCTGTCCCCATCTGTTCCTCTGTAGAGCCTGAGACAGAGGAAGGCCTGTGTGTGGGCCTCCCAACACTAGTGACGGAACGCTAGCCCAACAGTAAGACATGGAGCTTTATCAGTGACGGCAGCTGGTGTCATCCAGCCAGAAGGGCATGTCAACATGAGGGCTGCCTTCTGACTCAGCATGCTGCCAAACCCACAGGAATGATGGGACACGTGTGAACATCAGCTGTATAAGTTATGACTATTTAGTAATATAGAGTGACCATCACAACAGAGCACACTCGTATGCAGTAAAAGAGCCTATGACATGCCCCAGTTTTCAGTCCTTCCACTACATGTGGCTAATCAACAGCAAAACTATAACCAAGTTCCACTGCATTAGTGACTATTTCCTTTCTTTGAGACGTGGTTTTCTATTATGTAACTCCAGCTGGCTGCCCTGAAACTCCTTATGTAGACCAAGCTGTCCTCTCACAGAAATCTACTTGCTTCTGCCTCCTGAGTGCTGGGTTAAACTGAAGTGTGTGCCGGCATGCTTGGCCTTGCTCCCTATTTTTTAATAGGGATATTTAAAAAAAATCCAATATAAAACTAAAGTAAAAGGACTGGGAAATGAAAGTCATAATTCTAACAGATCATATTTTAATTTTTTTCTACCCTTAAAAAAACTGGACCAATTTCAATTTTTTCATCTATAAAAACCCATTACTTCAAATAAAGTATGTGGGTATTTTAAGATAGTCTACTATACAGAGTTACGAACAAACTTTAAGAACCGCTCAAAAATATCTATTAAAAATCTTAAATATATTTATATCAATCTCATTTTCCATTCCAAGTAAAAAATGAAGTAGGTTTTCCCAATAAATCATATAAAACAATGCTTGTATATAGTGCACAGTAAATTCAAACCACATTTTCTGAGAAGGAAATTAAGTTTTATAATCAGCATTTTAAGTAGTAATTCCTTTTAGGCTAAAATGACTTGGGAACACGGTTAACATACATTGTGTTTGAGGTTCATGGTCGAGTTACCTTAAAATAATGAGGGATAGGAAGAATGGTTTGTGACATGGTAGGGACTATGGGCACTATGGGGACACAGGGTCCCCGAGAATGGGGCCTTATAAGACTCGGGTTCAGAAGTGGATTCACATTCTTCAAAGGAGTGAGGAAATTCTTTGTAAAATGGTTGTAAATTAAAATGTGCTGTTTAAAACACACAAATAAAACAAATGCCAAAGAATTCCTCAAGTGGATTCAGTTTGTTATTAACGACTACAAAGAGACTAAACTAGTTCCGCAGGATGGCTAAGCAGGTGGAGTGCTTGCTGAGGGAGCCTGACAACCTGAGTGCAATCCCTGGAGCCTGTGTAGTGCAGAGAGGACCGACCCCGCTGTCCTCTGCCCTCCACAAGTGTGCACTGTAGCACCAGCACCACACACACACACACACACACCCCTCTTACGCAGGTCGCTCTCCTTATTGTACTAAATGTTTCATAAACAACACACTATTTTCAAGTCACCGCACTCAAAACAACACACACTATCTGAGAGCTTCCCCAACCTGAAGCATAAGCAGATTTAGCTAAAGACCATCACTCTGTTCCTTTTGCTCAGATGAAACAACTGGAGTTTCTCAAGCTGTTCACACCACACTGCACCGCACACACACACACACACTACCTTTTAGGGAAATAGAGAGCTGCCACTTCAGGTTCAAGAGCCTTTAAGTCATCAAGGTAAATGTCGTCAGGTCCCTGGTGCTGACTTCTTTTGTGGACACCTGTTATTAAAAGAAAAACACACCAGAGGTTAAGAATTTGTTCTCTATTTACCAACTCTGCAATAGCACGAAGTTTTCTAAACAGAATGGGCCACTATCCGCCTAAAGCAAGGTGTTCCTGCCTTGCCCTTGTCCTCACTTTGTGCCCTGTTTCTTTCTTTCTCTGTGTGTCTGTCAACAGTACTTTAGTTCTACAGAGAATATATTTGGGTGGCATGTCCTGGGGTCTTTAAGGGAGAAATGTCACAATGTCTAGAACTTGCTGTTTGTGAGTCAGGAGATGGCAAGGAGACACAGCTGTGCACTGCACCACATAAGGATACTTCAGTGGATGCACATATAATGGTGGTACCTAGGAGTGTCTTAGGGTAACATACCATGTTTGTAATGATGGTGGAGTAAATGAACCTATGGCATCGCTAGTCCTGTTAGTATAGCAATCTATACTAACATATATGTACATGATATAACGCTTGATAATGATGAGAGTGACTTATTTATTTATTTACTATTAGTTTAGGGCATACTCCCATATACCTACTGAAATCTAAAACAGTATGTCATCATATACTAGTAACAGCATCCTGGCACGTCTCCTGCATCTCCTGACTGCACCAAGAGGACAAGTCGATTGATTTACACTGTGTAAAAAACAATACTAAGTTGCTTGATGACATACTTCTCAGACAACATCTCTGATGTACCACTCAGACAACATCTAAGTGATGTACCACGGTATGTATAAAACTTTCATAATCAAGTTCAGGGGGGGGGGGCGGTGAAGAGAATAAAGCTAGGAAATGGTAGGAATCTTTCTCCTAACCCTGTGAATTCCTACAGTGTCTTAGACCAAACCAAAGCATCTACCATACAAGACCTGGTCATGCCCCTTAACAGTTCTTACATCAGAACACTTGGTGTACATTTCTGAGAGAGTCACTGTCAGCCAGTCATCAGATTTGGTCACAGATCCCCTTGACAGCCACAGTTTTATTTTTGACAACTCGTTTATGAATGATCTGGGTCTGTATCAGTTTGTCAACATGGAATGTTCCATGCTCCTTTCCTTCTTGTCTTCAAAGTGAAGCAGGCACTCAGCTAATAAGACAGGCGGCTTTAGGTAAGGTCTTACTTCCTTAGACAAAGGCTCCAAGTCAGCATTCAATGTGTGTAGTTTCTGACTCTTACTGAGACAATTGATACAGAGTAAGGAGTTGTGACAAGGGCTGGGCTCCTCCATACCAATTTAGGAGGGAAATTAGTGAAAAGAAAGCACCGATACGTGGACACTTAAAAATATTTCTATTTTAGGTGTATGGTGTTTTGCCTGATATATGGCCATGTGCTTGGTGCCCAGAGACCAGAAGAGAGCACGAAGCCCCCTGGAACTGGAATCACAGGTGGTTGTTAGCTGCCGTGTGGATGCTGGGAATCAAACCTGGTCACTCAAAGTGCAGCCAGTATTCTTAACCACCACCATCTCGCCAACCTCCCGTAGCTATTTATTTTTAAACCATACGAAACCTACAAAATTTTCCTTTAGCTAAGCAGATGTCTGAGAAAATATATTTTCTCCATTCTACTTTTACTTTTATTTAAGCAAAAGGCCATTTAAGATTTTACTCACTAGCATATTCAGTTAATAATCAAAGACAGCACATGAATCTTGGTAGAACCTTAGTTTAAAAGCATAGCACAGGCTGGGCGGTGGTGGCGCACGCCTTTAATTCCAACACTTGGGAGGCAGAGGCAGGCGGATCTCTGTGAGTTCGAGACCAGTCTGGTCTACAAGAGCTAGTTCCAGGACAGGCTCCAGAGCTACAGAGAAACCCTGTCTCGAAAAACAAAACAAAAGCATAGCACAGATACTGAGTGTACCTGGGGAATATACATATGATTTATTTCTTCACACCGACAGTGGACTGTCACTGTACTCACCAACTGATTAGAACACAGTTCATTTACTTTCTTAGTAAGTACTTCTTAGAGGTCCACTGAGTACCGACTCAGAAACTAACAGAAGGGTGCTTACCTCCACTGAGTATCGACTCAGAAACTAACAGAAGGATGCTTACCTCCACTGAGTATCGACTCAGAAACTAACAGAAGGATGCTTACCTCCACTGAGTATCGACTCAGAAACTAACAGAAGGGTGCTTGCCATCTTGTTCGGAATTTAGAGAGTAAGAGACCACACGGGTAAGTCATCGCAATGAAGTGTGGGACATGTTCTGACTGGAGATCACAAAGGCAGCTGCCTCACAGTATGTGAGACACTGAAATAATACACCACCCACTGATGCTGTGTGATGTCAAACACACAATTACCTTTCTTCTTTGTTGGTGAGTCTACTTTAGCAGCTGGTTTGGATTCTGAGGGAGCTTCTATTGAGGATGGACTGGGAACATGGTCTGCATCTAACATAGATGAAGTCTGAGGCGCCTCGAGAGGCAGTTCAGGAAGTTGAGCAGAAGCTGCATCACTCAGCTGCTTACACGGGGCTCTGGGTTTGGGTTTCACTATGGTACAGATAGTATCTTCAACAGTAGCATCCTTCTCGACTTCTCTTATGAGGCTGTCTTCACTGGGAATGACCCTAAAATGAGTGTTTTCCGACGGTGTAATTGTAGCCGTCCTCGGATGACAGTCATATCTTTCTCTTTTGCTGACCTGCAAATACGAATTGTTTAAAAATGCTCATCTTGAGGGACAGAGCTCACAGCACACATGAAAACTTCATTCACGACCCCACTGCTCCTTAAGGCAACTTAAAGCACTCAGTCATATGAACAGGTCAATTTCTGTTTTTACAAAACTGAATTCAACATGGGATTTAAATGATTTTCTTCCAAGAAATGGATCTTTCAGTACATTATTCCCTCATTGTGAGCAGCTGAAAAGTCTATGAACCTCCTCCTGCCCACTGTCTAGAGCACAGCAGGCAAACCTTCACCAGCTGAGTTAGATCCTACCCTAACTTTCGGGATTTAATTTTTCAGTGTGGAAACTCTAGTTTCTTTTAGGTATCTTTAAATTTTTTAATCAGCATTATTTGTTATATGTAGAAACACAAAAGGTATTATTGTATTAAGTTATAAGTAAGTGTACAGTGGAAATTTTATAAAGAAATGTTAATTTCTATTTATCTTTCAACCACAAGAGGGCAATGCCATCATTGTGCTCTGAGCTCAGTAAGAAATTGCTTCCTTTTACTGGTGTTTACTCATCATGTGGGAGTCCCCTCTGTGTGCTGCTTACAGTGGTTAATAAATAAAGAAATTGCCATGGCCTGATAGGGCAGAACTTAGGTAGGCGGAGAAGACAGAACTGAATTCTGGGAGGAAGAAAGCAGAGTCAGAGGGACGCCATGGAACCGCGGCTGGAGGTAGATGTGCTGAAACTTTTCTGGTAGGCCACGACACCTCGTGGTGAAATAGAGATTGTCAGAAATGGGTTACATAAAGAAGCCAGAGCTAATGGGCCAAGCAGTATTAATTAATACAGTTTCTGTGTGGTTACTTCGGGGGCTAAGCTAGCCAGGCGGCTGGGATGAACAACATACTCAGACACATCCTAGTCTTTCCAGGAAGTCCCAGTACCTTGGTAGACTCTGGGAACCCGCCCCAAGTCCATTCCATGTGAGACTCAGATCTGAGCAGGCTCTCGGCAGGCTTCACCTCCAACTCTGAATCACTCTTAGGACACATTGCCTGGGAATAAGTGCTGCAAACACACAAGAACAAAGAAAAACAAGGCTCAGTCTCACTGAGACTCGCAGTGTGTAGAGAAAAGTAAATGTAAGTTGAATATGTCAACTACAAGTACAGACACTCCACTGAGGGAACATCAATTGCTCATTCCACCTGAGTTCTTTAGTAAAAAAAAAAAACAGTAAGTGATAACTAAGAACTTTCCAGGTCTCCTGTAGACCCTCCATAATGTTTGCTTCTCACAAGAAACCAATGATTCAGATAAATTTGTAAGACAGAAAACACACAGGAAGGTACGATTAATAATCAGTTAACATGGGCTGCAGAAATGGCTCAGTGGTAAAGAACTGGGGAACCTGGGTCCAGTTCCCAGGAATCCCATGGCAGCTCACAATCATCTGCTAACTGTAATCACCTGTAACTAACTTCCTAGGGGGATCCAACTTCCTCTTCTGGTTTCTGTAGGCGCCATGCATGCATACGGTGCACAGACATACATGTAGACAAAACAATTTTATGCATAAAATACATAAACTTAAAAAATCATTTAAAATCTGAAGGTTTGATCACAGAAAATGAACAGTATGACCACACATTCTTTCACTACATTGTTTATTTGACACCAAATAATAGAATTTAACAGTAGGCAGAGCAAATTCTATGCTAATTATTCAGATTTACAACTAGCAAACACCATCAGAATAAGATTAAATTTAGGAACAAAAATGGTTGTTAAAAACAGTTCATATTGATGTTAAATTTACCTGATGGTTACTCTACTATTATATAAACAGAAAGTGTTATTACTATCAAATAACATAAAAGCTACTAATATGCACCCCCCTCTTCCCTTAGGAAAACAGAAATTTCAGAGATACTCACGTTTCTAATGGGGACCAATCTCCATCAGATAAGGGATAGTGATCCCCGGAATGGAAGAGTGGAGGCTCCTTATAGTCTTCTTCCTTTAAGGAAGCATTTGAAGATCCTCTGCGAAAGGGAAAAAACAGAGCAAAACCCAGAGAGGTAGGAATGATTTAAAGTCAGCTTTAAAATGGGTACCAACAAGTCTCTTATCAGCAGAAGGCCACACGATTAGCAGCATCTCAGGAAAAGGCTAGCATGATTAAGGAGGTATGACCAAAGCCACTACCATATAACAGGAGGATAGCCAGTAGCCATATCATAGAAGGATATAAAATAAATGTGATTAAAAACTTCTGCTAGGCTAGGGGTGTTGCTCCATTTAGTACAATAAATTGTCCAAAGTAAAAGCTATGACTTCACGTTTCATCACTAGGGAATTTATCACACGTCAATATGAGGTTTATATGGGGTAGCATGTGGAAATCTCTGGAAAGCATAAGGCACAATCCCGCAGGTTTAAGAGCTTCTTATAGAACACTCACGCCCCAGTAGTGTGTTGAAGGTAAAGAGGAATCACACCACTTAATTTGACGGGCTAAGAGCACAGAAAGAAAACTGCCATTTGTTCTTCAACCACTATCACACGGATGTCCTTCCAGGGCTTGGGGCCAGCGCTCAGTCAAACAGGTGGGAGAAAATTCTATCTTAAGTGAGATAAAAATGCACATTCTGCCTTAAACTGCTACCTTGAAATTTCAGGTAGTTCGGATTTGAAAAGTGTTACAGGTTTTGAGTACTTCTACTAACTGGTATGTAAGTGGTGATCAGAAACTCCCACTTAAACTGAAACTCCTTTAACTTACAAACTCAAAACAAAACTCTGTTTCCCAGGAAAAGGTCTGATACCAAATATAAGAACCTGAGAAGGGATGCCAGGTGTATTGGTATATACCAATCCCAGTACTCAGGAACTGGAAGCAGAAGGATTATGAGTCTGAGGCCAACCTGTGCTCTACAGTGAGACCCTGTGGAAGGAGGGGGAAGCAGAAAAGAATGGGGGATAAGGAAGAGAATGGGATAGGAAGGGAAGGAAAGGGGAGGAGGGAGGGATGGGGCAGGCAATGAAGGAAGGGGAGAGGAGGGCATAGAGGACAGGAATAGAGAGAAAGGGGGAAGGAAAGAAAGGGAAAAGGAGGGGAAGTGGACGGGGAGGGGAGAGGGAGAGAATGAGGGAGAGGAGGACAAAGGGGCAGGGAAGGTGCAGAGGAAGGGGAGGGGGAAAGACCCTAGGGTTGGACTATAATGCTCCCACTTGAATCTGCGCACTCCCAGCAAATTGCTCAGTAAGAGCAGACAGTCTCTTTTCTGAGACACACTCAATGGAATGAGGCACGCCTCCAGAATGTCCCGAAGAGCACTAGCAGCACAGATCTGACAGTAAGTGGGATGCGATGCTTCTTTCACCGATCCCGCAATAAACAGTTGGGTGAGGAGGGCATCAGACTCACACTACACACCTTCAAGAGTAGCAGCAGCTACTAGCTGCCTTGGGGCTCTACTGGGTGCACAAGCCCCTGTCCAGACTGGGAACCTTACCTTGCTGTCTGGGCTCCCTTCTCATCATCAGAGCTCACACCCACATCACATATGTCTTCTGCGACAGGAGAAGCCGCCTGTTCCTCCTTCCTATTGTCCTGTTTGCACTTCTTTCTCCTTCGTTTCTTCTTTTTCACAGAACTTGGAGCAAAAACTGTCTCTGTTTCCAAGGTGTGAGAAGTATCTGGGCTCTGAGATGGCCTTTCATCTCTGCTTGACTTCACCAAAGGGGTGTCAATATCTTTAAAGAACTGGTCTTCAGTAGGAATTGGCGAAGTGGCAAGATAAGCCGGTAGTTTCTCCTTAAAGAATAAAAGAAAAGTTATCTACAACAAACTGGACTGTTATCAAAACAATAATTATTTCTCAAGTATATAACTTTTCACAGGGGTAGGAGGGCATAGTCTGTAAAGGTAGACTTAAATAAACGTGAGTTCATTTCAGTATGTAACTGAGTCTTTGTCAGAATCGCACAGAAGATGAAAAGCCTGCATTAAATTCTGAGCCGATTAGTTAGGTGGTGGGGGAGCACGCCTTAAGTACTCCCAGTACTTTAGTACGCCAGTACGAAGAAGGCAGAGGCAAGAGTATCTTCTTGGGTTCAAGGCCAGCCTAGTCTATGTAGCTGAGTTCCAGGACAGCCAGGGCTACACAAAGAAACCCTATCCTGAAAAACAAAAACAACAAAAAGAATCTGAGCCGATTAGATTCTGTACAAAGAGCTATCAAAGTGGCAGCAGTGTGCTGAGTATTACAAGGACTGACGCAATGGTAAGAGCCTGGTGAAGCAGAGGCCAAGGCCAAGACCACATCTGACAAGGGCAGCGGGGCAGGATTTAGAGCCAAGTGAACGGAGAGTGAGGAAGTGATCCTGACAGAGGCAACATCCGACAATGGAGGAGATCAGAGCACTTCGATCCAAGTATCCTCTCAGGAACTCAGAGGAAGAAAAGGCAGCCCGGTATTTAGAATAAGTAAACTTTTCAACTTAACACTGAATAAATTAAATCTAGTGAACTTCTCATCACTTATTTCAATCAGCAGAAAGGAGAGGTAAACAAGCACAAATTAACTGGCCCATTGCGGGCAGGTGGTCCTGGCTGGTATAGGAAAATAAGCCGTAAGGAACACACTGGTAAGCAGCGATTCTCCATGGCCTCTGCCTCAGTTTCTGCCTCCAGGTCCTGCTCCAACCTCTCTTAATGAAGTAAGCTGTAGGGTGAACGTCATGGTTCATACAATAGATCACAGCAACAGAAACATAATTAAGACATCTACCAATAAGACGATCTGATAAACCAGGCAAATCTACACCTTGGAAACCGTTAAAAAGAGGGGTTGTTTCGGAATTGCTGACTGAAAAGGAATGTTGATAATGGTCAAAAAGTCAGATAAACAAAAACTAAATAAACAGCACCTACGGGGGGGGGGGGGCAGAGGAAGGGGGGTTATCTGTGAGTTCAAGGCCAGCCTGACCTACCAGGGCTAGTTCCAGGCACAGGCCCCAAAGCTACAGAAAAATCCTGTCTCAAAAATCCAAACAAAACAAAACAACCCCACCACCTAATAGGGTTTTTGTTAACTTTTAATCTCCTTTAAAAGCAGGTCTTGGGCTGGAGGGATGGCTCAGCGGTTAAGAGCATTGCCTGCTCTTCCAGAGGTCCCAAGTTCAATTCCCAGCCACCACATAGTGGCTTACAATCATCTGTAATGAGGTCTGGTGCCTTCTTCTGGCCTGCAGGCATACACACAGACAGAATACTGTATACAAAATAAATAAATGTTTTAAAAAAAAAAGCAGGTCTTATTTTATTATTTATTCATAGAATAGTAATTCTAATATTTGTAGGATGAATTGGGACTTTTTTTTTACTGTATTATTTTTATTTTAAAGAGGCCCTTAGTATGTAGCTCTGGCTGTCTTAGAATTTACAATTGTACAGGAAAATCTGGTCTATTTAGTCATATATGAAACAGAGAAAGTTTTGCAAAGTTGATGCTCTTTGAGTTGACCTTGCTAAAGCAGGCTCTAAACAGAACTGCTGGCAGGCCCTGTAGCAGGCAAAGGATCACTGGTTTACATAATGATCATCAGTGATAGGGCCTACACCTGATCTTAAGAAACATCAAAACGATTGTGCTTCTGATGCCTTACTCTGCTCTTTGCCTTTGCTTCTGATGCCTTACTCTGCTCTTTGCCTTTGCTTCTGAGGAGGTGAAATTGTGTTTATTATAAATGCAAACGAGGTAATAAAACACCAATAAGATGTCCAGGAAGACAACAGGATAAGGTTCCTTTGTAAGTTGCACTACCTCAGGGCTACCCCACAGAACAGTGCCTACACTGGAGCTCTTTCCCAAGCTCAGAAAAAACGCAACCAAAATAATTGTGTTTTGCTATTTGTTATTTTTGTTGTCATTTTTCTCTTTGTGAATTCACAACATCAAATTAGTAGTTCACCTTCAAACCCCCAAAGTCTCTGTATCCAAGTAACTTGAAGCTTCTTATTTTTGCTTTAAGATTTAATTTCTTATGGAAAAAGATAGTGATGCTTCTACAGGGTTTTTAAAAAGAGCCATATTGACTACATCAAGAAGAGCTTGTTCTTGTTCCCACTCAGGAACACCCAGACTGCACAAGGACATGGGGCTGGTACAGATGAGCTGTCTTATAGAAGTCACATGTACACTAATATGCAAGATGACATAGGCCAAATTTAACTCTTGACATCATAATTCAGTGGCTCTTAAGGTCACGGGTATAGTATTCCTAACCAAACAAAAGAATCACTAAAAAAAACCTTATTACTATGGTGGGGGGGCAGGTGGGTGGCACAGCATCAGTATGGCATCAGAGGACAAATTTCTGGAGAAGCTCTCTCCTTCCATCTTTATATGGCTCTAGATACCAAACTCACGTTGTCACACTGCCTATCTGGAATGTGTCTTTACCGGCTGAGCTATCTCTCTGGCCCTGTAAACATGTCTTCCGAATCTAAAGGTCACTTATGTACATACTCACACACAGTTTAAGAGATCCATCTCGAGGCAGAGCTGAATGAATTCAAGTCAAGTCATAAGCTTTAGCGAACATGAAGAAGGAAAGCCCTTTGATACTAGACAGACTCCAAACCCTGAAAGGTGGTGTGAGCTTTTTTTGGGTTTAGTTCAACATGTAAAGAAAGCCTGTTAGGCAATAACAATCATTCACACAAGCATGGGAAGAGCTGAGCAGTTGTTCTGAGACGTGTTCTAGAAGCCGGCACAATGTGCACAGGGGCCGTGACCTTCGAGACTTACATATTCTTCTTCAGTCTCCTCCACAAAGAAGGCTTCTCCATTATCACCCAATTTCATATGAAGATCCACCGCACTGCCGTTGATCTCTATATCAATCTAGGGAGGAAACACACACAATTCAGCACAAAGAACCTTTCATCTAGGCTAACCTAAACCTCAATTCTTGGCTCACACGCCAAATGCGGCACTGGGTTTCTAGAGATATAGCCCAGAGAAACACTGTTACCAGCCCCAGAGTCCACCCCTGAAAGAAATAAACTTGGGTACTAGGAGAGAATCAAAAGAAATGTTTTCACAGCACTTTAAAACTTATTGCTTAGTCTCTAGGTTTTCTTTTCTTTCTCTCTTTGGAGGACAGGGTTCTGCTAAATTGCCTATCCTGCTGTTGAACTCACAAAATTCAGGCTTAGATTTTTCAAGTGCTGCAGTTACAAGTCTGAGCCACCACGCCCAGCTTAACCTGCCGAATATTGCAAAATGTGAGAAATATTGTTAACAAACATTTCTGTGTTTCCCAAGTTATAGACAGCATATTAGGGCTTGTCTCACAGAATTCAAACATTAAAATGTTTCAATACCCTCGTATTGAGCTTTGTGTGTATTCCCTGCTAGGGTTTTTATCCCAGGTCCCTATGCAATAAGAGATGCTGTAAGGACCAACGAGCAGTCACTGGTCTTCTGCGAAGTCTGCTGGTGACTGGCACTGCGTTTTGTTATTCAGTTCAGCCACAGAGCAAAGCTAGGAGGCATGTGGTTATAGATATCTAACTTTTGTATATGTGCGTACATGTATGTATATCTTTGTGTATGTGTGGGTGCATATGCACATGTGTGTGCATGGAAGTCAGAGATCAAACTCAGGCTGTGAGTCCTTTAGGCACTGTTCATCTTTCTTGAGACAGGGCCTCTCACTGGAACCTGGGCTTGCCTGATTAGGGCAGGCTGGCTAGGCAGAAAGCCTAGGAATCTGCTTGTCTGTCTCCCCAGAGCTGATACCAACAAGCACATGCTACCATGCCCAGTACTTACACTGGTTCTGGGGAATCAAACTTGGCTCCACGTGCTTGTAGAACAAGCACATCACTGACTGAACCGTGTCTCCAGACCTCATGTAACAGTTTATAAAAATGAACAATTCAAGGAGGAAACTATTGGCCAAGATAGAAAACATGGGGGAAAAAAAGAACGGATAGCGATGTAAGAAAAATTCAGCTTTCCCAAGGTCTCACCTGGAAAGTGAGTCCATATCAAGGAAACGTCCACAACCTCCCAAATGCAGAGTTGTGGAGCCCAGGCCCAATGTATACACAAACTCTTGCACTCAGGGAGCATTGCAGAAGAGGGGCAGGGAGATTGTAAGAGTCAGAGGATCAGGGAGTCTGTTGTTTGATTGTGCTTCCTAGGAATGTTAGAGGTGACATGAGTCTCACCAGCCAAGATGAACAAAGACAACAACACTGTAGTATGTGTACATGCTAATGTGGATGTGGGCGGGGAGACAGAGGCTTCAACCTGAAACAGACAACTACAGGCAACTACGGACGCTAAGTGTGAGAAAGTCTTCTCCAGACTTATCATGATCTGTCCCGAAAATATACACACAAATAACATTATACAGACTGTTTCAGATCACACACACACACACACACACACACGTATTTAACAATTAATGAATAAAGAATCAAGAATCAGCCAGGCAGTGGTGGCACCATGTCTCTAATCCCAGTACTCAGGAAGCACAGGCATGCAGATTTCTTTGAGTTTGAGGCCAGCCTGTAGTTTATTTTTTCCCTCTATTCTCTCGGTGGTGGTGGGGCACCCAGTTCCCTAATAATCACATGGAAACTTATTCTTTTTATGAATGCCTAGCATTAGTTTGGCTTGTTTCTAGCCAGCTTTTCTTAACTTAAATGATCCCATCTACCTTCTGTCTCTGGGCTTTTATCTTTCTCTATTCCATATACTTTTCTTTCTTACTGTATGGCTTGTTGTGTAATTGTCCCTGATGTCCTTTTCAATCCTTCTCTTTTTCTTGCTCCTTCTCTTTTTCTCCTCCTACTTAATTTCCCTGCTTGGCCGCCTCGGCTAACCTTTCTCCTGCCTAGTTATTGGCTGTTCAGCTCCTCACTAGACCAATCAGGTGTTTTAGACAGGCAAAGTAACACAGGCTTACAGAGTTAAATGAATGAAACATAAAAGAATGCAACACATCTTTACATCATTAAAGAAATGTTCCACAGCATAAACAAATGAAACACATCTTAAACTAATATTCCACAACACCAGCCTAGTCTATAGAGCAAGGTCCTGGACAGCCAAGGGTACACAAAGAAACCCTGTCTTGAAAAATCAAAAGGAAAAATAAGTCATGAATTTGAAAGAAAGCCAGGATGGGTATCGGGGAGGGTTTGGAAGGAGGAAATGATGTTACTTATAATTTCAAAACAGAAAATATAAAAAAAGAGAAATTCAAATGAAATTTGAACATTACAGGAGAAACAGCTCACTACAGGAACCATAAGCTTGGGTGAAATATGCGTGCGTGTGCCTACATCTAGACTGGGTTCCTGATTTGCCAGTTGAGACATCTTAGAAGTAATGAGAAAAACCTGTGGTCAGTTTATTGCTTTTAAATACTAAGTAAGTTAAAAGCAACCAGAGCGCTTTGGACACGTAAAATGAATGATTCTAAGGCCAAAGCAGGGAAGATTTTCCTAGACTACCATATGGAAGAAGGAAACAAATATGTCAGTTTAAATAACTAAAATATAAGGATAAGGCAAAACCTATATTGTAAAACTAATACTATGGATTCACATGGAGAGCAACTGAGTAACTGAAAAATAGACATGAAGATAAAGATGACCCTTAATATAAAATTTAAATTAAGAACTGGAATAAGAAAGGTAAAGATAAATCACAGGTACACACATTAATAATTCTGTACATAAATTTTAACAATGTACGATAAAATTTATGGGTTGAACAATTATGGGAAATGGGAATATTTGTGTAGTAAGCCAAATGAGGAGAAAAACCGAACATTTTCCTACAAGGGGCTTTGTGGTGGAGCGACCCTAGCAGACACTGGGAACCAGGGATTCACGCAGCGCAGATGAGTGTGCTTTACAAGAGTAAGCATCATTCCGAACTGATATTTCAAATAGCAATCTCCACAAAGACCTCTGTGTCCCTCTATTCCTTACTGGACAGTCACAGGGAAGGACTGAGGAGCAAAGACATGCAGTACAAGGTGAACACTGGAAAGGACAGTGGAGCAGACAGCAGGCAGTCCTGGGAAGCCCAGTGAAATCCGGGTGATGGCTCTGGTTGACAGCGTATGCTGGCACACATTTCTGGTCTTGGCACAAGTACAATGGCCATATGAAGTACTAACATAAGGAGAATATATTAGGCAGAGGAAACTTTTAATTTTTATTTCTTAAAATTGTTATATTTATTTCTGAATATTGGAGGTTTAAGAACAACTTCCTGGAGTTGGTTCTTTTCTGTCACCAGGTTCTGCGGACTGAACTTAGGCCGTCACACTTGAATGACAAGCACTGTCACTACTGACCATTCTCACCCACCTAAAAGAGATGCAATAGTCAGCCAGATGCAGAGGAAGCAAGATGAGAATGCCTCACTGAGAAAAGGTGCCAAGTCATATGGCTGAACAAAGATAAGAATATGGCTAACTTAAGTTGCAAGAGCTAGTTAATAATAAGCCTGAGCTAACAGGCCAAACAGTTTATAATTAATATAAGCCTCTGTGTGTTCCTCTGAGACTGAATGGCTGCAGGACCAGGCGGGACAGAAACTTCTGTCTACATCCAAGTGCAAACACCAGGACTTCTAAAGGAAGGATTTCTCCTGTGTCTGCTGAGCTAATGGAGGTAAGGTTGGAAGCACTGGCTGCTCCCTGTCATAAAGAAAAACCCACTCAGAGGCAGCACTCTGAGGTGGGGAACCGAATTCTAGTAGCAATTTTGAAACATTACTAAAACACCACTGACTGAAGTAGATGCCCCTGGACTTTGGCTTTTCTGCTTATGAGAACAGGAGGCAGTCTCTTATCACCCATGTTGGGGACAGTTTCAATACACTGGGTATTTTCCTTTGATAAATAACCATGATATCGACTTTGTGAAAGGTCAACACAAAGTTTGTTTTCTTAAACTCTTGAGTTCTGAGATTAGTAGGAGTGCTGGTGTTCCATCAAACGCCAACACATCATGGAACATGACTGCCTCTCTAGATAGTACTTTTAATGTCCTTAGGATTTCAGGTCCATTTCTCAGCTGTAACCATGTCTGAAAATTTAGAGTCAGTTTTAAAAAAAATAAATAAATAGCTGACCCTAATCCCAAAAGACAACAGCCTAATACAACAACTAGTGCATCTTAACACAGACATGGCTTATGTTTTCCTGCCATAAGAAGGCTGTTTTTTGATAAATAAAATGGACAGATCTTCCCTAATATGCCCCCTGAGATTCTGGGATATAAAGGAAGGAACAGGATTGTGCCTGTGTATTATGTTCCTAAAAGTACTGGGGTTTTTAACTTTGACTGGGTATTTAATAATGGAATTAACTGTGTGGCCTGGTAAAGAAATCAAATCCCAATGAGAAGGCACGCAGAGAATGCACCCATCAGTTCCTCATCACTTCCAGAGGACACTGCTTAGACACCCCTGCTGCAGCTCTGCTCTGCTCTGAAAGGCCAAAAAACCAAGGCAACCATCAATTAGAAACCTGGTTCCAGGTGTGGTGGGGTGGAGTGTGGTTGGGGAGAATTTGCTGGGAAGATACCCAGAGAAATTTTACAAACAGATCCTTGGACACCTAATGAGAAACTTCAGGGCATAAATGAATGGTCTGAGTACCCCCAAATAGTTCCAATCTGAAAGCACTAATAGTGTCACTACAAACAAAACAAAGAAACCAACAGTTAATCCCAGTTTTTAATCTCAGCATTCTGAGGCAGAGGCAGGTGCACTCTGTGAGTTCAAGGCCAGCCTAGGCTACAGAGTGAGTTCCAGGACAGCCAGAGCTACACAGAGAAACCCTGTCTCTAAAAAACAAAATAAAACTACAAAGAAAACAAATATCAAGGCACTAACTATGGCTGGACAGTGCTGCCCTAGAGTGGAAGCTACCAAGTCAGGAAGTAGAACTGTAGCTGCTTTTGCTTTCCAAAGGTGATCAAGCAACGGCTGGTCTGCAAAGTGTGGTGGAAAATAATTCCGTAACACTCAGAAAGGACTTTTTCATCGCTCTTAACTTACACATGTTAGTCTTTAACACATGCATTTCCACCTGTGCCCGGAGGCGGGGCAGGGTTCTCACAGGGCTCCACAACCTTAGCGAGAGCAGCTGGCATTAACCAGGTGGATAACGTGGGTGTGAAAAGTTGCCAACTACATACTCTGCAAGTTTTATAATTAGCTCAATTTTAAAACTTACAACATAAGCATTAAAACAACCTCCCTAGTTCCCGATACTCGAGGCAGGGAAAGGATATTGAAAAAAAAAAAAAAAAACTAAAACAACATTCCTCCCCCCCCCCCCAAAAGCAAAAGAGGAAAAACATAAACATTCAATTGGGGAATTAATTTCTTTTAAACAAGTACAATCTACACCTGATTACATGAGCTTAGTCTACTTACTCATAATCCGTATAATAGTATTATCCTTCCTACGTATCTATCTCCCTCCCTCCCAAACAACAATAGGTTCTCTCTCATATTTCTCAAATTCGCTTTGATCCTCACCTTAAGGTCCTTCTGCATCCATGTCCTCAGTGCTTAGGTGACAGGCACTGGCCACCATGTCTGACTTGTGCAGGGACAGTGACTGAACCCAAGGCTTTGTGCACCTATGCAAATACTACACTGACTGAGCAGCTAGCTCTCTAGCCTGCACTATTTTATTTTCAGAAAGTCTCTTTCTTTTATTAAGACTTTAATGTGAATGTGAACCACGGGGTACACGTGGGGTACAGGTGAGAATAACTTTCCAGTATGCTTTCTTGTTCCACCATGTGGTCTCAGGGGTTGAACTTGGGTCCTCAGGACTGATGGCAAAAGCTTTAACTCACTGAGTCATCTTACTGCTCCTATACTATTTTAAAGTGCTGTCTTAAGTAAAGGAAATAATTTCGTTTTTGAAACAAGCCCAACTTCCTGGTTTGTATATAGCTTCAGTTTGGTTCTGAGTTTCAACATGTAGGATTATCTTCATAATTTCAGTTTCTTTCTCATTTGGAGAAGCTCCCTGTAACAGTCTTCTGAATTTACAAGCCACTTCAAAAGCAATGTTTCCTTACCACTTCTTCAATAGCATTTAAGTTAAAGAAGAAAGAGTAAGGAGGGGCAGCTCACCGTGACCACCCCTTTCCCACCGGAAAGCAGGCTGGGCGCTACACTTACCACTTTCTCCTTGGATCTCAGGACTCCCAGCTTCCCGAAGCGCACGTGAAAAGGTGAGCACTGGTAGGTGCCATCCTGCTGTCGCACCACAACAACATCGATGCACCCAGACAACGTGGCTTGGTTAATGCCCTTGTAGAGTTCCTTTACAGTGACGAGCACCTGCCCAGCCAGCTGGCCCACATAATTCATGGTTTGAGACTGTAAGAAAATGAAGATGATGTCAGCACTGAGGTTGACAACTAATAACAATGACCCCAAAAAAAATTTTAATTAAACACACACTTGTTTGCTATTCCGGGCCCATTCCTTTCCTGCTGCTGCTGCTGCTGTGGTCACACATCACTAGGACAGACTTCTGACTGGGAGCCTGCCTCTAGGTGGGGCCTGAGGCTGCGGAAGTTCCATTTCCTTTAACACTCCCACTGTCACCAGGGAGCCCACCTGTTCTATCTCCTTCCACCAACAGCTCAGGACCAGAAGAGAAGCAACTGAAGAGCAGTCACAGCTGCATTCTTGCCACGCACGGTGTTGGGCCCTGCTGCATCCACTCTGACCACAGCAGCCAAGAAGAAAAGGCCCTGGTTATGCATACATCAAATACACAATTTTTAAATTTTTACTTTATCGAGACAGAGTCTCATTGTGTAGACCTGGCTGGCCCGAGACTAGAGAGATAGATTAGGTAGCTTTTGAGCTCACAGAGATCTGCCTTCCCCTGCCTCCTGAATGCTGGGATTAAAGGCTATGCCACCACGACTGGCCAATCTCTCTCCAGGGTCTCATTTTGTAGCCTAAATTGGCCTAGAACAAGGCCAAATCAAATCCTATTTTAGCCTCTCAAATGCTGGGCTTACAGGTGTGTGCCACTCTATCTGACAGTAATTACTTCTTGAACAAAGAAAGAAAGAAAAAAATCAAACGAACTACCAATACATAAGCTAGACCAATCAATAAGCTAAAAGCATGCACTGTGTGTGGCAGAAACACTGCTCCATCAGAATACTCACAGATCATCTCACTGTATCTCTTTCTTCTTCATCTTTTTGTTTATTTTCTTTGACATGGTTTCACTATGTAGCCCTGTGTGTCTGGGATTCACTCTGAGGACCCTACTGGTCTTGACTCAGAGACCCACTTGCCTCTGCCTCTTGATTTCCACCAGGCCCGACTGATTATACTTTTAAAAATTAGCCTTTCTAGATCAGAAGTTCAAGGACAGCCTGAACTATCTCCAAAATACCAAATAAACAAATGAATTAGCAAACTGTCTTCCTAATGTGAGACCAGTGTAGGTTGCAGAGTTTTGAGAAAGAACACAGCAAAACATCACAACCAGTGTCGTCTTCTCCCCAGTTCCTAGCAACCATTAATATGTTTTCTTTTTTCTTTATTTATTAAAGATTTCTGTCTCTTCCTCACCGCCGCCTCCCCTTTCCCTCCCCCTCCCCCAATCAAGTCCCGCTCCCTTGTCAGCCCAAAGAGCAATCAGGGTTCTCTGCCCTGTGGGAAGTCCAAGGACCACCCACCTCCATCCAGGTCTAGTAAGGTGAGCATCCAAACTGCCTAGGCTCCCACAAAGCCAGTACGTGCAGTAGGCTCAAAAACCCATTGCCATTGTTCTTGAGGTCTCGGTAGTCCTCATTGTCCGCTATGTTCAGTGAGACCTGTTTTAACCCAGGCTTTTTCAGACCCAGGCCAGCTGGCCTTGGTGAGTTCCCGATAGAGCATCTCCATTGTCTCAGTGTGTGGGTGCACCCCTCGCGGTCCTGAGTTCCTTGCTCGTGCTCGTTCTCCTTCTGCTCCTGATTTGGACCTTGAGATTTCTGTCCGGTGCTCCAATGTGGGTCTCTGTCTCTGTCTCCTTTCATCGCCTGATGAAGGTTAATATTCAGGAGGATGCCTATATGTTTTTCTTTGGGTTCTCCTTATTTAGCTTCTCTAAGAACCCGAATTATAGGCTCAATGTCCTTTATTTATGGCTAGAAACCAAATATGAGTGAGTACATCCCATGTTCCTCTTTTTGGGTCTGGCTTACCTCACTCAGGATAGTGTTCATTAATATGTTTTCTATTTTTGAAATGTCTGTCATTTTAGGAAGGAAGTCATATAAACAGCATCATAAAATATGTAGTCTTTTAGGACTGCCTTGTTTCCCTCATATTTTTTTGAAGACTTATCCATATGGCTGTATCAATAACTCATTCAATTTTCCTGCTACATAGCACTTCATGGCATAAACTTATCATGAAAACAAAACACAACAAAACCAAACCAAACCCCTTTACTTGTTGAAGGACAGGTAACTGTGCTTCTGGCTATTACAAAGAAGACATAGTTCTAAGTATCTGCGCACAGGTCTGTGTGAATGTGCGTTTTCATATTCTAGGGCAAATGCCTAGGACAACTGAGAGCAAAGCAAGTGCAGGCTTAGCTGTTTGGATCTGTCCGACTACTACTTTCCAGGATTACACTGCCATTCACATTCCCACCAGCAGTGGGAGCTGGGAGGTGAAATTATCTGGCATCCTCAGGATATGTGGCATTACTGCTTACTCTAGCTTTAACCATATATAATGACTTGCATTTCTCTAATAGCTAATAATGCTGAACATTCTTTTCGTGTACTGCTCTGCCACTTGAGTGTCTGTCTACAGTTTGGAAGAGTCTTTGTCTCACTTAGAGGGAAATGAAATGCAGATCTTTGTTCCCACTTCTGTGGGCAAAGATTATCTCTAACCAGAACCGATGTGAAGTTCATTTGGAGGTCATTCATCATATCACCTCCTTTCCCAGGAAGTGCGTCTCTGCCACCTAGAATGCTCTGAGTTGCCCTGTTCTGTAAAGCACAAATGTTCAGGACACGCTCTTTTGCTCTTTTGCCTGTTGCAACATATTAGCTAGGTGGCACACAGAGTCAGTATTACATGACTGACCTAGGATGGCAATGCTAAAATGTTACAATTTGTAAAACAAACAATAAACCGTCACAGTATAGACCTTAAAAAAATAAACTGAAAACAGCAAATCTTAAACATCAGCCATAAACCACCATGTTCTAAATGTAACAAGCTTACATCAACTAGTGCATACAATCCATAATTAAGTGCAACAACATCTATTCAGGACGATTTTAATTACTGTGGTTAAGAGCTGTGCTGTTATACATAAAGTAACTATTGTACAAAAGTTAGTTGCTAAATGTAGAAAAATACAGGCTGTCAAGAAACTCATTTTCTCTTGGACGACATGAAGCCATTGGGTTTATATTTTGTAGGCTGAGAAAACAAAAATATATGAAGGCCAGGGCCCTACCATGTACTACACCCCAGAAATGGCCAGGAGCAACCTGTCAGCTACACAATACATCTAATAACAGAACTTTCAGAGAGCTCTCTACACCCCAATGTAGACTATTTTGAGACAGGATTTCACTGTATGGTCTGGACTGTCCTGGAACTATGTAGACTAGGTTAGCCTCAAATTCACAGACCTGCCTCTGCTTTCAGAGTGCTAGGATCAGAGGTGTGCACCACCATGCCTGCAAATAAATTTTAAAAGATAAGGAAGCTCAAATGTCAGAAAAATAGGTGATGTTATAGGGTGGACACTTATGTGTGTCTCCTTCCCACCTACTCCATGTACTGAGGCCCTCACCTCTGAAGTGAAGGGATTTGGAGATGGGCCTTTGGCAGGTAACCAGGGTTAGGTGATCAGAAGTGCCTCACCCTCACGTGTGTCCTTATATACACAGAAAGACAGAGACAAGAGTCAGCATTCTCTTTTACCCTGCCACGTGAGGACATAACAAGATATTGGCAAGTCTATAAAAAGCTCCCCCCCACCTCCAACACATACACTGAACCTCTCAGCAACTCAGCCTTGGACTTTAAGCCACACCAGATTTGTAATAAATGTCTATTGTGTAATCCACATTAGTTTAGGTCAGATGCTATCTATGACATTCTGTTCTAACCATCCTAAGTGTCTTCTTAAACAGCATATGAGGCAATCACTTCAGCTCCGAAACAGACAGTATCAGCTACAGAGACCACTTTCCCAAACAGCTCTACCTACTTACGATACACAAGAAGTCACACTAAACACTGCCACCCTCCAATGACACAACTGCATCTCTGATGGAGGAGGGTCATCTATTGGTTAAATAAAGAGACTGCCTTGGCTCTTTAATAGGACAGAAAATTAGGTAGGCGGAGAAGACTGAACAGAATGCTGGGAGGAAGAAGCCAAGTCAAACAGTTGCCATTATTCTCCCATTCGAGACAGATGCAGGTTAAGATCTTTCCTGGTAAACTACACCTCGTGGTGCTACACAGATTATTAGAAATGGGTTAATCAAGATGTGAGAGTTAGCCAGTAAGAGGATAGAGCTAATGGGCCAAGCAGCGTTTAAAAGAATACAATTTGTGTGTTGTTATTTTGGGTGTAAAGCTAGCCATGCGGGCGGCTGGGCGCCAGGAACGCAGCCCGCCGCTCCTTCTACACATCTCAGGGAGTTTTCTGAGCAGTCACAACTACATCTCACTTATCGTTCCGGCTGTGCACCCCTACTCTTTAAAGACTGACTCAGTCTGCTCTCACTTCTATGACAACCTAGACACAAGGGTTCAGTAACAACCTGAATCATAGATTAGTAGGACTGCCCAAGAGGACATATTGTTTGATGACTACTTAGTACTTTTTAAGATCAAACACACCTCATTCAATCTTTAAAAATAGGACATGGGTTTGCAAGGGCAGCATCATTTGTATTTTGTGAGCGAGACAGAGACAAGTTTGCGCCCTACTACTGTTCACTAAAACCAGTTCCACTTCAGCTCAGGGTCCCAAACTGTGTTCCTAAGGGCTGAGTTAACCTTGTAGGGTAAAAAGGGCCAAAGAAAACCCTGGCCCCAAGACCAGGGCCAAAGAACACACCTTGCCCCTAACCAATCAATCCCAGAGCACAAATATCAACCGATTCCTGGGCATGAAATCCAACCAATCTCTGAGCTTGTCTCAAGCTCAGGAATTAAAATCCTACTAATCCCCACCCTGAAAAAAAGTTTCACCCCTAAGAAAGCCTATATAAGCCCTGTACCTGTTCAGTTTGGGGTTGCCTTTTTCTGCTCTGGCAGGGCAGCCAGTCTCCTGGAGCAGAGCAGAGTGGTGGGTGACACTTCCCCACAGCAGAGCAGTGCAGACTGTGACGACCTCACGGGGGAAGCCTCCCCTGCTGGGGCAGAGTTGCTACCTGTGCATTAGGGAAACTGTCCCCCACAGCAACAGTGCTGTTAGGATACTGTTCCCTTCCAAGCTGGAGGTCATCCTTGGCTTCTGACTGCCAGGATCCCTTTCCCTTCAGAGCTGTAACACATTAAATCCTGGCAGTTTTTCTCCAACCCAGGATAACATAAAGGTGAGAATAAGCTATGAATTTGATGATAAAAGGGAGCAGTGGCAAGGGTGCCCAGAGCGTCATCTGCTGCAAGTTCCTCTCTGCCCTTTCCAGAACTGGCAGGGAAATCAAACCCCAGGGACTTGCTCACGTCTTGTAGGGACCTGACTTGAGTTTCATAAAATGTTTAGAGTATAGGCAGCTGGTACGGCAAGGACAGCAAAGGAGGAACGAGGTGACAAACTGAACAGAAAGGAGCGAGCGCAGGCTGAGTCAACAGCAAGCAGCACCACAGGTAGCAGAGAGCGTGACAGAGCATCTGGCCTCCAAGTAAGGGCCTCATTCTGCACTGCTGTTTAGTCCCCACAATAAAGGCTAGCTTATTTCTTCAATTTTCGTTATTTTATAAAACAAGAAAAAGGAACAGCACAAGGATGATCCAAGTCTAGTTTACCACCACCCCACCCGACCACAAGGGGCACCACAGAACAGATGTCCAAGAATTTAATCTGGAAGCAATACTGCACAAGAAATACAGGTTGCACACGTAAAACCTGCTGCTCTCAAACCCTCAAGCTTCTGCCTGCACGGCATAGTGTGGCTGAGTGGGGCTCTCTTGCAATAGGAAACATGTATTCCCTGTGCACAGCATCTAAGTTAAACCCAGTGTCTTCCAGTAACTTTCTGAAAACAAAGTTCCCAAGACCAGCCGTTTTCTCACAATGGAAGTCTAAAAGAAGCCGTATCCAGGACAAGTCCTTCTATGTAAACCCTGCAGGTTTAACTTAGAAACTATTAGGGACAGCAACTGTAATTCCTTTAAGAAACACATGAGATTTATAGTTGTTAACTAAACACCTGCTCTACCAGCCTGTTCCTGGAAAAAGCTAATTTTTATTCAGTCAAAAACCTGAGCACCCCCTTCATGCCAAGCTCTTAAGATTCAAAGAGAGCCCCTCTCCCCACAGAGCAGGCCTGGATCCACCAAGAGAACAGAACACCCTGTGACGTTGCTGTAGTGGTCTTGTTTTCCTTCTAACAGTCTGTATCAAACCATGAAAAGGAGCGTTAGAAGGTAAGGCTCTGTCTGCACTGAGTCACACACCCCCGCCCCCTTTACTGACTTTGTTTGTTTGTTTGTTTTCGAGAGAGGGTTTCTCTGTGTAACAGTCCTAGCTGTCCAGGAACTTTCACTTGTCGAGCAGGCTGGCCTTGAACTCCCAGAGATACCTGCCTCTGCCTCCTGAGTGCTCGGATTAAAGGCGTGCACTGACTTTTAAGAAGATTAGAAAAGAGAAAAAAAAATATCTGCTTGGCAGAGTGAAAAAAGATTTCAGGATGAAAAAAGAAAAACCCAAGAAATAAATGCAAACTTGTTCTAGGTGTGGAAATAAATCTAAGGGGCTAAATGGAGTGGGAAAAGGGGGTTCTGGCAGGTAGAGACAATAGCATGTGACAAAGAAATAGAGTTTGAAAGGCAAAAGTGAGATGGCACATGACCTCAGATCCAGGACAATTTAATCCCAAGGGTGCTGGGTGTGATCTGGGCGATGGCAGCAGATTGTATTGGAGGATGAATCGGAAGAGAGAAGCCAAAGCAACGTAAAGCAGGAGACGAGATCCAAGCGTGGTGACATGCGGACACACACCTACAATCTCAGAACTCTGGAGGGAGGGGTGAGAAGATCAAGAGTTCCTACGCTATTCTTGGGAGACATGGTGAGTTTCAGGCCAGCATGGGCTACGTGAGGCTCTGCCTTTAAAACAACAACAAAGCAAAGCAAAACAAAACAAACCATCAAACAAAAAATGGCCAGAAGATGGAACAGCTCTAATGTAGACTGGATATATCCTATGAGAGCTAGAACCTATGAGAGCTGATGCTGGCTCAGGGCAGATGCTAAGGGAAAGGATTATGACCTATCTAGACGTAGGCAGGAAAACACCCAGAACATAGCTGGGATGCAGTAAGATCGATGAATGACCCAATCTCATTAGATGGGCAAAAAAGGGGCAGATGTGGCCGGGAACTTCCTGTTAAGGTTTAACTTAAAGAATTACTATACCTGATCAAAATTCTTACCATTTATACTATTAATTTAAAGAATTACTATACATGATCAAAATCCTTACCATTCCAGCCGTTTTCTAAAATAGAACTTCCCTTCCATCACAAAAGCACTTAATGACTAATTAAGAAGGTAAACCAGGTTAGGGAGTCAGCCCCACGTGAGTGCCAAGAGTCTCTGCTAATCTTTGCTGCTTCTGCAATTAGTCTGTCATAAAACTGACAACAACATGTACAGCCTTAGGCACTGTTCTGTGCCTTTCTCACGGGGAGCTTTAGAATCCCGAGCTGTTGTCTGGGGCTTTAAGCACACCTCCTGGGAGAACAGGCTTTAGCCAGCTAGAGGTGCGCTTGAAGGATCTGTGCAGCTTTTTGCCCTCTCAGCATCTCTCCTAAATTTCTATTCTAAAGTCTACCAAAGGGTATGCACATGCCCACACTGTTATAGCCGAGGTTTCAAAAGCCCAGGCCTCTGTTATATTCCCTTCAAAAACCAACTGGTAAAACTAGCATGCAAACAGCTCAGTTGCAACTAGCAGAGGTGCTGCCTACTTAAAAAAGTTAGTCGTGTTGGAAACTGAAGCCAGGCCCTTCATATGCTAGACAAGCAATCTACCACTGAGCTAGCTACCAGTCTGTTTGTGTTTTTTTTTCTTTTTTTTTTTTCTTTTAACGAGAAGACAGAGGACCTTAAGCAAAGTGATAAATTATGGTTGCATCAAAGCATATTTTCTACATGTTCTTTTGTTTGGAAAGGTAGGGTTTATATTGACTAGGTTTATGGTATAACTTAATTTGGGATTCTTCAGCTGCAGCTTTGAGTGATGAGATTACAGTGTGCAACGTAACACTCACTACAATGTATTTCCTTAAGGGAGTAGAAAACATTACTACTGAGGTCTAGCTTCTACACTGACCACTTTCACTATCTATAAAATAAACTAGCTAGGTTCAATTGAGTAAAAGCGGTGGTTTGAGTAAGAATGCCCCCACAGGCTCATAAATTCGAATGCTTGGTCACTAGGGAGTGGGACTACTTGAAGGATTAAGAGGTATGGCCTTGCTGGAGCAAGTGTGACCTTGTTGGAAGAAGTGTGTCACTGGGGGTGGGCCTTTGGGTTTCAAAAGCCCAAGCTAGGCCGAGTGTTCCTCTCTTCCTGCTGCCTGAGGATCTGGATGTAGAACTCTCAGCTACTTCACCAGCACCATGTCTGTGCACGCCACCATGCTCCCTGCCATGATGATAATGAACTAAAACCCCTGAAAATGTAAGCTGCCCCCAATTATATGCTTTCTCTTGTAAGAGTTGCCTTGGTCATGGTGTCTCTTTACAGCAATAGAACAATAAGACAGTAAGGCTCACGAAGAGGAAAAAATACTTTGCCACTATAGCAATGCACATTCTTTCCCCAGTAGTGGCCCTACGGTTTGCTTCAGCTTCTCAGCAGGTAAAGAACAAACCACAAAAGATCACTGGTTTCACCTTCAAAAACCCTCAACTTTTATCTCTTCACCTTGTCACTTGTCCAATAATTTTCAGGTCAATTTTTCAAAATCCAATACCAGTTTTCCTCTCCATCTGCTATTTTATAAAAAGAGCAAATTCTTGTTTCAGACCTCCTAAATAAGGAAGAAATGGGATCAAGTAGGAAAATATATTCATAACAGACTGTGTATCTTAAGAACACAGTAGACCAGGCACTGGGGCAAATACTTATCATATACCTAGCACTTGGGAGCTGGAGGCAGATGGATCAGGAGTTTGAAATCAGAGTCACATAGTGAGTTCTAGGCTAGCATGGGCTACATGAGACCATGCCTCAAAAATAACAGAAGATGGGGTCAGAGAAAGGCTCCGTGGCTAAAGGATTTTCTGCTTTTCTGACGGACATGAGTTCAGCTGCCAGAACCCTATCAGGTGACTCACAACTGCCTCTAATGCCAGCTCTGCTCTAGGGATCCAACATCCTTTTCCTGTCTGTAAGCATTGTACACACAATATACAAATAAAAATAATAAAAAATTAAAGTCAAGAAGAGGACGAAGGGGAGTGGGGAGTAAAAGAGCGTGGTGGTGCTGCTGAGGACGCATGGGTCCTGGGGGCGTTTGCATCCCTTTTCTGCCATCCCCGTTTGATGCTACTGTAGCTCCACATAATTAAATTATGTCCCTACCTATATTTTCACTCCATTTCCCCCATTCCCACCTGCAGAACAATGTCTTATAATTTAGTTCAAATCTCTCAACTTAAATACTCTTGGTCTTCACGTCCACTATAACGGGTTACCAATGCTGTTACAGAGAACAGCTAACTTGGCTAATAATAAGGAGAAATGTAAGAAATAAAATTACATACCAGGCGGCAGTGGCGCACACCTTTAATCCCAGCACTCAGGAGGCAGAGGCAACCGGATCTCTGTGAGTTTGAGACCAGCACGGTCTAGAGAGCAAGTTCCAGAAATGGCTCCATAGTTACTTGGAAATGCTGTCTTGAAAAACAAAACAAAACAGAAGTAAAATTACTAGGATATGTAATGGATTTTTAAGATTTTGAAAGCTATTATTATCAAATTATTATTAAATCGGCCAATGGAATGATTATCTGCATAAGAAAAATTTTAGCTAAATGTTTATATTGAATTTGTTTTGAAACATAATTTTAAGATTTTAAACATCTGTACTTGGGACTATTCAAAATAAACTTTACATGTAATAAAATTCATTCTTTCATAATATTTGTTTATACGTGTCTGTATGGAGGTGTGCAGAGGCCAGAAGAGCGTGTCAGGTGTTACATGGGTGTTGGGATACTGTGTATTTTAAGTAAGCACTTATATAATCATAGTAATCAAGATACAGAACAATCAGATTGCTGTCTCCTCTAAGTCCCCTATGCCCCTCTGTGGTAAGCCCTCCTCCTCCAACTTCCCAGCATGCTTTCTGTCCTCAGTCTTGTCTTTTCCTGACAAATACACAAATAGAATCATGGAATATGTAGTGATTTCTTGTATTTAGCGCAACGCACCTAAGAATATTTTTTAACAGTGTTATATGCATTAGTAGTTTATTGTTGTGGGTTTTATTTTATTGTTTTTTTCAGAGACAGAATCTCACTTTGTAGTCTTGGCTGCCCTCAAACTTACTGTGTAGAACTGGCTAGCCCAGAACTCACAGGAGAGCTCCATGTGCCTCTGCCTCTGCAGTGCTGGGATTAAAGGCACGCTCAGCTCGCAGTCTGCTCCTATTACATACTGTTCTGTGGTTGCCCTGGGTGTCCCTGTTCTTGACAATTACAAGGTAAAGGCAACACAAATATTTGTGTAAAGAATTTTATTTGGTTACAAACTTAGGAGTGGGACTGCGCTGCTTAGAAGTAGGTGTGAAAACACCTTTTTGTAGCAACTGTTTAGATTTCTTTAAGGTAACAGTCCCACACTAGCCCAGAATGGAGTATAATAAAGGTTTATTTATTTAGGGGCAGACTCACATAAAAAGCAGTGATCAGCAGTCTCCTGTGTGAGCAGGGAACTGGAACCAAATCCAGGAGCCAAGGGGTCCGCACACGCTTTTCATCTGCATTTATAGTTCATGAGACCACGCCCAAAGTAGGCCAGTATCTTAAAATCTCAGGGGAGTTTCTTGTTAAAGAAATCTCAAATTATTTTCAAAATGACTTTACTTCTTTAACTGTACTTCATGTGCACCTAATGGTCAAAGTGCAAATTCCTCATTTACTCACAAGTCATACATACTTCATGTACATCTAGGACAAGTCACATATGACCCAAACGAGTGCTTTACTCTCACCATCAGACAAGGCATATGTCATGGACTGTATGAGGTCTGGAAACCAGGGACCACAGAGGATAGGCATCCTACCTGAAGAAAAGCAGCTCCAGTCAAGTGTCCTGACACGTCACTCACTATCTTTTTACTTCATCTAAGAACTTACTGAGATAAGTGTGGGAAAAAATCTCAAAAGGCCATGAAGATTCTCCACATGGTAGCACATATTAAAGACAGCCCTTTTATTACCAGTAGGCTTAGATATAATGTTATGATCAGAAATGTAAGGTTTATTTGTTTGTGTGTGCTTTGTTTTTCAACACAGGCTGTGTGTGTGTGTGTGTGTGTGTGTGTAGCCTTGGCTGTCCTGAAACTCACTCTGTAGACCACTTTGGCCTCAAACTCACAGAGATCCACCTGCCTCTGACTCCCATGTGCTGGGATTGAAGGTGTGTGCCACCACTGCCAGACAGAAATATATGTTTCAAGGGACAAGTTCTCAACTTTCTTCCACGGCACCCTATCTTAAACCTTCTACTACAATATGATAATTGTACAACTAATCTATATTTGTAGTGGTCATTGATAACCATAAGATCTCCAAGATAAACACAGAAGTCCAATCCTTGGCTTTCACATAAAGTCACCCAATGTTAGTAAGCTATTTCTACTCCCATATCCTCTACTTCAGGGATAACTACCAAATATGCTGGTAGTATAATTTACAATTTCTTTTGAAACATCCTTTTCTATTGGAAATTCTATTTATGCCCTGACCTTTAAGTCAAGAATCAATACGATTCTTTTATAGTCAAAATACAGTCTCAGCCTAGGTACAGACTAGCATTCATGTAGGTTGTAGGCCCAGGAAACGATACATTCAATCTCATTTATCTTCCTGTCTTCCATTTTCTCACCCTCTCTCAACCCCTTAGAAAGAGCTTTAGTTAAATACTACAGCTAAGTGAAGCTGACGCTGAGAAAGTGTAAACTGTGTGAATTCTGTGAGTTGATAGCCCTTCCCCTGAATCTGATGGGAGCCTGAGAAAACTCAGATAGCAACGAGCTACATGAATTACCAATAGGGTTTAACAAGTACATAACACTTCCACTAACAAGGCAGCTAGAACACTTGCAGGCCCAAAGTTCAGTGACATTCTCAAGAGCTCGCAGCTAAGGATTGGATTATCAATAAGTCTGACAGAACAGTGTCTGCTTTAGAAAGAAAGCAACACTTAAAACTAAAACACAACTGGTTTTGGTGAAATTCTGAGTTTATTTGTTTGGGCAACCTGGTTGTATTTTAAAAACAAGTTTAAGGGAAGCAGAACATCTGAACATTCTCTGAGTATCGTCCCCAAGCCACACTTTACATAAAGGAAGACAACTGTTTTATAGTGCAGGGCTCTGCAGATACTACCATCAAATAATCAAGAGATAACTCACTAAAAAGATTAATCACTTCTGAGGTATTTCTGTCGAAAACGTACGCCCCCAGTCTGTGTGCTGACACCAAACAGCATGTCTGATCAGCGCTCACTGAACAAGAATCTACGCAAACCGGAGAGAGTAGGAAGGCTGGAAGAGACTGAGGGCACATGGCAACCAGACAGGGGGTTCTGAAACAGAAAATGTACTTTTTTTGTGCTAAAAACAAAACAAAAACTAGTTCTCAGACTCCCTACTGTTTCTGTTTGATAAATCCATTTATGCATGTAAGCAAAGGAAAGTGCAGCAGAACTCAGCAGGGATCCCACGCCCTGGGCTCTGGCTCTGGTTGCTCATCAGAAATGCTTGAGGAGGCCCTAGGGCCAAATACAACCCCATTACAGGGACAGCACTTGTGCACTCTTCGTGTGACTCGGAAATGTCTCAGGATTTCAAGTTTAAGATCAGAGGCAGTTACAGTTCCCAAAGATGAAGGGGACACGTCCTGCTTCACTGTCCTTAAAGAGAAGCTCCCCCCCCCCCCCCCCCGTATAATTTCAGTCTGTAGTGGCCATATGGGCCATGCTTTGTTAAAGTGTGAGAGTATAAATGGCCGATGGCTTCTTCAATCCCATTCTCTTGTGCCCTTTGACCCTTCTGGCCAGTCTCTGCAGGTGACAACAGTTCTGTGTTTACACAACTCTTTTCAGGTTTGCCCAGGGGTAATTTTAGGTGATTTTTTTTTTTCTTTATCTCTTTTTTGTTTTTCATTTTGAGACAGTTTCACCAGGTATCCCAGGTTGGCCTCAAACTCACCATCTTCTGCTTCTGCATACCATACTTGATACCAGATTCTAGGTAAGCTCCCTTCCAGATGGAAAGTTGCTAATGCTAAGATGGTCCACCAAAGGCAACTAGGAACAAACAACATTAGAGCTAAGATGTTACCCTTAAAAAAAAAAAAAATAACATCAGCAGGACTGCTTTACCATTTTTTGGAAGAAAAAAAAAACTTTGGCCAGGATGTTACATAAGAAATTTAGTAATGCCTTTGAAGTACAAAATTGGATTCAAGGAAGAGGGAAAGAAATGTTTCTAGAATAAGATATGAAACAATGAAAAATAACAAAATCTGCCCTGTTTTCAATTAGGTAAAATGCAATATCACACACAGAAACTCTATGTAAGCCTATAGTTTCTTTTCCAGAACTTTGTAGATTTTGTAACGTAGTAGAATTACGCTAGAATACGTAAACACTGAAAAAGAGATGCCTTCCTAAAAGGGTGATATTTTAACTTTGGACCCTTCAGAGTGTTGTGTCCAATTCTTTCAAGACTAAGCTAGCAGCCTGAGGTTTTGTCACAGCACATTTTAGGTAAGTATTCTCAAATAGTCTCTCAGGTGCAAGGACCTCTGCTGGGCTAGCAAATACCTAGCACTAGTTCTAAAACAGAAGGGGCTGAGGTAGAGAAACCTCAGCTCATCACAGGACTGGCTGGGGAGAGAGAGCACAAAGACCACACTTATAAAATGGAACTCCAAACCCACTTCCTCAGTAAGTCTGGTAGCCAGGAAAGGGGGACTTCTTGTCTTATTATCCATCCATTCATATGCCTGGTTCAATACTTAGAGCTCGGCTTAGTTTAAAAGCCAGGATTCTTTACTGCACACACCCAGGTTCATTCGAAAGTCAAACTCCTAGATAATCATTATAGCTTACCAAGCAGATACCAAATCTAGTATGCCAGCTACTGGCCATTAAGAAAATTCTCTTGGGGTGGGGTGGTGACTCAGGGAACATCAATGGCAAAGGGGACTGTTAAGAAAACGCAGCCTAAGCAAACACCTTTGATTTCCCTTTGAAACATACCAACAGCAAGACGTCTAAGAACTTGTACTGCAATACAGTCAGGTCTGTGTGCTGGTTAAGTGACTTTTAGAAATACTTCACAGAGAATTAAGTCTGGTCACATTCTTTCCTCTGATGTTTAAGACTAATGTGCACAAATTCATATGCATGTATCCTTTATATTACAACAGAGAGCTCAAAATAAAGTTGTCCCCCACAGTAGCATCTGACTTGTATTCATATTCAAATAATGCTGTTACAAGCAAGTGAAACATCTGCATATGGACACCAGTGATCTCAGATCCAGAAGCAAGTATCACACAGTAAAACCCCTAATGGGACACAAACATTCTTATAGACTTTTAACACTAAAATCAACTAGGTTAACAGATTTCAGAAATAATCTGTTTTTGGTTTTGTTGACTTCATGCTAAATATGCTTTTTTTAAAAAAAGAAATCAAGGTAATTTAAATTAAATGAGAAGACACAAGGCAACATCAATACCTTCATTTGGAGCTTCTGAGTACCTGAATCTAAAATTAGCTAGCCCCGGCTTCACTTTAAAATAAGGATTTAATCCGGGCTTCATGGTACTCAGAAGAGCTAAAGCAGGAAGATGGTAAGTTCAAGGACAACCTATGGAACAGTCAGCCTGCCTGCGCTATATACTAGGATCCAGGTGCAAAACAAAACCCAAATAATTCAATAAACTAAAAATGAGCATTTAAATGCATCACTTTCTAAGGCTCTATGGGCAGAGTTAAATGATATTAGCTTCACATCACCCAACTATTTCCTTAAAACAGACTCTTTTGGAACTCAACTTTACAAGCTGTGTTCGAGTTTGCACCTTGTAGCAAGAGAAAACTAGATTAAAAACATTCAAACTTACCTCCCCCTTCAGCATTTTTGTTTGTTTCTAGTCACAAGAGGGAAAGCCTACAGTCACTCTTGGGTATCACATACCCAAACAAAAGCCAGTTTCAAACAGTAGCTTAGCCTACAGGAGACTTGACCATGACACTGAGGTGACTTCTAGTCCCTCAACTACTACCCTAAGGTGCAAGAACAGAGCTCAATACACGTCTCTGAAATCTAGCTGTAAGCGAGTTCTCAGTTTAAAGCAACCACATTCTTCTCTAGGCAGGAAGTAACTAAACACCAAGAAACAGAATAAGGATAGCATAAAGGCAAGAGGGAGAGCGGGCGGCCAAGCACTCTGTGCTACAGAACACATTAAAGACAGAACATTCCCACGGCAGCACATCTTCCAAACAAGGAGTAGCCACCACTTTCACTTGGTACTGTCCTTCTCAGGACTACCCAGATTCAGCTTCAACAAGGCAATGGAGGCATGGGTGAATGGAACTCACCAGAATGCCAGGAGGGGCCTTGTCACGACAAACACCTGCGGTTTTACTGAATGAGCTTTCCTGAGCCTTTTCATCTTCACTGTTATCTTCTAAGTAAAACATCTTAAAACCAAAGAGGCTTATCTAGCATGGCCCTACAGAGCTGAAGGCACCAACAAACAGAAAGTTATTCTGTAGACCATCAAGTGCTAACTGTTGCAGACAGGGATGCAGTTAAAACTGAAAGCAAACAGGTCTTTAAAAAAAAAAAAAGCAATGCACACACGACTTTACCAATGAGATTTGCTCAAAATGCCTCAGCCCCATCTCTCCAAAGAAGATAAGCAGGGGCATGGGGCAGGCTGTGCCATGTGTTTACACTGATAGGTACCAAGTCCTGCCCAATCGCAAGACAGTCAACTACAGCTTCCGTCACACACAACAGGGATTGAGTTAATGATTCCCTAAGCCAATCACATCTTCATCTGTAGAAATAAAAACAGCTACCCAGGGAAGAAAACACTCGTGCAGTCATGTAAGGAAATGATGCACATCTGCTTGGACGGCGTCACTGTGTCCCCCGCTCAGCCAGACTTCTGCAGTACGACAAAGCAATATTTAAACTCTAGTATTCCCTGGCCAGCTCTCAGGATGTCACTACAAAGTAATTTCATTCAAACTTTTCTAAAACCCTAAAACACGTAACATAGACAGACACACGTATAAAATATACTTGATTTTTAAGTTAAAGCATTTTATTAAAGCCATTTTCTAAGACTCTGGAATTTATTATAAATAGCTTCCTGCCACATATGCCTACTAAGTTTGCAAGCAGGTGAGTACTAAGTGCTATAATAAACTAGGAGTGAAGGTAGCCACTAGATTTGAAAGATTTGGTATTTAAGAAAAGGTGGTGAAAAACTGTGGTACATGTGTGTTGAAACGACAGTCCATTTTCTGCATTGAGTATTTTTATTGATTCTGTGGATTTTTCTACAACATCAGGTGCACATGCTTAGATGTGCACAAATGCAACAGACTAAGTAAGGTATCCTGCTGTATTACTCTGCTCGTCCTTCTTTCTTTGAGGCAGGGTCTCTCTCTGAACTTAGAGTTAGTCTGACACTAAGCTCCAGAGATCCTCCTGCTTCGGTCCCTGCGGTGCTAGTACTACAGATATGTACATACAGCTTTTGTGTGAGTGTGCTGGGACCCAAACTCAGGTCCTGGTGTTTGCGCAGCAGGTTCCCTCTTACACAAAGAGCCATCTCTCCAGACCCTCTACTTCTTTGTATAATGGGACTCACAGAAAACTTAAAATTACATAAATAGTTCACATTCTGTTGTATGCCACTGGTTTTTAGGGCTGTAAGACAATTATGAGAGGGAGGAAATACATTTTACCCAACATGATAGGATTTCTAGGAATCCTATGCAAGTATTTAACTAATCAACTAGCGGATACACATACATTTAATAAGCGTCACATTATTAAGCCTTTTCTTTTACCTTAAACTTCAACTAAAACAAAAATTTTGACCAAGAAAGGGATGGAAATGCTAACTACAGCGATATTCCACCAAGATCCATACCATGAAGCTATAGTAAATAAAGGTTAAGAGATGGAGGCGGCTCAGTGGGTAAAGGCACTTACTAAGCCTGACAACTTGAGTTTCATCCCCAGAACTCACATGGTCAAAGTTAAAAATAACTTCCATCAACCGTCCTCTGATCTTCACGTATGTACCGTGCTACTCTGCCCACAAAAGAAAACGTGAAAAATCAGTCTCACCAACATGAGAAATAGGAAAGCCCATCGTATATTCAATTCATTCCCCAGCTGCTGTCAGGACAATACGTCCGCGTTCACCTGCCATTTAATTGTACGTCAGTACACACTTCCTTCCTTCACAAGGAAAGTGAAGAGTTTTGATGGCCGAAATGTTACGGCATGTGAAAAAGTCCAATCTCTTCCTCCACAATGGGCAGCAGCCCCAGGGCCCTGGCATCAGATAGGAGAAATAAAACCTCACTCTGAGACGAGGAAGAAATGAGCGGCGGGGAGAAGAATGGGGCAAAACAGAACAAGGGGATTAAGGAGAAATCACCTAAGGTGATGAAAAGTCAGAGGCAGAGGAAATAAGATATGGGTAAGAAAATATGTAGAGAGAAAGCAGAAAAGCAGAAGGTGGCAGATGGAAAAGAGAAAAACCATCTATTCTAAATATGAGGAAGCCAAGGCCCAGAAAGAGGTCAAGCAATTAGACAGACGTCACTCACTCAAGGCATAGGTACAGAACATGACTCCCTCAGTTTCTCCAGTTCTTTGTTTGGTTTTGTTTGTTTCAATTGCCAAGCTGAGAGCCAGAGAGGATGTGCTAGGGGCGGAGGAGAGCGGCTGACCTGACACGGGGTGAAGCTCAACAGATGAAGAGCAGGGAGAGTCCACAGGGCAATGGCCGTGGGTGTAACAACTCTGTCTGGGCAAGGTTCACCTCACAAGTCCCCTTGCATAACACAGCAGCCGCTGGCTTTCCGGCCCACCTCAGTACTGTGTGTCACTGTTTTGATGAATAACTCACAGACTGTTCTGGCTGCAAAGGAACATGTACCGTGGACCCAATAGAGATAAGCTATGACACCAGGCGCACACACCTACAGTTTTCCCCAAGACTGGCCTGGTGACACTTTCCATCAGTTCGGTAGGAGTGCTTCCCTAACTTTTAGGAAACCCTGGGTTCAATCCCCAGCAAGCAGTCAAATAAAGCAGGTGGGATGGTGCATGCCTGTTCTCTCAACACAGGTGAAGGGAAGGAGATCAGGAAGTCTGGCGCCATCTTCAGGAACAGAGGGAGTTGTGAGGCCAGCCTGGGCTAAAGGAGATTCCTCTCCCCCACTCTCCCACTTAAACACAAACAGCTGAATCTTTCCTTTGGCACAGCATTTTTACGAATTTTTACTTCCTGGAACTGGTCTCCTTAGTTTGCCCAGGCCGGGACTATAGGGAAATGCTACTATGTTAGCTCTTTAGTGATTTTCAAAACAAAAAAAGTGGGGCGCAGGATGTGGTGGTGCATACCTGCAACCCCAGCACTCAAGAGGTTGACTCAGGAAGGAGGTGAATCTGGGCTACAGAGCAAGTTCAACAATAGTCTGTGCTGTAAAATGAGGCTGTCTCCGCGGAAAGGGTAGGAGGAAGGGACAGGAAGAAAACCTTTAAGACCTTTGTTCAAAGATTTATTGATTATATATACAGTGTTTTGCCTGTATGCCTGCCTTTAGGCCAGAGGAGGGCACCAGATCTCACTATAGATGGCCGTGTGCTGGGAATTGAACTGAGAACCTTTGGAAGAGCAGCCACTGAGCCATCTCTCCAGCACCTAAAACTTAATTTTTCAAAGAAACAAAGTTTAAAACAATGTCCAGAGAATCAGAATTCTGTTCCAATTCCACAGGTGATATATGATGCTAGGTAGCATGTATACATTGTGTTGTTTTTTTGCATTATTAACCCCAGAAGTACATGGGACAACTACCTCTCCTTCCCCCTGCCCTCCACCTCCTTTTCTTTATTTTAAAGAGAAGGTCTCACTATATATAGTTTTGGCTGTCCTGGAACCCACTACATAAACCAGAGATCCACCTGCCCCTCTACTTCCCAAGTGCTGGGATTAAAGGCAGTCACCACCACGACTGCTCTCAGGTGCTTAAGCAAGAATAAAGATTTATCTGAAACTTCAAATGATAAAATTTCAGGTAAGGAAATTGTATTAAGTTGACGCAACAGAAATTATTTCGGGCTACAACCCCAGTCTTCCTTTCAATTCAGAACAAAAATGACTGAACTCCCTCTAGTGTTCACACTGGAGAACAACAATCCTTTCCTTTCGTATTAACAAGGAACTAGAGAATATTGCATTTTGATTAGTAAAAAATCATCATGAGAATATTTTTAAACGGCAATTACAAAGAGGATCATAAATCCAAGACAAATGTGGTGATGCATGCCCGTATGTTCACAATGAAGCTGGAGGAAGTACTGCCTTGAATTTGAGGTTAGACTAAACTACACAGTTGACACCATGTCTCAAAAAAAAAAAAAAAAAAAAAAGGGAATTCCATAACCTTCACTTCAATAATTCTATGGCTTCGAGATCACTCATGACAAAGTGACTCACATGAAAAAAGAACCACAGCTCACCTGAAATAAGGATTTCCTTATTCTGAAGAGATTGTCGATACTAAAGCAGTTTCTTCATACAGCTATAATTAGTTACAACTCCCTTTTTAAACTATTAAAACAACCTGAAGAGACTGATGGAGAACTTCCTCTAGCTACCACTCAGGGCCATCCAACATCTGTCACCTGTGTAGCAGGTTATAGCTGTATGGTACTCAATTTTGGTGTTTCCTAATACTCTCTCTCTCGATCTCTAAACTAAACAGACAGCATCAACTGTGAATGTGTAATAAGAACACAAAGCAGAAGCCAGAGGGTCCCCTGGTCTTTATGTACCTCTGCAGTCATCTCTTTAGTTCCTAGTGTATTTGTTGTTTGAGTAAACTTTATAATGATAAGGTATTAGATACCTGGAGGAGTATTAAAATGATTCCCAAAGATTAAACAACTTCTTTCAAGACTCCTCATTTACATATAAAATGAACACATTCGGGGTTGAGGAGATAGCTCAGTGGTAGGCATAATGAGGCCCTGGGTTTAACACCCAGTCTGGACAAAACAAAATAAAGCACATTTTGCATTTTGCTTTGCTGTCTATTGGTGAATAAAAAAGTGATTGCTCAATATTTTCATCTACTATATTCACGGGTTAATAAATTACTTCTTCTGTGGTGTGGAATACCCTTAGAAAATTACATGTCCATACCTCAATTTGGAAAGTCTGAACCATGCATGGCTCTGAACTCTAATCCTTCTTGACCAATGGTTTTGGTCATGCTTTCTCCGGATATTTTTCAGGAGTGGCCTGGCTGCAGCCTACAAGCATGTCTGCCCATTAAGAGAGGAAAGCTGGACAGTCCAATTAAGGATCAGAATTATGCTCTCTGGCTAGAGTCTCTGGCCAACGCTACCATAAAATAAAGCCAGAAATAATGAAGAAAGCCTCTACCCAGGGGAAGCAAAGTGTGTGTGTATGGGATGTAGGAGGTGTGGATGTGGGGGGCTTGTAGGGTGTGGGAGGTGTGGATGTGTAGGGGGTGTTGTAGGGTGTGAGGATTGTGTGGGAAGTGTGGGGGTGCATGTCCGTGGGAATGTACGGTGTATGTGGAAGGCATGAGGGTACGGGGGTGTGGGGGGGATGTGTGAGTGTAGGGGGTGTGAGTGGGGTGTGTTTGTGGGCGGGTGTCCTGGCTCTTTCCTAGACACACAGCTTATTTACTATATAAAACTTTATTTCAATGTCCTTTAGCTCTTTCATCTCAACTCAGTCTGCACACCGATGCACAGGAATGACATGCTAACTATTGCTGTCATCCATCTCACAAATGAGAAGTCCTGCGGAAACAGGCGAGATGGCGTATGATCCACCATTCAAGAGACTAAAGCGTCTTGAGTTAGGCCAGCCTGGACCACACAATGAGTCCTGGCTAAAGAAAAAAAAAAAAGTATTGAGATACAAGTCTCATTGTCAAATTTTAAAATATAATTTTTAAAGTATGCTGGCCAAAGAAAACATTCCTCGACTCCTGAGAGGACTTCCCTTCCCTGGTGGTTCTCCACAACACTGCCATCTCGCGAGTCTCTGGACTCCCTGAAAAGCTGGTGACTGATAATTTTGTTCCTATGACTTCTTTCACTATTCTCGAACAATTAAGTTTTTAAAATTTAAGAAATACTAGTAGTATCAGGCACCCTCCTTTTTTCACCTATGGAAATGGATTGCTGCTGTAGTATAGACTAAGAACTTAGAAACTGGAAATCCCATTAATAACCTTTCAGGTTTGTGGTTTCTTGGGAAGGGGTATAGTAATTCTTTCAGATACAAAGTGCATTCAAACAGTAAACACAGAAGGAACTCAAAAGATAAATTTGTGAAGGACACAAACAACTGATAAACATAACTATGTACTCTCAGCGCGAAAGTACTGGTGCCAGCTACAGTGGTGAAGAAGATGGGGATGACATCAGACCACCTCCAGAGCCTGCTTGCAAACACACAGTGTGTTCTTCATTGTATTAGGTGGATCTTCTCATCTCAGAAGATCTGGATTAAAAGTTAGTCTTCCCACTTCAAATGATTTAATTAAAAAAATTCTTCACAAGTGTTTTAGTTAAGTCCAGAAGCAGTCAAGTTAACAACAAAGAATAGCCACTACGTATGCTTAACCTGGCTTTACATATATGACAACAGTTCTTAAAATAAAGTAGCACAGCATATACACACATGCAAGCCTATCACTCAAAGATGTGGATATGGAAATAAAATATTCACGAACCAAACAGTTCCTACTATAGGCCATTGCCTCTAAGCCTGGCCCCTGCATGCTAAAAGTGTTACAGCGTCAGAGTATCTGAAATACAAAATCTGTCTGCTTTTCTCTTTTCAGAGTTCCCGGATCTTTTCTTTTCTTTTTTTTTTTTTAAACACATAATCAACGTGCCTAAGAGAACTGGTGGCTAGCATCAGTGAGATTGCCTCTTATCTGTGTCCTGCATGTCCTGAGTCACACCAAACAGACAGCTGCAAACAAACAGAACAGTGGGATGGGATGGTCAGTGGGAATGGAGGCCAGGTCATAGGAGTAGTGATTGGATTTGTCGCTTTTAATAATTTAAATCTGGGTGTTCCAATCTTTGCATATGGGGTCAGATAATTCTTTGGTAATAAAGACACACAGGGTCCCTGGCCTCCAACCACTAGATGTCAGCAGCACCCTCTCCGAAATTGTGACAATCAAAAAAAAAAAAAAATCTGATCACTTTGAAAGTCCTCTATTGGCAACTATTCCATTTGGGAATCACCAGCATTCATGTATTTAGTTAGTTCTGTTTATTTTGTTGGTTGGTTAGCTTTGAGACAGGCTTTTACAATTCAGCCCGGGCAGAATTCACGAGGCAGCCTAGGCTGGCCTCTAGGAGGACAAAACTATCTGTCGAATAACCCTAAGACCTACCACAGTCAGTGCTTAACCAATAACTGTTGGGGTTGGTTGGGGTTGGAGCCCTGCCATAAGGGAGCTCAAGATTCAGAAGGGAACACAAGAAAGCACACGAATGATTGAATCTAATTTCCCACTGACATCAACAGTTCTGAGTCTCTTTAGCTTTACAAATCATTCTCCCATTCCAAGGAGCTCAATCAATGGCACCCATCTTCAGCTCATCGTCAACAGGACAGACGTAATTCACATTCCAGCCACAAACTAACAGCCTGCGCTCTCTCAGGCCTGTACTAGACAGTTGAGGTGCTCTCCCCAGAGTATTCCTTTCTTCCAACTTGTCATGCAACACTCTTCAATCACATTTACATCTCAGCAAAATCTGTTTAACATGAACGCTGTGTTTGAGTCAGCTCTTAGAGTTGTGATAAATCAATGAACCATCATCTAGTACATTATCAGTTCCTCTTTGCCACTGGAAGAATTCTTCCTTTTCCAAAAATTTATTTTTATTATTCTTAAATTATGTGCATATGGACTGTGAGGTTACAGGTACGTGTGAACCGTCTGACAGGAGCACTGGGAACCCAGTGTGGTTCTGAGAAGAGCACTCAGCACGCTAAACCACTGGATCATCAATGCCTAAGAGCACTCCTGCAATTTAATTAAGTCATACACAACACTTATGAGCCAAAAACTTAATTCATTACTCTTATATAAATGATTAACTGTCTTCTCCCTCACCCCCCGCCCCAGATAGGGTCTCTCTTTGTAGCACTGGCTGTCCTGGAACTAACTCTGTAGACCAGACTGGCCTCAAACTCAAAGACGCCTTGGCCTCTACATTTTGAGTGGTAGGATTAAAGGCAAGTACCACCACTGACCTAGTGAATAAGATTTTAGCTATTTCCAAAAACTTGAAAAGTAAAAAATGTATTCTACCACTGACATTAAAAAAATAATTTAGAGAGGTGTTTTCCAGAATGACAGTATAATTGAAATTTACATACTGGTGATAACATGGGCAAAATATGGGCCAGGTATGTCACTCAGGGTAGAATGGTTGCCTAGCATGCCCAAGGCACTAGGTTTGACACACACACATACACACACAGACACACACACGAAAACCACAACAGCCTTTGTACATTTGGCTGTGTTTTTAATCATCCTCCTCCACAGTTACATTTTTATTAATAGTAACAGTTTCCTTACACTACATGTATAATAAAGAATAATATTATGAACCGGAAGTAATTTGATATACAAATGAGGTTTAGATTAATAGTGTTACATGATATGTGTAAAATGGCTATCAATACCCCCCATTTCAACAGGTAGAGAAGATGCAGAAATAACTGTTGTTTTCTCACATCCTAGGACAGTGTGCCCTCCCCCCATACATATTTACATATATCTCCCCAAACAGAACAATGACTCCCCCCACCAAGTATTACTTGGTTCTCCAAAGACCTTCCTTCAGCCATCAAAATCTCTGTGCCTGCTAGAAACCCCAAAAGCAAACTGCCCAACTTTGCACAGCAGGGTAACTGGCAATACTTCATAAATGTGTATACTTCTTTGGAGGCTTGTACTTCTCTAAACCTAACTCAAATGCAAAGGAACACTAGTGAGGTCAAAGCTATAGCAATCCCTTTGAGACAGCATCCTAATGCGCAGCCACTGTAAAATCCAGACATGGGTAGCTCTGCTAAAACGGTGGCTTCACACATGGTATCAATCACTTAGTGACTCCTGCAGGTGGGAGAGACCTTCAGGGATTGTTAGCTGCACAGTAATCTCAAGGCACAAGTAAGCACTGAGTCAGCAGTTTAGTGGATAGCACAGAAGCAATCAAAACTCCATGTCCCCTTGATACACATTCATTTCTTTTTCCAAATATCTCCAATTTTTTCTGCCTTTTGATCTCAGAACCCCAGCATCCAAGAGGAAAGTCTGCTACCCCTTCCTCCAGATGGAGCTGTAAGAGCAAGTTGTCAAAGGTAGGCTCAACAAGAGAGCAGCAGGCCCAAGAGCAACAAGTTGGTGAAGCACCAGGGATGCAGCAACTTCAAGGCCTTTCACTCCCTGACAGGTTCCACACACACCATTCTCTGTAGGCTAGAATCAAGCAGTAACCCTGGTGGACAAGCCACCTGCACTCACTTTTGTGTTCTTATGCTAACAGAAGGGATGGCAACAAGAACAATAAGTCTCATACTAGGTCAGCTAGAAAAAGGAAATGAGGGAGGCAGGGGGGGAGGGAGAGGAGGGGAAAGAAAGAGGGGGAGAGGCTGCTTTAGGTGAAGGCCCTGGAAAGACCAAAGTAAGAAAACATATGGCAGGGTATTTTAAAGCACAAGTCCAGGAAGGCTGCCACCTGAAAATAAAGACCCAAGGGAAGCACAGGGACGAGCTTTGGTCACATGACTATCCTGTAAAAGAGACTAGATTAATTCTGTAGAACCAGGCCCTGATGCTGTTTTCTTCAATCTGGCCACCCTTTGAATTACTTCAGAAAGAAAGCAAGAATGAAGCACACGGTGACTGCAATGCTCAGCTGATAAAATCTGAGAATCAGCAGAAATGTTAGCAGTTACACAAGACTGAACAAAAATCTCCAGTTAAAATCTGAGGATCATTTCCTAAGGGCTTTCTTTCTGCTCTTCCTTGTAAAATATTCCTGTGACTAGACACCCTGCGAAGCTCACACAGCAGCACACCTATCCTTCCATGATGCTATCAGGGGTTGGAGTGTGTCCTCCGAAACAGGAAATCTAAACTCTGAGTTCTAGTTGTTAACCTTAACTCAGTCAGAAGACTTTTACAGATAATCAAGACAAAATGATGTTTCAGGGAATCCAACACCCTCTTCTGACTTCCACAGGCACCAGGCACACACATGGTGTACACACATACATGCAGAAAAAATACACATACACATAAAATAAAAAATCTTTTAAAAATACAGATTAGGTTTTCAGTGGAGAAAAATCTGATAAACACAACCTCAGCCTGGTGACCAAGGCCACGGCCATTATTAAGTCAAATTATGGTACTTAACTCTCCACGGTCTTCCTCTTAATAAGTTATAACCTATCCCACCATGCGAAAACTGTAAGGCAAACTCTAACAATGAAGCATCCTACAAAAGACTGACTAGCTCTCTAAAGGTGCTGAGGTCAGCCAAATGTGGTGTGCACTCCTGCAGCCCCAGCTACTTGACATGAAGATCACGGAAGCCCACTGAGCTCACAACCAACCTGGTCTTGCACACAGTGAGACAGCTCCTGTCCAGTCCTCATCTCAACAATGGTAATAACAAACTGAGATTGCCAAGGTCCTTGAAAATGTCAGAGGATGAAGCGATCCCTACAACGCTGAGGGATGCACCAAAGGCAATCATAATAGAACATGCCAACAGCCCCGGGAATCCCATGTTCCCAGTCAGAGGAACAGAACCTAGTGCCAGCCAGTCACCTCAAGTTTATGAGGACAGAGGATTCTCCATGAAGGGAGAAGCCTCAGGGACTAGCAGGCACCTGGATTCTCTGGTTTTCAAGCCCTCTGGCCTCAGACTCTGCTGACATACCGGCTTCCTATTCAAGTGTGAGAACAAACAAGTCGGGAGTGGGGCAGGTATTTCCCAGGTGTTCCAATTAGTTCCTAACCCTGCCTGGTCTGAGGGCGCATACACACCATGTCATAAACAAGACACTTCAGTAATAAAGAAAAAAATAGTTAAATAGTTAAACATTTTTAAAAGGGATGAAGTAGGAGGAGCGAGAAAGAATCAGAAGGAAAAAAAAAAAACACAGAAAGTTAAAAAAAAAAAACTAGTTAACTTCTCAAAAGTAACAATTCCAAAAAGTAGAGAGAAAATGAGCAAAGAATTAGGACAAGGGCCCCAGCAGAAGAAAGATGAGCGTCACTCAGGACAAGACAGCTACTCCACTGGCAGTTGGATATGAAAGCCAGCATACACTGTTCACGCCAGAGTATTTACGTCATGTGTAGTAAATAGTAAAATCACTGCACACGCTTAGTTCTGAACAATATTTGGTTATGAAAACATAAGTAGAGGAAATTGAGAAAATATTAGACAGCTTCATTGTGAAGTTGTCACCCTGACACAGTTCATGGCCTCACTCTAGGGGATGTAGAGCTCACTTTCAGGGTGGGTCTTCCCACACCGATTAAAGCAAACAAGACAACCCCACAGACACCCCACAGGCCAGCCTGAGGCAGACAGTCCTTCATGGAGAGGCTCATATTGACACAAGATGGTTAAGAGTCCAGGAAGAAATTCTATGCGAGAACAAAATGGTTACATTACAATACAAAACAATCCTTCAAATAAACACTTGCACATTAAAAAATATCAACACAGCACTCTCTCCAAGATATTTCTTTTGCTTTTCACTTCCAGTCTCCTAAACTGAATCCCATTCCCGATCCCCGATCCCCTGTTTAGAAAACTGCTTTGTATCTAACTAAGATGACTAGCTCATCCCCCAACTACACTGCAAGTTACTCAGACAAAAGAAGCCACTTCCCCTTGCCCCGTGACTCTCAACCCTGGCATCTAGTCCAGCTGGAGTTCTCAGCCTGCACCTGGCCTCTTGACTTCTATGTAGGTATGGTCTACCATATAGACTACCATATGGTCTAACACATACCCTCATCTACTCATCAGAACTAGCCAAGCAGCTCTCCAAAGAGACAACTGAGTCAACTAGGTAGCAAAAGTATGCATGAGAAAATGCCATAATGAAATCAGTTATTTTGCACAATAAATATATGCTAATACATTTTAAGTGTAGTCATAGTTTTGAATATGTTTCTTTTTATTAAAGGTTCTTAAGTCATTTATTCTATTACATAAAGTAAAATTCCACCACAGGGACCTTACCTGCACATGTAGGTACTGAGCAAGGCAAACGATACAGTGAGGAAGTACCAGTTAAAGACAAGACTGTTTATAGAGCGTGTGAATACACGCTCCAGTGTATTGAGGTCTCAGCTGGGTACCCACGTGATGGAACAAAGACTCACTCCATCCAGTGCTGACCTTTACTACTTCTCCTGCACAGTGGGGACCCAGAAAAGAAGGGGCTATAGTATATACCCTCAGCTCAGGGACAGACTTACTTCAAGGCAGCAGCACAGTGGCTACTCAGAGCCTGTCTCAAACAGTCCAACAACCTTTCCTCCTTCCCACCTCCCATATTTGAATTTAGAGATTCCATTTCATGAAAAATAGCTTTCATCTGGCCCAGTCTCCGCCCAGTGGTTGGGAAGCAGGGAACATCAACTCGTTCCGGAGCAGGTACGAGCAGGCGTGGCAACCTCTTCAACTCCACTGCTTTGCCCATTATTTTCTCTCCCTGGCTCAATCATCGCACACACAAATGCTTTAGAGAAACCTAAGGTTCCACAGCAGACGCGTGCTTGCTATTACCATTTATAAATGCTGGCATTAACAAGTTTCTTTATTCTACCGAATGCAAATGAAAACAGATTCCTAAAATTGATTAGGGATAACAAATAAATGCTTACGAATTGTAAATCCTCGGGCAGTGTGGCCAAGAGACAAGGGCAAAGGAGGGTGGCTACTGCCATGGGGAATGGCCTGGCCTTCCGGAAACCTCTTAGCTCCAGGATTCTCCCATAGAAAACAGGGCTATTATCTCTGCCTAGCACGATTGTTGTGACTCCTCAGACATAATCAGTATAAAGCTCTTGGCACAATGACTCCCAAAGAAGGTGCTCAATCAAGAGATTACAGTAGCAATCACAAGTTTTTATAGACACCAAGACACAGCCTTAGAGGAGAGGAAGTAGCAGGCGTCTCTACCGCCTGAAGACTACGCTGAGTGGACAGAGCCCACTGAAACTCACATTCCCAAGTCCCACCTTTCTGGTCATGCCGAAGCTGCGAGCCATTAGAAAATCCTACAACTGAAAAATCAATCCTTCCTAATAAGCATCTGCCCGAAATACATAGTAAATTACAGTTTCTTTTAAGTCGTCCTTCATATTTAGTTGGATGCTATGGCTATAATGTAAATAGGTTCTTTTACAATGGACTGGATCTAGCTGGTAAGGCCAGGGCTTTAATCCTACCCATATTGCTCAGTAAATTAAAGACTCATGTGGTCAGAAAAAGAGAGATATACAGTAAAGAGATTCAAAGACAAAGAAAATTTTTAAATGATTTACAGTGTTAAAAATGTATGCAGACTAAAAGTTAAAATTCTTAAAGTAAAAAAAAAAGTAAGAAAAAGAGAAGTTGTGTGTGGTAGTACACGCCTTTAATCCCAAGCTTGGGAGGCAGAGGAAGATTGACCTCTGTGACTTCAAGGTGTGGTAGCACACGCCTTTAATCCCAGTGCCTAGAAGGCAGAGACAAACAGATCTCTGTGAGTTCAAGGTGTAGTAGCAAACACCTTTAATCCCAATGCCTGGGAGGCAGAGACAGGCAGATCTCTGAGAGTTCAAGGAGAGCCTGGTCTACAGAGTTATTCCAGGACAAAGATACAGAAAATATAAAATAAAAGTAAAAATAAATAAAATAGAGGTTAAAATAAAGCGTACAAAGATGAAAAATACACAGAGAATCTTGATACTGTATACTATTATGCTCTCTTTGAATTGTTTAAATGCTGAGGAAGGAGCAACAGCTGCCAAAAGATATTTGTTTATAAATGCTGCTAAACTAATCCAACGTAGAGATTTTGATGCCTTGACTTTGAATTTGGATCTAAGGACGTGATGCTTTCAAAAGGAGTTTCCTATTTTGTTTTCACAGAGGATGAGACCCTGTTCATTTCTTCTATTCCGATATGGTATGATGGACCACGCCCTCCTGAACGGTTGCTGTAAATACCTTCAGAAAATTGCTTCGCTCAACTGCCAACTGAGATGAAACTAGCACACAGGTTATACCATGAAAGACCTAATTAACGACGCCCCCATTCAGCAGAAAGCAGTTTGGAGAGAAAAAACTGCGCCCATATTCCCAAATATTGTTTATAAATGTTCTTTTACATTTAAAGGGGGAGATGATATAGGTATGAATAATTTACATTGATATGGATTTTGCTTTAGTGATTTAAATTTAAGGTTAATTTTGTAATGTATATAGGTTGTTAATGAACAATCATTAATAATAGTTAAGTTTGTAGTCATGTTAGTTAAGATTTTCTAGATGTGCATAGATATATTTTAGATAGGCATTCTTCATATTTTTCAAAGATTATAGAATATGGCATTTTAAATGTTTTAATAACTTAGGACTTTTCATGACAATGAGACACGTCTGCTCCTGGCAGCACCAGCTACTTTGAGAGGAAGATGGGCATCGAAGAGGATCCTTATGGAATTGGATAGTCATTTGGGCAAGAAACTGCTCTTGCCTGGACTGATGCATAAACTAGACACAGAGAACCCGCAGAGAGAGGACTGCTAAACTTGCCTAAAGGTGAGATGGTCTTTCGGGGTTCCTGATTCATGAAAGAGTCTGTGAGACATTCTGCAGGACACAGCAGAAAATGACTGAACTGTCTTTGAAATTTCCTGCTTCATGGAAATGTCTCTGGATACCATGGGCCTGTAGGCCAAAGATGGATGCCCCAACGGTACAGAGGAACTTTGGGTGACTGTCCAGGCAGCAAGATGTCTCTGTCATTTCTAGAGTTTTGGACTTCCTGTTTACTTAAGTATTATTATATCCTTCTGGAGTCTTTGATGGAGTTGAAGAATGAATAGTTATAGTTTTCCTTAGTTATGATAAGAGATAAAATAGATATATTGTAACTGTAATTCTTACTTGATAACTGTTTTGTTATATGTAATTTTACTATGTTAAAGTTAAAGCCTTTCTTTTTTGTTTAAACAGAAAAAGGGGAAATGATGTGGGGGTGATTTCTTATTAATAAAGAAACTGCCTAGGCCCATTTGATAGGCCAACCCTTAGGTAGGCGGAGAAAACAGAAGAGGATCCTGGGAAAAAAAAGCTTAGTAGAGGAGTCGCCATGATTCTCCCGCTCCAGACAGATGCAGGTTAAGATCCTCCCTGGTAAGCCAGCTCGTGGGCTACACAGAATATTAGAAATGGGTTAGAACAATATGTAAGAGCTAGCCAATAAGAAGCTGGAACTAGCCGGGCCAGGCAGTGTTTGAAAGAATACAGTTTCCGTGTAATTATTTCGGGGCATAAGCTAGCCATGCAGGCGGCCGGGTGCCTGGGACGCAGCCCTGCCGCCGCTCTTATTTCAACAGAGGTCGGAGGAGCTGACAACAGAACCGTGTCGATAGGTTATACAAGCTAGAATTCTTTCTCTCCTCATTTCTTAGTGACATCATTAACATCTAAGTCCACACGTTAAAAAAAAAAATCGCTGAAAGTTAATATCCAAAGGCTTTCAAGGCAAAGGTCTCTAAGCCTGTGAGATGGCTCAGCAAGGCACTTGCCAGCAAGGTCCACAGCCTGAGTTTGGTCCCTAGGAGCCCACACGGTGGGTTAAGACTGGCTCCAGAATACAGGCACACAAATAAGCCAATGTAAATGGTTGTTTAAAACAAGACTCAGAAAAAAAAAAAAAAAACAAGACTCAGCTGTAATCAATCAAGGTTACAGGGTAACACAGTTCATCGCCTATCACATTCTTCGTTGTTGTCTTTTAAACGTTTTTTAAACGTTTATTTATTTATTATGTATACAAGATTCTGTCTGTGTGTATGTCTACAGGCCAGAAGAGGGCACCAGACCTCATTACAGATGGTTGTGAGCCACCATGTGGTTGCCAGGAATTGAACTCAGGACCTTTGGAAGAGCAGGCAATGCTCTTAACCACTGAGCCATCTCTCCAGCCCCCTCATTGGTTTGTTTTGAGATAAGGTCTCACTGTGTATCCCAGGCTACCTGAGCCTGGAACTGGTGCTCCTTCTGCCTCAGGATCACAGAGTGCGGGGATTACAGCTGTGGCAATCTCCTTTTCTTTCTCCCGTCCTCTATCTCCTTCCAGACTGTGAGGAGAGCATCAACTCAAGCTTCCAGCCATAAATGAACAACAGGGGCGAGGTGAGGATAACAGACAAGAATAGCAGGGCAGTATTCTGGCCAGCTCACCACTGTATCCAGGTTGTTACCAGCACTTGGGAGACCCCCTACTGATTTCATGTGCTCCCCAAGAGTGAGTGATTTTCCCTCATATAAATGTGGAAAGTGCTTAGTTATTAAAGTATACTGCTGGGGCTGGAGATGGCTCAGTAGCTAAAAAAGCTTGCTGTACAACCATGAAGATCGGGGTTCAGAGCCCAGCACCACTGGTCTCTCACACACCTATTAGCCTAGCACGGGGGTGGGGGGGGTGGGTGGGAGGGAGGGAGGGACAGGCGGGGGAGTGGAGACAGACTTGGGGTTTACCAGTGTAACTGAAAACATGACCTCCAGGAGACACCCTGTCCCAAAAAGAATATGACATAAGGTAACATGTGACTCCTTTCTCTGTTTACACGCACACAAGTGCACACATTCACCTATGGCAATGACAGGGGAGGTAGATGCCATCAACTGTCAGTAAGGCGAATAAGAAAATTTATTCAAATACTTTATTACAAGAGACTTGTGATATAGCTCAGTTGGTAGAGAACTTGCCTTGTATGCACAAAGCCCTGGATTCAAGTCCCAAAACCTCCTAAATTAACCATGGTAGCATATAATGCAAAGTTCAAGGCCTGAGCTACCTGTATAAGACTGTCCCCCAAAACTATTATCCTCAAGGTATCACCAGAGAGCAGTCACTCCACACAGTATCTTCAAGCTCTTCCAATGTTTACTGAGACATAATTTTTATAGAATTCAGGCAACCTCAGCCCCAACTACAAAACTATTTCACCATGAAGGCAAGCCATAGGTCCAGAGATCCTGCATCTAAGTCAAAAGTATTAATTTAGCAAGGAAGGGAAGCAGAGACAGCTAAAGCGAAGTTCCAAATATACTCCTACAGCATCGCCTACCAACTGAAAAGAGCAGGTACAGGTCCTACAGCCCCTATGCCCAAAGACACAAGAAGTGACAGTCCCTAGGGGTAAGTACAAAGGATTTAAATTAAAAGACACAAAGACTTAAGATTTAAAACTTGTTGACAGACTGCCGGGCAGCCCAGTCTACCTCCCAGCAGGAATGATTCCAGTTCAATGTTCCAGGTCTGATGTATATATATCATGCATTCAACACTGAAGAGAAGAGCTGTTCACACAATGACCCGTGCTATACTTAAGATGAATATTAATATTTAAACACTACAAAATGTCCACGGTAATGTTCATTGGCCTAACTTAACCTCTGACCTGCAGCAGCACCACTATGACCCCGTATCCGCGGCATGCCATCCAAGAAAATGTGATGAACTCGTCATTTAAGGAAGATCCACGGGCTCCCAGTGACCTGCGAGGACAAACCAGCCCCACCAAAGGTCTTCTAAAAGCCAGCCCCTGTACTTGGTAATGAACAGCTACTGGAGTCTTGACAGCAGAGAATCTGTGCTCCCAGTGCAGGATATGGCCCAATCAATAAACCAAAATTCACAATGCCAAGTGATGAGAGCAAGCAATACAGCCATACAAGAAACAAAGACCGGGGCACCCTGTTATCCACTTCTTAACTGCACTTGGCGCCTTCAGGGGCTTCCAAAGGCTCCCATTCCTAGAGTCTCAAAGTACAGGACTTCTCTCTTGAATCTCAACTGTGCCAAAAACGAGAAAGTGGAACTAACCACTTTCGTCCTACTAGCGTCCCACAGCTATGCCTGCTACCACTTCAACAACAAGATCCTTGGGTCCGATAAAACACAACCAAGAACGCGTCTAACTGGGAAGAAGTCACCCACAGCGCCCGACACTCACGTAGCTTTGTTCTTTTCAATTCCGGTTGGGTCTGGCCCGCAGGTGGCCACTCCGTCGGTACAGTGAACTGTGCTCTGTGGGCAGGGCAGCCCAACAAGGGCTAACAACACCTGTCTCCTCCGCCTGGTGGCTGGCTGTGTCACCTGCCACACTTCTCCGTCTTAAGCCAGTGAAAACAATCAACGTCAGATCGACGCATACTCTAAATAACTGACAAATGATCCCAAAATAATTTCAAAATTGACCGTGTATTAGCAAAATACTGTTAATTAGTGAGCCGAGATTCAGTAACAACCTAACTTGGATCCCTACTGTTGGGCAAAATAGCTTTAGCACCGAAGCAGGAGACTCGGTTTCAATTTTTAATTTTTTGAAGTCTCAGATATGCATTAAAAATACGTGTGGCCGCTTGTTCAGTAATCCCAGAGCCTCTCCAAGTATCCAGCGTTTCAGTACTTTCTGAAAGCGAGGGCGATCTTCCTAGTCTTATTTTGCACAATTACGTCTCCGAAAAGCCATCCTAAATTTGAATGAAAATAATTTTCTTATGCTGGGGGTGGATCCGCGGCGCTCAAAACTGGGCCGCGGAGCTCCGGCTCCCACACCAATCAGGACCTTCCAGGGCCCCCAGGGGCGAGGGCAGCAGGCTACTCACATCTGAACCTGGTCCACGGCCTGCAGGAGCCAGCGGCGGGCGAGCCAACCGCCTGGGGGGAATAACAGCACCTCGCCAGCCCCGGCAGGGGGATGGCCGCGATCGCGAGCCGGTGCCCCCTCCCCCAGGCCCGGGGGGGGGGGCGCAGACACGACCTCGGCGGCCATCCCCCTGCCGCGCCGCGCTGGGCCCCGAGGACCGCTGCTAAGGTGGGGGGGGGGGTGTCACCTCAGACGCCCGCGCGTCCTCAGGAAGCGCTGCAGCGGCTACGTGGCCCACGCGAGGCGAGGCCGTGAGCGGGGAAGCTGCCCCCGAGAACCCCCGGTGCTGTCCCCGGCCCGCTTACCTGCGGCACCGCGCGCGGCAATCACTCGGCGGACGGTCGCTCGCCCCGGGCGGGCTGCGGCGAGAAGCGGGCGAGCAGGGGGCGGGGCCGCCGCCTCGGGAGCCGCGGGCCACAGCCGAGCCCGCCGGGCCTCATGAATGGGACGCGGCCGCGGCGCCGGCCGAGCTGGCGGTGGGCTGCGCGCACGCCCCGCCCCGCCCCGGCCACGTGACACAAGCTCCGCCTCCACCGCCGGACGCGCGCCGCGGGCCCCCGGGCCCCGCCGGGAGAGAGCGGCGGGCCTCGGAAGAAGCATTTGAAAAGTTTCCTCTGGTCCCTATGGCAACCTTGCGGCGCTGCGCCGGGGTTTCAGAGCCCAGCTGCCAAAAAGAGTGCGACACGGTCCGTTGCATGATGGTGTGGAAACGCTATGCCCATGTAACACGAGTGCACGTAGATCTGATCACTGCAGAGCCTGTATCTTTGCCTATTTCCCCTCCAGGCTCAGTTATAAGACCTCCTATTTAAAAGTACACTTTGCAAAACGGCTGCCACAGTGACTATTAAGGGATGTCTGCTGCCTTTTATCTTGTTTTTCTGCAGTCGGTTATTTCGTTGGAAGTAGAGATGGGAGCCTGTGGCAACGCTACCAAATGTCTGTTGATTTTCTCCGTGCGCACGGTGAGAACATTCATGCAGTCTCGGGGCCATAGAGACATACATTTATACAAACTCTCTCCCGGATGGGCCGGGACACATCGGTGTTCTTACAACAACACAGCGTGATGGGCATAGGCTCTGCTAGGGCCCAGGAAACCAGTTCATTCGAGTACCACGGTGTGGGATTCTACCAGGTTGCCTCAACTAAGGTCCGACAGAGACACACACCCTAACCTACTAGGAATTTTTGCTTCATTGCGGCTTTTCATCGTACTCACCGGCAAAATTTTTATTTTTAAAGATCGAAACTTTCCGGTCACTGTTAGAAGGATCTTACTCCGCTGTGGAGAAGTGCAATTAAAAGAGAAAGGACCTTCTCCTCAATATCCAAGCCAATACACTGGAAACAGAGACACCTCCCTGACGCGCGCCTTGAGTCAATGTGGTTCCCATGAACTGGCATATGTGGCTTACAGTCTGGTCTGTAGAACGCGCTGTTACTGTTTGTTTTCCAGCCGTTCTTTCTCCAACTCGACTCCTCCTGTTTCTCTCGGGTAGGTCTCACTACCTACTACCTTGGGAGAGAAATAGTCTCAAGCTTCCTTCCTTTCGTCATTCAGGAAGCCCTCGACAAGCCGCCCTTCCTCTGCCACCGCCCCCTTGGGGTTTGACAACTTACTCAGGATTGGTTCGCGTTTCTAGTATTTTCCTCATTCTCTGGTGGGTGCTTGACTTATATTACGCCTGAGGCAGAGCAGGGAGTAACTAAATTTCTGTTGAATGTCCCTCGGCTTCCTGTACCTGATACCTGTGAAGTTAGGGCACACCCAGCTCCCATCTGCTTCACTGCTCAAGTCTTGTCTCACCTTCTGACCCTACCACCTTCCGGCTCCATAGCCAGGAGCCTTTCCCCACCAATTGTCCCACTTCTGGTCTAGATGGAGCTTAGTTTTATTTTATTTGTTGTTGTTTTGTTTTGTTTTCATCTAACCAGTCTTCTTCCACTATTTCAAACAAGGGAGGCATTCTTATCCCTTACGTAGTTTGGTAGAAGATGTTTTTCCCTTGGGGCTTGTGTTTTGTGCTATTTTGATGTTTTGTTTAAGAATGGACATTATGCCGGGTGGTGGTGATGCATGCCGTTAATGCCAGCACTGGGAGGCAGAGGTAAGGGGCATCTCTGTGGGTTCGAGGCCAACCTGGTCTAAGGGTGAGTTCCAGAACAGCTAGGGATACACAGAGAAATCCTGTCTTGGAAAACAGCACTAGGAGGAAACAGGAAAAAGAATGGACATCTCTCCATGTGCTTTCTGGACTTGTTGGCTATGGCAGCCTCCCATTACAAGCCATGGAACAGCATATTCTTCCGAGATCAGACGGGGTCGGGCGCATTCAGGGTGGTACGGCGGTAGACGGAGCAGCATATTCTTACTCATTGACAAAGCTGTCTCTGTTTACTCAGTGTCTGTTTCTTATTCACCCAAATAACATCCTTGATGGTTAAGAAATGGAATGGGCATGCTTGCTAAACTATTCTTAAACCGTTTCTAGATAGTACCTGAACCCATTGCTGCTATATGATGAACAAAAAGTCAATGTATCAAGAAAACCAAAGTGATGGTGGCTAAAGTCTTTCCTAGTATCTTACAATGCTCTTCAGCTTACATCTTGGAAAATGGTTGTTTTGAATATCAATAGGCCATGGTTTTAATATAAGCTTGAACTTTCTTTCAGCTAGTATCCACAAAAGGTTTGTGTGTGGGCATCTTCTCCAATCCCCATCTTCAGTGAACTCCCCCTTACTCCTAGTTGTGTTCCTTAACTTAGCTGTGTCCCGTATATGAGTTACTGACCTCAAATAGTGGACCCCAAAATACATGTAAACGGCTCATACAAGGACACCTCAAACTTTAATTATGCTTAATTTCCATAAAGGCATATCTCATTCTAATCAAACATCTGGGGCTCACTCAATGTATATCAGCTATCTTTCATGTGAGGTTAATTTGTCTTTTTTTTTTTATCTTTAAGCTTGGTAAATCTGAGAAGGATTTGATAAGCCGTAAGATCTATAAAGATGAACTTTGGACCATTCCTTTTTTTCCAGCTAAGCCAACAGAACCCTTCAGGCTTTCTGCTTATCCCTTGACAGCAATATCACCAGACCCAGCTACGGAACAGCATAACCGAAGCGTCTCCTTCCTTTGGAAGCCTGTCCCTCCTCCACTCATGATACTGCCCAGGCTAACGTCACCAAGGTCCCTCTTGCTGCCAAACATGTTGGACTCCTTTGGGACCTGCATCTCACGAGACGTTCTTGACACCATTTCCTTCTTGAAGCTTCCTCCTTCCTCCTACATTCATCAGCTGAACACCTCCGAAACCTATATGCTCGAGCAGGTGGCTTTCACTCTCCCATCAAAGCCCACAGTGATGTCAGATTCTAGCCCATCCTTTGCACTCCCCTTTCGGCCCGGTCCAGAATCTCCTATCCCGGCTAGTGGCGCTACCATACCATTTAGTGATCTTTCTTAGCAGCCTAGGGGAGAGTCTCAATCTGCTACTCCCGTGGCATATCCATCCTGCCTGGGTATTTCTGTCTAGAGTTCTCTGCAGAACGGCCACAACAGCCATATGTCACATCCTCTTCATTTGCCCGATATGTGGCCTCCCTCTCGTTGCAGTAAATCTCTCCATCCCTCTGAAAGCAAGGCAAAGGAGCTTTCTCCCCATCCTTGCAGTCAGTAATTGATTGCCTTCAGTGAAAACTCTGACTTCCGGAGGAGCACGTCCAGAGAGTTCCCTTTCACCCCAGTGTTCTCTCCTGTGCATCTGCTCTGCGTGCTCAGCCGGCCCTTCTGCAATGTGATAGCCTTTCCACGTTCATTTCCATATTCCTTGCATTTTCCTCTTTACAAGAAGTCAGCAGGCTTGCTTCTCTCTCAGAGAAGTCTGCTGGGGAGATGAAAAGCAGAAGTCGTCTGAAAGACATTTCCTTCCTGCCTTTTATTTCCAAAACTCTAAAATTACCAAAGTCAAGAAGGAGACGAGGTACCTTTCAGGAAATCCTGGAAAAGAATCTTTCTCTGGAGTCAGGAGGGGAAAATCGTACGCCCTCCTGTCTGGCAGTTAGGAGGGCAGGGCGGGGTGGGGACTGAAACTTTCGAAAGACAACTTTGCTGTTTCTGGCTTTGGCATTTCCTGGGTCAAATGACAACCCGCATTTCCGTGCCATCACCGTATGCCCTGCTCTTTTTGGAATTATATTCATCCCAGACTGAGACGGGAGTGACTCAGATCGGCTCTCCCAGCTTGTAACTTAGAGATACGGAAAATTGTCCCCAGGCCTCCAAGACTCTGAAAGCTGGTTTTGGAAAGAGAGACTTCATATTTAACTGACTCACAAGAGTGTAAATTTTTAGGTGACGTAGCATAGCATGCCATTTCAATACATGTAATGTAAAGTGTCATGATTAAATCAAGAAAACTGGCTCACCCCTGAGATGTTTAGATTCTTTGACTTAGGAACATTCATACTGTCCGTGGGTAATTTTATATGTGCAATTAATTGATGTCAACCATAGTCATCCTCTTGTACCTCAGAGCTCTACAAGTTCTTTCTTCTCTCAGTTATATGCCTGTCCTTGTTAGCCCTCCTTCCTCTTTTCCCATCTCTCACACACTCTTCATAGGTTCTGACAACCGTTATGTCTGCTTGCTCTCCAGTCCTGAAGAGATCAGCATCAGCTTTCAGGTGTAAATGAGAATGTCCCCGGTTTGATCATCCTCTCTCCGTGGCTTCTACTGCCCTCCCCCAATCAAAGACTCCCTTTTTTCCTCAGGTCCATAGGTTGACCTCGTAGGGGTAGCAATCATAACTCTTCCTCAGTGCATACCAGGCGATCAATAAACACCTACTGGACAATGAAGACGGATTTATTTTTCTAGGAATATGCTTGTCTCGGGGTCCAGACCATCTCTCCCACTAAAAAGAAAAACACAAGGTTGCTGCATGGTTATAGGGACAGACCTTCCTGGGGTGGCAAGGGAGTGAAGGGAAGACAAACACAGAGAGAAATCTGAGCTCTCAGTGGGAGAAACTGCAGCACCCAGGAAGCTCAGCCTGTTATATACAGTTGAACATGGAGGAGGGTTATTTCACACAGCTGAACAAAGAGGTGGGGTCGTTACACACAAGTAAACAAGGAGGCAGAGCCCACAGCTGGATAAAACAGGCAGGTTCAGTCTTCATAGAAGAACCCTCTGGAGGGGGGCAGTCAGTCTTCGAGTCCTGAACATCTCGGGGAGAAAGTTATGATGGGCGTCTCCTGCAGACACTGTCAACATCCACACAGACAGAAGGGAAGGCTTCCCATTTCCCTCAGGTCTAGAGGCTGGAGTCCTATCTATAGCGGATCCCGTAACAACAACACACATTCATTCAGGACCCCACACACTCAGGGCTTCCTCCACTATCCACGCAAGGCGAAATGTTTAAAATACATTCTGGAAAAGTCTGTGAACTGGCAAGAAACAAGATGTAGGAAGACAGGATGAAGGCCAGAGCCAGAGGGAGCAGAAGTCACCCTGTGGCCCCAAGGCTATTCGCTAAACAGGAATCTGAACATTGCTTTCTGCAACCCTCCCTGAAAGGGCAGAAGGAAAAGATAACATCTGCTTACTAGAAGACCAGTATAAATGGACACCCCCCCCAAAGCAAAATAAAAGAATGAGGAAGAAATAACAGTATTTTTGAAAGCCCACTCCCAAACTCACCAAAGCTGACACACATAAGCCAGAAAGCAGGTCTAGAAGCAGTTTGGAAAATTTGGAACATACCAACGAGAGACTGTGACCATAATGCAACTAAGACAAGGTTTTTTGTTGTTGTTGTTGTTGTTGTTTGTTTTTTGTTTTTTTGTTTTTGTTTTTGTTTTTTTTTTTTCTTCGAGACAGGGTTTCTCTGTTGCTTTGGAGCCTGTCCTTGAACTAGCTCTTGTAGACCAGGCTGGGCTTGCCTGCCTCTGCCTCTGGGAGAGTGCTGGGATTAAAGGCGTGCACCACCACCGCCTGGCTAAGACAAGGTTTAATTTCAGAAGGTAACTGACCTGGTGGTACAGACAGGACTGTAATCCCCGCACTTGGGAGGAAGAGGCAGAAGATCAAGAATTTGAGGCCAGCTTGGGTATAGACTAAAACCTTATCTCAAATGATAATAAAAAATAAAGTAATTAAAATTAAATAGGTAAAGATAACTAGAAAAACTGATAGGCTAAGAGAGTTGTGGTCAAGAAACAAGGCTGTATGGAGACAGAATAAAGCTGCAAGGCTGTGTATTAGATATTTGATACTAGGTATTAAAGCTTCGGAAGCAACGAGTAATTAATGAGAATTGTAAGAGAAACCTCTTGAGATGTAAAGAGCTTAAAGGTTAGAAAAAGAAGCATGAAATAAAGGCAAATAGAAGAAAGTAATAAAGGCAAAATAATAAATCTGGAAACGAACACACAGCTAAAAAAAACACCTGCCCAAGTTAATCTAAGACTCGTAAATGTACAAACCTTGTGGAAGACAGTGTAGAAAAAAAAGGAACACACCTATGTGACTAATATATCATATAATATATTATACACACAATTTACAGATTACAAAGAGATTGTTGTTTTCATGCTAATCAATTTGGAAACTGAACAAGACGGTGAGGACAAAGTCATAATCATGCAAGAACTTACACCCATCGATACTTTCCAGGAGGGAAAATTCAGCCTAAAACAGTTCTGCGAAGGTTTTTGGTCAAACACTCGATGGGTGAGAAAGTCCGGCCTCATACAAGCTGCCCCACAGTGTAGCATAGGGGCTTCTTTTTCAGGTCATTTCGTGGAGCTAGCGTAGCATGACACCAAAGTCTGATCGTAAGAGCGTGAGGAAGAAACTATCCAGTCCAATGTCACTCAGTATAGATGTAAACCCCTGGTTGGCATTTTAGCAATTTCCACCTGGCAAAATAAGACATCATAGCCAAACCAGCTTACTGACGAATACAAGTCAGGCTACCGTGAGGGAAGCAATTAGGGGAATTCACCACGTTAAAGACCTGGTGGTTATCTGAACATATGCCGCCATTGGTCATCCACCCAAAGTTCACGGACAGTTAAGAATGCTTCTCTGTGTGTTTCTTTTTTAAGACAGGCTCTCACGTTGACACCTGGACAGTCTGGAACTTTCTGTGTAGACCAGACTGGCTTCATAGGGATCCGTCTGCCTCTGCCTCTCTGAGTGCGAGGATTACAGACAATTGCCACCACACGCTTCAGGAATGCTTTTCTTGAAGAAGGGAATTTATAGAAACCTTCAGAAATTATCACAAGCTACGCTTCCTCTGAAAATCGAGCACAGCTACTTAGTGAGTTTGAGGCCAGTAAGCTACAGGAGAGCCGAGAGAGAGAGAGAGAGAGAGAGAGAGAGAGAGAGAGAGAGAGAGAGAGAGAGAGAGAGAGAGACAGAGAGAGACAGAGAGAGACAGAGAGAGAGAGACAGAGAGAAAGACAGAGAGAAAGACAGAGAGAGACAGAGACAGAGAGAGACAGAGAGAGAGAGACAGACAGACAGACAGACAGAGATTGAATTTTTAAAAGACATGTGTATGGCTATGTTAACTAGCTTGATTTACTAAGGGGAGCAGAGGAAGCTCTGAGTGAGTGATGTCCCGGATGAACGTGTATTGCTTGACGTGGGCACGGACATGTAAAGAAATTCAGCCTTAAACCTATTGAAAAGTGGCAAAGCCTCTCTTTTAGGGCAGCCAGCGGCTCTCAACCTGTGGGTTGTGATCCCTTTGGCAAACCTCTGTCTCCAAAAGTATTTGCACTGTGATTCAAGACAGTAGCAAAAATACAGTTATGAAATGGCAATGAAAACAATTTTATGGTTGGGGTCACCACAACATGAGGCACGGTATTAAAGGGTCGCAGCATTGGGAAGGCTGAGAAGCACTGCTCTAGAGTGAGGCTCCGAGGGACAGCGAAGTCTTCCATGTGTGGATGTTGATAATGTGTGCAGAAAATGACCACCACAGCTTTCTCTCCACTCCCTCGTATTTTGGCCTGAAGACTGTGCCTGCCAAGATTAAACTAAACTTGCCTCCTGGGTTCGGCTTGTACACCGTAAACCCTGCCTCCTTCTTTATCTGCGTGCGACAACCCTGCCACCATGTTCATCTGTGCACAGTAAGCCCACTTCTCTGTTCAACTGTATGTAAAATACACTCAGCTTCTAGGCACTGAGGGTCTCCGTCAGCCCCACGCCAGCTTTCTGTGTGTCTACGTGTTTGTCTTTTCCCCTCCCTCACAACTGCGTGAGTGATTTGAATGAGAATGGCCCCCACAGGCTCTTTTGTTTGAAGCACTGGGCTCCCAGTTGACGAGTCTGGGCCCTGCTCTGAGTTAGTTCATACTACAAGCAAGAGTCTTTCAGGCTGCCCCTTGCCCTGGGTGACTCCATTTTGGGTATAAGTATTGAGAGAGAATGACTCAGCATCTCACTGTGACTCTGCAAGTAACCAGCCATTATCTTTCCAGAACAGACCATTGGGTTCAGACAGACAACTTATTAGTGTAAATAAAATATTGCTGCCAGCGAATTTATAAAGTTAAGTCAGGAAAACATGGACATATGGGCTTATCAGAATCGTATCACAAAAGACAGGCCTATAAGCTTATCAAATATAGCAGATATAATCCCTTCACCTAGGGCTATCGAAGAAGGAGCACCCCAAAGCTGAGTCACGGCAGCATACTGACCCATCACCCAGTCACTCATGATAAGTCTTGGACAGGAAAATTGCTGCAACCAAGGACCTCTGCCTCATTTCCTGGGCTCCAGCTCAAATTCAGTTTCTCCTGCCCAAGACATTTAGCCTGCTTCATATTGCCTACTACCTGGACATCACGCTCTGATGCCCTGATCAATTCTGTGTCTGTGGTTCTTCAAGCATCCTACTTTGTCCTACTATAACTCTCTCTCTCTCTCTCTCTCTCTCTCTCTGGTGTGTCTCCTTCCCCCCGGCCAAGGTACAACTCATACGATACCCAGACTTTGTTTTAGCTGAGAATGGAAAAGATAAAGGAAAAAGTATAAATAGGAAGGAACAAGGAAAAGCAAGCTTAAAAATCTACTCAGACAAACCATCACATAAATAAGAAAAAACATTTGTGGCCGTTCTGTAGCTGTATGTGTGTGGGCGTGTATATTTCTGGTGTATTATTAATAATTAAGATTGAATGGAAGCCCATGTTGACTGACAACCATGGATAGCAAGGGAGATTAGGAGTTCTTGGTGAGTGTGCTGGTACGTTTTTGTCAACTTGGCACAAACCTAGACATAGACAGAAGGAGGAATCTTAATTAAGAAAATACCCCATCTCAGCCGGGTGGTGGTGGTGCACACCTTTAATCCCAGGACTAAGGGAGGCAGAGGTAGGCTGATCTCTGTGAGTTCGAGGCCAGCCTGGTCTACAAGAGCTAGTTCCAGGACCGGCTCAAAGAAAGAAAGAAAGAGAGAGAGGAGAGAGAGAGAGAGAGAGAGAGAGAGAGAGAGAGAGAGAGAGAGAGAAAGGAAGGAAAAGAAAATGCCCCATCTTGACCATCCCATTCCCTCATGTTCTTCTCCCCTCCCCCTTCTCTCCTCCTCCTCCCCTTCTGCCCTCTCTTCTTTGCCTACACCCAAGGGGAGAGCAAGGAAAGAGATATCTTGATTGAGGGAACCATTATGGGGCTAGCAAGAAGCCTGGCACTAGGGAAATTCCCAGAAATCCACAAGGATGACTCCTAGCAATAGTGGAGAGGGTGGCTGAACTGGCCTTCCCTGTAATCAGATTGATGACTACCTTACTTGTCATCATAGAACCTACTTCACCCAGCATCTGATAGAAGCAGATGCTGAGATCCACAGTGGAGTACTGGGCTGAGCTCCCAAAGTCCAGTCGAAGAAAGAGGGGGGTGATAATATGAGCAAAGGGGTCAAGACCAATATCAGGGCACCCACAGAAACACCTGACCTGACCTAGTGGGAGCTCATTGGCTCCAGACTGACAGTGGGGGAATCAGCATAGGACCACACTAAGCTGGTGACAGTTGTATGGCTGGAGCAGTCTGTGGGGTCACTGGCATCGGATCAGGATTTATCCCTAGTGTTTGAACTGGCTTTTTGAAGACCATTCTCTCTGGAAGAATACCTTGCTCAGCTTAGATATAGAGGGGAAGGGCCTTGGTCCTGCCTCAAAGCAATGTGCTAGATTTTGTGGACTCCCCATGGGAAGCCTTACCCTCTCTGAGGAGTGGCTGTGGGTAGGGTCGGGGAGAAGGTAGAAGGAGCAGGAGGAGGGAAGTATGTATTGGAACTGGGATTGGTATGTAAAATGAGAAAAGACTGGTTTTTTTTTTAAAATTAATTAATTAAAAAACTTAAAAAATGCTTCTATAAGATTGGCATTTTCTTAATCAGCATTGATGTGGCAGGGCCCAGACTGTTGTGGGTGGTGCTATACCTTAGGCAGATGGTCTTGGGATCTACAAGAAAGCAGGATGAGCAGGTCATCGAAAGCAAGTCAGTAAGCAATGTCCCTCCATGGTCTCTGCTTCATCCGTCTGCCTGCAGGTTTCTGCCTTGAGTTCCCATCCTGACTTCCTTTGATCATAAACTGTGACCCGAGAGTTCTCAGCTGCAATAAAACCTTTTCTTCTAGAGTTACTTTTGATTGTGGTGTTTATAGCACATCAATAGAAACTCAAATTAAGATAGTGAATTAAGTCAAAAATAAAATAAAAATGACCTAGCTTGGGAAGTTATTGTTACTCAATAAACTTTGACAATGTAGAAAGACACAAATATGTTTCTTGCAAAGCTGCTCACATCAATGAACATCCTCAGCAGGATCCTGCTCATTCAAAAGGGTGCCCAGGACTAGAGGTATAACTCAGGATGGAGTGCTAGCTTAGTTAGTGTCCAAAGCCCATGCGTGTGTGTGTGTGTGTGTGTGTGTGTATGTGTGTGTGTGATGGAGGAAGGTCATTGGTTAATAAAGAAACTGCCTTGGCCCATTTGATAGGTCAGCCCTTAGGTGGGTGGAGTAGACAGAACAGAATGCTGGGAGGAAGAGGGAAGTGAGGCAATCGCCATGCCTTTCCTCTCTGGGTCAGACGCGATGGAGCTCCAGCCCAAGATGGATGTAGGCTAGAATCTTCCCTGTAAGCCAAACCTCATGGTGCTACACAGATTACTAGAAATGGGTTAGTCAAGATATGAGAGTTAGCCAAGAAGAGGCTAGACATAATGGGTCAGGCAGTGTTTTTATGAATACAGTTTGTGTGTTGTTATTTCAGGGCATAAGGTAGCCAGGCGCCCGGGAGCCGGGCAGCAGAAACGCAGCCCCAGCTCCTTCTACATGTGTGTACACGAGTATACTGCTCACAGTAAAAGTAACTAGAAATCTGTATTTTTTCAAATGAGTTAACCATTTGGTAATCGGGATAATGTTTAGTCCTTGTTAACAGAAACAGCACTTGCTTGTGAGGAGCTTGGTGTGATTTTTCTGCCCCTTGGCAGCGGATGTTTGTGCTTACATAGTCCAGCAACAGATGGCGAAATCATTTGATCATCTGCGAGGGACGGGAGTTTTGAATGGCATTCACTTCAGAAGGAGTGTGCCCCCAGCATGCGTGGAGGCTTTTGGGGGTGCAGCTGTAGTGCAGCCCATGGTTCTGTTCTGCTGGAGGTTGGCCTAGAAAACCCGATCCTGAGTTTTAACTGTCCTGCTCTTCCAGACTGCTTTTATCAGTGGCTGATGTCTTCATTTCGTTTCAAAACAGCTCCAAATTTGAACGAGATGCCTGGACTGTTGCAAATTGTTTTTGAGACTGTGCTATGAGAAGATGGACATCTGGTCTCTCAAACTCTTCCTTAGGAAGCTCCAGAGACTCCTTTCTTCCTGCACAGAGCTGAGGTGCACGCTGACCGGGGGAGAGGCCTTGCTGTCTTAGGGATGCCACTTCGGTGGTTCAGTAAGTTTTTCTCCTCTTCCTCCTGTCTCACCCTCTTCACTTCTGTCTCCCGAAAGTCCTTCTTATCCACGATTCTCGCCTCTCCCTTATATTTCTCTAGATGGCTTATTAATGTTAGACAGATGTCTCCAGACAGAGGAGGTGTGCACAGCCTTGTAGGTGGTTGTCTACTCTGTTGACTTCATCTCCTTTGCGAAGAGACTTCTGTTGTTAATATTCCCTGGAGTTCAGGAGATAAATATGTACTCAACTTACAGTCCTGTGTGAGTATTAACCAATTAGCGAATCTACGGGGCACCCCCTGAGCTAAGCAGTTCACTGTTCACCGTCCACAATCCTTGGAGCCCAGGGATGGCCCACTTGGCTAGCACCGCTTCTAGGCGTAGAATTAGTCCAAGTTTGTCCCGAAGAGCACGGGAAGACGGAAAGGAGCCAGCTGGGTGGGGAGGTCCCAAGAGTGCTTGTTGAAGGCCGTTGTCGCCAGGTCCTTACTAGCAGACCACAGCACATCCTGCTCCCACAGCGTCCTCCCCTCCCGACACAGCTCCACAAGATATTCGGGCTTTGTTCTTGCCTAGAAAGGAAAAGTACAAACTGGGGAGGGACAGGGAGGAGCAGGATAAGAAAGCCCAGGCTGGCTGTGAACAAGAAAGAACATTTTTAGATTTGGGGAGAGGAGGAGGAGGACCTTCCCCAAAGCTGAAGGTATCTCCCTCCAATAAGCAGTTTCTTCCCAAACTTTATGCGTTGAGCATTTTCTTTATTTCTCTTGGATTTCTCTGTGATCTGCTGCCAGAAAACACAGCTCTGTATATCAATAGCCCAGAAGCAGATGAAGTCCGGGAAGGAAGCTTCTGGAATGATCATATAAAAGACTCAGAAGGGGATGTGGAATTTGCAGAGGAAGGGCTCCTCATTTTGCTCTGATTGGAGTCTAAACTTAGGTCCCATATAAACAAGTGTGGCAGGCATGAGAAGCTTTTCATGATGGGACAGCATCTCTTCCCTTGTCTGTTTTTAGCGTCCTGGAGGACATTTTATGTTGCTCCTGCTGGGGTTTGAAGACAGAGCTCTTGAGAAGATAGGCCCTGGCCTCAGAGTGGTTTGTCAACTCGTCCATGTTGTACTCAGCGAACACTGCTAACGGTGTCTACTAACATGCATTTGAAGGCGTTCTGGATGAACGATCTAGCGTCAGGAGCCAAGCATCTACACTGAAACTTAAAATCTCAATTACTATTCACAACATCCATTCAGTACCAAACCTATGTAGATTTTCGATTTCATTTGTCTTTTCATATACATGGCTGCTTTATCCAACTTATTTGTAACTTCCTCAAGAACCAAAGTATGTCCTTCAATTATTTGCAGCTCTGTTATGAGTTTAGGAAATAATAGCAACAGTGGTTATAAGTGCTTGTCCCTGTATCTGCCACAAATACCTATTACATTTCTGGAACATTGTCGGTCATGGAAGACTATGTATCTGAGGCACACCACACACATATATGTACACACATACATCACATACACACACACATATACCATACACACACACCACACATATACATACACACATATACGGCATACACACACATAAACCACACATATACTACACACACATACACACACACACACACACACACACACACATACACACACACGTCAGTCTCCTACCCTTTTCCTTATGTGTACCCGACAAGTTAGCCTTCCCTGGAGCCTTGCTCAGATCTGAACGATCTTCTCCATTATGCGTGCGCTGCTTTAGGCTCAGCCTTAGGTTGCCTCTGTCAGACAGCCTACCCGCAGGAAGCTCCATCTCACCATCCTGCTTATCTTCTCCTGCAACCATCACCCCTGCTGTGCGTCTGTGCAAGGCTGCACTGGCCATTCCCCTTACTTCCCCCGTTCTCCCTCCGGCACACAGAGCAGCATCTGGCATTAACTACTCAATGACTGTCTATTAGCTCAATAACCTAATCCCTAACATCTCAGGGTACCTTCACCTCTGCGGATTGCGCAGAATAAAATCAGTAGCTTGTTGCTAAAGATCTTATGCTTTACAGAAGGATTCGAGACAGATCTCAAACAGAACTGTTTCCCTATCAAAGATTTCTTTTGCATCTCCAAAGTTGTTCAGGAACATGGCAGCAATATAACCTGAGGTGAAGGACATCTTACTTACACACACAGGGTCTAATTGACAGCAACTGCTAACGACGACACTATGTCTTCTAAATTGTGGGCACTTCTAATTAAAGCCTTGCTTGTCTCATTTCATTGAAATCAGACATAAAACAGCAGGCAGATCAATAAAGAGCAGGGGCCGTTCTTAAAAGTTCAGCCTCGCATCGCATATTGCATCGGGTCTTTAGTCTGCTGCGGTCATTGGCTGTGCATTTACGTCAGTATCGGGAATGAGCAAACGGAGCTCGGGGACTGGTTCTGGATGGGGTGGATGCTCACGTATGAGAAGGAAAGATGGACTTCCTCAGCCTTACGTCTGTGTGTTGAGGAGGGCTGCAACGAAGCATTAGAGGAAACAGAATTCATGCTCACAGATGAAATCCCTGCTACATAGGTAAGGGGAATTTCCAGTCCACATTTCTCAAGGGGTGGTGTATCTATTACAGAAATGGGAACTATGGGAATTAGCATGAAGGATTCTTTTTTAAATTTACTTTTAGTGCATTGGTGTTTTTGCCTAAACGTATGTCTGTGGGAGGGTGCCGAATCCCCTGGAACTGGAGTTAACAGACAGTTGTGAGCTCCCATGTGGTTGCTGGGAATTGAACCCAGGTCCTGTGGAGGAGCAGTCGGTACTCTTGCCCACTGAGCCATCTCTCCAGCCCCAGCGTGAAGAAGTCTTTGTTTTTGTTTTTTGAGACAGGGTTTCACTGTGTAGCCCTGGCTGTACTGGCACTCACTCTGTAGACCAGGCTGGCTTCGAACTCACAGAGATCCACCTGCCTCTGCTTCCTGAGTGCTGGGATTAAAGGCGTGTGCCACCACTACCCAGCATGACGGATTCCTAAAAAAAAAAAAAAAAAAGCAAAATAAAACAACCCCTCCCAACAAATAAACCGAGAAAGAAAGCTGCCCTATGAGCCACCTCTACCTCTCCTGCGCACACACCTGATGGTTCCTTTTCTACCACAGAGATACCTGCACACCACTGCTGCTACACCCATGATGTTTAAAGGACCCAGCCTGGATGCACAGCAACAGGTAAAAGGGTAATGAAAATGTGGTACACAGATGAATGGAGTTGTACTATCTGTGAGGAAAAGGGATTGACAGAATTTGGAAAATAAAATCCTCATGTTCTCCCATGTAGTGGAGTCTAAAAAACAAGGAGACCGAAAGAAGGTAAAAGGAGATGTGGAGTATCTAGAGAGAAGGCTAAGCAGTCAAGAGACCTGACTGCTCTTCCAGATGACCCGGGTGTTTTCCCCGGCATCTGTATGTGGGTTCAAATGTCTGTAACTCCACTCCCAGAGGAAACGGCACTCTCCTTTACCTCATGGGAAACCAGGCATGCACATGATGCCTAGAACATACATGCAGGCAAAACACCCACACATATAAAATAAATTTTAAAATAAAATAAGAAAGAGAGATGCTGAGGGAGAGGCCGTAGGGGTTGGGGTGGGGGAGGCAAAAGGACTCAAATAGCAGGAAAGCAGGGAAAAGATGAAGGGAGGATAGAGATGGGAGCAATAAGATGGGGAAGAGGAGATGGGGGGGGAGGAAGACAGCTAGAAGAACGACGAAAACAAACTACACTTGCAAACAATGCAATGCCAAGCAAGGCTTTGGAGGCCAATAACTTTAAAATATGAGAATGGAATTAATAGACACCCCGAAAAGGAAGAAAGAATACGTAACATGAAATAAGAGAATAGGAACTGCAAAGGCTTCATAAAGAGGCTTCTTTTTGTTATTTTAACTCACGTCTCTGTGTGGGTGTGTGCACGCGAGTGCAGTGCTGGGGAAAGCGAGAAGCCTTGTATTCCAAAGAGCTTACGGGGGTTAGGAGCCAAGATGTGAGGCCTGGTGAACTCAGGACTCCTGCAAAAGCAGTATATGCTCTTAACTCCCAAGCCATCTCCCCAGCCTGGAACTTATACAATTTTTATTAAATTAAAATAGTGCCTATTAGTCCATAAATTCCCAATTAAATAAAAGAAACTGTTAAGGAGGTTTTCCTAAAATGTAAAAAAAAAAAAGAAAAAAAACTTGAAATTTTGGAATTTTGGGGCATATGTCAGAAATTTTATTTTACTGTATAATTCTGCTAAGAATAAACTAATTAATAGTTATAATAATATACAGTATAGAAATTGCTAGGAATTCAACTAACCCACTCTAAAAATATTTGCAAAGTAAACAATTTTACAGTTTTAATGTGTAATGTAAATAAATTTATATTTCCGGTTGTTTCTCACTCACTAATCTTTATGTTGGTGGACCCAGTTAGGTCAGCAGGTTTGTTTCCTTTTGAAACGTGCTGATGCAGACAGCAGCAGCTGAGCGTGCGGTATGACTCGCTCAAATTACCCAGTTAACCATGTGGAGCCGGTTGGGAATGGAGCAGAAAGGCCTGACTCACTGCCTTGTCTTTCCGAGTTGCGAAATCTCCCTTCTTCCTGTTGACATAGCTGGCTTACCAGCACATCTTCGGTACCTAGCAGAGTACTCACTATGGCGCCCGACAGAGAGAAATACAGCCCGGGCTCCTATTAGCTCCCCCGCCCCCACAGAACTCATAAAGTAGGGTCTTCCACTAACACCAGCAAGTTAGGCAGACCTCCACCAAAGGCCGTGCCTACTGGCCGATGTTGGAAGGTGAAAAAAAACCCTTCTTTGTTTCTTAAAAGGGCATATATATATATATATATATATATATATATATATATATATATATATATCGAGGCAGGGTCTCTCTCTTGAATCCAGAGCTCAGCAGTTCAGCCAATCTGGCTAGCCAGGATCCCCAGCCTTTGCCTGCCCAGTACCATAAGGACGATTGACCACCATATCTACCTGGCTCTAAGAGGATGATGCAGATCTGAATTCTGTATGTAACATCTCACAGTACAGTTCCGTAAGAAACAAACTAGCTGATTATGGTGGTTCACGCCTGGAAAGCCAGCACTTGGAAGGCTGAGCAGGAGGCCGTAAAAGTTCTAGGCCACTCTGAACTTCAAACTGGGACCTTGTCAATAAATAAATAAATAAGAAAGAAATGACACACCCAAAAATAACCCAGAGGAGTTTTTCAAATCTAAATTTAAAATAAGACCCCCTCCAATAAAAATAAGAGATTTTTTTTCAAAGGCTAACACTAATTAGATCACACCAGAACATCGATTGCTGCCTTGTGTAAATCGGAAAAGCCAAAGGGGCCAATCAGGTCAACTTATGCTGATCAACCCATAGAGAAACTGTTCTGATCAATCATTTTATTTTCTTCTTGCTCCTGGCCTTTGCTGTCTGAAAGCTGCCACTAACTATATTCTATGTTATACACTACACAAATTATCTAAATATTTAACTATGTTTCCATACAGCCTCCTCTTGATACTTGTGCTTGAATTTCATGCCCTTTTCTCAATCTTTCACCCGCTTTGTGCTTGCCTGGCTGAATCCCAGCCATCTGTGATACATTGGCCCTAAAGGTCACGGTTCAGTATGTAAAAAGACAATCTTGAGAGCTTGTCAGTGAGCAAGGTTTATATCAGATTATTTGCTATTTCCGTAGGCAATCAGTTGGCTCAGTCAGATCAACATGGCTAGAAATTCTGAAATATCCTACTCTGCTAAGATGTCATCCCTATTAGGGATTCTGAATTTGAGCGTTAGGCCTTTGCTAACATTTTAAGCATGTATTTTCACGGTTTGGCGAACATGGCTCAGTTGGTAACCATCCAGTCTAGCACAATCAGCAAGCTCAGTGAGAGACCCTGATTCAAAAAGATTAAAGTGGAGAGCGACTGAGGGGGGACACGATATAAAACTCTTGTCTCCACGCATACCTGCACATATGTGTGCATACACACACAGACATATACATACAGACACATACACCTACATACAATAAAAATAAAATGTGTATTTTCAAAGGGTTTTATTATTTTATTTTTGTTTTGTTTTATCTTGTTTTTTTTTTTTTTTTTTTTTTTTTTTTTTAAGATAAGGCCATAACGGCTCACTATGTAGTCCTTACTGACAGAACACTAGCCTGGCCCCAAGCTCACAGAGACCCTTCCGGCCTCTGCCTCCTGCCTGAGTGACGCAATTCATGTGCCGTCACAGCTGCTTGGGGTTATTCTTTTACGTTGGAGACCCACAGCACAGTTTGAAGGCCAGTGAGGGAGTGGAGCTTGGTCCAGGATTGTCAGGCTGGGGCTGGTTCTTGGGTCAGGGGGACAGTTATGGCCGACAAGCCTCGTGTATCTGAAGCCTATAAAAGCCTATGGGGCCAGAAGTTTGGTCACCCAGAATGGGCCCCAGCCTAGTGAGCCCCAGGTGGACCACACTAAAGGGAGGAGTGTGATACACCGTGAGGAAGAATGTCTCCCCCTCTTGATGAGCTGCTCTGGAGCCAGTTCTGGCTCTGTCTCTAGTGGAAGCCGTTTGTATTGGAGACCCACTCAAATTAGCATTTCTCCGTCTGCCTCACCTCACTTGGTGGTGTCAGGTCCAAAGCGTACCCTCCTTCCTCCCAAAAGGGCAGGCCCACTGATTTGATTCCAGACTGAGTCTAGCTGGACTACAGAAAGATTTCTGGGCATTAGATAAAAGCTGGCATTGCTCAGGAGCTTGTGAAATGGGCTCCCTCTGCTAATTTCCCTTGGCGCTGGCAGAAGGAAGATGTTTCTCCATAAACCCGGGGTTGCATATAAAAACCCTGACTCCCACAGTCCCTGTTAGAAATATTTTCTAACACGAGCTCTCTGTCGACGCAAAAATCCCAATCAAGCCGAATCAAAACAAGCCGAATTAAAAGATATTCAGGTTTAATAGGACTCTTGCTCTCGGGTGGCCCCGAGGGGAACCGGGAAGCCACCAATGCGATGGGAGGGGGGAGGACACGTGTTGACTTTTCCCGGGAGCAGTTTAAATAGACTGGGGGAGTGGTCCTTATCTTCTCTGGGGAGGTGTCAAGGTGCAAGGGGCACAGGGGCCGGGCTTCCAAAGATGGAGGCCAGAGACCAGGATTTACAGTCCCTATTCACAAATACCTGGTATATTTCTCAGAGCCCCCCCCCCCCCATCATCCTGGCCCTTCTCACCTCCTCCTCTGCCTTAAAGCCCCAGGCTACTGAGTGCACAGACTTCCCTCCCGGCAGCTTCTCATCTTCCCTATAAGCCAAGTGATTTTTCCACTCCCCACTTCCCCAGCCCTGGTCATGTTCAGCCTTCTGCTTTTTCTCAGCTCTGGACTCTTCCAGATGCCTCTGGATGTTCTCTCTGATCCACAGTAAAAGCCCGTGCCTCACTGTGGAGCTTTTTTGGTGGTTTCTTGACTGCGCTCCTGTATACAGGCTGCCAGGGCTTGTTAGCCCAGTTGTCACACACTGTATACAGGGTGTGCATTATGCCCAGAGGCCATGTAAACTCACGTCCTAGAGACGCTTCTCACGTAAGAGGAACGGAGAAATCCACTAATTTAATTATCCCAATACTAAGGGTGAATTATGTCCAATATATTTATTTGCGTAAAACTCAGCTCCACTTGTCACAACAAGTCAAAGTGAAGAGAAAAAGTAGGCCTTGAAGACATATTTTATAGATAGCTGCCGTCTGTCTCAACGGGACCATGAAAAGCCTGCTCAAGAATTAGACTGTCATCCTGACTCTTGTCTCCTGCTCATCCCTCCCTGCTTTTCATGTGTCTTGGGGGGGGGGGGGGGGCAAGACGATTGCACCTTCTGAAAGTTAGGAGAAACTCAGGTCTTCCAAGTCAACAAAACAGAGGACGTTCTTAGGTGTTGGTGAGGGCTTGTCACTCCCACTACTCAGAGTAAGCTAGACCTGTGTTTATAACACTCCCTTGTATGTGTGTGCCATGCATGTCTGTATGTGTGTATATGCATGCCTATGTGTTGTGCGCTATGTGTGTGCTGTATGTATGCATGTCTATGTATTGTGTGCATGTATGTGTGTGTATGTTGGGTCCACAGGGGTCGCGCAAAGATAGGGGGACTGACCATTAAAGCAAACTTTATTCCAGAGAAAGAAAAAAAAATCTCCATGGAGCACAAAAATCTTATGAGCTAGCCAAGACCGCAGCCAGAAATGGGCTCATATGACTGTGGCAATGGGCTGTTTCCAAACGTCCCTCTTTATAGCAAGAAGCAAGCATTAGGCATAAACAAAAGATTTTTTTTTTTCAATCTCAAGGTAAAACTCAGATACAAATGGCCCTTTTCTACACCTTCCATTAACAGAGCTTTTTAGTTAAACTAGGGTTTGTACTTAGCCCATTGTTTCTCTCTGGCACTCTCTGATGGTGTTTACCAAGGCTCTATGCTCCGCCGATACTGCCTGTTTTTGCTTAGCAGAGAAGGGTATGGGACAATGCACGACCAAAAGTTAGGTACATCCCGTCATTTAAAAGTTAACTCAGCCCACATCAGTCGCTGGTCATGGGTGGCCAGGGGTTATCTAAAAGCTGACCCCCAGTTTGCAAAGCGACTCTCAGTCTGCAGAGTGGCGATTCTCATTTTGCAAAGGGCTACTTTAGCCTTGCAGACAGAACTACGGGTTGTAAAGCAAAGTAACCCACTGTTAATAGCTAATCCTTAAACTGCTGAGAAAGCTGCTGACAGTCTGCTCTCATCATCCTAGGATTACAACTTTATATTTCTTTACTTCTCCATTCCTATTTCTGGAACCTACATTTCTATTTTCTTACTCTTGGGCTCTTTGTGTATAAGCATGTCTATGTGTTATGGTGTGCTCTGTGTGTGGCGTGTGCACATGTGTGTGTGGTATGGTTTGTGGATTCGTGTGTTTGTGCGTGTGGATGTGGATGTTCCAATCAGGATCGCACGCATTCGAGACAAGCCTTCTACTCCTGAGCTACCCCTGCAGCTGTCACCTGCTCCCTCACACTCTCAGAGAAAGCCAAAGTCATCTGATGCCCCCAGCTGCCACTTTCCAGCCCCTTGGCTTCCAAAGGCCAGGATCTTAGTGCAGCCGGGGAGGGGGGGAGAAGGGGGGAGAAATAGCTTGTGTGGAGGTGTGGAGAGGCACTCCCGTCTTTCCTGCAGGCCGCCTTGGCTCAGCCACACTCTGTCAATTACTGCGTGTTCCCCACCAGAAAGCATTAAGAACGTGTTTGGACAACATGAGTAAAAATATTACACAAATATCAATTCCTTATTCCACATGCTTCAAAAGACTTCTGTGTGGGGAGAGAAGCTCTCCCTATGTCTTTTTTCTTTTCTTTTTTTTTTAAGAATGTTTTTATTGAGCTATACATTTTCCCCACTCTCCTTCCTCCCTCCCCTCTCCTCTCCCTATGCCTTTAATATGTTTTCGTTGTCTTTTGAAAAGGGGACCCTCAGAAAATGAGCAGGAAGTAAAGGGCAGCAAAATAGGAGAACCGCTTCGTAGCCAACTAAGTCACACGACACTCTGCCAGGCACATTTGCCTGCATAGTCAAATTCATCCCTTCACTGCTTCCCCTAGCCCAGGCGGGCCTGGAACGGACAGAGGTCCTCATCCTGGGTCTGTCTCCTGAAACCACAACCTGAGCCCCACGCCTGCTGAGTCTACATTCTTTACCCCACCCATGAAAGCATGAAAATCTTACACGCGTTTACGGGATATCACGTGACATTTTAATACACGCGGGTATTGTATGCTTGTGTCAGGTTCAGCACACGTAGCTCCTCCACCTCGTTTCTTCATAGTGATTCTATTCAAACTCCTTCCTTCTGTTTCCTTTACGCAGGGTTTGGTTCTTTTCTGTAGTCACCCTGCTTTGCAAAGCTCTTTTCTTTTGTAAATTTGCACTTATTTGTTTAGTGTGCATGTGCACGCACCCACCTGCACATGCCATGGCATGTATGTGGTCAGAAGACACACGTGACAGCCAGCATGTGGAGGTCAGAAGACCAATGTCACAGCAAGTATGTGGAGGTCAGAAGATCCATGTCCCGGCATGTACGTGGAGGTCAGAAGACACATGTCACGGCATGTATGTGGAGGTCAGAAGACACATGTCACGGCATGTATGTGGAGGTCAGAAGACACATGTCATGGCATGTATGTGGAGGTCAGAAGACACATGTGACAGCCAGCATGTGGAGGTCAGAAGACCAATGTCACAGCAAGTATGTGGAGGTCAGAAGATCCATGTCCCGGCATGTACGTGGAGGTCAGAAGACACATGTCACGGCATGTATGTGGAGGTCAGAAGACACATGTCACGGCATGTATGTGGAGGTCAGAAGACACATGTCACGGCATGTATGTGGAGGTTAGAAGACAGTGTGTAGTAGTTGGTTCTTTCCTTCCACTATGTGGATCCCAGGAATCCAGCTGAGGCTGTGAGACTTAACAGCCAGCACCTTCAGCTGCTGAGCAGTCACAGGCCCCAGAACGTGCGTCCATTACTTGGTAGATGGTGCTCACCTTCCTCTAGCCCTCTTTCCCATAGATATTTATAAAATGAATGATCTCCTTCATCCTTGCTCAGTCTCCACGTGGGAGACAGAACAGTGTCTTTATTTCCATCTGCAGGTGGCTTTTGGTCAGAAACAGGGATGCTCGGAGTCCACCTGTCTAGGTCTGTGATTCCGAGATGGTACGATGAGGAACTTGCTCCCTGACCCACAGAGAATCACCAGTTACAGGGTTAATAAGGAGCAAAGCTGACTCTCATCAAAGACGTGTTTGTCCCAATGGCTTTTAAACAGTGCAGTTAGCCCAAGATGATGGAGGACTTCTGATGGTGTACAGACAGACTCACAGACAGCCCGAGATGGAGGACTTCCGATGGTGTACAGACAGACTCACAGACAGCCCGAGATGGAGGACTTCTGATGGTGTACAGACAGACTCACAGACAGCCCGAGATGGAGGACTTCCGATGGTGTACAGACAGACTCACAGACAGCCCGAGATGGAGGACTTCTGATGGTGTACAGACAGACTCACAGACAGCCCGAGATGGAGGACTTCCGATGGTGTACAGACAGACTCACAGACAGCCCGAGATGGAGGACTTCCGATGGTGTACAGACAGACTCACAGACAGCCCAAGAAGGAGGACTTCTGATGGTGTACAGACAGACTCACAGACAGCCCGAGATGGAGGACTTCCGATGGTGTACAGCAAGACACACAGACAGGCTCAGCTCTGTGCTGTATGTAAGGGTCTGCTTACATCGCAGAGTTCAATAAGATGGGGACAGTCTGGTGCGAGAGGTCCATGGGTCCCCTCCTGTCAGTCAGGAGTTTGGGTCTGGATCTTTGGTCCAGCTGGGTGACTGCTCCTTAAATGATCTTCTATGCTAACTTCTTCCCCATTTGCCAGGAGGAGCCTCTCTATAGGGAAGAAGGGAAATCACAGCTCTGTTTGTCCTTGTTGAAAAGTTCTGTGATTGCCTGCAGCAGAAAGGCCGTCGTGTCTACCCTTGCTGCTTTTGCTGCACTAACGGATTTGCCTGGAGTTGTTCGAGCCCCAGACTAGCCCCTCAACAAGGCCTCTACTGTGGAAGTGGAGTCAGTGAATTCCAGAGTTAACAGATTTCAAAGGTTTGAGGATTAGCAGCAGGTCTGGTCTAGTTTCTGCTTGCTGAAAGGACTAACTGTGCCGAGGGGCCACCCACTGACTGCCTGAGGTTAGATTCAGCAGGGATAAGGGAAGTGTTTATTCAAGGTCGCCTGAGCAAAGACCCTTGTCCTCTGGACCGTAGCCAAGACCGAAACAGCCACACCGTGCATCCCAGAAGGTGTCAGGAGGATCAGTCTATGAACAGACAGGTAGGAAAATGCCAAGCCAGGTGGGACTGGCCTGCACTCTGTTGGTAAGCCCTTAATAGTGCTTATCAGATGATCCAGAAAAGGTAGAAGAATCAGAGGCTAATAGCATCAGGAAGGCTGTTTGGAGAACTAGAAAATGGCCAAAATAGATCGCAAGAAGTCAGTTTGGGGGAGGGAGAGAAAAGGAAGCGGGAAGCCAAGTTTCTATAAGCAGAAGACTTCCTGATGCATGAACAGCCAAACAAAACACCAGTTGTGCTAGGCCTGAACTAAGGTACCGTACCGACAGTCGCTTGTCACAGGAAACTATGCTAGATGCAAAAAGGAAGGCTTAAATAAACCTAATAAAATACGCAAAGAAAGTACAGAGAAACAGCAGGAAATAAACCAAGGAGAAGTCTCTGCTCAGTGTCTCCTCAGCTGACCCGACAGCCTAGCCTGAGGTGACCCCGCTGTCCCGTGTCTCTCTTACCCACCAGCAGGCACTGTCCGGGTATTTTCTATCTTACGTCATAGCCCCGCCACCCCTTTACCCAGATTTCACTTTCCAGGGTTTCAGGAAACATCCAACCAATTCCAAAAGTACTAAATGGAAAATTCCAGACACAAACGACTTATAAGTTTTAAATTTCTATCCTAGTATATTATTACATATTTTCTATTTTATCAGTGGTTACTGCTATTACTCTCTTAGTGTGTCTACTCTGTAAATTAAATTTCATCATATATAGAGAACATAACCATGCAGAACTATATCTGTACAGTTCTCGCAGGAGTCTGTACTATCTGTGGCTTCAGGCATTCATTGGAGGGTGGTCTTAGGACATACTCCCCAAAGATAAGGGGGGTTCCTGCACTCCGCCCTTCCACCATAGTGAAACAAAGCTCCCGCGACTGGAGCACTGGAAGGGCAATGAGGTGTTAGATGTAGGTCTGCTGTAAAGAACTCGACTGTCCTTCAGCATCTCTTCTCCTCTCTGGTGCCTCTGGTGTCCCTGTGCTACCTGGAGCTTTCTGTTGTTCTTTTCAGCTCAGCTCTTCTTATACCCGTGAGACTCCCTGAGCCAAGGCCGTGTTCTACACTCGGACAGCAGGCTTGCAAGAACCTGGTCCCTGGGAATCCCGTGGCATTGTGACACTATTTCAGGCCTGAAGCAAAAATCCACCTTTGAATTTGATGTAAGCAGGAGAATGTGCCTTTGTGTGGTTTAAGCCATTGTTATTTGGGGATTTAAAGTCTTAGCACCTGTGCTGGTTAGTGCGACCTGTCAAGTGGACGCAGCCTAGAGACACTTGGGACCAGATGTGGGAAGACTCGGCCCACTGCGGGTGGTGCCATTCCCCAGGCCGGGGTTCTGAACTACGTAAGCGTGGAGAAACGGGGCCGAGCACAAGCAAGCAAACAAGTGTTTGCCCGTGTTTCTCTGTTCTTGACTGCGGGTGTGATGTGACCACCTGACAGCTTCTGCCGCTCTGATGTCCCCACAGTAAAGCACTAAAACGAACCTGTGCTCCTAGCTGCTTTCTGCCAGAATGCTTCACCACAGAAACAACTGGAACAGAACCCCAACGTTTTTCCCACCAAGACTCGGTTTTAAAATAGCATGTCGTCTTTGAATTATATCTAAACATAAATATTATAATATGTAAACATTATATATATATAATGTAAGTGAGTTCCTCAACTATATATATAGTTGTGTGTGTGTATATAAGTGTATATATATACACTTCTTTTCCTTGGCTCTCCTCTCTGCCTCTCAGATGCAGACACTGCTACAATCTGAGCAGGAGTGCGGTTCGTCAGCTGTGCAGACGGAAGAGCACGCATGGCCTAGGTCTAGCAGACACTCCTAACTCTCTGGCATGAAGAAGGCCGGCACAGAGTCTATGCAAGAGGTCAGAAGGAACAGAAAAGGCCCACAGAATCGTCAAGCAAGAAGAGGCACGGGAGGGAGGAACTGAAAGTCATTGTGGGAAAACATCTGACTGTCATAGACTCCGGGCTGTGTGAGAACTTTGGGGTAGCTGACAGGAACTCAACACTCATTTGTATGTTCTCTAGACTAGGTGTGTTCAAGCTGGCTTCCTGCTTAGACTGTGTTCCTCTGGGTCATGGGTGAAATCTCGACAGTTTTCCAGATCCTATGTCTTCCTCTATTGCTCTCCACCTTATTGTTTTGAGGCAGGGTCTCTTACTGATGTCTTAGTTTGGGTTTCTATCACTGTGAAGAGACACCATGACTACAGCAACTCTTATAGGGAAAACATTTAGTTGAGGGACTCACAGTTTCAGAGGTCCAGTCCATTATCTTTATGGTGGGGAGCATGGAGGTATGCAGGCAGATGTGCTGAAGGAGTAGCTGAGAGTCCTCATCTTGCAGACAACAGGAAGTCAACTGAGACACTGGGTGGTATCCTGAGCATAGGAAACCTCAAAGACCACCCTACAGTGACACACTTCCTCCAACAAAACGATACCTCATAATAGTGCTATTCTCTATGAGATTATGGGGGCCAATTACATTCAAACTACCACACTGGAGCTTGCTGATTAAGCAAGCCAGCCCCCAGGATCTCTGCTCTCCCCAACACTGGGTTACAGAGGTGTGCCTCTGACTGGAGTTTTATGAGCTGGGGATGAAAACACAGGTCTTCATGCTGTACAGCAAACGCTTGACAACCCCCCCCCCCCCCCCCCCGTCACCTTCCCAGCTGTAACTCATGAAGACTCAAACAGAATTTGGAGACTGGTTGCTGGATACATTTTACACAGATAGGAAACAAGATAAAATTGGATATTTTCCTTGATGGCTATGTATACTTAGCTAACTCATGATACCCTTGAACTCTGCATGAATTCTAGGTGGTCCTCAAATTCTTCCTAACTGTGCTTCTGAAGTTCTGGGGTTACAGGCACGCATCATGTCTAGACTTTAAAACAAAACCCCAAACACAATAAAACACAAAGGATCAAAGTAAACTTAAAAAGCAGTTCCCACAATTCCATTCTATAACAATTATTAATACACGCACACACACACACACACACACACACACACACACACACACACACACACACACCTCTTTTACCTTTTACCCTCTGCAATGATTTATGTACTTCGAGTTCAAAGGAGACAGGCATGGTGGCATACCTCTATAATCTCAGCACTTGGAAGTTTTAGGCAGGAGGATCAGGAGGAGCTCAAGGTCACCCTTAACTACACAGTAAATCTGAAACCTCATCTCAAAAATAAAACAAAATAACAGCAACAATAGCAAGAGCAGAGGCCATAACACAAGCAAGCAAGACCTTTACTTCCTAGGTAAGAGCTCAATCAGTATGGAATGACTGCATGGCCTTTCCTTAGTGGGTTGGTAAGGTTTTTCTTCCCTAACCTCCTATTCCTTAGTATTGGAGTAGCCTTTTGTGTGGTGGTGTAATAAAATATGATGGATATCTTATTAAAACAGCTTCTGCTGTGTTGATGGAGAGAGGGCCTGTTTTTCGTCCCGGACACCCGGCTAGCTTACACGTGAAATAACTAGAATCCTAAACACCAGTGTGTAGGGAGACTCTCCCCTTGTTCCTTCTCCCTAGACATAGTCTTTTCTTAGAGCCTGTAAGTCCCAGGAGTGTGTGTGTTTCAGTGATCTTTTACACGAATCCATAATTAAACCAATTGTGGTTTGGAGGGCGGCACGTGTGTGCCATAACACACGTGTGGATGTCAACGGAAACCTGCAGGAGTCAGTCCTCTCTTCCCACCATGTGGGTTCCAGGGATTGAACTCAGTCATCAGGAATGTTGACAAAGCGCCCACACCTACTTACCGGCCCTTGATGACTTTGCGGAAAAATTTGAGACACGGTCCCACTACAGCTGGACTCGAAATTGTACTCCTTTTGTATCTGCCTCCAAAGCACTGAGACTGCAGAAGCTCTTCACACGCAGGGCCAATGACTGCTAAACTCTGCCTTCTGAGCTCTCGCCTCAGCCACAGCTGTGCCCACCTAACGCCTCCCCTGTCTTATCTAAACGTCTAATAATCATCTCAAATTCAACACACTCAGCAGAGTTTCTCCATCCCCAAATTGTTTCTTCTCCAGGACTTTTTTCTATCTCAGGTAGTGGAGCCACCTTTTTTCCAGTGAGGAGATCAAGACTTAAGCTCACACAGTTCTGTCCCTTTCCCTCGTTCCTGCATCTGACGTATCATCTCCAGTGTGAGATTGAGCACATGGAAGTCAGAGGACAGCCCTGGGTACTGTCCTCAGGAGCTGCCCACCTTATCAAAAGTGATTCAGGATCCCTCATCACCCAAGTACCTTAGGCTTGCTGGCCACTGAGCCCAGGGATCTGTCTGCTTCCACCTCCCCAGAGTTAGGATTACAAGTGTGTGCTACTATACCCGGCGTTTTTCATACGGCTTCTATGGATCCAACTCAGGTTCTCATGCACGCGATGGTAGTACTTTCCTGACTGAATTATTTCCCCAGCCCTGAATTAACAAATCAGTAACTTTGAAACGGATTTCAAATTTGTGTATTTTTCTCCATCTCTATTGCTAACAACAGGCTAAATTGTCATCAAATCTCACCAGGATTTTGATGCTAGACCAGCGCTACTCTCTTCTTTCCTTCCTTTGAATTCCTTTTCAACCCATTGTTGTCTACTAAGAACCCAGAAAAGAGCTATGCTCCTTGGCCTACTGAAGCCATGGCTGGTGAAGAATAAGCCAAGGGGAAGAGCAGGCCACACACCTGCTCCCCGCGTGAGCTTCGGTGCGCTCTCAAGTAAGTGTGCCTTATCCACACATATGGTGCTAACGTTTTCCCCTTAACTCTCCTGCTCATGAAACAACGATATTTTTGAATAAACAGCTCCCTTCCCCCGATGATGATGTTTGTGTGTACATATATAAACGTGTGTAAGCGTGGATAAAGTCTATAAATCCAGGAAGTTGATTAAGAAAGTCTATCAGGTGACGAAGAATGAAGAGCAGGCAAAGGGCTTAAGGACACGGAAGAGGGCGAGAGCCACAGAAACACTTTGTCGACAGAATGCTGCAATGGGGCTGGGGGGGGGATATCTCAGCAGTTAAGAGCGCTTTGTGCTTTCCAGAGAACCGTAGTTTGGTTCCCAGGCACCCACGTCAGGGGTCTCACAAGCCCCTGTGTCCCAGTTTGCTGGTGACTGCTGTGATAAAGATCATGACCAAAAACAACTTGGGGAGACAAAGGTTCATCAGACTTACGGGTCACCGTCCATCTTGGAGGGATGCCAAGACTACAACTCAAGGAGAGGGCAGGAGCTGCTGAAGCAGGGGCCGTGGAGGGTGTTGCTCCCTGGACTGCTGTCCTTAGCTTGCTCAGCTTGCTTCCTCATACACCCCGGGACTTCTTTCCCAGTGTAGCTCCACCACGGTGGCTTGGGCTCTTCCACATCAAACACTAATCATGAAAATGCCACACAGGCAAACAGGGCAAACTGATGGAGGCGTTTTCTCAATTGAGGTTCCTGCTTCCCCAATGGTGGCTTGTGACAAGCTGGCAAAACCAAAACAAATAAAAAAAACCCTCTCAGACTAAAGTAGCAGTGTAGAGGCCACCCCCAGGGTACACCCTTCTCGGGCCTCCTCAGACGTCTCAACACACAGCATTCATTCATAGAATTCACAAATACATTTTAAAATGAATATATCAGAAATCCAGAATATGCATGTGTGAAAGTATCATAAAACATTAAAATAGCATAATGGCATCTAACAAATGCTGATATTAAAGTTCAAACATAAAACAACCTCATTTGTATTCTTCTTATTCCCATCTCTGGAATCTTGCTTGTGTTTATATCGACATGTCTCATTATATTATTGTTGTTGTTGTTGTGTTTTGAAGACATGGTCTCACATTTGGCTTTGGCTGGCCTAAAATTTGCTGTGTAGACCAGACTGGCCTTCAACTTATAGAAATCCACCCACCTCTGCCTCCTGAGTGTTGGGATCAAAGGTGTGCATCACTAAGCCCAGCCTAATACGTCTCACTTAAAAAAATTATTTACTTTTTTTCTATGTGTATGTGTGTTTTGCCTGCACATATGTCTGTGCACCATGTGCCTTCCTGATACCGAGGAGGCCCCAGGAAGAATCAGATCTCCTGGAACTGGAAGTACAGACAGTCGTGACTCACCGTGTAGTGCTGGGAACTGAACCTTCTTCCTCTAAAAGAGCAGCCAGGGCTATTTACCTCTGAGCCACTCCAGTCTCTCAGACGGTGTTCTAGGGTTTTCTTGTTTTATATATCTAATCTGATTCATGAGCTATTTCCTTTAATTTACTTTCTAATTCACTAATTCGTTCTCTGCTCAATGTTCTATTAAGGTTTTCTTCCATTTTCGTAAATACATTTTTGATGTTCCTTTCCAAATCCATTTGCTTGTTTCTATAGCAACTGGTTCCTGCTTCTTTTTTTTTTTCACATTTAAACACAACACTACCTTAGCAATTCTTTTCTATTTTTCCATTAATTCTTGTTCTTGTGGGAAGACTCCTCTGGGATGCTTTCTCATGAGACATCTTTTCCTGTGTGGTTTCTGAGTTTTTATTCATGAAGTGATCTGTACTACTTGTTTTCTCTCTGTGCCCCACATTCCTTGGGCTGTGTAGACAAACTTCCAGGAGAACCGGCCCACTTGCTGTGAGGGCTCAGAACTAGCCATTTGTCCAGTTAGAATGTTCTGGTTTCTGTGTTATAGAGGAGGTAATTCCTTGGCTTTTACAGGGATCTCTTCTCACGCAGATTGTGGTGTGTGTGTGTGTGTGTGTGTGCACTTGTGCGCGTGCATGCGTGCTCAAGTGCCCTCAGAAGCCAGAGATGTCAGATCACACCAGAGCTAGAGTTGTTGTGAACCACCTGACCACGGAGCTAAGAATTAAACTTAGGTCCTCTGGAAGTTAATCCTTGGGTGATCTCTCCAGCCAGCCAAAGTTCTCTTTTCTGCTCTATTTATTTAAAGAATTTAATCTCCAAACAGTAAATGTTCTGAGGCCTAGGAAGTTGGGGCTTCAATGTATAAATTTTGAAGTAAATAATTCATCAAATAATAAAGACAGAATGGTTTCTGTTGGCTACCTTTTATCTGTAAGTATCTATTAAACCACATTCCTACTACACCTGTCTACTCTTCATGATGCTAGGTGATTTCTGATGGTAGTACTTGTCCTTTTTTGTTTCAAAATGAGCAAAACTCACCTTCTGCGAAAGCTTGGAGAAAAGTATCCACCTCACAGAGCCCTTTCTCATCCTGGCTCCTACCTTTCCCTACATCCTTGCCTCCCCAAAGGACAATTGCAGCATCCCTCCTAAGAACACGTCTGTCTTCCCTGTGCACGTGTGACTTCACATGTGGTTTATAGCTGTTCGTTGCACTGTTAAATGTTCAACCAGCATCCTGAGGGTAAGTCTCCGTGGCTTGTCTTTGTATCCTCATAGTTTTTACTCAATCAATATATTTTAAAGGAGTAAGTGAGTAACAGAAAAACTGGTGACTTATCTATTAGCCCTGGGGTTGAGTATTAGTATGCTCCAAAAAAAATCTCAGATTAATAATTGATTGATTTAAAGACACTGGGTGCTTAGTGTAACTTTTCCTGGCTTATTAAGGTAAATGTTTGGGAAGGCTGCTCTGTGGGCAGAGGAAACGTAATGATTCTGGACCTCTATATAGGTAGGTGGACATCTCAGGAAGAGAGTGGGCGACAAGAGGTTATTACAGCGTTCTGTAGCCCATGCACAAACAGTCCACAGCACACGCAAAATGAGTCAGAATTTTCCCCAATTCCAATGACTTACCTGATCACTACAGAAAGTACTTTTTAAACGATGTATTTGTTGATGTTTAAATCCATGCTCCATGTGTTTGCTTGCATGAGTTTATGTGCACTGCATGCATGCGGCAGCCCTTGGAAGCCAGATCCCCTAGAACTGGACTTTCAAGGAGTTGTGAACTCTGCTAGAAGACAAACTTGGGTTCTCTGCAAAAGCAGGAAGTATTCTTAACCACTGCTTCCTCCCTTGACAGCCCTATATAATGTATTTTTCTAAATTTATGGTGTGTGTGTGTGTGTGTGTGTGTGTGTGTGTGTATGCATGCATGCATGCAAGTGTGAAAGTCAGAGGACAGCTCTGAGGCATCAGGTTCTCTCCTTCCCCTTTTACAGTCCTGGGAACGGAAGTCAGGTTGTTGGTGATCACAACTGGGTCATCGGGCTTACATGTGGCTGTGTACCAGTATCCTCTTAAATTGAAGCAGCTCCTCCTGCAGAGATGATCTTTAAACCAGAAGGTAAACAACTGAAAACACCTTCAGGAAGTCCCTGAAGTTGACCAGATTCACTAGGCCTCTCCCTGTCAGAGTAAGCAATAAAAGCTTGGAAGTCTCTGAGTCCAGAACAGCTGCCTGCAAGAAGCAGAAACCACTCGAGCTGCTTAGAAGAGCTTCAGCAACCGAGGCGCCTGAAAGGACTCTCCAATCTGCTGAGCTGCCTGCAGGCTGTGCGGTGTGCTCCAGGGTCCCGGTGAGCTGTCACCCATGCCGGGGTGAGCTTTGGTGATGCAGCTGTCTTGGAGTCATTTCTGCTTCTGTAAATTACCCTTCCCCCCACACTCTTTTAATAATCCCAGAAAAGGTCATTGGGTCACCAAGTTGGACTTTGGTGATATCTGCTTTGGTCTGTCATAGGTTTCCTATCTGGTGGTGGGTAGACCTGTGTGCCACAACTCCCCCAGGGAGAGTTTGTCACAGAACGCATGCCAGGCACTTTGACCCACTGAACCATCTCGCTGGTCCCTACATAAAGCATCCGAAAGCCGACAGAAGTAAATGCATTCTGATTTTGTTTCTCCCATTTCCTTTAAAGGGAGTTCCCAGAATTTGACTCTTGTTCTGAATGATGTCTTTATAACCAACTTCCTCTGTTGACAAGAGACACAGTGCATGTCCGCAGCTGTGGGCACTGCAGAAGAGAGAGGCCATTTCAAATGTTTCGTTATTTAAGGTCTTTATGCACTGTTTTAAAAGTTCAAGAATTTTAACTTTACCTTATGTATAGCTCTTTTGAACAACTATAATACAGTTTTATAATAAAACAATATGCAATTATATCCATATACTATCTCCATGTAACAAAAGGCACAGCTCTATGTAATAAATACAGGAATACTAATATATAATTGTACCTCTACAACACACCACTGCAGTGTTTGCTTGTTTTATCTTCTACTCTTTTGTCTTATTTTGCTTTAAAGTACTTACCAGCCAAGGCCTGATCATTTACTGGGTAGGTCTGGCTTCTGGGTGATGCGTTTTTCTATTTTAGTTTTGAATTAACAAGCAGAGTGGGCAGCGCGGCTCTGTGCCCCTGCCCTGCCCTGCCGGTGGTCCAGCTGCTTCTATTGCACCAACGTTGCTTTCTGCTGCCCACTCAGATCCCACCAGATGTCCCCAAATGTCCTTCATAGGTTAAAGGACCCCTTGCATGACTGCAGTTGTTAAATGTTCTCATTATTTTTATTTTTAACTTGGGGAGGGGCCCACACATGTGTACGCATGCGCCTTCAGAGGCCAGGCCAGAAGAGGTGTCAGATCCTCTGCTGCTGGAGTTCCGGACGGTTGTGAGCCTCCTGACATGGAAACTGGGAACAAGACTAACATGGGTGCTGGGAACTGAACTTGAGTCTGCTGGAAAAACAGGAGATGCTCTTAGGTGATGAGCCCTTGCCATAAAATATTTGTATTCCTCCAGATGAAGTGGCTTATGATTATATCCTGGCTGACAACGTTTCTGGCTTTGAACACTTATATTCAGAGGCATAACCTGTATTAAAACATAGCTTTTAAAGTGCTCAAAAAGATTTTAAAATGCCATCAGTCATAATGTGGCCTCAATAAGAAACTACATTCACTGCAATGAGCCTCAAGAAATATGACTGCACGCCTTTAATCCCAGCACTTTGGAGGCAGAGTCAGGTGAATCTCTGAGTTCGAGGCCAGCCTGGTCTACAGAGTGAGTTCCAGGACAGTCAAGGCTACACAGAGAAACCCTGCCTCAAAAACAAAAAGAGAAGGAAAGAAGGAAACACAAAAGAAATGTAAAACTAAGAAACATTCTAATTGTCAAGTGTTTAAATGCAGTAGTCTCCTCTCCATGACACGATGTTTACGGGAGCAGGTCCTGCCTGTGTTCTCTCATCTCTCCCCTTCTTTGTCACCTCCCAGAGCTGGGCACTACTGAGGAACTCCGTCCTGACAGACGAGAGCACTTCCTTGACTTCCAGCAGTGTGTGTGGCAGAGGTCAAAGCCATTAGCAACTTTCCGCTTGGACAAAAGTCTTGCTGGAAGTTGGAGTTATACGGGCTGGGGTTTTTTCCGCGGTTATGCCGAGGGCTCTGTGAAGAACAGAGCCAGCCTACCCTAGGGATTCTGTAATGCTCACTGAATGAATGATGACGATACGCTATCTTACGTAAGCACACGGCACAGAGGTAATTGCTTTCTTCTTCAGAGAGTTGCATTTTATGTGCACCATCGTCTCATCTTGATTTCCGTACTTCAGAAACTGGCGGCCTCCAGAAGGAGGATTTCAGCTTTACTGATTCCAGGGCAGTCAGCCGCCATTTCCCTTCTCCCTCCAGTCTTCTCCTCCGTGGAATAAAATAATGAAACCTCCCCTTCGCATCGTGGTCCTCGGTGTGGGGGATGGGCGAAGGGACACTTCACAGAACGGAGCTGTACTGCACAGGAAGTGAAGGAACGGGACGTGCCTGTGTTGGCAGGTGGGGAAGAGCGGGGAGCCAGCAGGGAATGCTAAAGTGTGGAGAGCAGCCTGGAATGGGTGGGCTGCATGCATGGGTTACACATATGGCCTGGGAGTGGGCGGGCTGCATGCATGGGTTACACATATGGCCTGGGAGTGGGCGGGCTGCATGCATGGGTTACACATATGGCCTGGGAGTGGGCGGGCTCCAGGCACTGTTTAGATAGCAATATTAGCCTCAGAGCCATCAGATAAAAGACACAGAACAATACCAGGGACACGGCTACTCTCTGGAAGGAAATCCTTGAGTTCTGTTTGTCCAGTGACCTGGCTTATTAGTTCCAGAGCTGGCGGTTTTGATGCTGCTGGGGCTCAGACCCAGGATCTGGCACACAGTAGGCGCATGCTTTACTATTCAGTGACATCCCCGGTCCCTCCAACCCTTAAGAAATGTAGTCCTCTCCTTTTCTTCAAAGTGCAAGTCCCTGCCCTCAGAGGTGGAGTCTGGGGACCGGAGAGATGGCTCAGTGGGTAAGAACAGCGGTTGTAAAAGCGTGAGGGCCTGAGTTTGGCTCCCTGGCACGCAGGGAAAAGCCAAGCACGGTCGTGTGTACTAGTAGCCCATCATGGGGTGGGGAAGCAAGGACAGGCGGATCATTGGGGCTTGCTGGCCTCCGGCTTGCTGTAGGCTCGGTGACACACCCTGTTTCAAAGGAACAGCCTAGGAAGTGACAACACAGGGCATTTAACATCCTTCTTTTGCCTCCATGTGAGTTCGGGTGCAGACATCCTTGTACATGTGCCTACACCACACACACACACACACACACACACACACACACACACGAGTCTGTATGATCTCTGGGTACCAACAACATATGTGTTAGCAAGTGAGGACCATTGCTTCCTGGCACTGGATTATGATAGTATTTCCTTAAGGTGTTAGAAATCACTTCAGTGTTAATGACCATGAGGGTAGTGATTTTGGAAGCTTTCACGTACATGCTAGAGATTGAGATTACTGTGTGTATGTGTGTGTGTGTGTGTGTGTGTACCTTGACTCATCAGAAGTTATTTCAATAACTAAAATCTTCTCTTGTGTGATTTTATTTATCTTTGAAGCACTGAGGTCAAAGACAAAATGCAAGTACTTGTAGCCATGATGGTCATTGTGTGTCAGGATGGTGACCATCCATAGAGGCTGTGTGTTTTCAAAAGCCTTGCTGTGACAGTGCAGACCTGGGCAGAACATAATGAACACCTGTGAGTTGTGTCGGCTTTATCAGAAAGCCACAGATCTCTTCTTCAGATGACAGCAGTAGATGCTGGGAAGTAACCGGAACATACGGTTTGTGCTAATAACAGCACGCGTTACCAGTTACCAGCCTGTTCCACAAATATCACGAGGGACCTGAAACAGTATGAGAAAGTCTTGATGGGGGGGGGGGGCTGCAGATGGTAAGAGAGAGGATTGATCAGGACTCCCTTCCCTCCCTGTCTGCGGGAGCGACTGGGTGGATGGATGGTTTTTCAGCCGAAAAGAGGCCATTTAGAGACAAAGAAGGAGAGAGAGAGAGAGAGAGAGAGAGAGAGAGAGAGAGAGGTGGCATAAGAGCAAAAGCAACATAGAAAATTCCAGATTGGTGGTTGGGGAACTTACCTTCAACACAGCTACTGTTGTCAAACCAAAGCAAACCATATTAAAAAACAGAAGGAAAACTACGTGCAGTTGTCATGCAGATTTCCTGAGCTGGGACCCACCACAGGGACGACAGGCTCGGACCGGGGTGTGCAGTAAGAGTTTAGAGTTCCGGGGGTTTCCGCTCTCATTTTCTCTACTCGTTCTGACTCAGCCTCAGGCATCGTATAAGTCCCGTCCTCCGCTGCTTTCTCCTCATGTGTCCCATGCCACCTGCTCTTGCCACTTAGGGCTCTTTACAGGGGTTATCTTCTAAAATTATAATGTATTTTTTCCCTTGCCACACGTGTGTTTGCACGCATGTTTCCGTATGTGCAGGCACACATGTATAACTGCATGTGTGCGTGTTCCCTCTAGCTGGCTCATCTCTGCCTTCTGAGGCTGGAATCGCAGGCAGCAGCTACAGCCACAAAGCTCCTCGACCACTTTGTGTCCTGGCTTAGACACAGCACGGCTTATTAGCTCCAACCCAACCACCGGGACATCTCTCCAGCCCCTAAAGCCATAAGTTTTTACTCTGAGATTTTAGTAATCTTGTTAGTTTTGCTATTATGCTCTCTCTCTCTCTCTCTCTCTCTCTCTCTCTCTCTCTCTCTCTCTCTCTCTCTCTCCTTCTGTCTCTAAATGGCCTCTGCAAAACCATCTACCCAGTTGCTCTTGCATACAGGAGGTGACTCCTCCTGATCAACCATCCTGCAATCCCCAATCAAGACTTAACTCATTTCCTCCCTAAATAGCTTTCCAACCTGGGCATCGTCCTCTTCTCCTGGGCCACCACAATCCAGCACTGCAGGGGCCTCCAAAGCGGCCCAGCCCAAGGTAGAATTTGACTTCCCCAAGGTTGCGGGTGGAGAGGTGGTAGAACTGTCAGGGTCAGGCGGACATTTCTCCCCAGGCGACACTCTTGGTGAGACTGTCCCCGAGGCTGGAGAAGCCTGGCACTGATGTAGGTTAGTAGGCTGCTGTGCCGGTACCCAATGCTGGGTGAGATGAGGCACACCAGGAGCAAGGGAAGACACAGGGGATGGGAAAAGTTGTCTCACCATGTGTGTTTGCATCTTACACCTCTATCACTGCCCTGTGGATCTGAATTCCCACCTGGTGCCGGCTACCTCCTCCTCTACCTCCTCCTCCGGAACATTTCCTGCAGCACAGGTCTGTAGGTGGTAGATTTCTCGGCTTTAGATTACCAGCGGAAGTCCTTTATACGGATGAGTATGGCATCTGTGGTGTTGAAGATGTCGTGTGTCCCCAGGCTTGGTGACGAGTGTCTTCACCCACGGAACTGTCTCTCCAGCCCTGCTTTCCGGCACTCCACAGCTCAGCTCCGTTGTCCCTGGTTTCTAAAGCCAACCAAGCAGTCTTACGATGTCTATTTTTGTTCCTCTGGAGTATAATTCCCGTTTTCTGACCGCTTCAAAGAATTTTAGGAGTATTTTTCTTTGCAAATTCACTATATTTTATAGTCTTCCATGTCCTACCTAATGCATTTATTCTTTCCTCCTGCTTCTTGGATGTATGAAAGATACTCTTTTTGCAGTACTGGAGACCTAATTTAGCTTGCACATGCTCTACACACGTAATATACGAACGAGCTACACTCCCAGCCTTCTTATTTTTCACTTTGAGACAAAGTCACACAAGGCTGCCCAGACAGACTGAACTTACGACCCTTCTGCCACAGCCTCCCTGTTAGCTGGTATTGCAGGCCTGTGCGACCAGCTGCAGCCTATACTACATGTAAAAGAGTGCTTTATGTTATTTACTTACATACTTGACATGTGCTCTGTCATGAGTTCCTTGTGCATGCCATTTCTGAGCTCATTTTAATGGCTATTTTTCCTCTGGTCGTTAGCCATAACCTCCCTACTTCTTTGCAGGTACCCTAATCTGTTACTTGTATTTATTTTGGGTACTGGAAACTGAAATTAGGACTTTGCCATTGGGAGGCTACTGCTCTCCCAGGAGGAACACCCCCAGTGTACAAGCCTGCTAAATTTGGATTGGGTCCCTGCTGTTCTGTTACAGTGTTCAATACTGTGTTCACCTGAAGTGTGTGCATGCTATTCTGACACATACTTCCACTCGTACAGAAATTTCATCCTTTTGAAGCTTCCTTACATGTGTGGGGGGCATGTGTATATGTTGTGTGCACATAAATGTGTGCCTATGCGTATGTGTGTATGCATGTGTGTGCCTCTGTGTGTACACATGTGTGCCTATGTGAGTGTGCATGCATACATGTGTGCTTGTATGTACACATGCAGAGGCCAGAAAAAGATGTTTTTCACTATTGCTTTCTGACTTAGTGTACCATCACTGTCATGGAAGTTCAAAATTTGGGCTAGGTGGTGGGCCAGTGAGCTCTCTTGTCCTTGCCCCCCCCCATGCTAGAATTATAGGCACTTGAAGCCATAGCTGGTTTCTTGTGTGAATGCTGAGGATTTGAACTCATATCCTCATACTTTCAAAGTAAGCGCACTTACCCATTGAGCCGTCTCTCCAGATGCTCGCAGCTTCCTGTTTAGCTTCAGGACGTGGAGCAGCTTCAGTCTAGGACTATTTGCCTCTAGGGCTGACGTGAGAAGCTTCTCCTGAGGAGTGTGCTCAGGGCCCCGGGTATCACCCTTTTCATCTGCACTGGCGGCAGTGAGGACCACGTCCAGCCTGAGTGTGCTCCAAGAATTGTCTGCAGCACTGCGGTGGCTCCTTCCAGAACTCACCATGCAGCCGCCTGCATCGCTCCAGCCCTCTGGCCTCTGTGCAACTCTCCTAACAGATTTCAGGCATCCTTGACATCACCTTTTTGAATCCCCAACTCGCTGTCTTCAGCTCCGTGAGGCTGAGCTGTAGCTTGAGCTCTCCGTCCAGGCAAACAGCTGGAGAAGCCACAGCTGTTGCTATAACTCACTCCCAGCCCCCTTAGGAACCACAGTCCTGTGTGTGTGCTAGCCCAGGCCCCAGGCATTTTCTGCTTTATATTTAAGCCAGGTTTTCTAGCTGTTCATGCCAGGACAGCCCTCCTAACAGCGGTCCTCTGTGACTAGACACAGAAGCCCCTTGTGGGATAGTTTTACATTTGCTTCTCTGGACTCTAGACATCATTTCCGCGACCATGGGTGGTTTGGGCTCGGGACTCCCACACCATGCCGTGCTGGAAATGTGGACCCCACATGCAGTCTTTATGCACTGGAGGGATCTGTTGATTTTTTTCTCCCCGAACCACCTCCAGGCAGATGGCAAGCTCAAACAGCTTCTCTGTGTCAGTTGGTGGCATTTTACAAATACCACTTTTGTTTAGTCTAAGCTGCCTCTGCACAATTCACCTTGAACAATCTCTTGTTCTGGTGTTAGTGTTAAATTCCAGGCCTCTGTCTATATACAATTAGTATTGTGGCTACATAGAGTCTGTGTAGTGTGTGTGTGTGTGTGTGTGTGTGTGTGTGTGTGTGTGTGTGGTCAACCTCGGTTGACCTTCCTTAGGAGCTGTCTACTTTGCTCTGGCTATGCTGGCTGCCCGAAGGTCCCAAGACCCTTGGGTCTCTGCCTCCCAGTGCAGGGATTCTGCGGCGCAGGAATCAAACTGCCCCATCACACTGAGGAAGCACTGTACCCACAGAACAGGCTTTCTAGCCCACTTTTATTCCAATGCACTTGGGATGTCTTAGATAATATAACCTAGTAACAGCTTAGGTTTCTGATTCTAAACTTAAAATGTTTGACTATCACTTCAAATCTAGGTTCATATATAACATGAGAAGATTTATAAGAACTCAATTTTTCCATACTTGAATACTTATCTTAATAAGCAATTAAGGCTAATTTCTTGATAATGTTTTGCTTAAGCCAGATAACAACAATGATTAAAATGGAAAAATATCAATTGATAAATAAAATTTAGCAAATTAAAGAGAATTTTTTAAATTATAAAAAGTAGTCCTAAAACTTTTTTCAGTGACTAAATTTTTGAAACCTTTTTTAAAATTAAAAAAGATTATGTATATGCATCGGTGTTTTGTCTGCATGCATGTGTATGTGTGTGTGCGCGGGTGTTGAATTCCTTGCAACTGGAGTTACAGACAGTTGAAAGCTGGCATGTGGGTGCTGGGAATTGAACCAGGGTCCACTAGAGGAGCAGTCAGTGCTCTTAACCACCGAGGCATCTCTTCAGCCCTCAATGATGACATTTTTAAAGAGAAAAAAAATGTAAGGATGTACTTCAAGGCCTTAGAAATGTTTCAGAATTTGTCAGTTGCCCTTATTATATATTAATTTTATAAGAACATATTTTAGTGTGTTCCAATATGACTATACCAGTACCCTACCTGTAGCAGGTAACATGACTTATGAGTTAGGAGGAAACTTCAGCACTGTTACCCCAACATGTCTATGGTTTTAGTTGAATTTTCCCATTTAGAAATAGCTTCAAAAGCTACAGGACTGTGGCGTGGATAATTTAATTTGGTCACTGTAATGGCTGGAACAATTCTTAGACTCAGTTTGTTGAGGGGTCTCAGCAAATATTGCCCTGAATATAAACATTCCTCTCTCCCTCTTTGCTTCCCTGGCCCATCAGATCCCTCTGCCACATGGTGGGCTTCCTGGTAGGAGCATATGTTCCTGTTCTCACACAATTTCAGAAGCCAGAACATGTCGTCTCAAGTCTGTTTTCATGTGATTCAACCTGCCTTCCTCTTCTTGAGCCTGGGTCGGTCCCAGGGCAGGGTGCTGGGCTCTGCTCCCACACACCTTTGTCCCCTAAGGCTGTAGCTCTTGCTTATGTGTGTACGTGGGTTCTGTGGCAGGCACACAGTGGGGGCGGGAACGCCACTGCCGGGCTCTACTCTTATGTGTACTGTACTGTGGCGGGCACACGGGGGACCGCCACTGCCGGGCTCTTCTCTCGGCTTCCTGTCAGATGTACACTCAGTGGCCCTTTCCTTCCGGTCTACTTGCCCCCAGGTAGCCTTTTTGCTGAGGTAGGAAGAATTTAGACTGTCTGGACAGCTACCTTCCTCAGGGTTCACTTGGTTTCCAGAAACACATTTATTAGCTATTCTGTTTTCTATATTGAAGTACTTGAAACCTTCTGGCTTTGCAAAGAAATGAAGTTTCTTTAGTTGAGAAGCAGAGCAGCCAAGGTCAGGCAATCCCACTGGCTTTGCTGAGGGCCTCATGACAAGAATCCATGTGGAAGTGAGGCCCGCCATCACCAGAAAGGAAGCCAGAGAGAGATTTGGGTAGCAAAATCTGTCATGAAATGAGCTCCGGGTTAGAGCGAGCCCTCGGCACCCTGCTCCCGCCTGTACCCAGTTCACAGCAGCAGACACCTACTGGGCAGTGAGTGTCCAACAGTCAGGCAAGAGCCAACTTCAGCCTGGACCTTGTTAAAGCTCTGTACACACAGGAACCATTCCTCCTGTTTAGGGAAGTCTGTGTCATTTTTACTACCGAGTTTGAGCGTGCCCCCAGCGTTCACAACTGGAAACGTATCTCCGACAGTGTTCGGAATGCAGTTAGGGTACCCAGAAGTATGGCTCGCTGCCTCTGGAGAGGGTTCCTGATAATAGGTAAGTCTGGACCCTGACAATAGGTGAGTCTGGACCTGACTTCCTCTCCTCTGGAGAGGGTTCCTGACAATAGGTCAGTCTGGACCCTGACAATAGGTGAGTCTGGACCCGACTTCCTCTCCTCTGGAGAGGGTTCCTGACAATAGGTGAGTCTGGACCCGACTCCCTTTCCTCTGGAGAGGGTTCCTGACAATAGGTGAGTCTGGACCCTGACAATAGGTCAGTCTGGACCCGACTCCCTTTCCTCTGGAGAGGGTTCCTGACAATAGGTGAGTCTGGACCCTGACAATAGGTCAGTCTGGACCGGACTCTCTCTCCTCTGGAGAGGGTTCCCGACAATAGGTCAGTCTGGACCCGACTTCCTCTCTTCTGGAGAGGGTTTCTGACCATAAGTGAGTCTGTTATAGCAGCATGAAATTGACCAAGATACCACCTTTGACAGAGGGAGGTGAGACCTCTTCAGCATTATGGTATCTTGTCTTGATTCACCGGCACATTTAGGTGGATGACATTGCATTGTAATGGCGGATGGAGGTGAAGCATTCAGATATGCAGTGCCAGTGTGGTTTTGGACTCTGAGCCTCGGCTGACCTCAGATGGTTTAGTCCAGGAGGCGCTGCTCTTACCCCCAGGGTGTAAATCAGAAGTTGGTAATGACAAGGAAGAGGTAGGAAAGCCCCACCTAAGCAGTGGCACCTAAGTCAGAGAGAGACAAGGGGGAGAGGAAAGGTAGGAGACTTTATTCACACTGAGGGAGGGCCACGACACAAGGCTGCCATCAGAAATGTACCATAGCTCCATCAACAGTGACCAACTACCCTCACGGCCTGGGCCGTGGGCTTCTGCTTCGACTGAGTGCGAAGACACAGCCCTAAGGCCTTGCAGGGAAACTTCATCCGCCTCAAACCCCACCCTCTCCATCTGCTCCCACTCAACAGCTCTCCAACATTTCCTGGCCTTCTTCCTTGAAACCATTCCCTAGAGTTTTTGACTCTCTAAACTGTGGATAAAAACCCTTAAAAGTGTCATCCATCGGTGCCTCATATGTATGAATAAGAGATTTGATAACTTCCTCCCAAGTTAGCACAAAACGGAGACACCAGGGGGACCACCCCCCCCCAATCTGTCACCCAAATCATTTTCACAGCAGCTGCAGGGTGGGTGGCTCAGCTGGCCCTGCTCTCCTCGCTGCTCACTTGGACTTCTGGTCGCCCTTCCTCGCCTCCTCCTCTGGGATGAACACACTGACGGTGAAGTCGCTGGTCTCCGAGCCGTACTTGTTCTTCACCACCAGCCCGTACTTGCCAGAATCTGCGGTGCTCACACCCGTGATGGTGAAGAAGGCGGTCTTCCCGGCGTCAAACCTGAGGCTGCAGTGGTCATCAGAGGCCAGTGGCTTCTCGTTTTTCAGCCAGGACACCTCAGGGGTTGGGTCGCCCCACACGTTACAAGTGAGATTAAGTGCCTGCAAGACAGGTTCATGAGAAGGATGTGGTAAGTCTGATCCTGCCCCACCTAAAGGATAACTGCAGGGCTCCCACACTCTGGGCAGCGTCTGTAAGGGCTGGCAGCGTTGGGGAGTCTAGAGGGCTTGCTGTCAGCACGCTCAGAGGCGCCTGCATCCTGCTCTCCTTCCTGAACACCCAGACATCTTTTGCTCTGGCGTGGCCTCTGGGCTGTATCGGTAGAGAAATCTCACGCCACGCTCGCAGGCTGCTCACTTCTGCGTGGCATCTGCGTCACAGAGCCCAGCAGCGGAATGGCACAGCTGCTCTACATAATTTAATTCCCCGTTCCATCTCCCTCTTTTTCCTCAGCTCCCTGAACCCCGTCCAATCTGTGTCGTTGCAGAGGCGCTTGGCCCAAGTGCATCTGAAATAAAACCTTCCCAGCCATGTTGAAAGTCTCCCTGAAACGCTGACATTTAGGCTGCAGATTGACTTTGCCTTACTAAGAAAATGGCAAGGTTCCCGTGGAGCTCTGGAAGTAGTGCAGGGCTGCGTTTGTGTTTACGGACTGCTCTATTCAATGGGCCACAGCACTCGATTCGGTCTCATTATCCCTTTGTGCTGTCCTTCAAAAGCTACACGACCCACCCCAACTTTTCAGCCCTGTATTTTAGTACGGTTTTCTTAGATTATAATACAATTGCTGAGAATAATTTCATCATTCCCCCCTTTTCTTTCCTCTTTTTAATTCCTTCTACATGCTCCTCCTTGTTCTCTTTCAAATTCGTGGCCTTTTTTTTCCCCCATTAATTGTTACATTCGTGTGTGTGTGTGTGTGTGTGTGTGTGTGTGTGTGTGTAACTGGCTCAGTCTGTATAATGTTACTTGTATGTGTGTTTCTCGGGCTGACCGTTTGGTACTGGATAACCAATTGATTTTCTCTTCCCTAGGAAAGACTATTTCTCTGGCTTCCAGAATTCCTTAGTGACTTATAGCTCTTTGTGTAGGGTCCAGGTTTCTTGGTCTTTCCCCATTCACTGTGGCATGTCCACTGATGTCGTCCTTGTTCGGCTCATGTGTAGGCAGTCACGTTGGTGGGACTTACCGGGTGTAACTCTGATGACAGTAATAGACACAGTCCCACAGCAGATTCCCTGATCCCCTGGCTCTTACTATCACTCCGCCCCCTCTTCTGCAGTGATCCCTGGGCCGGAGGTGTGGGAGTTTTATTGTAGACGTAGCCAGTGGGACTGTGCTCCATATCTTTGTATTTTGATCGTCAACTCTGTTCTCAGTCTGCAGCAACTGCTACTCATTTTTCCATTTATAAAACATCAAAACTCAAAGATTCATATAAACATAATCTACAGTATGCATATTTTCCAGACTGCTTCTTTGTGTCAGCATCATTGCCCATGCTGTCCTTCCTTGCTGCTGACCAGTGATGTGTGTGTCCCTAAGGGTCATATGCACCACTTCCAGTTTGGGGCTATTCTGAAGAGAGAGAGCGTACAGGCTCTTATGTCAGTGATGTGTGTGTCCCTAAGGGCCATATGCACCACTTCCAGTTTGGGGGCTATTCTGAAGAGAGTGCAGGCTCTTATGTCAGTGATATGCGTGTCCATCCCTAAGGGCCATATGCACCACTTCCAGTTTGGGGGCTATTCTGAAGAGAGTGCAGGCTCTTATGTCAGTGATGTGCATGTCCATCCCTAAGGGCCATATGCACCATTTCCAGTTTGGGGGCTATTCTGAAGAGAGCGTACAGGCTCTTATGTCAGTGATGTGCGTGTCCATCCCTAAGGGCCATATGCACCACTTCCAGTTTGGGGCTATTCTGAAGAGAGTGCAGGCTCTTATGTCAGTGATGTGCGTGTCCATCCCTAAGGGCCATATGCACCACTTCCAGTTTGGGGGCTATTATTCTGAAGAGAGTGCAGGCTCTTATGTTGACATTTCCATTTCTCTGCACTAAATGCCCAGGTGCAGTTGCTGGGATATATGCTAAACATATGATTCATTTTTCTCCCTAGAAACTGCCAAGCTCCTGTGCTAGGAGTTGATTTAATTTTGACCGGCATTCCAACCATGACAACCAACAATGAATAAGTAATCTAGTTTCCCGCATCTTTGCCTGCGCTTGCCACTGTTTGCATTTTTGTTGCATGTCACCGATCACTGCAGTTCAGACCGGTATGCTATATTTCTCTGTGTCTTTTGTCCCCCTCTTCATGGCTAGTGATGCTAAATGACAGAATGTTGACAAGGGATGAAGTTGGCATCGCTAGGGAAGATGCGTTCTTTGAAATATCCTCCTGTCACTTACGGCCTCTTCTGTGGGAGCAAAGCTGAGTAAATCAGAAACCCTGCCCACATCTCATCATTAACTAGCAAGTTTTTAAGGCAGGCTGCGTGGCTCAGGCTTGACCTGTGACCTCTTGCCTATGCCGCCCACGTGCTGGGAGCCACCATGAGCCACCATGCCAGTTTAATTAGGATTTTTACTAAATTACACTACAGGTACACTTCAGAAAGAAAAGTCCAAGCCGGAGAGATGACTCCGTGGGTAAAAACACTGCTGCCAAGCTGAGTGACCCGAGTTCAATCCCTCAGTGCCACACTGTAGAGGGAAAAACTGATACCAGCAAGTTGTGCCCTGATTTGCACATGTCTGCTATGGTATGTTCTCCAATAAAGAAACACTTACATGCAATAATTTTTAAGTGAGTCAAACCATGGTCACCACAGGCCAGGTAAATGATTTTGGATTACACAGATCCCAGACACCATAAGCACTGTGGACAACCAACGCCCATCCTGTCTGCGTTGTGGAGTCAGTGCTTCCATATACATTCTAATCGTCACTGCTGACCAATGGCTGCAACCTCACTACGTGAGGAAAGTGGCAAAGGCAGGTTCAGGACAGAAGCTGCTCTCAGAGGCTCCCTGTACGAAGACTGGAGCTGGATGGAATCTATAGTCTCACTTCACTACCTGAGTTCTGCTTGTCCGTCTCCCCCACACGCACCACTGCAGTCCACGCCCTTTCAGGAGGGAAACGGTTTTACTTCACTACAGGTGTCTCTGGACTTGTAAGAGTTTTATTTTTATTGATATGGGGTCCGGCTATGCAGCTAAGGTGGCCTTGAACTCTAGACCCCCTGCTGGGTTCTTTGATGATGGGTTAGAATGATGTTCATTTTGTCTCAGATTATATGAAGCCAGGAAACACCAGTTTAATACCAAATGGAGAGAAGCTGGTTTTCATCAGAGAGATGGAGCAGCGTGTTCACTGTAACCATGAGACTCTTACTAGCACGGGCCACCTTCCAGTGTGTGCTGGAATAATTTCCTTCTTCTTTTGCTACAGGGCTATGAGTGAATGTTTTCGGGTTCTTTCCCATACAACCTAATGACTTCTGTTGGTTTCTAACTGTGCCTCTGGAGAAATGGCCTAAATATAGCATCGCAAGACAAACTTTCATCCTGATGCCGGGCTGACAAGGCATTATGACTGGAATGCTGAACTTTTAACCCTGCATCTGGCTATGGTGAATGCGGATGCAAGAAATAAGACCGATGGTAGGATACGGAAGGAAGGACCCTGGTGTGGGATGTGGGGCTGTTCCCCATGTGGAGGCAGGGACAACCATACCCATGCTCACCTTGCCTTCCTGGATGGTAACAACATCAGGGAGCCCGCCCAACACCCGGGCCCGATCTGCAAGCACAGGAATTTCTGGTTAATCACTGCAATGAAGAGGGCCAAAGATCATGCCCTCAAAACCACTTCAGAACACAAATCCTGTTTAGTTTTTCCTGTCCTGATGATTATTTCAATATTGTTTTCAACATGCAAATTAAGAAAATGACCCAGCGACTCTGGCTTTCTTTACTCACTTACTGCACACACGGCGCCCGTAGCTGTACCTGAAAGCACCAGCGTGGGGCACCTTGCTAAGCTCAAGGCAGGAGAACAACTCTAATGTGCAGGTTCTGAGTCAGGCGTGGCCTCTTTCTGGTCTCCCTGTGATGAGCACCAGTTTCATTCAAATTGTGACTCTCCAACCTGCTTCTATGAATTCACTCAATGCCAAAAGGGCAGTGTTCCAGACTCCTTTCTTCTTCACTGGGTTTAATTTTCTTCTGATACACTGTACCTATTAGTGCCTAATACCTATCACATGGTTGTGACCAAGAGATTTCTTAGGATAGCTTCAGAGGACAAGAGTCAGATGCCATAGTTGAGACCTTCCTACAGACATGAGACTCAAGGAGAACAAAGGTGGACCATCTACAATTCATAAAAGAAAGAAAGAAGAGGGAAAATCTATTTTCTTTTCTTGAGACAGTATCTCACTATATAGTCCTGGCTGTCCTGGAACTAGCTCTTGTAGACCAGGCTGGCCTCAAACTCACAGAGATCCACCTGCCTCTGCCTCCCGAGTGCTGGGATTAAAGGCTTGTGACACCAAGCCTGGCAAGAAAAAATATTCACTGTCATCTATAGATGTGCTGGGAAAATGAAGTTCGGCTCTGAATCTGCCTCTGTGCTAAGTGTGAAGGCAGCTACTTACTTTTCTCGGCAATGGCAGCTTGTCTGTGGTTGAGAGAGACAAGACAGACAGACAGACAAAGAAGATTTGTATTAGTGTCATTCCAAGTAGTTTCTCTCCCCCTGCCCTGCTTTTTTCTCTCTCTTTCCCTCTCTCTCTCTGTCCTTCTCTCTCTGTCCTCTCTCTCTCTCTCTCTCTCTCTCTCTCTCTCTCTCTCTCTCTCTCTCTCTCTGTCCTTCTCTCTCTGTCCTCTCTCTCTCTCTCTCTCTCTCTCTCTCTCTCTCTCTCTCTCTCTCTCTCTCTCTCTCTCTCTCTCGCACGTGCACACACACACTGAATGCAGACTTAGACAGCTGCTCTCTCAGTCACTGCTCTAAGTACGTGAAGAGCTGCAACAAGCTTGGACTGCATTTAATACACAAACGGGGGAGGAAAGTCAGGCCATGATCCGCCTGAGAGGTATTTGGCAGCTCAGCTAGCCGTGTCAAGTGGGGCTTTTCCTGTGCTTGCTCAAACAAAACCCTGTTTCTGATACTCAGATAGGCAAAAGGTACACAGGGTTCCAGGAATGTAACTGAACAGAAGCGGCACTTGCCAGGAAGGGGAACTTACTTTAACCTCTGGAATTCAGCAACGGCTTCGTCAAATGCTGCAAAAGAAAAAAAGAAAGTTAAAAATTTCTTAGTCAGAATTGACAACACACAGGGCCGATTACAAGTCCCAAGGTTCGGTCACTGCCCAGCTTCCCAGGAGACTGCCTATGGCTTCCTATTTCCGTGTAGCGCTCTCAACAAGACAAGCACTTTCTATGTAGAAAATATGAGGTAGGAGATGTTAGGAGCTTTCATCTCAGCAACCCTTCAACCTTAAGAAAAAAAAAAAAACCAAAAAAAAAACCCAAAAACAAAAACCATCAGTCTCACCAAGAAAAAAATGGGGATAAAAGTCTTTCAAATAAAGGTGCTGTCTAAGAATCTAGAAGAGAGAAGAAAGGGACTTTTTCTTATTAAATTACCCTGGGTAAGCTCCTGAGCTAGACAGTTCAAACATCTTCATTTTAGGTTTATCTGGTCCATTTAGGAAGGAGAGCACGCTAAGTAATGGTTAGCCCATTGGTGTTCAGACTAGTCTGAAGTCCAGCGTGCTGCCTATTAAAGAACAGAGTCCTGAGATTGTACTTTTTTTCTTTTTGATTTTTTAAATACATTTTTGTTAGCATATAAAACAATAGGCTTCATTATGACATTTCATAATATGTATCACTCGGTTTTGCTCATCATCTCCCCATCTTCTGTCCCTCTCTCACTGAGGCAAAGGTGGAGACAGGTGAGAGAAGATGAGAATTGCAGTGTTCCAAAAATAATCCTACCCCGTGACGTCAGGGTGAGACACTTGATGGAAGACCTTGAGAAAAGGCAGCTCTGCTTTAAAATCCTACTGTTTCATCTTTCATTGCCTTTGGGGCTCAAGAAACACACACGCACACACACGCACACACACGCACACACACACACATGCACACAAGTGCGCACACAGATATGATTTATTTACATGTGTGTTGGGGTATGTGTTAGCTTGTGGGGGGGGTCAGAACACAACTGTCAGGAGTGAGTTCCCACAGCTGTCGAGTAAGGTTGAGTTCCTCTCCTTCCACTGCTGCTCAGCTTACGATGAGTCTCCTGTCTCCACGCCCAACCCCATCTCAGGGCAGACATACTGAGCTCACACATGTGTACTGTGACATCAGCTTTTCCTGTGGGTTCTGGGGACTGAACCCCAGCCGTCAGACTTCCACAGCTAGCGCTTACACCCGTGGTGACAGTTCCTCAGCCAAGAGCCATATTTTAAGCCTAGCAAATATTTAGACGATACCAATCTACACACTGACATCTATATATTTTATATGTATAAATACGTATAAAGCCAGGCTTCAAGCTGCTGGCCTTTATTTTTTCTCATCTGAAAAATGACGGAGATTCAGTTTGAACCAGGATTATAGCATAAAAACCTTCCTGGTCCCCACATCGAACTCAGAAAAAAAAAAAAAAAGAATGTGGTCAAGCTAACTTGTGTTTGGTGGCTGTGGCAGCACTGGTGAGAGGATCTAGCCTTGGTCTTTTGGGGGTTAAAAGTGAGGTAGTTGCATAAGCTGTGGTTGTTAAAAATAATTTTTGGAATGTTTTAAACCTCTCCACCCCATTACAGCTTCCCCCTTTCTGTTGTATTTCCCACAGCCAGATGGACGGTAGGGGAAACCCAGAGCACCGCTGGTGCAGCGTGGGTCAGCAGAGCCTTGCCTCTTTGCTGCAGTTTCTCCATGACTGCAAATTCTCAGTGTGTCTTTGTAGGCATGATGGGTGGGGTGGCGTGAGAGTAGGGGATTCAGATAGCACCACGAGTGTATGCCTGTAAACACACACACACACACACACACACACACACACACACACACCCCAGTGCATGCTTGGGGAGTGGCTCTCTACATACATTGTGAATTTATCCTGAGGCTGGAAAGCAAGAAGAGTTATGAACACTAAGACCGCATCTTAGTGCACCGAGGAGCTCAGGAAATTTGGTTCAGCCTCCTTTGCTGACTTTCATCTAGACTTTTACTCTTTAGGAAAGCATGGGGGGGGGGGGGGGCAGAATATAGCCAGGGGATGGGGAGAAACAACATGGTGATTTTAGCTGTTTTCTTAACTTTTAAAGTTTTATTCGGGAATTGTGCACCACCTTTGATCTTTTCTTGCTGCTTCTCCTGATTCTTTCTTTTCTTCCCCATTATCTACAGAAACCCCTTATCTCTCAACAGACAGCCACGACATCTGGGACCCTTCAGACTTAGACCCCAGCTTCCTCTGCTCTGCCCAGCATTTTCCCTGGACCCTCCTCACTCACTGCTCTATGGACAGGGAAGCTTCTGTATTGTTACTCTCGGAGTCGACTCTCCCTCTGCCCTTGGTCTCACATCACGTCAGCGGCGCCCTGCATCCCGGGCTTTCTAGTCGCATCAGCTGCTGTCTGGGACTGGATGACGTCAGTCCCCATGCACAACTGCTTTCCTCACTTTTCTTTTAAGGAGGAGATCATGAGCCAAGGGACCTCTCACTGGCTGTGAGAGTGGTGCTTTCTCTCCATGGTTACTGTCCCCGCTTGCTTTTTATGGACGCCTAACTAAATTCTTGATAGTTAAGACAGTCTTGCCAAAATCATTACTAATAAAAAGCATTAGAGACCATTATTTTAGCCTAGTTCCTGCACTAGTCCTTAGTCTACCAGATCTAATCAGAATGGCCTCACTCATATAGTGACATATAATCAAATTGAACTTAAAGACAAATTAGGCCTCCAAAAATATTGAGTAGCCAATCCAGAACAGGCCCACTCAACCCAAGTGTCTCCCACCCAACTTCTTTGACAACAGCAGTGTAATGACCTCATTTCACTCTGGTTTGTTCTATATGAACGCTAAGGAGCGCGTTACCTTGTCCAGAAAGATCCACTGTCTTCTGATGTCCAGTCTTGCCGTCAAAGAGTTCCATCACGTATTTCCCTTTGTCATTTGGAGTGGGCTCATTGATCTGCAGCCAGATCTGCTCCCCAGTGACCCCAGTCTTAACTCTGTCTGTGTACTTAATGCCAGTCCCACTGTTAAGACGAAGGAAAGTGTCATTACTGTTTCCTCGGTGTCTTACAAAGTGATATGCCGTAAACCTATATAGGCTTTCAGAAAACATGAGACCTGCATATGCCGTCCTGCTTCAGGGTAATTATGGGCACTGAAGCCAGGGACTTGGATTCTAAGGACCCTGGAATGACAGCCTGAACGTCTACTTAACACCACGGTAGCCTGGATCCCAGTGCAGATTTCAAGACCGATACTTCTCAGTGGCACTAATTATCTTTGGTTTTGCTTGGTTTATTTCTAGGATAAGGGAATATTTAAAGGTGAAAGGCCAAACTACATACTATTTTGCTGCATATTTAACACACATGTTCTGTGGCTGAACTGCATAGGTAAAAACAATGGTGGGGACTATCCTTGCATGACATCTATATCAATATTGCTCCAAAGCTACTTAAAGCACATGAATGTACACTTGGTTGTGGAGTCCAAAGTGACTTTGCAGCTGAGTGGCTGTCAGAACAGTGAGGCATGGGCTCTGGTCCTGTGTGAGAGCAGAGGGGAAGGGCCCTTGCCATTGTCATCTGACTGAAGAAACACTACAGCTCTAGACAAAACAAGCGCATGGCAGGGCGGCGTTCTCAAACTGAAAAGGTACTTCATGGACATTGTGTGAGACTGTGCAGTACAGGGCCAGTGAATGGTGGAGGGGGCGAAGGGGCTTGTTGCCAAGTCTGGCAACTGGAGTGAACCCCTAAAGCTCAAAGGTAAGGAAAGAACTGACTCCTACACACTGTCCTCTGACCTCCACATGTGCAGCGGCGTGTGCACATGTACACACACAAAATAAATGGAATACATTTTTAAAAATCAGTATATAAAATTACCATATATATGCATATATAGTTATAATTATATGTGGAGAGAATACTAGAAGAAAGTTCTTTAAATTTGCATAAATAAATGGGCTAACAAAACTATTGATGATATCATACTATAACTCTTTCTATTTTCTAATATCTATAAATGTATTTTCCCAAAATGCATGTACAAAGTTTATACCTTACATAGAATTTCAAGACGAACTTAAATTTTTTTTTCAGTAAAAAATTTTGGCTTTCATAAAGACTTAGTATTTTTCTTTCAATACTACAGGCTATGTATGAGGGCATTTATTAAAATATCTGAAAATATATTAGCAATTCAAATGCCATAAGACTACAGTAGAGAAACACATTTGTACCCTGAAGGTTTGGGCCTGAATGACAGCGTTTCTTTGAGTCAGACAGGAAGAAAGTCCTCTGCTTTGCATGGGTTATTTGGTTTCTGGCTGGCTCACACAATGGTGCTTTCTATATGTTAAGAACTTCAGACAGAATGGATTCTATTGTTCCTATTTTATTTGTGAAACTGATATTCATAGAATTAAATGACTTGCTAAGGAAGATAAACACACAGTCAGGGCTCTCACCCTCTTTAAGGTGTGTTTTTTCAGTTTGCCTCAGACTTACAAAAAACAAAATTACAGTTCTCAATCCCTGAGCCATGTACAGACAAATCAATATCAGAGAAGTTAATGTAGAAGGAACCAAAACGGCAGGAAGTTCCTGCCTTGCTACTCTAACAGCAAGTTCCTTAAAATATTTTTTTTAATGATCCCATTTAAAAAAATTTTTAGAAAGATATGTTTTTAATTATGTGCATATGTGTTGGGAGACTATATCCACACGAGTGTAGATGCGCACAGAGGCCAGAGGTGTCAGATCTGCAGCTGGAGTTAGAGGTGGTTGTGAACACTTGACACGTGGCTGGGAATTCAGCTTGGGTCCTCTGGAAGGTAAGTATACACTCTTCATATTGAGCTCTCTCTCCAGCCCTTGAATAAATGATTCCTTTACAAAGGACATAACTTAAAGATACTGTGTTTATCTATTTGATTATTACCGTGTGTGTGTGTGTGTGTGTGTGTGTGTGTGTGTGTGTGTTATTTCCCTCCACCTAGGTCCTAGGGTGGAACTCAGGTCCAGGCGCCTTTAACCAATCTCACAGCTCTAAGACACAGTGTTTTGATTGATGATCGGCTAAATTTACTCCCCTCATTCTTCAGACTGATATATTATAATGTCCTAGATGTCACAGAGGAATTTCCTAGGATTTGGGTCTATTTTAAATTTTAATACTTACTTCCCTGCAACATTTCCTGAAAAAAAAAAAAAAGAACAAAGGGCCCCAAACCCAAGCCTTCCACACTGGCATTTTGCTTCTTCTTACTTTTAGAATTCAGAAAATGCCTAAGAGCACAGTCAAGTACCAGCTCTGGTTGCCTGTTCAGCTTACTTTTTTCTTTTTTCCTACTTTCTTCTTTGTGGTGCTAGGGGTTGAACTCAGGGCCTGATGCATGCTAGGCAACTGCTTTATCACTGAGCTACACCACTAGCCTTAGGCTCTTTTCTAAAAGAATACTTAAGTGATATATGTCTCCTCCTCTCATCCTAAACTTTCCATGCAATTTGGAGGTGTGTGTGCATGCATGCATGTGCGCATGTGTGTGTGTGTGTGTGTGTGTGTGTGTGTGTGTTTACAATGACTTAGCTTATCTCTAGAGTCAGACTGACCAGGCATAGCCCTCAGCTCAATTATCTGTGTGCACACTTGAGTCACCTCCCCCAGCTTGAGCTTCCTCTCCCCCGAGGTGAAAATGCCTATTGCACAGAGCTGGGGCCATGAAAGAATCCACCTGTCTACTGGCTTGGAACAATGCCCAGCAGACTGCTAGTGCCCAGTGAAGCTATAATACAAACAGACATTGTTATCTGTATCCTCAAGGGATGCTACAGGACTTCTGTTAACAGTTTGGAATGATCTGGAGGAGGCTGCATCCCTAAAGATTGTCTATACCGTGCCTCTTTTCTGTTTCTGCCAAATATGCCAAGGATGCCCAGAGGTTGAGTATACTGTCAGAATTAGATTGAGAAGTCTGTTTTGGTTCAGAAATCCATGTAATTCCGGGTGAATTTGAATGTATTTCCTCTATAATTCCACAAAGGCAGCCTAGGATTAAGACAAACGTCAGACTCAATCCAGTTCAAACATTTGTCCCCAGAGCCTTCTGAGGGTGGGCAAACAAGATGCAAGATGCTAACGCCTAGTTATGCCAGCTGCTGTAACCAACAATGATAAGCCGGGGCTCTTCTCAGGAAGAGACTTCTATGGGAAATGGCTATGAACACAGATTATAGGAAACTTGGGAATCTCCTAGTGCACACTGCTTCGGTTTTGTTTCAGATCACATGGGTTGGGTGTACAGATATAGAGAAGGCTGCAAGTAGAGCTCTGGGTGGCTGGCAGACCAGAGGTAGCTTATACATAGCTGTCTCAGGTGGCGGCTGCATTACAGAGATGTCTATGAAAGACGGTATTGCTATCACAAGAAGGGACAAACTGTAGCCATTACTGGTACCTTACATGCATGGGTTGAGGGAAAGTCCTAACCTGAAGTAAGGGAAGGGTTCTGTCCTGTGCTCCTCACTATGAACCCTCTTACCCGAAAGGGGTGGGATTTTTGTTTTCGTTCCTCCCCTGGACAGTGGGGGAAAACGTCTACCTAGCAAGTCAGTTTTCATTTACTTACTTGTGGGACCAGTTAACTTTCAAATCGTCCAGGTAGTAAGTGACAAAGGAATACAGCCGGATGCCCTCTGCTGTGCTCTGAATTTTCAGGTCGGTAGCGGACAAAGCTGAGGAAGAAAACAGCACAGTTCAAGCGCGGTAAGCTCACCCTGAGAGGAGCGTACCGAAGCACTTGTTATGGGGAGGAGATGGGGACTTACCTATCTTCCTGCACACTTCCGTCATCAGTTCCTGGAAGGCTGCAGACAGAGAGTCACAGGCAAAACTTTAGCATGAGCATATTCCATATAAGGTCTAATTTCAAGCTGTGAGCTCTCGGAAACTCCCTGTCTGGCGAAAGCCATTTGACGGGAGGTGAATTTGTTGACCTACTGATAATTAGTGGGTTTTGGTGAAATAACGTAATTTTCATAAGGGTTTTTTAAAAAGATTTCTGCTTGTTTTGACTTGTTTTCCTTGAACTGTTTGGAACTAATGTTATAGGAACATTCTAGAAAAGGCCACACTGAGATTTCCAGGAAGTCTGTTGGCTTTGGAAGACTCTTCTCAAGTCTGGGGACACCTTAGTTTGAATTACAGGAGTTTGTTATCTGTGACATCAACTCCTAATGAATTTACTGTCTAGGCTGCTTGGACGCCCTCTGCCCAATAATACGGCGGCCCCCACCTCTTCTGAGAGCTGGGTGGTGAACGCTAAGGCTTCTTTCTGTAGCCTGACTTCAATCCTGCCGTACCGAGGAAGAGAACTGGAGGTTTGGGGTGGGGCTGTAAGCAGCTTCTAATTATCATGATATGTTTGTCCTTAGTCTCTGAAGACCGGAAGCTGCTGCTTTGCTAACTGCAAGGCTTCACATTTCCTACACAAATCTTTCTTAGCACCCTTAACAATGAACCATTTTTTAGTATGTTCCTCACAGCAGGTTTTGATCTGAGAACATTTTTGTTCAGCTGTGAGAAAAATGATGATTTAAATTGGAAACAGCCTTCTAGAGTTCTATGGGCTATAAATTTATCTAAGGATCAAAAGTATACTTTTGATTTCTAGGAAGTGTCTAAAAGGGAAAATATTTTTGAAAAAGAACAGTAGGTCGCTCTGCTGGAATTTCAATTAAACCAAAATCACCGGACACAAATCAGCATGACTTCTGTGGCCAGCCTAGCTCCAGTCGTAATTCCGGTAGCCGTGGAGCCCATAAGACAGACCCTAGCAGCTGGTAGTCACCTTCATCCACAAGTTTCAGTCTGCTCTTATCTTTTCCTCGGTCATCTTTCAGGATAACTTCATAAAATCCAGCATCTTTCTTGGAAAACTGAGGAGAGAATGAAACATTACAGTTGATCACAGTTCACACGTGGTTCTGCAGCCGTGTGTCTCTGTGTGTGCATATATGCGTGTGTGCGTGAGCGTATGTTCATGTGCGTATGAGTGTATACTGTGCAACAATGGTCTTTTATCTTGTTACTTGTATTATTTTTAATAAAACGCCGGTTGGCCAGTAGCCAGGCTGGAAGTAGAGGTGGGGCAACAAGAACAGTAGAATTCTGGGAAGAGGAAAGCTCAGTCTGCGGTTGTCACCCAGACATAAAGGACACAGGTGTGTGAATGATGAAAGGTACCAAGCCACGTGGCTAACACAGAAAAGAATTATGAGTTAAGGTGTAAGAATTAATAAGAAGCCTGAGCTAATAGGCCAACCTATTTATGACTAATGTTGACCTCTGTGTGTTTCTTTGGGACTGAACAACTGCGGGACCTGGGGGGACAGAAAGCTCTGCCAACATGTGGGTATGCGTGGATGTGCATACAACACACGTGTGTGTAGAGGCCACAGATCAACCTTGGGTATTCCTCTTGAGAAGCCAGCTGCCAAGTTTGTTTGTTTCTAACAGTTTATTTTATGTGTATGAGTGTTCTGACTGTATATATGTCTCTACACCATATGCATGTTGTGACTGGGGACAGTGGCCCAGACCTCTAAAGAAATCAGTCCCAAACTATTTTAGTTGAGGAAGGATTACAAGAAAGTTAATAGAAGAGGTCAATGGATCCCCTGGGACTGGAGTTACAGATGACTGTGAGCTGGAAATCAAATCCAGGTCCTCTGGAAGAGCGACCAGTGCTCTTAACCGCTGAGCCGCATCTCCAGCTCTGACTCAGCACCCGGAGCTTACTAGCACCTGGAGCTCTCCAACTCGGCCAGACCAGCTGGCCACAAAGCCCCGGGATCCATCTGTCTCCGTATCTCCACCACTGGGATTGTAAGTACGTTCCTCTAGCAGTTAGACGGAAGCTGCGGTGAGTCCTTCGGGCATGGAACAACTGATGAATGTAGTTTCTGCTGAGGCAGCTCTCACGTCTGTAGCCACCCACCTCTGTGATGAGCAGGGTGCAAATGCCATCCTTAAAGTCATGCTTCTCATCCACCGATATCTCCCGTTCATCTTTGTACCACACAATGTGTGTCTCCTTTTTAATATTTGCCACCTGCAGGAAGAATCATAATTGCCCTCCTTGAAATAAGGAAATACATGTTATTTTTATGACGGTAAGCAGTTTTTAACACATTGGGGTATTAAATTAGAAAAAACACTGAACCAGAGTCAGAACACACAGATTTGTAAAGAAAACAGTCCCAAGCTATTGCAGTCGAGAAAGGGTTACAATAAGGTGAACACCAGTGACTAAACCTATCAAGAGGATCTCTATTTCCAGCGGTAAAAGTTGTCTTAACATCGTATTTCCACGACAAATGCGGTAACGCCGCACTGGTTGGTGGAACTGCCTCCTGCATGAATATACAGGACCAACTGGACTAGAATGGAGACTGTCCCATTGCCAGGCTCGTTCTCAAAGCAGTGGGGAGATCCGTGATCAGGCCAGCATGTGCAATACTACATTGTTTCAAAAGCAGCTTAAAATGGATGCCAAGGAGAAGTACCATGTATCCATGAAATCAAGGGAAATCAAGGAAGTGAAGTGGTACGGTGGTAAGTGTAACAGCCCCAGTGATGTCAGAGGACTGCATGAGCCCAGGGGTTTGAAAGCAGCCTGGCTAACATGTGACCCATCTTCCAGTGCAGAGTCCTTAGGTAGACATGAAAAGAAAGGATGCTATATGTTCACATAAACGCTTAAATAAAAATAAAAATCCCCAAACTAAAGAAAGACAATTCCTACAGCATTAAAATAGTCTTCCAGCGGAATAACAGGATGAATAAGCTCCAATATATATCTGAAAATTTATAAAATGGATAAATGGAGATTATAAATATATGTAAAAAAGAAGTAAGGCTTAATAACTTAATTACTTAGCAATTTTGAAAGGATGCATTAGATCCTAACCCATACATCATAATATAAAACCATTGCATATTCTTAGAGGGATCCCAAGCTTTTTCTGCAACACTTGAATTATTTTTCACAAAGAAGAATATATCCATGTATTTCTTGAAAATTAAAAATTGTATGAAAGAGTAAAGACTTCATGAAAATCAGAAAAACAAAACACCCCCCCCCAAAGATCACACTGAACAGCTGATAAGAGGGTATATGACTGCAAGACAAGCATGGAGAAACGTTTACTTGTGGTGGGTTTAAGTGAGGATGGTCCCCATGGGCTCATATATTTGAATACTTTGTACCCAATTGGTAGAACTGTTTGGGAAGGATTAGGAGGTGTGGCCTTATAGGTGGAGGTATGTCACTGGGGATTGGCATTGAGGTTTAAAAAGACTCCCTGCCATTCCTGTAGCACAAATAATAAAAACCCAGAGATAGATAATGGGGTTCAACCTGAAGATCAGAAAAGCAAAGTAGCCAGTCACTAGAGAGACCTTTTACCTCTACCAAAGCCGGGCGGTGGTGGCGCACGCCTTTAATCCCAGCACTCGGGAGGCAGAGGCAGGCGGATCTCTGGGAGTTCGAGGCCAGCCTGGTTTACAAGAGCTAGTTCCAGGACAGGCTCCAAAGCTACAGAGAAACCCTGTCTCGAAAAAAAAAAAAAAAACTTCAGACCAAAAGGATGAGAACCAGTCTCCATGAATCCTCAGACTTCACACTCCACTGAGTTCCTGTCTCTTCCCCTTTATCTTCCTCTAACCACCCAGCCATATCACTTCTGTTTCCACCTCCCCGGTGCTGGGATTAAAGGTGTGGGATCCCAAGGCTGGGATCACCTTTGTGTATACTCTGTTTGTCTTTTAGACAGATTCCGTCTTGTGTAGCCCAGGGTGGCCTAGAACACACAGAGATCCGTCTGCCTCTGTCTCCCAAGTCCTGGGATTAAAGGTGCAGGCCATCACTCCCTGGCCTGTATGGCTGATTAGTTCAGGCAAGCTTTATTTACTAAAACACAAATAGCCAGGTGGTGGTGGTGCACACCTTTAATCCCAGCACTCGGGAGGCAGAGGCAGGCTGATCTCTGTGAGTTAGAGGCCAGCCTGGTCTACAAAAGCTAGTTCCAGAATAGGACCCAAAACTACAGGAAAACCTGTCTTTAAAAAAACCACACAAATAATATACCACTTTATATTCCCAGTGTGCTCTCTCTGCTGCTTGCTCATGTTTGACATGCGTGCTCTCAGCTGTCCCTGTCACCATCCATTGTTTGACATGCTTGCTCTCAGCTGTTCCTGTCTCCATCCATTGCTCTGCCATCATACACTCTAACCCTCAGGAACCATGAGCTCAATTGAACGTTGTCTTTTATAAGATGCCTTGGTCATGATGCTTTATCACAGCAACCAAAAAGTAATTATATGTTCATTATAAACAAAAGTATTCATGTTTTCCTACACTGAAAGAATTTCAGCTACGTTGTGGATGTAGCTCAGAGGTGGAGTACAAGGCCCTGCAAAACACACACACACACACACACACACACACACACACACACACACACACACATCCTGAAAAAGATCATCTAGCAAGTGAACATAAGAAGTAGTACTGTTTAAACAAGAGTGAAGTCAGTACACAAAAGGTTATTAACTGGTTTTTAAATTACAGAAATCTATTGTGTTACTAGGTAACACAGATAAAGATAACCAACTTGGAAATCTGCATCTGGACTGGAAAAAATTAGAAATACTCTGGATTTTTTATTGTTTATTGTGCTATACATTTTTCTCTGCACCCCTCCCTTCCTCTTCCATCCCCTTCTACCCTCTCCAGTGATCGCCACACTCCCAATTTACAGGAGATCTTGTCTTTCTCCTTCCTATGTAGATCCATGTATGTCTCTCTTAGGATCCTCTTTGTTGTCTATGTTCTCTGGGGTTGTGGAATGTAGGCTAATTTTTCTTTGCTTTGTTTCTAAAAGCCACTTATGAGTGAGTACATATGATATTTATCTTTCTGCATCTGGGTTACTTCAGCCAATGTGTTTTTTAATAGATCCATCCATTTGCACGCAAATTTCAAGATGTATTTTTTTTCTTTTTTTTTTTTACCGCTGAGTAGTACTCCATTGTGTAAATGTACCACATTTTCTTTATCCATTCTTCTGTTGATGGGCATTTAGGTTGTTTCCAGGTTTTGGCGATTACAAATAATGCTGTAATGAACATAGTTGAGCACATGTCCTTTGGCATGATTGAGCATCCTTTGGGTATATGCCCAAAAGTGGTATTGCTGGGTTTTGAGGTAGATTGTTTCCTAATTTTCTGAGAAATCGCCATACTGATATCCAAAGCAGCTGTTCAAGTTTGCACTCCCACCAGCAATGGAGGAGTGTTTCCCTTACCACACATCTTCTCCAGCATAAGCTGTCATCAGTGTTTTTGATCTTGGTCATTCTGGCAGGCGTAAGATAGAATCTCTGAGTTCTTTTTATTTGCATTTCTCTGATGGTTAAGGATGTTGAGCATTTCCTTAAGTGTCTTTTAGCCATTTGAGATTCGTCTGTTCAGAGTTCTCTGTTTAAGTCTGTACCCCATTTTTATTGGATTATTTGTTCTTTTGATGTCAAGTTTCTTGAGTTCTTTGTATATTTTGGAGATCAGTGCACCGTCCGATGTGATGTGGGGTTGGTGAAGATCTTTTCCCAATCTGTAGGTTGCCGTTTTGTCTTAAAAGGTGTTGACCACGTCCTTTCCTTATAGAAGCTTCTCAATTTCAGGAAGTCCCATTTATTAATTGTGAGCATACCAATCATGTATGTGTGTGTGTTGTCTGCATGGATATACATGTACCACGTGTGCATCTGGTACTCACAGAACCCAGAAGAGGATGTTGGATCCCCTAGAACTGAGTCACAGACAGTTATGAGCTGCCACGTGTGCATTGGGAACTGAAGCCAGGTCCTCTATAGGAGCAGCCACTGCTCCTTTTAGTGTTTTTGAGCAGGGTCTCATTATGTAGCCTTAGCTGGTCTAGAACTTTCACAGATCCACCCTGTCTCCAAGCGCTAGGATTAAAGGCATGGGCATCATACCCACCTCAGCCCCATCTTATCCACTGAGCCATCCCTGCAGCCCCATCTCTCTGTGGTTTCTTGAAGCCAGGGAGCTTCCAGCTCCTGCTTCTAGGTGGACTTTGTCTCCTGGGCTGTCACCTTGGGTAGCAAAGGGAATATTTGTGTGTGTATGTGTACTCCTGTAGTGGAATAGTACCCAACAGTGTTTTGTGGGCAAGTTAGGGCTCTTTCTCAGTCCTTTGGAGTAAACCACCTGGGGCTCACGTGAGTCACATGAGTCTAAACGTTTAGCTCACATACTCCATGAAGTATAAAGCAGAATAGTAAATTGCTGTTCTAAGTTTCCCCAGTGGTGTAACAAAGAGCTACAATAGAAGGTTTGTTCAGATCAGACTGAGATGATTAAACAGGGCCTTGGGATGAGTGGAAGGTCATTTTGGGCCTTGGAGCAGCAGCACAATAGGTATGTGTGAACAGCCATTACTACTTTTAGGCTCCTCTTTGCTGTTCAGAACCTGCGGAAGGATCTGGTTCTGCTGATGAGAAGTCATTAGAAGAGGACTCCAGAGCCCACCGCCTAGACAGCCATAGGTAGCACAAAAGGAGAAGGACCGGACATGCGGCTTCAGGCAAGGGTATATTATAGAGACACCACGCAGACAAGATGCTGAGTGAGAGCCGCAGGCCAGGTGCACGAAGGATGGTGACAGGGAGGCTATAGGTGAGAATGAGTTTTTCAAGTTTACCATTTCCCGAGGGGCAGAAATCTAGAATTGATTTTTCGTACGTAGGTCTGTTTAGTTCCTGCTTCTTTGACTTTTTCAGGCCTAGCAGGGACTGGGTACTTTGGCTCCAGTTTTATGACTATGCCAGATTCATGGTTGATGGAGGAAGGTCATTGGCTAATAAAGAAACTGCCTTGGCCCATTTTATTGGTTAGAACATAGGTGGGTGGAGTAAACAGAACAGAATGCTGGGAGGAAGAGGAAGTGAGCTCAGACTCGATAGCTCTCCTCTCTGGGACAGATGCCTCAGACAGAGACGCCATGCTCCCCTCTCCCGGGCAGATGCTATAGCTCTGCTCTCTGAAGCAGATGCGATGGAGCAAGCCGCCGGGTCAGACATGCTGAATCTTTCCCGGTAAGCACACCTAGTGGTGGTGCTATGCAGATTATTAGAAATGGGTTTAGGCAAAATATGAGAATTAGCCCGTAAGAGGCTAGAGCTAGTGGGCCAAGCAGTGTTTAAATGAATACAATTTGTGTGTTGTTATTTTGGGTAAAGCTAGCCGGTGGCGGGAGCTGGGTGGCGGAACACAACCCGCAGCTCACACAACACATGGTTCCTGTCTTGAGTCATCATGACCCCAGTCTACTTAACCCAACAATTCCTTCACTAAAATTTCATTTTAATTGGGGAAAAACTTCATTTCTGAGTTGGATGGTCTTGCTATATAACCCCCAGGCTGTCCTCTAGGTCCTAGGCCTAAAGGATTCTCCTGGGAGGATATGATGGTACCATCATGCTCAGCTCCCCAAAGTCTTAATTTTAGTTAGGGACTAAATTCAGGGCCTTGCACATGCTAGACAAGTGCTCTGCCCCTGAGCTACAGCCCTTTAACTCTCAACGATTTGCCCTTTAAACTCTCAATGATCTTCTCAGCTAAAAACAAAATGCTAAGTGTACGACAGCTTAGAATGCTGTTTTGAATCCCCTCCTCACTGATCTTCCCAGAGGCTAAGCCCACTGACAATTCCCAACTCCAGTCCCTGAAAGGAGCATGGAGGTGAGACAGGGAGACACAGCTGGGCACACTCAGCTATGTTTCTGTGCAAATCTCATGACTTAGTGGGCCAGGAATAGTCTACCACTTAGAACGCAGATTTAGCGTAAAATGAAAGTAACGTGCGACATTCTGCGATTGACAGAAGGTGGCCACCCTAACCTAAAGGCCAAACCCATGCATGGCTCCACAACCTGCAGCTTTCTGAGCAACAACAGCACGTGTCTTAGTTAGGGGTTCTATTGCTGCAACAAAACACCATGACCAAAAAGCAAACTGGGGAGGAAAGGTTTGTCTGGCTTATACTTCTCCAATTGCTGTTCTTCACTGAAGGAAGTCAGGACAAGAACTCAAGCAGGGCAGGATCCTGGAGGCAGGAGCTGATGCAGAGGCCATGGAAGAGTGCCGTTTACTGGTTTGCTTCCCATGGCTTGCTTAGCCTGCATTCGCATAGAACCCAGGACCAGCAGCCCAGGGAAGACACCACCTGCCATAGGCTGGGCTCTTCCCCCATTGATCACTAAATGAGAAAATGCCTTACAGCTGGATCTCATGGAGGCATTTCCTCAGCTGAGGCTCCTTCCTCTCTGATGACTCTAGCTTGTGTCAAGTTGACACATAAAACCAGGCAGTGGAGCATGGAACCACAAGTGGAACATTCCACACCACACAGCCCTGCTTCATTTGCAAAATTATTCAAAATAATGCACAGAATGCCTTCGGGTTATGTCTAAATATATGTGAAACATAAATGAATTTTATATTCAGATTTGAGTTCTCTCAGACATTTCATTATACAAACAAAATAAAAAATATTCCAAAATCCCAAATAAAACAAAATTAGCCCTAAACACCAAGCACTTATGATGCAAATCACTTTGGAGAAGGGACGCTAAAGCTGTGGCTGGAGAGATCATGCTGTCTGTAGCTAGGGTGACACATTCCCTATCACAGTTTCCTGCTGGTTTACTCAGAGCAGTCAACAGCACAGAGCCTGTTGCTCATCACTCTGGATTAAATAGCGGAAGAGGAAAAACGGGTCCTGTTCCACATACAGTCTCATCTTTATTGCTCCTGAGACGAGTATTAAAAATTCATCCATATCCTACCTTGCATTTCTTTAAAAAAATTTTTTTATTGATTTTATTGAGCTATACATTTTCTCTGCTCCCCTCCCTGCCTCTCCCCTCCCCTTCAACCCTCTCCCACGGTCCCCATGCTCCCCCTTACCTTGCATTTCAATAGCACGTTACATTCACCAGTCACTTCCCAGCTCAAATACTCAGCAAAATGGGGGCCTGGGAAATTTTAATGACATAAGCAATCTTTTAATTAGCTGTAAGTGCAAGATCAAAGTTCATCTTAAATCTTGAGGCGATTTGTGTTTGAAGTAAGATTTTCTTAAAATTGTGAATTTAGTTTTAAAATATCTTAATGCCTACATATTTAATAACAACTATTTTAAATTATTATCTTACCACGCATTAACATAACCAGTGCTGTTCACTTAACTTTGCTATAGAAATAACCTTGGAATATTTTATACAAAAAAAATGTCTATTTTTACCTTGTTTCCTGATCCATTCTTGTCGCTGGAATTCAGCTTCTTTCTGGAGCGTCTTATAAACTAGAAATTGAAAAACAAGGAAGTGTGAAATTGAATTGAGCAGCACGAATACGCACAACAACCACGAATACGCACAACAACCACGAATACGCACAACAACCACTGTGCTAAGTGGCCTATTTTCATTGCTATGGTACTCAGAGATTGTGACGGCCCTGCTTGTTCTGATTTTTATAGAGACAGCCTTTGAAAACTAATAACTTTGTGTATATGTGAGTCTGTGAGTGAGTGAGTGAGTGTGTGTGTGTGTGTGTGTGTGTGTGTGTGTGTGTGTGTGAAGGGGCAGAAGTAGACATTGGGTATCTTTACTAACTGTTCTCTACCTTACACACACACACACAGCGGCCAAGACAGGTCTTAGTATGTAGCCTTGACTGTCCTGGAACTTAAGAGCAGGTTGGCCTTGAATTCACAGAGCTCTGCCTTCCTCTGCTACCCAAGTGCTTGGAATTAAAGCCACGCACTGCCACACCCACCTCTCCACCTTATTTTCTAAGACAGGGTTTTGGGGTTGGAGAGATAGATGGCGCAGTGATTAAGAGCAAGTATTGCTCTTGCAGAGGACTGGAGTTCAAGTCCTAGCATCCAAAACTGGGCAGCTGACAGCCACCTGTAACCCCAGCTCCAACACACTTCTCCACATACCTACACAGAACACAGAAACACATGCACACAGACTTGAAAATAATAATTAAAAGACTTTTTATTAAAGATAGGATTTCTAACTACACTGGCTAGACTGGCTGGGCAGCAAGCCCCAGGGATCCTCCTGTCCCTGCTTCCCCAGCACTGAGCTTAGTGTGAGCTGCTGTGCTAGGCTCCTTGTGTGGGTCCTGAGCATCTGAACTCAGATCTTACTGTTCGCAAGGCAGGAACTTTACTGACTAGGCCCTCTCCCAAGCCCCAAAACTAAACAACTTTCCCAGGGTCATGCGCCTAGGAAATGATGAAGCCACACTGGCTGTTACAAATACAGACATCCATCGTAGGTGTTTATCACAGCTGTCCTCTGCAGTCTTGTTACAATATATGACTGACAGGTTGCACACATTCAGTACCTTTACATCTTTCTTTCCAGAGTTTAATAACTTAGAGTAAGCACATATTGTTAAAAAATAGTGTCATGGTTTGTTGCTAATATACATAGTTCTGTCTGTACTGCAGCTTTCTAGGCTGGAGAATTTAGTGATAAGTAGTTATTTGCACGTGAAACTATTTAAGTCCAGTGTCATGCCTGAAAATCAGGAACAATTTTAGTTTTTTTTTTTTTTAAGTAATGTTCATTTCAAGGCAATGGGATACTATGGAAAGTATTGACTAGCTATTGTAATGGGATACTATGGGAAGTACTGACTAGATTTTGTAATGGGATATATGGGAAGTACTGACTAGATTTTGTAATGGGATATATGGGAAGTACTGACTAGATTTTGTAATGGGATACTATGGGAAGTACTGACTAGCTACTGTAATGGGATACTATGGGAAGTACTGACTAGATTTTGTAATGGGATACTATGGGAAGTACTGACTAGCTACTGTAATGGGATACTATGGGAAGTATTGAGTAGATTTTGTAATGGGATCCTATGAGAAGTATTGACTAGATTTTGTAATGGGATACTCTGGGAAGTATTGATTAGATTTTGTAATGGGATACTATAGGAAGTTTGACTGGATATTGCAATGGGATACTGTGGGAAGTATTGACTAGATTTTGTAATTTGACTCAGGATTCACTAAACAGTTCCAGATGCCAGTCGCGGGATCTCTTTTAAGCCATGAGGTATTTACATCGAAATAAGTAAGCCAAGTGTTCCCTGACTGTCCCTCAGAATTCTTACCATCTCCAATCAGAACAAGAGTAGAATGGCCAGTTGCTTTTCCATCTTGAATCTGGAATGTGTATGTTCCCTCGTCCTCATCCTGCAGCTTCTCCATGAACATTTCAATAATGCCAGTGTTCCGGTCAATGTGCATCTTGTATTTCTTCGATGTGAAAAGATAAAGAGAGAGAAATCGGAAAAGAAAACATTGGCTTTGAAGACAATAACCCTGACAAAATGAAAATGAACCCCCAAGAATCATAATTTTAAAATTTCTAGACAACTAAGAAAATTGCTTAAAAATCTTATTCCTGGAAAAGAGAACATTATGTGGGTGTATGAATTAGACAGGAATTGATTATGAATATTCTGAAATTTCAACAATATGACCACCCAAACAAGACCTTCACAGTTGGTATGCCAATATAGATGGGGGAAATCTCATAAGGCCTCATCCCTAAATGAGAGCTATGGGCAAGCAATGGTTGCCAAGAGAGGGAGAAACAGTCTTTCCTAGGATGAGCCCCCTGATAGGTTATCCAGTCCCAAGTAGTCGACCCTAAGCACATACATATACAAACCACACTAAGTGGACTCAGAAGGTTGTATTAAGAGGTCATGAACTTAAAAGGAAGTAGGAGAGCATGGGAAGAGTTGGAGAAGGGGTTGGGGGATAGAAATGATGTATATATAGTACAATGGATGAAATTATTTTTAAAAATTAAATATAAATAAAATATTAAAAATAAATAAATATATATATTATTTTTTTGGTTTTTCGAAACAGGGTTTCTCTGTGGCTTTGGAGCCTGTCCTGGAACTAGCTCTTGTAGACCAGGCTGGTCTCAAACTCACAGAGATCCGCCTGCCTCTGCCTCCCAAGTGCTGCGATTAAAGGGGTTTAATTGGAAAAAATAGGGAGGGGAAAGCCTACCGGCCCTTCAAAAATTTCCTTCTCGTTAAATATGTAGTTGACTTTGGCGTTGCCAGACAGCTTCTCAGCCTGCATCCAAAACCGAACCTGACCTTTCTCCAAAATTTCAACTGCCAACTCTGACTTAGTTGGGACAGCTAGGAAAAAATAAAAATAGACATAGTAAGTGATCACACTGTCAAACAACAATACTGATACAGACATTCTAACAAGGAAAAAGAGTCAATACCAATAGCAATGCAGACCCCTGCTTCCTTCAAGACACAGAGACAGCGAGCATCTTACAGGGAGACCTCAGAATACGGGACAGAGGCCTTGGCTGTTATCCTTGGGATGTCACCCCTATCGAATCATAATTGTCCCAATTGTAAAAACAGGGAAGGTGACGTGATGTATAGGGGAACATCTGGTTAACATCTGTGACTCTCCACTGCAGCTTTAGTCAAGGTTATCCAAGGGCGTTCACAAGGAAAAATGAAGAGTTCTCAGATGACCCAGGATGGCCAGCACCTAGCCCTAAGTCTGCTGGGAACAAGCTCTGTAGCAGTCAAGCTGCAGAGATGCCTTTCTTTGCATTTTCCTCTGTCCACTCCATAGAATCTCTGCAGGTTTGCTCTGCTTGGACATTCTGTACCGAGGAGATGCACTTGGAGAGAGAAGACGGACTCTGGGGCTGAAACAAGATCTTGAACAGTTGCTCCCCCTCTTAAGCCTGTCAACATGGATATGGTGTGCCGCACTTGACAGTCAGACAATTAACTATGGTACAATGGGAAACATTAACATACCACGGGTAATGATCAGTAATTGGAAGGCAAGTCTCTGTTCCCCCACCAAGTTTACTGACGAGAAAGCTGAATGCTAAGTAAGAGTCATGACATCTAGGCCACAGAGCTAAGCCCGTGATTATCCCTGCTATTCTGAGCTGTTCTTTGTCCTAGTTCCATTTCTCTGATGGACACTGTGGTTTTCCAGTGTGATAAAAGACAGTTCCCAAGACCAGAGGCTAATCCTTACTACAAACAGGTCTTGAGGATAGAAAGCATCATTTAGAAACGCCTGGAGATTCCATCACGGAGGTCCTAACACATGAGTGGTTTGACTTGGAGTGGCAATGCAAAGGAAGGGACTGGCTTCCTTGGGAGCCTTTCATGTTCTGTGTCTGACCTGAATCACGAGAATACTGTCTAGAAGAAAACAGACCACCATGAATTCCCTGAGGGCACAGAGCAAACATGGCATGTGCCTACATGGAGGCAGACTTTGTCATGGTTATGGGAACAGCACTGGAGTCAGCCCTTGGGCTTCACCAGCTGTATGCAACTGGTCTAGCTGTTAGTCCCCTGCTCATGTTCTTAACCTCTAGAATTAAACCACCACAGTAGGGAGCCTTTCCGGGTCAGTGTATGTCCAAATGACTATTCCGTATAAATGCCCTAGAAAGGGCCTGGCACATAACAAATGTTGTATAAACATTGGCTATTAGTTTTTGGTATCTGTTTTCCCTCCAGTTGCTTCAATAATATCCTATAATTACAAAGCGTAATGTATTGTGTGTCTATATTTATGGCTATAGGCTTATGTGTGTGTGCACAATACATTATTTGTGTAGATGGGACAAGAGCAAATGTCTGCTGCAGATGACGAACTGGGAGGCAGGATGCTAACGATGGCACATACTCTACCCTCTGACTCACCACAGTGCAACTCAGTATCATCACTGGCACAGCAGGCCACACTATTTTCAGATTTTACATCTATACTTTTCATTTATCTTTTCCTTTTCTCAGACACAAATCGCCTTCTCTGGCAGTTTAGAAAACATATTATTGGTAGAGTGAAGGCGCATGCTTAACGGCTTTGAAAATATTTTTAAAATGGCTTTACAGAGGAGAATTTACTACATTAAAGGATAAAGGAACCGAATATCTAAAATTTACATTCAGTGAGAAATGAGACTTTTAAAACCTTATAAATATCAACAAAAGGACGTAATGTTTTCCTTGACCAGGAAGAAGTGGGTATGAATTCAAAAATTAGATATGCTGCTTTGACCCTTGTGGAAGATCTCTGAAAATGGTCCTTTAGTGACGTCATCACTGTGGTTGGGGAAAGAAAATACTGGAACTGTGCCATTTAAAATGTGGTTTCAAGGGTCTAAGGAAAACTTCACTGGCTTGGGGATTTGATGCTCATGCTCAGAGTTTGAAACACGCCCTTGGGCTTGCCCTTTGTGCCAACCACATTGTCACAGCTGGTCTCTAACAGGAAGCTCGAGTTTGCTGTCACCCTCTCTCCAAGAAGCCACAATTACAATAATCCTTAGGCTTATGCAAGATACAACTTCTCAGTGTAGGTGACAGCAACATGAGTCAGCTGTGACTCCCTTAATTACACTACCTCCAAGCCTATATGATCATCAGACCACGGGAGGCCCAGGTAATGTGAGCTCAGCAGTGACGCCCTGCCTTGACGTCTCTCCCCACCATCTTGTAGCCTAAGTGTAAGTGTTGTTGGGGAAGCTGTTGCCTGGATACATGAACAGTATTTACTAACTAGATTAGTGCTTCTCTCCACTTCTACCAGGCTTGAGACGAGGATGTAAACATGTACCTTAGAGACAGCTCTTTATTAGGTCCTAAGAACTGTCACAACAGCCAATCCTAGAAAACGAAACCAAAACCCAGGGAAATGGAAGCGATTTGCTCAGGGTCACAGGACAAAGAATGTCCTGGAGGCTGTCACCTTCTGTACAGTTTTCAAAATTAACTTTTCAGTCATCATCTACAATAATATCTCCAGTTCCATGGCTAATAAACACACAGAGGAAGTGAAGGCCATGTGCTGGAATCTCCTGAAACTCCATAGTTGCAAAGGAGTAAACGTGTGTAAGCATCGGGGAAGCCTAGTTCAAGAGAGGGAGGGCGAAGGATAATAAATATGCTGTGAATATGGAAAACAAGTAAATATGCTGTAAGCATCGAGGGATCTTTTAGGCTCTTCCTTGAAAAGAGGGAGCGTATCTGCCACTTTTTAGTCTGCTTTCTCAAGCACTAGGTTGTTTTTCTCTGGAGGTGTCTCTACTTTGGCCACTGGGTAAGAGATCGTTTCAGACCAGTGAGCCTTTTGGGTGTTATTTTCTTTCTCTTAGGTGTCCACGGTGGAGTTTAATCTTTTATAAGGAAGGTGCCTTATTTAGGACTTATAAATAGTTCAGAAGGGCTCTTCTTCTTTACCCTGTTTTCCAAGAGTATAAAGTGTTATCATTTGATTGCCTTTATTTAGACCTTTGAATATTCTATTACAAGCCATCACTGCAGATTTGCCTAAAACGTATAAATGAGTATCGTTAGGGGATACAAATGTGATCCAAAATTGAAGAACATAATTACCCATACTACACCTACGGATCTTCACACCGCTCTGTAGAACGAAGCAGAAAATGTGTTTCTATTTCTTTTCTTTTTTCTTTCCTCCCCTCCTTCTCTCTCTCTCTCTCTCTCTCTCTCTCTCTCTCTCTCTCTCTCTCTCTCTCTTTCTATCTCTTTTCTGTTTGCTTTCTTTACAGACAGGGTCCTAGGTAGCGCAGGCTGGCCTCTATCTACCTATTTTGCTATATAGCCTAGGATGACCTTGAACTTCTGATATTCCTGCCTCTACCTGGGATAACAGGTGTATACCACCACATCTGGTTCAAATCCAGACATCTGTGAGTGCTACGAAGGTACTCTACCAACCACAGCCTCATGAAGTAGTTTTTTTCTAGGTCAGTACCTTGGCATTTCTGGAGAAAAATGGCAAAGAAAAGTGTCATTTCTAGAAAGTTCTGTAGACACCGGCATGTGATGTATATCCCAAGCCACTCCCTATCTCTCTCTTCCCTCCCTCCCTCCTTCCATGTCTTCTCGCCCCCACTTTCCTCCCTCTGACAGGTAGCCCAGACCACACCATGAACTCACGACTTCCCTGTCTCTAGCTCCAGCTTGTATTTTAAAGCTCTTAGGTAAAGACAGGGTTCATGTTAAGTTGTCTATTCAGGCCTTGAACTTAGTGGCTCAGGCAGGCTTTGAACTTGCCTTCCTCTTGTCTCCGCCTACAGAGTGACTAAGATCACAGGACTGAGCCATCAGGTAGGGCTTCAAACTCCTCCTAATCTCATGGGAGTTGTCACATGTTCTGTTACAAGGTGACGCTGGTAAAACTAGAATCTGTGACCGCACCTAGGATACTTACTTGGGAACTTGTGCTCCTGACTGAGGGCAAGCAGACGTTTTATTTCTGTGTGGGGAAACAGAAGACAAACCTTTACGTTCTAAAACAAGTGTCACGTGATGATAACAGGAAAATGAAAGCAACATCAGACCTAGGAGTGCACGGATTTTAAAGTTACCTTCTTCATCTATCAAGTAGCTTGATGCTATCCCATCAGTGTCTGTCACATCACAAGAATAGATGCCCAAGTCATCTGTCCCGAGGTCTTTGAAGGTCATTTTTGTCCTTCAAAACAAAACATTTTTCTTAGAAATGAGCCTGAAAGGTCTGTGTGACTGTCAACTCACCCCATCGCTGATCCCCTGGACATGATACTTCCTTCGTGTGGGACACTTGTCATATCCCTACCCACCTCCGCACTCCCACTAGGCTAAAGTTTGGTAACCCTTGTTGTCTTGGGTGGGGTGTCATTTCCACTAGGGAGCCTTTTTTGACCTCTTGAAGGATGATGGGGCACAGGTATGAATGCCCTGTCTCCAAGCTGTGTTTCATATATATAATACACATCCTCCAAAGACATTTTCCTGGCTGGCTGGGGAGTCTAAGTGTTTCTTCTCTAGGGCAGACGGCAGGAGACTCTGGCTGTTTCTATGTTATTCCTGTACTTCTCTTAAGAACTGACACGACACTGGGCTATCCCCCTGCGAAATGCCTGTGCCTTCAGAGACAGGCTTCTGCTTTGCTTTCTGTTGCGTCCATGGCACGCAGCACCTGTCTGGAACACAGCGTATGAATTAATGAACAGACCAATATTAAAGATTGTTGTGTTTTTTTCACTTTGGTGAGCTCCATTACCAGTCATGGTGTCTGTCATCTAAGATCAACTAAACATTTAAATGTTAAGCGAATAAGCGAGGAGAAAAGTTGATAATTTGATTGTATTTTTCTTTAGCCAAATGTGTTCTATTCCAAGAACCATGCGTTAGAGGAGTATTTTAAGGCTTATACTGGCTATGTGCGTTTATAACACCAGACATAAAATAGCTACGACTTCATCTTCTTATTCCCAGGAAGTTAAGTAGGGGGCAAGGAGCTTATTTCGTGTTCTTACGGTGAAACTGGAATGAGATACTAGATAGAGATGTTTCTTACTTATTGCCTTTGCTTTCGACTTCTAACCGCGGAGAGTCATCAGTAGGTACGTAATCTTTGGACCAGACGAATTCTGACTTGGGCGTCATCTGGTCACATTCAAAGTTCAAGGAAATGGCTCCATCGTCATCCACATTTACAACGACCTCTTTGGTACCTAGAAGATCATAAAAAAAAAAAAAAGGCATTTGGGACTCGTCGTAGAAACCAGTTACCTAAGAATTCTTGTGTTGAGATGCCTTCTTCTATTTAGCCTTATACCAAGAGCTATCCCTGGCCCAGGGATAGGTCCCCAGTGTTCACTGCAGTTCAACTTCCATTCTGTAACATGGTATTAACTTAATCTGTTGTGTTTCATACGTGAAGTCAACACCACAGCTCACTGTGTCTGTCCAGAACTGAGGAGAAGCTGACTGACATGGACGTCACAGTGAGGGAATGGATTTGATTGTCATTATGAACAGAGTCTTAGGCAAAGGAAACGTTGATTTATGACTTTGCTTCAATAAGTCTCCCAAATAAAATAACTCTGTATCGTTTTCTTTTAAAATTCAGGAATCAATCTTGAAATGCATCACATCCCTTGAACTTATCCCCATTTAAATTTGAATATGATTCAGTAATAATCTTCTCTAGGTTGCTGCTAAAATCGCTGAGGTTATGGGGTGAGTGGAAGACGTTCCCACATACATTCTTCCTTTGACATAATTCTGGGTGAGAGAATGTATGTAATGCTTACTCGTTCTACTTTCTCCTGGAAATTTCTCTCTAGACTTTTAAAAAATGTCTTTCTAACCTTTTCTGGTGACCTACTAGATAGAGGATTTATTGAAAAACTGACATCCAATAGAGCAATTTAAAGTTTGTACATCAGCACATCTATTACCAAATCCAGCTTGGAAGAAGCAAAATGTGCTCTACTTATACAAATTCAGTCATCAGCTCAACTTGGTTTGTTTTAATATAAGGAAAATTATATTTAGTCTCAGAAAGATGTAGTTATATTCTTTTTCAAGTATTAGAAAACTTTCCTATAGATTTTTTCCCAAAGGAATGCTATTTTGTCTGTAGATTCCACCATGAAAGCCCATCATCCTGGGCACTGTCCAATATAACCATCAATGGCGGCAGAGAGTGCCAGAGTCCTACTAGGGACGTTCAAGAAGAAACCCAGCCCAGACAATGAGTTGCAGGCTGTGGGATCCCGATCCCGATAGCTGACATATTTGTGTTCTTACTGATGGCAATGCACACTTTAACTTCCACATCTGTGTATATGTCCAGAAAGTGATGGATAACACACATAAAGAGTGGAAAGAACCCTAGTTTAAGCAGATTTTTTAAGTCTTATTTTAAAAAGATGTTTATTATCATAGTTGACTCATAAAATAAAAATAGTGACCTAAAATAGCAATCAATCAAATCCTTAATTGTTCCTGAAGTGAAGCATCTGCCATATGGTCCCTGTAAAGTTGCAGGCCCTGTCTTATTTCTGTTCCTGACAGCATATGACTCGTGACATAATGCTCACACCCATGTTATAAAGTCCTAACCAATATGCTTGCTGGAATTCAGGCAAAGGCTGGTGCTTAAGAGTCTTTGTGCCCAGGTAGTATTACAACACAGAGTTTTCAAGAGTCGCTGTGAGAATACAAAGTCAGCATATTTGTATCACTATAATGAGGACAGAAGTGATGGGTGTTAACGAAATCTTTTAACTTTTTGCATGGTGTTTACTTGGGAGGCATTACCAATTATTCATATTTATTATGTTCTTACCTGCAATCCTTTTCCAGGGAAAATGAATCACCCTGCTTGCTCTTTATTATAGTAAAGACATGACTTAATTTTGTAAAAGAAAAGTATTATTTGGGTTAAAAACTTGATTTATTTTTTTCTTCTAAAGCTAAATACTAGAGTTTGACAAACAAGAGCAGTCCCACTAGCTTCACCTTTGTTCCAGTTCTGTAGAAAACCTTTGAACTCTATAGCCTCACCCACTTACAACCTGGCCACAAACCAAGAAATAAAAACACACAGCTCCCTGAGAGCCAATGCTCATGGATCAAAGTCCACTCTTGAGGGCCCTGCTCACACTGGAGAATTCTGGACTGTCACATGGAATCTATCTATACGTCACTAGTGACAGTTCTGATAACCCTAACTGGTTACTTTCAGGTTAAACTTAAATAGAGAAGGGTTTTCTATGACTTCTACACCCAGAACAGCCACAAGACTGCTGGCTGAGATAATCCAGCCTCATGAATACTCCAGTAAGGACTGACCATAATCCTAAATTTTCTTTGGGCCCCCATGCTTTTTATCAGCACCCCCAATTAGCAAGAAGTATCCTAGAAAACTACATTCCCAAAAAAATAGATTATGAATGTTTGTCTTTGTTTAAAGGATTGGTTACAAGTTATTATTGGTAATGGTAAGGAAAAAAACTAAACAAAGGAAATTAGATTCAAGGTTCTTGTTTTGAAAAGAAAAAAGGGGATAGGATAAAGGGGTGGATTATTAAATCTACTCTAAAAATAAAAAAAGGGAGAATATAGATATGATAAGATAAAAAGGTAGATTATTGAATCTTTTAAAAAGCAGCTATTAGTTTTAAATGTTTTACATTGGATTGGACTTTTGTATATTATGTACAAATTTTTGTATATTGATACAATTTTGAGATTAATTTTGTTAAAAACATATTGTACATATGTTTCTACTCTTGTTCAAGGTATTGTACCTATACAGCTCGTTTAACAATGTAATGCAAATTTCTAGTCTTTGAAGGTTATTATTACCAGTTTAGGATAATAAGGAAATGTAGCTTAGTAATTAGTCACCTCTTATAATCAAACCTGTAGTCACATTAGGTAAGATATAGTTTAGATAGACAGGTCATCTTCAAGCACTTCAGATATCTACAGAATATGGCATTTAAAATGTTTTAATAACATAGGCATTTTATGACAAAGAGACATGTCTGCTCCAGGCAGCACCAATCTACTTCAGAGAAGATAATGGACATTGAAGAAATGGTAAAAGTAAACCACAGGGCAACAAAATGACCTTGCTTCAACTGCTGACAGTATGCTGTCCTAATTGGACAAGCAGGACCCAAAAGAAAGTGACTGCCAAACATTGTCAAGACATGGAGGAACAGCCCTTCAGAATATCCTGCTTCGCAGAAAAGTCTGTCAGATATGCTAGGACTTGTAGGTCAGCTGTTTCTGTCATCACTCACATTTTTGGAAGCTACTTACTGGTACTTCCTGCTTACTCAATTAATATTATTTCCTTCTTAGGTCTCTGGAGTAGTTGAAGACTAGTTATAGTTACAGTTTGCCTTGTTTACCAGATGCAGAAAGCAAGTTATGACAGAAAGTAAATTAGGAATAAGACTTTGGACTCACCAATATGGGATAGATATGGAGTATTTTCTCTGAATTTGTCAAATGCAAATGAACTAGACATTGTTGATGTACTTACTGCCTGTATATATTATATATAGTCATTGTACTTTCTGTATATAGTTTTCTTATATTAGTTTTAGCCTTCTTTTTTATTTCTGGCAAAAGGGGAAATATAGTAATATTTAATTTGTATTTTAATAAATAAATATTTAAGAATCATAAAGTATTCTTAAATTTACTTTCTGCTGTCTATGGCGATGGTATCTTTAGGGGATCCTAAAAAGAAATTTTGGGTTAATTGTCAAGTCCTATGAAAGACATCTGTATCTAATTTTTTGCACAGTCTAAATGGGAAAGTGCAGGACTTGTCTCAAGTCCTAGCTAGAGTAGTCTGTTAGGCTGGATCATCTCAGCTAGCCACATCAAAATTATTCTGAGCAATCCTCAGGTGGAGTTTCAGCTAGTCCTGGAGGAGTCATCATTGTGAGGCCCCATCCTCCTTATGGAGAATTTTGGGTTAGGTGTGCTCATGGTTCACTGCAAAAAACTGATGGAGACTCAAACCCAAAATCATGTGCAGGAAGGTAGATGAAACCTTTTTCTAGAATTAGTTAGTACTCCATGTGACCATTAATATGACAAAAAGTTTAACATATATATCTATATGTGTGTTATACCTTATATATATCTTATACCTTAAGAAAAACTGTCTTCTAATTAAGAGGTGTCTCTTGTTCAAATTGAATCTTTATCAATTTTGATATATCCATAGTTTTTCTTCTTCTGTGGAAACAAAATCAAAACCCCTTCCCCAACATAACACATGGTCTGGTTTCTATTCTGAGGTCAGTAGTACATCTTTAAGGTATATTGGTTGATTTAATTCCATAGGTTTTTTTCTACTATCCCATGTCTCTCTCCAGCTGTTGTTTCTTTTTCATTAGTATGTAAAAAATTCAAAATTAATAAAGCATTATGCAATCTATTTCTGGGGATATTTTTCATCCCTTTTGGCTTATTTAACATGTCCTTTAGGAGTTGATCTTTCTATAACTGCCTGTCCTGTAGAATTGTCTGGTAAACCTATAATATGGTTTATATTATAATAAGCAAAGAACTGTTTAATTTTCTTAGAGACATATGGTGGACCATTGTCTGTCTTTATTTATGTAGGTATACCCATGATGTCCATAACTTATAGCAAATGTGTGATTACCAAATCACCATCTTCCAAACTCAAAGCAACTGTCCATTGAAAACCTGAATATAAGTATCAATAGTTTGCAAACAGTGATAAATTGTAGTACATGCATCAAAAAGTAGTTATTGAAACAATCTTTTCAATGGAATGTCATAGTCTTAAAATGAAAATCAGAGACTTGATGATTGTGGTAAACTCAGATAAATAGAACAGTTGGCTACTTAAAACCAATGTTATTTATGTATTTACTTATTTCATGGTTCTGAGTATCAAACTCAGGCTAGGTTTAATAGCCAAATATCTCTAAACACAAGTGTGTGCCAGGATAGAATGGTCAAGCTTAGTTGATGTCCTAATGCCTCAATAGTGTTGAGAGGAGAGAGAGCGAACTCATTGAAGCATTACGGGGATTAATTTTTGTAATGTAACTGGTGATGTTATATGAAATATGAAGTGAAACAAAAGATGCTGCTTTCCTTTCTGTATTTCCTTTCAAATATACTATTTAAACCTTAACTGATTGATGCACTCCCCTTATCTCAAACATGTGTGAATCTTACCTCATTACCTTATAACTGACATCTAACCTAAGAAATATGATATTTTATAATTTTGGAAAAGAACATGGTTGTTCTTCGTTTTTTAAATTCAATTGTAACTTAAAGATAACTAGTTTCTAGGATAGACAGTGACGAAAGAATCAGTTGCAGACTCAGCTAGTATCTAAGCATTTTCCTTGTCTGTGAAACTTTTCTTGGTCAACTATATCAGATTGGCACATGGTAACATTGTCGCAAGTAGAAGAGTGGTGTGAACATTTCTCCAACCTGTGCAAATTTAATTGTAGCTATGATGGATGATGGTAGTTAATTTATTTCAATAACTGGACAATAAAGAGAACAGATAAAACCAGTTTGAACTATTTGGGTCTTAATGTTTAAAATATAAAAGCTTATAAAGATGATTATTTATTTGGTAGCATTTTAATTCTCCAAAATGTTGCTCTGGTTCTTTAATTATTGAGAATAGAGTTAAATTCTTTAAAGGTAGAAACTCCATCTTTCATATTTTCTGTACATACTAACATGTTCTGGGCACTGGGCTAAAAATGCGACTTAAAAGAAGCATAGTTAAAAACTGTTATGATATTTTGCTGGAATGTGTTATATTAAAGCTTCCACATGACATAAATATTTTGATAAACGTCAAGTGAAATAAAGGCACTGTTCTAGTGGCCATAGCTTTCCTACTTCATTTTACACGTACAGTCCAAAGCAAGACCCACGTCTGCTGTTCTGCAGTCAAGAAAGGACTCCTGCGAGTAGTTTTATCTAACGGAAAGGCCAACCCACTTTCCCATGAAGTGTGTTGAAAAAGGGAACCAAAGTTTTCAATGACTCGGGATTTTTCAGGGACAATTTGTGAATTTGTTTAAAAACATGAAGGTTCACGTGGCACATCGGGATTAGAGCAGAAAAAAATGAAGGGTGATTTTGGACTGACAAGGCTTTAAAGATTGCCCTGGGGCTTCAGAGATGGCTCAGTGATTAGGAGTGTGTTCTTCTCCTATAGAGAACCTGCATTTGGCTCCCAGCATTCACAGCAGCTAACAACCGACGCTGACTCCAGCTCCAGGAGAGCCAACACCCTTCTCTGGACTTCAAAGATAACCTGCGCTCTTGTACACATATCCCGGCCCCCCCTCATACACATACACATACATACACACATGCTCAGAAATAAACCTCCAAGAAAAAGAAAACTTGTCTCTAGTCAGTGCTTTAAAAATCCTTACTGTAGACACAGGGCCATCTGATCTCACAGTGATCTCACAGGTGGCATTGCACTGACCTTCCAGTATGAGAAGGAGCTAAGAAATGATCAGGGATAACATAAACCCCTTGAAACTTTTCTTAAAAAAGCCAATAAATAGATAATAAAATAGTAACTTAAAAGATCATATGTCGGTGAGCTGTTACTTCCCTGCGTACCTCATAACGAGATCTAATTCTACAGTCTTTTACACGAGCACTAATAAAGCTTTCTCATTCTGCTCCATGTGTATATGTGCATGAGTATGACATATGTGCCTTTAAAATCTTGAAAGAACAGCTCACTCAAACAGAGATGAACTGCCGTGGTCAGTGGCACGTATCACTGAGCAGTCTTGTCACTTGTCACACTTGTCTGACCTATCATCGTGGTGGCATTGCTAATGGCACCCAAACGGTTGGCAAGAAAAAAAAGAATTGTAAACAGACAAAAGAACAGAGTGAAGCATGGCATCTTGGGAGCAGCACTGGCTCAGGTGGGCTCTGTCTGCGAGAGGCAAGCAGAGGCACGGCTCCTTTAAGAGAGGCTTCCTGACTCAGCTTTAGCAGCAAAAAGCATGCGGCTCTTTGAAGAGGGTCTGCCACCAAACACTTTAATGGTGTTTATGAGCAGCCAAGCAGCATGCTTCTTAGCAGTGGCATGGACTTTGAAACGCCCCAGAATTGTGGTAATAAACATGGCTCCCACCAGTACCTCCATCATGAAGCTAGACTCTCAGGAAGCCAAGGAGTGGTGAAGATCCAAGCGGCAAGGCTGCAGCTTTAATCCTAATCATATCCCTTACCGAATTAAAGACTTATGTGGTCAGAAAAAGATGAATATATACAATAAAGACAGATTCAGACAAAAAAATGATAAATAGTTTGCAGTGTGTTTAAAAATATACGTAGGCTTGGGAGAGAAAAGGAAAAGGATAAAGTCCTTTAAAAAAAAAGAAAGAAAGAAATGTAGTCAGATGTGGTGGCACACACTTTTAATCCTAGCACTTAAGAGGCTGAGGCTGAGGCAGGTGTATCTCTGTGAGTTCAAGGCCAGCCTCGTCTACAGAGTGAGTTCCAGGGCAGCCAAAGATACACAGAGAAACCCTATCTCAAAAAAACAAAAATTAAAAATAAAAATAGAGTAAAAAAATTAAAGCCATGTAAAGATGAAAAATACACAGAGAATCTGGATACTGTATGTCATTGTGTTGTCTTTGAATTGTTTGACTGCTGAGGAAGGAGAAACATCTGTTAAAACACATTTGCTTATAAACGCTGCTGGATTAATCCAAACCATAAATTTTAAAAATGCCTTGACTTCAACATTTAAGTCAAAGGATATGTTACTTTGAAGAAGTGATTTTGCTTTTGTTTCCACAGGAAATGAGAGGCTGTAGATTCATTCTGGGTTAAGAAAAATCAGGTGTGACTAAGGAAGACCCCCCCCCCAAAATCTCTAATAGGAGTGGCTGGCCCAAATGACCCAACATTTCAGAGGACCCCTTTTGCAGATTCCTGGAGTTCTACATACATACAGAACAGCTTCAGGACTGCTGGCTGAGATGATCACACCTCACAGAATATTCCAGTCAGGACTTGGACATAATCCTAAATTTTCTTTAGGGTCCCATAAGATTATCAGCTCCCCAGACCAACAGGAAGCACTAGAAAACTACACCCATATTCCCAAAACATGGATTATGGATGTTTACCTTTGTTTAAAGTGTTGGTTACAAATTGTTATGAATAATAATCAGGAAAAAAACCTAAGCAACGGAGATTAGAGTCAGAGTTCTTGTTTCGAAAAAAGGGGAAATGCTGTGGGATACTACACTTGTACACTGTAAAAATTTGTCACGCATTTTGGTTTAATAAAACACTGTTTGGCCAGTACCCAGGCTGGAAGTATAGGTGCAGAAACCAGACTAAGAGAATTCTGGGAAGAGGAAAGGCTTAGTCTGCAGTTGCCTCCCAGGCATAGAGGAGGCAAGATAAGAATGCCTCACTGATAAAAGGTACCAACCCACATGGCTAACACAAACAAGAATTATGGGTTAATTTAAGTTGTAAGAGCTAATTAATGATAAGTCTGAGCTAATAGGCCAACCATTTTATAATTAAAGTAGGCCTCTGTATGTTTCTTTGGGATTGAACAGCTGCGGGACTGGGCAGGACAGAAACCTCTGTTTACATATCATCTTGGTGCCTACCCTGTGGCCTCCACTGGACCTGCCTTTCCCATCTCATCCTTCACAACCAGTCATGAATTATAAGATGCCTAGGATAACGGCACACTCTGATGGTACAAGAGTCACACTGCTCAAAACATGGTGGTTGTATTGTTTAACTATGAAATGTCCCCCATAGGCTCATGTGGTGGTGCTCATGGTACTACTTTGGGAAGCCCAGAGCCCTTAGGAGCTGGGGCCCACATGGAGGATGTAAGTCACTGAAGATGGTCTCCTGTTCCTTCCTAGCTATCCTGTTATAATGTTGGTTGCTCCATCATGTCCTCCTTGCCACATAAACTAAAACCTCTCAAACCATGAGGAAAGTGAATCTTTCCTTCTTTTTAAGTTTACGTCAGATAGTTGTCATGGTGATGAGAAAGCTAACATGGCAGCAATTTTTTTCATCTGACAGATTAACTACTATGCAATATAGCAGGCTCTATGCTAAGCCCTCAGGGTACAGAAGAAAAGATACGACTCCTCTTCCAAAGGAGCCAGAGTCTAACACATATTCAAGCCTGGTTAATTTAATTTTTACTTAATTTCTCTGGAGTAGAGTGAGTGCCAGTGTTTCCAGAGTTCCTGACAGGACTCTAAGACACAGTTACCAATGAGAACTGCTATGGCGGGAGTCCAAGTGGCACTTAGGTATAAGTGCAGTTTTCTGAGTTAGCCAGACAGTTCTGAGTTAGTCAGAACCCCTGAAGTCTCTACAATGGGCCCCTAGCCTGCATTGCCTTCTCAGCGCTGTACCAGGTCCCGAGTCAACCAAGATTTAGACACTAGAACTACAAGGTGCACTTGGTTGCTAGCTGAACCCCAACTCATTCCTTTGGGGAAGTCATTCTCCTAACCTGTTCTGCTGCGGGTGTTGCGCTCCTACTTGCAGCCCTGCTTGCTGTCTGGCTTCTCCTATCCATCCCCTGATTCTCCTACCTGCTGCTGTTTCTCTGGCAAGAACACCTGCAAGCTTCAGTGCCTACCTGTTGACCTACGGATCACCCTAGGCCAGGCCTCTCGTCTCCTATCTGATCTAGCTCACCTGGCCTCTACCGCCATTGTTAGTGCGATGCCATCAACAGTAGATACTGTTTAAAAGTATCAGACATCAAGAAGAAAATGTCTCTTTAGGCATCACCAAGTTTACTAAATAGTTCTGACCTGCTGTGTGTGTGGTTTCTTTAGCTAACAAGTGTCTTGGGAAAGCACTACAGGCAGACTTAGGCTGTTGTCTGGGCTCTTGTTACCAACACAGTTAGACCGCAGCTGTAGCTGGGCAACATCTCCTTGGAGCGTCTTTGACTTCAAAGGGAGGCCAATGATCCTGCTGCCTCCAGTGGGTTAGGTGAACTTTCAGCTGAAACCCAATTACACTTGAAGTATCTTGTTAGGTGTATTTGTGGTGTGCTGTTACTTGATAAGCTTTATTTTCTACCCAAGAATTCAATAATGTATCACAAGTGAAGGTGTTCTTCTCAAATAAAAAAAGGTAAAGGATTTCTATGATCTGAAAAGAAACCAGAGTATTTTCTGAACCAAGTTTGCAAGTTCCACACCCCAAATCTTGAGCTGGATAACATTTCTCCCCCTTCTTCTTCCTATTCATTCTAACACAAAGCAGGCTTAGTAAAAGTAAGGCTTTTTTTTTAAGCCTTAGGCTACATTTAAGTTTTGTTAGCCAGCAACTTACAAAACCATGAATCCTGGTTTCTAGTCTATTTGGCTTTGCAGAATTTTATGAATGTCTGTCCTAGCTCTCATCATACCAAGCTCCAGACTCCACTGTTCCCACATGATCATAAACGTGATGAACATACGGTTCTCCCAGGGCACATACAGGGGCTGCCATGCAGCAGCAGCTTGAGAAAGTCCTGTTGCAAGAGTGAACATGCCTGCTGACTGTAACAAATCTGAAAGGTCACTAGGAAGCATTTTGACTTCTTTCCTAAACTGTGAGCAGCGAAGAGTATTCAAGTCCAGGAACTGAATGGCCATAGATGGAGCTTTCGGAGCCTGTTCCAAATCAGTAATACAAAACTTTCACCCGGGGGTCAAGAGCCAACCCCCCAGAGATGGCTATGCTAATGCTACCCTTGGCAGCCTTCACTGAAGGCATGGATTGAGAAATTGATTTGAGTTTTCTTTAATCAAGCTGGGAACCCATAGCTTATAGGTGCTTTCCTCTACTAGACAGAGAGTTCCCGCATACAGTAATATAAATGCTCTCTAGGGGCAGATGCTACACGGGAGCCTTTACAGATACATATCCTGGTGCCTTTGTGTGTCTCTTCCTAGCAGTTTTCTGCTTTCTTTGGAACCCTGCAAAGGTTACTATGCGGTGTGGCATTCCCGGCCTCACTCTGTAAAGATCACTTTTGTCAAAGACCTAGGTATGAACTAACTTAGGAGCAGATAAAAGCAGTCGTGAAGAAACGGGATCGTCGGCAGCCTGTTCCCCTGAGGGTGCACTATTGAGAGTCCTCAAGTAACCAGAGAATTCAAGGAGTAGGAGCTTCTCTGTTTATGTTTTCCTCACCAGGAAAAGAAAGAGACATTCTCTACTTGACCTGTGTTCATTTCACTCCTGAAAACAGGGGCACACTAAAACAAAAGTCCTCACACCAGAACGAATAAAAACAAAAGGTGCTTTCTTTTACGAAACTTCAGGGAACAGAAATGAAAACTTTAAAACAGAACAAACTGAATAAGAATAAAACTTCTAATCATTTTGTAATGGTTAGGAACTAACTGAGCAATGAGCACTAGAAGCTTTGTTCTCATAATATGGGAGACACTGTCTTCTCTGGCCCATCATGGCTTCCTTGAACCTGGTAGAGAGGGCTGCACTAGCTCAGTCAACCGTGCATGCAGGCTCATTATTAGTCTAACCTACGGCAAACTATGGCTGATGGGCTAAATCTGGCCGGTTGCCTCTTTGCATATGGCCCACAAGTAATAGTGATTTTCATATTTTTAAATGATTTTTTTAAAGGCTAGGGTGGCACACACCTTTAGTCCCAGCACTCGGGAGGCATATCTTTAAGGCCAGCTTGGTCTACATAGCAAGTTCTAGTCCAGCCTGGGCTACATCATGAGATTTTGCCTCAAAACAAAACAACAAAAAAAACCACAAAACAAAAACAGAGAAAAAAACAGCTGAGAAAAATATCAAAAGAAGATTAATATTTCAAGGTATGGAAACATGATGTGGAATTCAAGTTTTATAGTATGCATAATTTATATTATTTATATAATGTGCAGAATGCATGATATTACATGACACATGTATGTAATGCCCACGAAAAGGTCCTATTGGAGCACAGCTCCTATTTGTCTGTGGTTGTCTCCATGCCCTGGCAGACCAAGGTTGTTAACAAGGACCATACGGCTGTAAAGCTGGAAATACTACCTTTCCTTTAACACAAAGTGTGCTGACCTGTGGTCTAACTTCGGAGATGGAATTCTATACAGTCTCCACCTGTGTAAGGGCATACCCACTCCCTGCTATTGCAGCTTCCTCTGTGACTGGAAAATACCTTATCAAGGCTAAAGGCCAGGTCGTAATAGGAACAGTCTCCTGGGGGTGCTTGCTTAGAATTGGTCCAGGAAGAATACCTTGTGGTTAGATGCTAGCTAGCCACGGTAGCTCCTAAACTACTTTAAACCCAGCTCATCCTACTCTGAGGCTCCTGTAAAGGAATACGTGATTGGCACATGCTAAGGGTATAGGTACCAACTACTTAGATGGCACCTACTGTTGTCTGAGAGTGAGAAATAGGATTAAATCTATAAGGACAATGTTCATTTATGTTTTAGTCCTATAATATACTTTTACTTTTTAATTTTATTTTATGTGAATGAGTGTTTGACTGCGTGTATGTCTGTGCACCATGTGTGTACCTAGTGCCCAAGGAGGGCAGAAGAGTGTGTCAGATCCCCTGGAACAGGAGTTACAGACAGCTGAGAGCTGCTATGTGGGTCTTGGACTCGAACTGGGGTTCCTCTGGAAGAGCAGATCTTTTTTCCTCTTTGGTATTTGGATTAAACTCTGGCTCCTGTGCATGACAGTTAAACCGTTCCACTGCTGAGTGACACCCTAAGCTGGGGAGGAATATTAATGGGAATGTAAGGACCCACCTGGACGTGTTTCTGCCACAACCGGGCCAGCAAGATCAGAAGGCTTCCCGACACCCGCCTGGTTGATGGCGCGGACGCGGAACACGTAGCTGACACCCTCCTGGAGGCCTTGCACCTGGAATCAGCAGGTTTGGAGTGATGAGTGTCTGATGTCACAAGAGCAGGTGTGCTCTGCCTCAGTAGGTGTCAATCCCTCGTCAAGGAAACAAGGCTTGTGATCCAGGGCTGCCTCTGCCATCCAGGCGGCTCTGACTTTGGGCTCGCCTCTTCGTGGACCAGCTGTCAGAGGATGAGTTGCTAAAATCCCTCCCAGCCCTGTCATTCTCATAGTCTCTCCCAAATCAGTTACTTTTTTTTTTTTCTGAAGCTGAGGACCGAACCCAGGGCCTTGCGCTTGCTAGGCAAGCACTCTACTACTGAGCTAAATCCCCAACCCCCCTCCCAAGTCAGAAACATGTTCCATGTTCCCGAAATGCATGCATGCATTGGATGAATTAGCTGCTTTATTCTTTGATCCAAAAGATAAACTACAGAGTGTTCAAAATAGCATTTCTGCTACACACCCCACAGTGAATCCCTTGGCAAAAAGACATTTTGTATTTGCCCCAAAGTTCATTACAGAAGCTGGAGAGATGGCTCAGACCACTGGCTGCTCTTCCAGAGGAACCCCACTTCGATTCCAAACACCCACATAGCAGCTCTCACCTGTCTGTAACTCCTGCTCCAGGGGATCTCACACTCTTCTGCCCTCCGTGATCACTAGGCACACACACGGTGCACAGACATACAGGCAGTCAGAACACTCATTCACATCAAATAAAATAAAAATAAAATTGAAAAGTATACTACAGGACTAAATCATAAATGAACATTGTCCCTGTAAATGTAATGCCTATTTCTCATTAAATAGGAGACTAATATAATTGTGAATTTAAAAACTTGTGAATAATCTAAGTGTATTAAAATTCTATACCCTCTTAGAGAACCAGCCCATATGTCCATCAACAGTTGAATTGATGAAGGAAATTTGATAGTTATACAATGGAATTTTATTTAGCTGTAGAATGAAATTATAAACTGGGCTGGTGTTGGCTCATGCTTTTAATCCCAGCACTCGGGAGGCAGAGGCAGGCGGATCTCTGTGAGTTCGAGGCCAGCCTGGTCTACAAGAGCTAGTGCCAGGACAGGCTCCAAAGGTACAGAGGAACCCTGTCTTGGAAAACAAAATGAGAAATGGGTGGAACTGGACATCAGGGTGCTAAGTGAAACATGCGAGTCTCAGAAAGACGAAGACTTTGCTTCTTCTCATACATGGAACACAAATGTAAATGCTTACATATGGAGGGCATAGAAAGAGAAAGGAAAAGGCCTAACGTGAAGGAGAAAGGGGAAGAGCAGAGGTTAATGGAGCTTATGGGATATAAAAATGATATATACAGGAAGAGGAAAGAAGCCAGCAATAGGGCAGGGGGGAGAAAGCAATGGAAGCTGGGAGGAGGCTGGGGAAAAGGATAATGATATATGTGTTTAAAAGTGTTACAGTGAAACCCATTGCTTTGCATGCTAACAGAAATAATTAAAAATATTCTACATCCTTGACTTTTAAAACGATTTATTACTGTTGTCTATAAGCAGTGGACAGGGATACCGGCCAGGCCACAGCACACACGCAGAAGTCAGAGGACGACCTGTGAGAGTCGGCTCTCTCCTTTCACACGTGGGGTCTGAGGACTGAACTCGGCTAGCCAGGCCTGGCAGCGAGTGCCTTTTCTTGCTGGGCTCGGCAAGTATCAGCCTTACACCCAAGGGTTTTTTGTTTGTTAGTTCCTAAGTTTTCATGTGTGTGAGTATTCTGCCTGCTGGTATGTTTGTGCACTACATGCTTGCCTGTGAAGGCCAGAAGATGAGGGCATCAGGGCCCCGGAATCTGAAGTTACACATGGTTATGAGTGGCCATGTGAATGCCCGGAGCTGAACCCGGGTGCTCCGCATGGCAGAGAGGTCCTCCAGCCCTCTCAGGTTTAAATAATCAGGATGGTTGCTGAGAACATGTTTCATAAATTTGTGAGTTGTTTGGGCTCTGTGTTGTTACTGTTCCTACTATTAAAAATGCTGTTGACGTTATCAAAATTCTTTTTTATTTTTAAAACATATAATTTAAAAGAGTTGTTTTATATCATTTTGAGTGAGGTAACCCAGACCCAGAAAGACAATTATCACATGTAAACCATAAGTGGTTTTTAGACATAAAGCAAACAAAACCGGCCTACAAACCACAATCCCAGAGAACCTAGACAACAATGAGGGCCCTAAGAGAGACATACATGGATCTAATCTACATGGGAAGTAGAAAAAGACAAGATCTCCTGAGTAAACTGGGAGCATGGGGACCTTGGGAGAGGGCTGAAGGGGAAGGGAGAGGTAGGAAGGGGAGCAGAGAAAAATGTAGATTTCAGTAAAAAAAAATCAATGAATTTTTTAAAAAAAAGAGTTGTTTTAAGATGTCCTTTTCTCATAGGAGTCAGGTGTGGGTGATAAATTTTATGGCCACATTGATTTAAGGCCTAAGTGGATGTTAAGACATGTCAGTATGAATTCTTTTATTTTCCCATTTTTCCCTGCATTGTATCTCTGCTTGATCCACACCTTCCTGAGTGACAACATTAATGTACTCAATAAAGAGAATAAAGTGCAAAAAAAAAAAAAAAAAAAGAAGAAGGAATTTAGGTGTAATTTCTCCCATAATGCTGTGGTAAGGCCAACATTCAAAATTTGATTTAAACCAAACAGTGCTGGGGAACATGTAGTCAAACAACAAAGCTTTTTGACTCAGAATGTGCTATGCTCTGACTGTTAGATTTTAGATCTAACTGCTGGGCTGGGTTCTGATGGCAGCAGAATGTGATCACACAGTGATAGCTCTCACTGGGACTAATGAATTTTGCTTTCTGGTTTTGTTTATGAAACAAGGTCTCGTGTAGACCAGGCTGGCCTGGAACTTAGCAGAGGCTGACCTTGAACTCCTGGTTTTCTTGCTAGGATTACAGGCTTGCCACCACACCTAGCTGAGATACTGAATTTTCAAAAATAATTTCAAAATGGAAATAAGTTCAGTCTGTAAACGAACTTAAACTAGGGCACTGGCAGAGGGCACAGAATGCAATGTATTCCAAATTCTACATTGAGAACAAAACAGGAACAGAGCGGTCACCAGGTGCCTGTCCCGAGTACACCTGCTGCATGGGTGGTGAGTGGCTGTGAGCTGGGCTTCTGTAACACAAGGAAGAGACCGACATTCCAGAGTCAATCAGCGGTGAGACAGTACACCTGCGATCTTCCGTCACTCTGGCCCAAGGACAAGAGCATGACTAACTCACAATCTATGCACACACACTCTTAGATTTCTTTTCTTTCCTATTATCTTACCAGGAATTATATTGTCTCCTTCCAACCGCTCCTGTCTTACTCCTCTAATTATCAATACAGTTGTGAACTGCTTCGTAGGAATGCAGTATGGAAATTCTGTGTGGCTGTGGTAAAGTCCCACTAATTAAGCTATAAACTATGGAATCATAATCGTTGCCCGCTATGGATTTAGGGTCTTTGGGCACTCATCTGTGCCTAACCCAGGGGAAAACACCCCTTCGCAGCTCCCAGCCCACACACGTGCGAGAACCTGTTGCTTCCGAGCAGCGTCTGTGTCGGGCAGGTACAGGTTCAGTGAGCACACTCAGGGAAACTGGAGGCAGCGCCATGGTAAGGCTGAGACAAAGGTCAAGAGTTGAGTGAAGCCATTCCAAGGAGCTCCAAGTGCTCCTGTGAGCACAGGCGCGCCCCGGTAAGCAGGGTGAGACAGGGCATGACTCCAGCCAACCTGCGGTTACAGCAGGACCAGTGTGAACTCTGAAAAAGGGCACCCTCCAGGGAAAGGGCACTGTCAGAAACGATTAGAGGAGGAATGAGGGTCACCTTTGGGGGACAGCAATGAGCAGTAACGTTTTAAGATTGGGCAGAACAAAAACTGTGAGAGGGGTATGTCGAGGAGCAAAGAGGGAAAGGAGAGGGAGGAGGGAGCTGGTGGCTGCCTTCCAAAGCCAGATTAAGGAATTCAGGTGAAATGTCACCAAACAATTTCAAGCATCAAAAAATTCCCCAGCCTTAATTGCTGCCAAGTGGATGGAATCTTACCAGGAGCCCGATATATGAACTTGACTCTGACGGTGTTAGCTTAGTGTTAGTAGCTTTCCTCTTTAGAGGGAAAAGGCATGCTGTAGATCACAGGGCTTCCTCTCACCCTCAGATACTTGTTCCCAATGGCTGCCTCATTGAGACCTCGCCACTGGTCATCCTTGGCACTGGCTTCCTTCAGGTCCACAAAGTAACCAGTGACTGGAGTCCGCCCTGAGTACACTGGAGGCTCCCACTGGAGAACCAGGGAGCTCTTCCTGACTTCGCTGAGCTTCAGGCTGTGTGGTGGTCCTGAGGTAGGGAGAGAGAGCAGCAGAAGTCAGTGTGCCCGAGGAGACTCACTATGCGTACATTCACACCCACATCCAGGGTCTATCAGCTGACTCTCCTGCTGCTGTTCTCTACAGCAATCTCTCTGTCTCCTGAAAGACGCATGTTGGGACCACTGCAAGTTTCCATAGCAACTACTTAAGCTCTGCAACTACTTATGGCACAGGTGGTCAAGGGCATGCCCAGATGCCCTTTGGAGCTGGATTAAGCATCCCTCGGGCTGTTCTTGGGTGGACAAGTCATCGCTGATTTCAATCACTCTTAGGGCAGTTAGCAGACAGTCCGCAGAAGGCAAGGGAATTGATAGCACCCTGAAGAAAAGACACTTTGATGTATGCTGTGTGTACACGGCTGCATTTCTAAAGAGTCTGAACTATGATGTCACCACTTGTATCTTTGTGTCTGCTATTCAAATGATTTACATATTTTTTTCGAATAACAACTTCTGTCTAGACAGCCAATCAAAACCACCTGAAGTGACTCACAGTGACCTGACGTCAACTGTGATAAGGTATCAAACCATGTGGCAGAATATAAATAAAAATATGGGTCTTTGATTATAAAAATAATCAAATTTATAGTCATATTAGGTATGTTTTCAAGGTTAAACATATACTTAGATAAATAGTCTTCAAACACTTCAAATACATACAGAAAACCCCGAGACTTTTCATGACTGTGAGGTATTAAAACTGTAATTCTTACCTCACGACTGTTTTGCTGTGTATGATTTTACTATGTTAAAGTTAAAAACATTCCTTTTTAATTATACGAAAGGGAGAGATGCTGTAGAATAAGCTTTTTGTACACTGTGAAAATATGTTGCACTCGTTGGTTTAATAAGAAAGCCAGACTAAGAAAACCATGGGAAGGGGGCAGAGTCACCAGCCAGACTCTGAGGGAGCAGGCCATGGAGAAAATGAAGTAACAAGCCATGAGCCACACAGCAGAACATAAATCAATAGAAATGGGTTAAGTTGTAAGGACTAGCGAGTAACAAGCCTAAGCTATTGACCAGGTGTTTATAATTAGTAACATCTCAGTTATTTGGGAGCTGGGTTCTTCTGGGGACAGGGTTCAGACAGAGGAAGGAGGGGCAGGGTGAGTGGAGTAGACAAGGTGGCGGTCCACACAGGGTGTATTCATGCGGCCTGGAGTGTTTATAAAATCTATGATTATATCATGCCAATGATTAGATATGTTGATGATTAAAGCCAGGAGTCCTGTGTCATTCAGAATATTTAGGTTTTGGGAATCAATGCCAAAATCAGAAGCAAAATTAGATCACTTACAATGTGCATATTACTAGTTGGGACCTTGATATTTAGGAAGTCTGTTTGTAGTTGGTATTTGTATGTGTTTGGTTTTATGGCACTCTATGAGATGTAAACATGAGTAAGTTTTTCTGCTTACTTCTTTTTTTTTCTTCCTCATGTACACAACCACCTCCATGATAAACCTCCACAGCAGACCAGATTCCCAGACTGCTGAGGGAAGAGGATGGTGTGTGAACATAGAGATAGATACTAGAGCTTAGGAGAGAGGCAAGCAGAGAGAGGCAGGCACACATCCTGGGTAGGCATGAGAAGCCGATGTAGAACTTAATGTAGAACTACGACAAGGGAGGAGGACAGACAACAGAGAGAAGCCACCATCTTGGTTGGGTCTCCAGAAGGAGAGCTGGGTGTTGATAGATGAGCGCTTCAAAGCAACACAGCTGTGAAGGACGCAGGACGTGGTTCTAATAATAAATAATAATAAATCTGCTGTGGAACATGAACTGATTCTCTCAAGAGGCCTTTAAGAGACAAAGGAAAAGTTTGGAAGCCCTTCCAAATGCTCACTCAAACATTTGCCAGTCCTCCAAATAGAGGCTGGGCAACGGCAGCTATGGGTCTTAGTTGAAAGAGTAGCAGGAGGAATTGATTTTCAAGTTTACATTGCTAGCTATCATTTACCTATTATTTAATGCGATCATGAAATATTTTAGGTAAGGATAGCAAGCATATTCTCGTCTCTCAAGTGTCATCTAGGTAGTACTTTAGTTAACTCCCGCTTGTAGATTTTGCTGGAAGAAAGGCACGGTTTGCACTTTACCTGGGACAGCGATGGTCCATTCTTCACACCTGAAGCACTCACTCACTGCAGAGGGGGCCCCCAGCCCTGCGATGTTCATGGCTGACACTTGGAACTGGTACACTGTGTTTTCCTTCAAGTTGTCAATCTATAACATTGATAACATCACAAGCAGTTGTTCAGCGTTTTATTTATTTGACTCTGTGTCACAAACATACCTTATGGTGATCTAGTTTTATTCTGTGTGCCTAACATTTAACCTATTTACTCTACATGTTGGATATACCCTAAGGTGACCCCAGTAAATCACACCCTTTTATAATCACATTCCTGCCTGTAGCCTAAAGAACACTCTCCTGTATCCTGTTCCAGGTTATCTGATGCCCTCTCTTGGCCTCTAAGCGTACTGGCACGCACATAGTGCCTATTCAGACAAGCAGATATACACACATACACACAAATAAAAAAACAAATTTAAAAAACAGTAATTGTACCAGGAGTGGTGTTGGACAACTTTAATCTCTCAGCACTTGGGAGGCAGACATAGGTGGATCTCTATGAGTTTGAGGCCTTCCTGGGCAAGACAGCTAGTTCCAGGACTGCCAGGGCCCTGTCTCAAAAGACAACAACAAAACACAAGACAAAGCAGAAACAAACCAAAGGCCCAGGTAATTAATAATATTAAAAATCACAAGTCAATAAAATATAGTAGCATACAAACCAGGAAGAGGGTAAATGACATACTTTGAGGTTTTATGTTTCTGAGATGATGATAAAAGAAGAGAATAACAATGAATTATAAATGTGTTCAGCTGCCCATAAGAAATCAACAGGATCTATGATATATTTGGAAAGACAGACCCCAAATCACAGGATCTATGATATATTTGCAAAGATAGATCTGAAATCCCAGGACCTATGATGTAATTAGAAAGAGAGACCCCAAATCACAGGATCTATGATAGATTTGCAAAAATAGATCTGAAATCCCAGGACCTATGATATAATTAGAAAGATCGACCCCAAATCACAGGATCTATCTTTCAAGGCAGAGTAGGAGGAGATGCGACAATGTTTAAACTATGCCCAGAGCCAGTACAAGACCTCAGTGCATAAAGACACTGCCAAGCCTGACACCATGAGTTCAATCCCCAGCACCACAAGATGTGAGTGTTCTCTGACCTCTCGATAGGTGGGTACACACAAAATTAACAAATCTATACAAACGTTTTAAATATCCAAAAGTAGTCAATAAAGAACAGAAAAATGTACATGACAAAAAGATCCAGTAGAAAGTACAAAATTAGGTGATTAGGTTAAAATAAGGTTAATATTCCCACACGACATAAAATATAAACTGTCAGACAAATGGAACTATACTTTGGTTTTATTTTTTTGTTTGTTTTTTTTTTGTGGGATTTTTGCTTTTTTTTTTTTTTTGAGACAGGGTTTTTCTGTAGTTTTGGAGCCTGTCCTAGAACTAATTCTTATAGACCAGGCTGGCCTCAAACTCACAGAGATCTGTCTGCCTTTGCCTCCCAAGTGTTGGGATTTAAGGTGAGCACCACCACTGCCCCAGCTTTAACTATGCTTTTTTTTTCCTTCTTTTACAGAGTGTCATTAGAGCTCAGGCTGGTCTTAAATTCTTACCTTACTTGCAGAGTGCTAGGATTGTAAGCCTATGCCACATGACTTAATGCTGGGCTATTTCTAAGGGATGCATAAAAAGTATTACAGAAAGATCGAAAATTAAACAATGAAAAGTTACATGCCGTGTAAACACCAGCCATTGTTGTGAATTATCATCTAAGTATCTGCATTTTCAGATGGTCTTAGAACCCCTGTAAAAGGTTAGTTTGACCTCAAAGGGGCTGTGACCCACAGGTTGAGAACAACCGGTCCAGCTCATCTTCAAGTGCAGAAACTCTGTGATCCTGGCACAAAAGGAGGCCTTTCCTCAAAAGGGCACAAGATCACTGACCATGTTTACAGCACTAAAGGTTGCTGCAGTTCAGTAAGGAAGCCATGAGAAAAATGGGCAAAACTACGAGCAGGCATGCTATGAAAGAGGAAATAAAAAGGAAGCCTATATACAGGAAAAGACATTTAAACCCATTTGACACTCTGATGATCAAAACTGAGGATGTCTGAACAGCAAAATGTGGGCAAGGATGCAGAGTAGGAGCTACACACTTTAGGAAGCAGTACAGAGAAAAAGTGGAAGAAAAACAGAGCCACGGACTCAACAACTCTACTTTGGTAATCGCTTAGAGAAACCATTGCATATAGGTGCTATCAGGTATGTTCATTGCTATATTGTGTGATGTAGTAAAAAAATAAATCCTCACGGCAATCAATAAGGAATGGAAGGCATATTATGGTAAAGCCACACGGTGGAATACCATATGTAATTTTAAAATAGCTGTACATAGCAACATGGAAGAATTCAAGGACACAACTTTGTAGCTGGGTGGGGTGATGCATGCCTATAGTACTAGTACTTTGGAGGGTGAGGAATAGAATTGCAAGTCTGAGGTTAGCCTGGGCCACATGAAGAAAAACTTGTGACAGAAAACAAATAGAATATTTTTTGTCAGCATCCTGGTCTGTGTGTGACATTTCATAAATTTCAAATATTAGCTAGAGTGTGGCACTGACTTGCAGGTGGACTATTTCCTGGCCTGCTCTGGCCTTGTTCTGGACTTTGACTGTGTAGGTGTCTGTGAGTGCTGGGGAGCTGGTAACTGGGCCCAGCAGGTGATGCTCTACCAAAGCTGTGCCGACAGAGAGAGCCACTGAGGATCTGTGGCAGGTAGTGTAGTAGAGGGCTCCCCAACAGGAGAATATCTGTTCCCCTTTCTGGCCATCACAGCCACATTATAGGAGGAGGGTCAAGTAAGCTGGCCATGTCATCATGAGTTTAACTGTGAAAATTGAAAAAAAAAAAATCCGGAGTTATAGGATCTAGCAATGTCTGAAGCTAGTGAAATGATCACTGATGATTTATAAGTTTTGAAAGAAAATACCAGTTTTCAAAATAAATGCACATTTTGAAGTAAATATTCTAAAAAAAAAATCATGCTTACCCTGCTTAGCTAGCCATACTAATCTTATCTACCAAGGGATATTTTCACAAAGTCACACCAGTGTTGACAATGAACACTGGCAGAATGACACAGACCCTTTAACAGGTCCTGGGTGTGTACACGCAAGCACCGTCTCATTCGCAGGATGCAGCCGACCACAGAGACACAGGCTTGCTTACCTTGTATGCTGCATCACTGACGGCCTTGATGTTGGCTTCTCTCCACTTTCCTGGCACCCCACCGATTACCTCACGGTAGTTCACATAGTAGCCCGTAATCTCTGCCCCTCCAGTTGTATCTGGTTGCTTCCATCCAAGAACCATTGAGTCCCGGAAACTTTCAAGACAAGTGATGTCATAGGGTGGAGATGGTGCCGCTGTTGTGATATAAACAGTTCGTAAGAGGAAAATGCACTTACGATTCTGGATACATTCACCATCCCTACCTGGTGTGCCATGCATGAGGGCTCTGGTTGTAGTATACAATGAAAATGTGAGATTGAGCTGAAACTTGGCACCTGACTTGGTGTATGAGAAAAAAACATAGACATCGAGAAAGTGTACTGAAATCACTGAACTGAGCTTTATTTATTTATTTTTTTTTTTTCGAGACAGGATTTCTCTGTGGTTTTGGAGCCTGTCCTGGAACTAGCTCTTGTAGACCAGGCTGAACTGAGCTTTAAAAAACACGTCTGGCAAAATGCTATGTCCTCAAAATATGGTCTTTTTCCCACAGGAAGAAATATTTTCCTCAAGATGGTTTTGTTTTTATTTGATCTCCGATGACAACAGAATGTGTACGTATCTTGGTTTTGGTCTCGGTTTGCTTATTTGGCATCTCCATACAGTTCCGATGGTTTCATATTCATGGGCACTTACCCCGAGGCTTTGTGTACATTCCAGTCAGGAAAATATTCTACATCTCAGTTAAACGCACCTTTAAAAACATTCTCTAGCACAAGACACAATCTGTCCTGTGGCTTCTTCTTGGTAGATATATGTTTATCACAATGTTTTAAAATCACTCCTGTGATTTTAGATTCCTGGTGCTAAAATGTTTCACATAGCACAAGATACTATGTAGTGATCATTGCATTGTTAGTGCCTAGCTAGAAAACTATCTGAAGGATATTTCAAAACTCCTTGTACATTTACATGGCTTTGCTGGTTCCCTTTACATTTGACCACTGAAATGATACTTTTCAATGAAGAAATAAAGATACAGTGATAGCAAGAAATCTATCTAGACATGCAGTACATCAAGGAAATTTCCAAAGATTTGTTTGGATTATAAGAGTTACATAAATGATCACATTCCTATTCAAAACAACTTTCAGAATAAAGAAAACCTTGAGAATAAAGTTGTCTATCATCTATCTATCTATCTATCTATCTATCTATCTATCTATCTATCTATCTATCTATCATCTCTTTTCTCTCTCAGATCACTTATAAGGATGGACCCTAACGTGACTATTACATTTCTTCTTAGTTAATGGGATGAAAAAGGGGTCACAGCAAAAAAGTAGAGGAGTTATAAAAGCTGGGGTGGGTTAGAGATGGGGAATAGATATGTCCGCACTTTATGCAACATTGTCTCCTAGAACACACACACGTAGCCCACAGCACCAGCCACTCACATTTAGCTTTCTAGTAAGCCATCTTCCAGGAGCCCCTTTTGGGAAGAAGTATCATGCCTCACGGAACATAGTTCTCTATGGCTACAATACCATTCCGAACGTTTTGGAGCTGCTAAGAACTAGTGATCTGAATGAAGTACGAATGATCACTTAAAAGCCTGAGTTGAACAATGGAAGGTAATAACTCTGTCACTTCATTACAAAATGTTTTCCTCTACATGTTCTGAGCATGAGCATGCTCATGTCAAGATCAATCAGCTTCATGCAGCTGGGGTAATCATCAAGTCCTTCCTACCCTCATGTCTAGGACCTAGGGTATCTCCCCTCATTCAAAAAGGCCTGTAAACATTTTGTCATGGCTAAGAAGAAAAGATAGTGCATAAAAGTCAATCCCACATTTGATAGTGACTTTGACAGTGTATTAGATGAAAGCATGCTGAATAGAAACATAAATTCAGAACCAACAAATGAGGACCGAACACGGATGAAGCATATGATCTGGACAATGAGAGGTGAGGACACTGATGGAGACAGATGGAGAGCTGGACTTGGCAGTTCTCACCTACTGGGTCCTTCTTCTTTTGCGGGGGCTCAGGTTTACTTTGCTCCTTGGGAGCTGCCTTCTGTGATGGCGGGCTGAGCTCCTCCTGAACTGATTCACTTACTGTACTCACTTCTGCCTGGCCCCGGCAGGAAGGGCTACTGGGTGCTGAAGGTTTGTTAGGTTTGCTACTGAGCAAAGCATCTTTTTGAGAGGTTGCTGGGGAGGCTCCATTCACGCCCCCCCTGAAGTCTGTTAGTCCAGCAGGTGCATCCCTCAGTTGAAGCCACACATCTGGAGACACTTCTCCCCCTACAGTCACCAGACAACAGAAACGACGACGTGAGCCAGACCCTGTACGTGTTACTCTTGGATCACAGAACAAACAGAAGCATTAGGACTATAAGCAGAGCGGAAAACAATCTTGGTTTAGCATCATTTACACCAGGGAACATTTCAACGTCTCCATATTTTGAAGATAAAAAAAAAAAGAAAGAAAGAAACAAGAGCAAAACCAAGCCACAGACAAAACAGGAACCATTTCTTCTTGCGGAACCAACCCAAAGGGTTTAGTTTATACAGGGAAAAGCAATTCTTGAGAAATGTATGCTCTAATAGTTAACATAATAGAGAAAGGACCACAAAGTTCACAAGACACAATATTAAAGATCCTAGCTGTATAGCAGAATCATGACTGTTAGTGCAACAGTAACGAACTGTACCTCCCAACTCCCAAAAGGACATGTCTGCTACTGTCTACTTAATGTCAAAGAAGAAAACTAATGTTAAATATAGTTGTGGTGGTTGTTGTCCTATCGCTTTGAATTTTGAGACAGGGTCTTGGTATGTGCCCAGGCTGACCTTGAGTTCTTAGTCTTCCTGCTTTGGCTTCCCCAGTTGTTATGGTTACAGGTGTATGCATCATTGCATCCGCCTCTTCTTTTCACAGTGGTACTAGGGCTTTATACATCATAACTGTGTGCTCTAGTACTGAGATACATACTCGGTCAAATATTCCTATCAATATGTTAGCATATTACAGATTTTATTTCCTTTTTTTTCTGGATTAGCTGGGTCTCTTCCCCATTCCATCCAAGATTGGGAGATTTAACACATAGATACATATAATTACCTTATTAATTATGTTACTCTGTTATTTTGCAAACAGATGAGACATGGTTAAGCAACCCCATGTGTCTTGCATGAGTTTTAGAGGCTTTATAAGAAGCATGGTAATGCACTGTTAGGAAAAAGAAGCTGAGCTCTGCTGCGGACCAAATGGCTTTTAAGTACAAGATGGCAGAGTTACGGTGATGTACCCCTTCATGGCAGCGGGACGGCCCGCCAGGTCCCGGGATGGAATGAAGTTAGAATGAAGTTTCCTACGGTGGGGAGTGTCTGGGGAAACACTGCAGATGCACAGACACCGGTAAGTGATGAGATCTGTAACACACCAGCTATGGAAGGGTCGCTGTCAACTGGAGCCAAGAGAAAGTGACTGTTTAACTGCGCGATCATGGAGTGGAATTAGGAACTTCAAACCATTTATAGACTTGACGGAGAATTGGAAAGTTCATTCTCCCCTTCGGCCAAATTATAAAGAAGGAGCTTACCGATAGCAGCTTTGACTTCGATAGCTTCCGAATCCTGGGAGTATTCACTAAGTCCAGCTGCGTTCACTGCTCTGACCCGGAAGATGTAGCTCTGACCCGTGGCCAATCCATGGCAAGTAAATCTAAAGAGGAGAGAGCTTTCAGAGACTTTCTGAGGAGGGTGAGGCAAAATGACTAGCAGCTTAACTGAATGGCCTGGCTTTATGAAAGATTCATTTTCAAAAATGAGACCTTCAGGTAACATATGCACCTTAGATAAAAAGGCAATTTGGGCAATTTTTAAAATTTGCTCTGTCAAAAAAATATTAGGAGTCTTGACTTACCTTGAATGTTCATCAGAAAATGTTCAACAGGGAACAATAATACTACCTACCACATACTGATTCTGCATAAAGGTAAGCTATCTGGTCTTTAAAATACAGTAGTAGGTCTGAACAAAGGAAGCACATAGTGAATAATAGGTGTGTTGACAATATCATGAGTAGCTATTTCAGGTATATACTTAAAATGTAAGGTACTGATAAATCCTGTCACAGACACCTAACCGTTACTACCTTCTTTACGCCAGGGAAGGCATCGTCGCATGAGAAATTACACTGGAATCTGAAATAAAGTGAAAAATGGTTCCCAGAATTATCTCTTGGATATCAAGATCCAACAATAGAGTACGAACCCATGGTGTCTCCCATTCAAAACCACTATCCTCCTTAACAGCTGTGACAGCTGTACATAGCATTTCATGAACCAATGTAACATTAAGTCGGCCTTGAAGATTGTAACCCAGGAAATAACAGGTCTGCTAAGACTCTATCCCACTCACTGGTTGAGCAGTTGATAAAGGGAGCCGTACTTTTCAGTCTAGCGTCTACTTGGTTGGGTGAATATTATTGAACACCTTAGGGGTGAAGACATCGGAATAGTTATCACGGGTATGAAGAAGACTAACAATGGTGTCTGCCCTTCATTGGCTCCTGACTGCCCCAAGATAAAGATGGAATACACGGCTATTTCAGTGAAAGGAATGAATGCTGTGTGGAGCACACTGCTGTCTTCCTTTATCTGCTGGTCTCCAGCCTCTTGGGGTCCGGTTCCATTGGGAACCAGATCCTCTCGGAGTGTGCAGCCTTTGGAAAGGGCTAAGACGGAAGCTGCCAACAAGCCCATCAGACTCTTCCTAGGGACCACGTCTCAAGTTGGCCCTAAATAAAGCAGGCTCAACTGGCTGAGAAAATAATTAAAAGCAAGACAAACAACTCTCCCCACACTGAAAACAGACAGAGAGAAAAGGAAAACTATCAGGATGCCCTTGTTTTGATGGTGCTTTCCCTCTGCCTGGTCCTGGGCTTGATTACGGTGATGTGCAGAACTTGGGAAGTGTTAGTATTCCATTTTCTGTTCTTTTAAAAATATCATGTTTGGTACAGCCTGTTAGGTCTCACATGTGAAAGTTCAGAGAGGAACAGTGGGAAAAGATAATTCAAACAGAAAGAATCAGAAAAGAACAGAAAATGAACTTCTGAATGATATTCTGTGTTTCTTTTAAGTATTTAACACCACAAGTCTTTGTTTCCAAATGTATTGCATTAGACATGCTCAGCTTTAAATTCATTTGGCTATTTAAAGTAAATGTGTATTCGTGTTCTTAAAAAGATTTTTTTTAACTATATCTATACATGTGGGTGGTGGGAGAGAATGTGCCTGCGTATGGAGGTGAGGCCAGGAGAAACTATCAGACCCCTGGAATTGGAGTTATCAGTGACTGTGAGCCATCCAACATGGGTGCTAGGAACTGAACTTGGGTCCTCTGCAAGAGCAGTATACACTTCTGACTGCTTGGTCATCTCTCTAAGCCCATGTGTGTTATTCCTCTACTGGCTGTATGTACTGCATGTGGCTTATAGTAATTCTGGAGCATGTACACACACATGCACGCGTGCGCACACACACACACACATACACACACACACACACACACACATTACCGTGAGCCCTTCACAGGGTTGTTGTTGCAGGGCTCCCATTTGCCAGAGCCAACCACACTAGACTCGATGTAGTAACCAACTAGTTCTTTGGCATCCTTGGACTCCTCCCAAGAGACCACCACTGAGGTATCCGTATTTCTACTTGGGATGATTTTTCCAGGGGGCTTGGGGATATCTATGTAAAAGAGAAAATGGTAATCAGACTCAAGGTAGTTTAGCATACTTCTTTCCCATTGCATACGTGCAGGCACACATGCATAAATGTTTACACATCATGTTAAACATACATTTGCTCTGTTTTATAATGTATTCTGCTCAAAATGTTATTTAGGAAGCATAACAGTAAATGAGATACCTATGGACGCTGAAGAATAGTCTTAGCTGTCAAAATTCATGAAGTTTACTTTGCATAAGCAAAACAACACTATTTTATTCTTGGTTTGGAATTTTCTCTCGCCACAATGTCACAGTCGCTCAGTCTGATCCCACACTTACCAAGTTTGTCCCCTACGATGGTCACTTCTGTTGCCTCTGAGGGTTCACCGACTCCTGCTGAGTTTGAACAGCGGACGCGGAAGCGGTAAGATTTCCCCTCCACCAAGTCAAACAGAGCGAAGCGAGGCGACTTCACTGGGAGTTCTGTGTTGACACGCTGCCAGTTTTCTGTCCCCACGTCACACTGCAGCAGGAACAGTGACATCACTGGAAGCCCCCGGAGCAAGAAGGACTCACACTTACCTGCCAACAACCACCCCTGTTTCTAGAGCTGGGCTGGAGAGGAGGTGTGGCAAAGGACAGCTGAATGCCATAGACTTTCACATCAGCTGTGGCTTTGAGCCCTTTGATAAACTTACTTCACTTCAGTTGTACATAAACATATTTGTCAGTCTACTTAAAGAAGTCTTTATTTCAAGGTTAGCTATTTTTCTAGGTCTTAGGGTAGAGGTCATCATTTCAATGAACTGTTTTCAATACCTAAATTTGTGCAATTTTGCTATGAATATTATTTTAGTTGAGGTTATGACTCAGGGCATCCTTCTGGTGCACATCTGGCTGCCGCCTCCTCAGAAAGGCCTGGATACATCCCTCCCTTCACCAGTTCAGAAGAGTCTGGTCCTTCTCTCATCACCCTCTACCTCTTGCCCTGCCATGTGTCACTATTGGAAACTTGTTCACTTGCTCTCTCCTCTACCAGAAAGTCAATTCCATGAGCTCAAGGGACCTCCTTGCTCACTGTCCTGCCTCAGCCCAGAAAGACACTCAAAGTTTCTTCTCTGATTATGGAGATAAAAAGATGCTCCTCCGTGAAATTGTGTCCAAATTTTAGAATAAACCATAAAATATATTTTAAAAACAAATTTAAATATATTGGAAGGTATGGGGCTACATGTATGTCATCTCAGCCCTCAGAAGGCTGAAGCAGGAGAATAGCCGTGAGTGTAAAACCACTCTGAGCCGCACAGGGACATCTGCTGGGATGCAGAGTTAAACTATGTCCAAAAAAAGAAAGCAAATAAACAAATCTTATCTTTAAAATGACCTCAGTGACTTGGAGGAAGAGGTGAATCACGATTTGGCGGGAGTTAGTCAGCACAGTCATAAGACAAGTCAAAGGCTTTCTCTAACCCTACCATCCAGCTCTGCTCGATATCAGCAAAAGCACAAATTTTGTTGCTCTTGCCTGAGTGTGCTATAGATTAAATAATCATTTTCAAAATAATCTTCAGAAATCTACATTTTATGACAGGCACAGAGGCTGTCGAAGACGACACAGAAGTTTGTACTACACTATTCAACGTGACCACTACTGACTTGACATGGGATGTGTTCAGTAGCACGGCAGAAGGGACCCAAGGGTCTGATTCCAGTTAGTAATGAGCTGGGTGGCCTTGGAATGTGAAATAGATGCTCTCGACCTCCTTGTTATCATCTGTTATGAGGCAAATTTATCAAGGTGAAACTCTAGTGTTCCTGCAAAATATTTCATGATAATGTGTCATTTGTACGTGTGATCTGCCCCTAGGAGTGATGAAATTGTCCCACATCTTTATATTCTTGACATACCTCCTCAGGGGAATGCATAAGTAATCATTAATTATTTTTACCTTCATAATAAAAACAATAGCTACTTTCTCTGTGCTATGGATGTTATAAGCCATCATAACTAACCCTCTCAGTGGCACTCCTACCGTTCTTGAGAGGAGCAGACTTCAGCTTTGGAAGCAGTTCAAACAATGCAGGGAGAGTGCCTCTTATTTCAAATGCGTGTGTGTGTGTGCGCGCGTGTGTATTACTATTTAAGTATCCCCAATCCAAAATCCAAAACATTTTGAGTGTCTTGTTGGATATTGAATTTGGATTTTTAAATTACAAATGTTCACCCTATAGCTGGATTTATGGCCCTATGCCAAGATTATCCATGTTCAAATCTTACTTCTGCCTTGTACCTACTGTGAGTGTCTGGAGAAAAGTGTAAATCACATCAATGATTCAGTTTCCTTATCTATAAAAGAGGTATAATGAAAACAAAAGTATGACCCTAACAGGGTTTCTTTTAAGAATTAGATAGTTAACTAAACGTGCAGTCCAGTGATGGCCTCTGGCAAACCCTCTTATTTTCACTTCTATAGACAGGAGCCGCACCAGCAAGTAACACTGCCTTGTGCCTGACATAACCAGATTTTTGAAAGGGAAATAAGAGAAAGTACCCAAGACGTGAAATATCTGAGGGAAAAGTTGGGGGCTAAAAAGAACACATTAGGATAGGGGAGTTTAAAAGGAAGACCCTGATTCACCCAGTTCTTTCACTATTGAGACCCTCAGTTTCAACCATCTTAGGAATCACAGGCATGACTTCAATGTTTGACTATAAGCCTGTAACATGACAGACCAGTTCACAGTTTATGCACAAATCCCAGGTGAAAGTTCCAGCAAACACAAGCTCAGGAGATAATACTGTGCTGTATAAACATTCTAGGTGGGTGAAAAATCTGCCAGTAGGTGAACCTTTGCAAAGACTAACACTTCATAAATGGTTCATCAGAAATAATTAGTCTCATAGTAGAATTGCTGGATATTTAGAGAATTCTGAAATTGCATCCTAGGCCTCTTAACATCGTCTGCATCCTTATTTCTCCACCATCCTGGATGCTGTAAGAGTAGAAAACACCCTGTGCAGCTTCTCCATAAAATGCCATACTCTTAAATATTATCTTCTCTTCTATCCAACTGTGATGTGGGATGTCCTGTATATGTGTTGCTTTGAATAAAGCTGTTTCGGCCAATGGCTTAGCATAGGAAAGCCAGGCAGGAAATCTGAGTATAGACACACACACACACACACACACACAGAGAGAGAGAGAGAGAGAGAGAGAGAGAGAGAGAGAGAGAGAGAGAGAGAGAGAGAGAAGGCTAAGTCAAGCAGACGCCAGTCAGCTGCCAAGGAAGAAAACGAGGCAATGCCATGACTACATGGCAGTATATAGACTAATAGAAATTGGTAAACTTAGGATGTAAGAGCTAGCTAGAAATATGCCTGAAGCATTTGCCAAACAGTGTTGTAATTAATACAGTTCTTTGTGATTATTCAGGTCTGGGGCACTGGGAAATGAAAGTGCAGTCTTTGTTTACAAATGGTGTCCAAATGTTTCCACATAAAGCCTGAGAAAGCCTTAAAAAAGGGGGAAGGTGATTCTAGACAAAAAAGAACAGAGTTAAGCATGGCTTCTTGGTAGCAGCATTGTCTCCGGTAGGCTCTGTTTGCTAGAGGCAAGCAGAGTCATGGCTCCTTTAAGAGAGGCTTCCTGACAGCATTAGTGGTAAAAGCCTAGCAGCTCTTTTAAGAGGTTCTGTCACCACAAGTACTTAAATGGTGTTTATGAGCAGCTGGTATCAGGCTTCTTGGTGGTGGCATGAACCTAGAAACTCCACAGAGTTGTGGCAACAAATCTGGCTCCTGCCAATACCTCTGCCATAAAGCTAGACTCTCAAAAAAGTAAGAAATGAGGCAGAGCCAGCCGCCAAAGCTGCAGCTTTACTCCTAACCAGATTGCTAAACAGACTAAAGACTCATGTGGTCAAAAAAGATAGAGATATACAGTAAAGACAAATTCAGACAGAAAAAAAAACCCTCTAAACGGTTTACAATGTGTTTTAAAAATATATGTAGACTTGGAAGAGAAAAGAACAAAAGAAATAGAGTAGTTGGGTGTGATGGTGCATGCCTTTAATCTTAGTAATTGGGAGGCAGAGGCAGGTGAGTCTCTGTGAGTTCAAGGACAGCCTGGTTTACAGAGTGAGATCTAGGACAACCAAAGATACACAATAAAACCCTGTTTCCAAAATCAAAAATTAAAAAATAAAAGTAAAAGAAACAGAGTGAAAATAAAAGAAAGCCATGTAAAGATGAAAAATACACAAAAAGTCTGGAATATATTCTTAAATATCCTTTCAGAAGCCATGATCTTGTGAAGGAGGATTCTGTACCACGCTGTCTGGATTTTCACGTGTTTCTGTGCTGGCAGCAGAACCACTTCCTTCAGTAATGCCCTGGCCAGCTCCGGGCACTTCCCCACTAGCTGCTCACAAAATGCTCACCAGACCCCTTTGGATACGGCTACACAGCTGGCTCCCGCATCATCCTCGCCCAGCTCATTTCACTGTCTGCTGTCCTCTAACGGTCTGATCCCCAGCATGATTATAAGACATGTGGGGGAAAGAATCCAGCATCTCAGACTGCTTCATCACCCAGCCCCCATCTATTGTGTATGAAGAATACGGTTTCACGGTAGTGTGCGGAGACTTGTTGTCTTCACCTCGCCCTCCTGTTTGGAAGCAGTACAACTTCTCTATTCCTCTTGCCCTCTACCTTCATAATGTTTCATCGTCCTGACAGAAGGACCAGCAGACAGACAGCCATCACTAGAGCTGTTCCATCACAAGAGAGACGGGGGCTGCTCTAGAGAACACCGCCATACAGACAATCTATAGAGCAGGAACATGAGGGAGTCTCAAGGCACCATGATGAGGTTCTATGTGTTATTTATATTTTCAACAGAGACAGTTCATAATCTATGTGAATTTAAAGAGTTTAGTTATTCCTGCTGCTGCCCTACTGTAATTGCTCCATTGTTATTAGAAATTAATAGGGGGTAGCATAGGTGATAATGCCGGGGTCTTACCTTTTCTACAAAATACATAATGCCCTCGTGACCACGCTGGCCAGGGGGTTTCCAGCTCAGCACTACGTAGCTCCGGGTGGCCTCAGTGACAGAGAGGTCTGTCGGGGGGCCAGGAATGACACCCTCTGAAAAACAAAAAACAACAAGGTAAAGTTCATATTCAGGGGAGCCGGAGACACATGGAGAGCCACAAGTGCCTCTCTCTTCCTGGCTCCACAGTGTAAGGAAACCTTATCTCTAATAATAATAATAATAATCACAACAATAATAATAAGTCATTCATTCATTTGGCTATTCAGATGCACTGTGCGTAGCATACAGACAGACCAAGGGAACCTGGGACTGGATGTGTCTTTATATGATTTACCACTAAACTGATGTAGAGGGAACTTGAACCATGCAAAGAAGTGTGTGTTTGGTTCCAAAGTACATAAAGAAAAAACTGAAGTCTAGAGTGGGCCACGAGGTGGTGGGGTTGATTTCCGTGCCAAGGTCAAAAGTGTAGGAGTCACATGGTGGCCTCTGGATCTACCTCACAATTACGACATCTTCATTAGAAAAATGTCTTTCCCTGCCTTCCTCTTCTTCCCTCCTTCCCTCCTTCCGTGCCCTCTGCAACAGCTGAATTCCCTGCCACTTTGAAAAGATTTGTTTCCTCAAAAAAAAAAAAAATGCTCAAAGGCATTTCTACAAATTTAAAAACATCCAGCATCAAACAATATAAACTCAAAATACCTGGTATTAATTAAAAGAGAAAAAAGTGTGTATAGAAAGCAAGAAAATAAAGCCTACATTATGGGGAAGGATCATTAGTAACAAACCCAGAAATGCCACAGGTGACAGAATTAGTATCACCTGTGATAATTGGGAGACAAGGACACGGAAGCGGCTACAAACATAAACCATGGTTATATACATTCCACATGGTCAAGAAGGTGAAGACTGGGGGGCTGGAGAGATGGCTCAGCGGTTAAGAGCATTGCCTGCTCTTCCAAAGGTCCTGAGTTCAATTCCCAGCAACCACATGGTGGCTCACAACCATCTGTGATGAGGTCTGGTGCCCTCTTCTGGCCTGCAGACATACACACAGACAGAATATTGTATACATAATAAATAAATAAATAAATAAATATTTAAAAATAAAAGAAGGTGAAGACTGAGGGGATACAGCACCAAGGAGCTGAGAACCAATTTCAGTGGCCTCAAGTGGCACATAACCGAAACTCCTAGTAGAGGAGAGAGAGGAATCCACTAAAAATAAAGAACAACAGTGGAACCTCCTCAGAACAGAGGACAGCTATAAACCCACAGACCCCAGAAGCACAATACATAGGAGGAAAACCACTGATGCACATCATAATCAAAATTCTACAACCAGTGATAAAGAGAATATCACAGAAGCAAGCAGAGAAAAACTGTACTGCAGACCCAGGGACAAAAATCACAGTGACAATAGTCATTGTTACAGTACAGATCTGCAGCACCAGGAACAAAGTTCTCTCTCTCCTTCTCTCTCTCTCTCTCTCCCTCTCCCCCTCTCCCCCTCTCCCCCTCTTTCTCTCTCCGTCTCTCTCTGTCTCTCTCTCCCTCTCCCTCCCTCTCCCTCTCCCTCTCCCTCCCCCCCCTCCCTCTCTCCCTCTCTCTCTCTCTTCCTCCATTTAATAGATGGTGGGATTCCAAGCCCCTTTGTGATACTGACAGTCTTGTCAGGGATGGGACATGGGAAAGAATTCATTGACATTTTATTGATTAAAATGAGGAGAGTGCAGCTATTACATTTCTTACATAATTTAATTGTTACATATATGCAGGTAACTATGAAAACCATAGATCACTCATGGATGGTGGCTATTTCCTTAAGAAGTCAGGATGTCTTTATTCCTTAGTGACCCCAAGTGATTTTGATATTTCATTCATCTATCCACAGAAGACTGGTTTAAAGTGTTTTTACAACAACACAGAGAAACACCCTGTCACTAAAAGAAACTAAATGATTGTTAGCAGCCGAAATAACTACAGTGTTTTGGGAACAAGGGCTACCTTCTGTGGCAGGCTGTCAAAAACTGGTTTTGACTAATTTAATATTTGAGGATCTAAACATCAATTTAATCTAGCAATTTATATCAAGTAATTATATTTCTATAGGATGAAAACGCACAAACTTGTCAAGCCATTTCCTTCTCAAATGGCATTGTTAATACCAAAATGTACCACCAGGAAAGAGGAGGGAATCTGCGCCACCTCCCTAAGCGGGCGTTTAAGTCACTGTGGAAGGGCTGATTCTTAGTTGCATCTCAGGGCCTCTCTGAGGCCGCTAACATCAAACTCTGAAGCTCTCAGCAGTGATCTCTTCATGGGAAATTAACTTAGGAAGCTGCTCTTGGATTCATTCATTTCCAACAAACCAACTCAAGAAAGATATCTACATTTCTAGGACTTTTGCCAGAGTTTTAAGTTTAAAGTTAAAATGTGCAAAGACTTGTTTTATCCTGCAAGACTTCCTGTTTCTGAGTTGGAGCATCACAAGATGGCACATGTTCTAGAAATGTTTCCCCAGGACCAGTGTCAGGGATTTGTGTTCAGTGTGGTTACCCTGTGTAACATTCCAAGGTTTCCCCAGGAGCAAGGTCAATGCTTTGTGTTCAGTGTGGTTACCGTGTGTAACATTCTAAGGTTTCCCCGGGACCAGCGTCAGTGCTTTGTGTTCAGTGTGGTTACCCTGTGTAACATTCTAAGCAACAAGAGCTGTTCTCACCGGCTCTTCTGATTTCTTAAGCGAACTGCTACTTTCATTACTTTTCAGTTTTTCATTTATCTTTACTCTGGCTATTTCTAATGCACTGGGATAATTTTTAAAATCTTGATGTCTGGTCCATGCAGTATTTTAAGGAGCTGCAAAACCTCCATCCGCTCCTGTGACCCAAGTCCTCCCTGGCCCATGGCCCCTCGTGCCGTTGCTACTGCCTCTCAACTGGACTAGTTCTTCAAAGTACTGACTGAAAACTGTCAAACTAGAATTCTATAGTCAGTGAAGATCTGGACAAGAAGGAAGGTGAAACAAAGACCTTTTCACACAGACCAAAGGGGAAACAATTGCTCAGCAGAAAATCTGCTCTAACAGAAAGGTTCATTTGAAAGAAAGGCTGGGGGCTGGAGAGATGGCTCAGCGGTTAAGAGCATTGCCTGCTCTTCCAAAGGTCCTGAGTTCAATTCCCAGCAACCACATGGTGGCTCACAACCATCTGTAATGAGGTCTGGTGCCCTCTTCTGGCCTTCAGGCACACACACAGAAAGAATATTGCATACATAAAAAATAAATAAATAAATAAATGAACAAACAAATAAATAAATAAATAAAGGCTGATAACCCAAGTAAGATCGGCATATGCTTTTCCACACACTGAAGAACTCAACCATGTTAAATATCATCTGAGTTTCAGCATCTTTGTAGAAATTGATAAGTTGATTGAAATTGACAAGAAAACACGAAGAATTAGAATAGTTAAACAGCTCTGGGAACCATGACACAAGATGATAGAGCTAGACTCCCTGACTTATACCATAGGTCAGACTTATGAACAAAGGAAGACCATAAAAGCAACAGTAGCCATGAGAGTATGAGACTGACGTAGAGAGAACAAAACTGGCTGGTGGGGATTCCAGAAGTAGATGCACAGGACTGAAATCAGTGGAACTTGACTGTGGTGCCGAGGCAAATTCCATGGGTAAAAATCCTATTTCAACAGACAGTTCCAAGACGCTGACAGCCACATGCAAGTCCTAATAATGGCGGGTCCTCTGTACAGTCTAGAAACAGTAACCTGAAATAGGTCACTTGTTGAAACAGAAGAGCAAATGCCCTAACATTTTTAGGGGAAGAAAAGAAAGGCGAAACCTAACAACAACGAATGTCAACCGATACAGCAATGAGACATGAAAGGATGCTTAGTATTAGGAGAATACACGACAAAGACAGAGCCATCACAACAAGAATGCTAGAAAGGCTAACTTAGAAAGACTGCTCGTCCCAAGGACCAGGGACCAATGGTCTCTCTGGGAATTCTCCCATGGTGCTAATGGGAGTCTAAAGTGGATCAATCATCTCGGTAAAAACAGCAACTCCTATGAAAATGAAACTCACACCTAGCAGAGAGCCATCTCTTCCACTCTTGAGGGTGTGCCCTAGAGGTGTGAAGTGCACACATCTACACAAGCACATCTGGCTTACAGAAACTTTAACAGGACATGGATGAATTGTTATTAAATTATAGGTGCACCTACACAGACAATAAATTACAAAGTAAGTATGATAACAAAAGGAAACAAAAACGAGTATGGCCCTATCTATGTAAAATGTGGACAATACAAACTGTAATGTCAGAAAGCAGGCCAGAGGTGACTTGGAGACGGGGGAGGGTCTTAGAAGTGGTGGGCATGTTTGCTGCTTTGGTCACAGCAATGATATCACACGTGCATACACATAAAGCTTAGCAAAGAGTACATTAGCATATGCACAGTTCATCATATGACAGCTACACTACAGTATGTCTTTTTAAATGAAACGTCTCTTTGGGGCCTGGAAGGAAGTGTGTTCTTGGCCTGGACAAGGCCCTGGGCTCAATCCCCAGTCCCGCCACCCCACACACGATTCTTTGATATGTTATTTCAGCTACCATCTCTTTCCAAAGCTTCACAAACAATTATGTATATTTACAAGCAAAGCTAAATTGCACAGCACATCAGTCGTGGCATCTGGAGCGGCCAGAGTTTGTACCTGTAGGTTCCTCTTCTGTGACAATGATCTGTCCAGTCCAGGGCGCCGAAGGACGACCTAAGGAGGACAAGCATAAAAGTCGCACATTCCCGAATATGCTTCTGACTCTTCGACAAACCAATAAATTGGCTGCGTTAGTCAAATAGGTTCTAGTTCTCTGACACGTCTTCCTCTGCACCTTTGCCAACATGTAGAAGGTACCATGGGAACCCAGCCCTTCCCAGAACCTAAAGTCTCCCTGGACTGAGCTGAATTTCCTGAGTTCTACTTATCAGTACATAGCCCCCTCCCCCACACCACAGGCTTCCCATGCCTTCTTCAGAGACAACACATTGGGGAGAAACACACCGAGGACAGTCATAACACAGTAGTTCTCTGTCTGGTATCACGAAGGTCAGGGGAGACAAGAGGCAGATTAGGCACGAGAGCTGAATGGGGACAAAGCGTTCCTATTATGCTTGGAAAAGCGCTGTCTATGGGACATGAGTAGGGAAGACGGGAGAGAATGGGTACAGAACTCCGTCCTATGGCCCTGACAGCATGGAAAACAGAACGGTGGGTGGGAGCGATGGCTCTGCAGGTAAAGGTGCCTGCTGCCAAGACTGATGACATCGTGAGTTCCATAACCAGGACCAACACAGCAGAAGGAGACAACCAACTTCTAGTAACTGGTTGTCCTCTGACTGCCACACAAGCACTGTGGCATGCATGCCCTCCCACACACAAATATACCCATATAAACAGAGAGATAAGGTATGATAGATAGATAGATAGATAGATAGATAGATAGATAGACACAGAGAGAGAGAGAGAGAGATAGATAGATAGATAGATAGATAGATAGATAGAATGATAGAGATGATATAGATAGGAGGATAGACAGATGATAGATAGATAGATAGATAGATAGATAGATAGATAGATAGATAGACAGATGATAGATAACTAGATAGATAGATAGATAGATAGATAGATAGATGATAGACAGACAGATGATAGATAGATAGGCAGATGATAGATAACTAGATAGATAGATGATAGATAGATAGATAGATAGATAGATAGATAGATAGATAGATAGATAGATAGATGATAGATAGATAGAAGATAGATGATAGATAGATAGATAGATAGATAGATAGATAGATAGATAGATAGATAGATAGGAGGATAGATAGATGATAGACAGACAGATTAGATAGATAGATAGATAGATAGATAGATAGATAGATAGATAGATAGATAGATAGACAGACGATAGACAGTTTAGGAAAGAAAGGAGAAGAAAGTGTGAGATAGAACTGACTAATTTAACAGGGAAAAGAGACTGAATGCAATGCAAATTTCCTTGGAATTTTGTTGCGACACTTAAAGTAACTGAGGTAAAGAATAAAACTGCAAACGAAGAGTGGACCTGTTGCAGGAGATAGCTTTATCTCCTCCTCCCTAGGGATCTGACAGCGTCCGGAAACTCTAGATTAAAACTGGCAAATAATACCACTGGCATGTCCGTGAGTGTCCTCCATGTGTCTGCCCTCGGCTAACAGCTGCTGGTCTGTGAGTGTCCTCTGTGCATCTGCCCTCGGCTAACAGCTGCTGGTCTGTGAGTGTCCTCCATGCGACTACCCTCGGCTAACAGCTGCTGGTCCGTGAGTGTCCTCCATGTGTCTGCCCTCGGCTAACAGCTGCTGGTCTGTGAGTGTCCTCCATGCGACTACCCTCGGCTAACAGCTGCTGGTCCGTGAGTGTCCTCCGTGTGTCTGCCCTCAGCTAACAGCTGCTGGTCCGTGAGTGTCCTCCATGTGTCTGCCCTCGGCTAACAGCTGCTGGTCCGTGAGTGTCCTCCATGAGTCTACCCTCAGCTAACAGCTGCTGGTCTGTGTCTGCCCTCGGCTAACAGCTGCTGGTCTGTGAGTGTCCTCCATGTGTCTGCCCTCAGCTAACAGCTGCTGGTCTGTGTCTGCCCTCAGCTAACAGCTGCTGGTCTGTGAGTGTCCTCTGTGCATCTGCCCTCAGCTAACAGCTGCTGGCTAATGTGTGACAAGGACTACTGGGACAGAATGAGATGCTACTATCTAGGGATGACATTTTATGGTCCCTTGTTTGGGGATGCCATACAGGTTCCCACTGAAGGCATAATTTACGTACCTGACTTCGATATTCAGGCTCAAAAGATAAATATATGAAATGATTATTTTTAAGATCTTTTAGATTATATTTTAATTGTGTGTGCACGCGCACATGTGCGCACTTGCACAAGTCTGTGTATGTGTATGTATGGGGGCATGTGAGTGCATGTAAGCCACAGAGTACATATGCAGGTCAAAGGACAATCGCAGGAGCTAGCACCCTCCTTCCACCACATGGGCCCCAGGCATTGAACTCAGATAGTCAGGCTTGGCAGCCTTTACCTGCTGGGCCATCTTGACGGCTCAAGATTATTTTATATTACCTAAAGGGAAACCCAAATTTGAGTCAGATGTAAATTTGTTTTTTAATCAATACGGAGAAGCCCACAGAATTGGATAGTAATACTTGGACAAAGACTTCAAGGTAAAGAAATTCACTTTGGCTGGGTACTACTGACACATGCCTTTAATCACAGCACTCAGGAGGCAGAGGGAGGTGGATCTCTGTGAGTTTGAGGCCTACAGAGTGAGTTCTAGGACAGGCTCCAAAGCTACACTGAGAAACCCTGTCTCGAAAAACCAAAAAAAGAAAAAGAAGAAGAAAAAGAAGAAGGAGGAGGAGGAGGAGGAGGAGGAGGAGGAGGAGGAGAAGAAGAAGAAGAAGAAGAAGAAGAAGAGACAAAAAGAAAAAAGAATAAAAGAAAGAAAGAAAGAAAATCACTTTGAACCATAAATGCAGTTATATTCAGAATACACTAATAATGTGAATAAAAATGATCTTTCCCATATTTTATTCCAGACCTACAGTTTAGAACACAAATTATCAAGATACATTTTCTGAGCAATTTTTTAAAGATAAAATAAAATAGGTTTTTAAGAAGCTCAGAAAATGAATCAAAAGCAAATATTTTTTATGTTCTTGCACTCACCCGAATCACAGGCGTGTCTGATCACCAATAGATGTTTTACTCTCGCCGCCCTCTAGTGGACGGAAGAGGAATTACTTGCAGTGACACCGCAGTATTTTTTTTAAAGGTGCGGGGAAGATGCAGAGAAATGAAGAGGGCTTACTTTTAAGTCTAGCTTTCTCAGCTGGATCCAGAGCCGCCACGGGCTCAGAAACTCGAGATGGCAGGCCTATTCCAGTTTTATTCACAGCTCGGACGCGGAATATGTAGGAACGACCCTCTATCAAGCCGGTGACTGGAAAGCGAGCGAACTTCACAGGTGTGTCATTGCACTGAGACCAGCTGTCTGTGCCCACCTCGCACCTGAGGAAAGAGGGGTCGCCGTCGGCAGGTTACGCCGAGTATGGCTAAGAGCAAAGGTCCAAGGCACACATTCCCCTGTCACCTCAGATCGTCTCTGTGTCAAAACCTGCAACACCTGCATGGCTTATTGGGGCTAGACTTCAGACACTCACGACAATCCCACCCACATTCAATGTGTCCTTCAAGCTGTTCCTTCGAACATTTCAAGCATGTGTGTGTGTGTGTGTGTGTGTAGAGAGAGAGAGAGAGAGAGAGAGAGAGAGAGAGAGGGAGGGAGGGAGGGAGAGAGAGAGAGAAGGGGAGAGGGAGAGGGTGTGGGAGAGGGAGAGAGAGAGAGAGAGAGAGAGAGAGAGAGAGAGAGAGAGAGGGAGGGAGGGAGGGAGGGAGGGAGGGAAGGGGAGAGGGAGAGAGAGAGAGAGAGAGAGAGAGAGAGAGAGAGAGAGAGAGAGAGAGAGAGAGAGAGAGAGAGAGAGAGAGAGAATGAATATGAATGTAGGGTACAGGCATCTACCTTTACTAAGGCATCTTACCAGTCAGCAATTTATCTTTTTTAGCTTGAAGAATGAAGCCTCAGACCTTTCCCGAATGAGCAGCTGGGGGGAGGGCCTTGTGTGTTGTGAAGAGGAGTTAGAGGAGGGTAAGGAAAACATGTGTGTATCCAGAATCTTCTTGTTGTATTTTTAATGTATGGGTGTTTTGGCCGCATGGATGTCTGTTCACCTCTTGTGTGCCTGGTCTGCCAAGGGCACAAGATATTTTAGATCCCTTGTAACTGGAGTTGCAGACAGTTGTGAGCTGCCATGTGGGTGCTAGGACTTGAACCCGGGTCCTCTGGAAAAGCAGCCAGTGCTTTAACCACAGAGTCACCTCTCCAGAATCTTTATAGAGAGTCTTAGGGAGAGCCCTCACTCATCTCCTGCTGACACTTAATTTCACGGTTAGTGTTTTTTGTCTTCTTTAGGCATTTTCGTTTAAAAGCAGAATTATGGTAGGACAAGTTGGAACCTAAAAAGATAACTGTGCATCTGGGAATGGTGGTGCACATCTGCAAGCCTGGCATTTGGGAACTCAGGTGGAAGGACTTTGAGGCCAGTCAAACCAGCCACACAGAACAGAACAGGAAACTGTTTGTACTGCAGTTTGGGAAACAGTGTGCTGTTTTCTTCCTTGACGATCACTGTTCTGTGTGGGTACAAGGGTCGGAAGGTTGCTGTAATCTATTTGCTTCTTTTCTTTCTTCATCCTCTGTTCTCCCTCCAAGGTCTTGCTATGTAACCCGAGCTGGTTTTGAACTCATGACCCTCATACCTCTACCTCCTAAGTGCTGGGCCCGTGTGCCATGTCCAGTCACGCTTGTCCCTTTAACGATGAGGCTGAAGATTCCCATGGGAAATGAAGTGGTTGGACACTTACTTCTAGTTGCCTGCTAATGAAGTAACTTGGTTCCCAATAACAGAGGCAGGGGGCTGCTCAGGAGACAATATGAGGCTACCAATCCAATCAGCTCAGCATTAGCGACTCAGTGTTTGAGTAAATCGTGCAGCCTTATGACAACGCGATCCCTTGTTTTTCACAATTAGTACACAAGGCTTTTAGTTCGCAATACGTCCCCTATATGACACTATGTTTAAAATGTATAACTTTCGAATAGTTCTCATGGGAGGACACTTCCAGGAGCAATCAATATAAAACGTGGGGTGGGGTGGGGGGGTCTTCCCTTCCTCACTCTCGTTTTACATTCTCTGATAGGGATAACATGGATCATTTTCTTCAACATTATGTAAAGCTCATGCCTTCTGTCCACCTTCCCACACCTCTGCTTTGTAGAGTCTAGAGTTGCTCGCGGGGCGGCGCAAAGCTGAGGGGCTGCAGCAGTTTTCCTAGACCTATCTCTCAAGCTTCCGTCTGGACTCTCCCACCTCCCCATTCAGACCCTACCATGGTGGCATTAGAACATGCCTCTTAACCTTCATTTGTGCTGGGAAAAGGTGAAGGGCATCTTTTCTAGAAGCTTCTATAGCATGTTGGAGCAGAGAGAGCACTGATCTACAGTTGAGCTGATAGCGGAATTCTGGCACTGGGTTTCCTACCCATGTGACCTTAAGCAACATAATGTTTCCTTGTGGCGTGTGGCTTCGGCCAGCCCTTTGTTTCTTACTTGTAATAAGAGCAAGACCTGTCTGGGATGGCTATGGGTTAGTGATAACAAGACCTATCTGGGATGGCTATGGGTTAGTGATAACAAGGCCTGTCTGGGATGGCTATAGGTTAGTGATGGCAAGGCCTGTCTGGGATGATTATGGATTAGTGATAACAAGACCTGTCTGGGATGGCTATGGGTTAGTGATAACAAGACCTGTCTGGGATGGCTATGGGTTAGAGATAACAAGGCCTGCTTGGGATAGCTATGGGTTAGTGATAACAAGACCTGTCTGGGATGGCTATGGGTTAGTGATAGCAAGACCTATCTGGGATGGTTATGGGTTAGTGATAGCAAGACCTATCTGGGATGGCTATGGGTTAGTGATCGCAAGGCCTGTCTGGGATGGCTATGGGTTAGTGATAAACACATGCAGTGTTTAGATCAGTATCAGAGCAGACAGTAAATATTGAACAATGTGCACTGATTGTCTCCAATCTTCCATAAAATTTGCAGACCCCTTGGCTATTTGTTGAAGACAACAAAGCAGAGCTGACAGTAAGAAAAGAACTTATGCAAACCTCCAAATTCATCAGAAGTAGGTGGAGCTTCCATCCCACTTCATGTCTACGGTTAAACAAGCATCTCTCTGGAAGGCACTGAGCACAGCGGGCACGCTTTACTTACTGTTACAAGCAGAAAGTTTAATACACTGACATAGATCATCTGTCTCGAATTGTTTCCACAGACAAAAGCAGAAGGAATTGGGATAACTATCAGAAGAAAAACTGAGTCAGAGACTCACATACTTGGGCCAATAATCTAAATTTGTTGCTTGTATTACCCAAATCTAGTGGATATGAATGTATAAAATCCTAAGTACTGAAGACTGTAATCAACCAGGACTCATACGTAAGAGTGTAGCCTAACACTACGAATTTTTGCTATTATTTCTTATATAATATGGATAACTTGAAACCACATTGTATGGTACAAGGAATTCATTTGTGCTCCTAAAGGCAGTACTCTTAAATAACTACCATACTAGGAATGTGGATGCTGAGTATACTGAATATCAGTTATGTCATTTCTACATTGGCCTCTGTTATTAGAATTACAAAGCCATTACATTCTTGCCAAGTTAGTGATATGAGCTGTTTGCCAAATTCAAAGAGTTTATGTAAATAAGTAGGTGCTAATATGTATGTATGTTTATATATGTATTAAACATATATGGAGAAAGAAAGGGAGAGGAGGCAAAAACCAGAGAAGAGAAAGCTTTCACTTAGAAATAACGGGAACAATCAAGAACACATCTGTACATCCACAGACTGCTATCAGGCCAAGCACTAACTTATCGATAAAGTATCCAAGGATAGGGCTCCCTCCGTCCACAGCCGGCTGCTTCCAAGAGATTATGATGTAATCTTTGTTAGCATCCAAAGGCACCACATCCAACGGTGCTGCAGGGGCTCCTTCAATCTCTGCATCAGCATCTGTGGAGACAGAGGGGGCCTGTTAATCGCTCACGCAGGCTCGGCCAGCTTGGCAGACTGAGGTCATAGTGCCCACATTTCCTACAGAACATGGTAGCTACATATTTAGCTTCATAGAGCAAACTTCAAATCTTACAATTTGTTTGTCAATATAACAAGGTGTGCTTTTCCCTTTTGTGGGAAGAACATTATGTTAGAAAATAAAAAGGGCTCTGAAAAGAATCCATGGATTTTGACTCGTTGCCCTTGCTTCCCAAAGTTGTTGTAGAATATCTTTAAAGTGCACTTGAGCGTGTGCATCTGTGAATGCGTTCCTAAGACCATTACATCAGGACAGCTCTGGCCCATCAGAGGTTTAGTCCAGTGCTGGTTTAACAACTGATGACTGGTGAGCAGGGGGCTGCGGAAGGAGGAAACTGACCGGACGAGGCAGATCAGTGGGACACGCGTTTAAAGGGTAGCTAACACTTGCCCTGGCTCCTTTTTGCCACCACCCACTTCTGTCAAGCTGACGTGAGTTGAGCAGGTCTGTTCCACCCAGTCTGCTACCCAAGTGTCTCACCACGGGCCCTGGAATCTGGGGCCAGCCTACCATGGGCTGAAGCTTCTGATACTGTGAACTAAACCAAACCCTGTAACAGAGCCTGGCAGATACAGACCAAGAACAAGAAGTAAACAAACAAAAGTCAACACACATAACGGCTATTCCAAACTGAGGGTACTTAGGAAAATAGCTCCGACACAACACCCACATTCGAGTTTAGTGAAAGTCTGCGATAGCACAGGAAACAGAAAATTGACTGTTTGTGAGGTCAGCTCTCAGACTGTGAGCCCTTTCCTCACTCCTGAGGCACAGCTAATTAATGGATCAGAAGGAAATGAAAGAAAATAGATCATCAGTAGCCCTTTAACTGAGAATAATTAAAGACCCCAATAACCCTGGGGGCGGGGCCCATACTGCCAGTTCTTCTGAGCATATGAACAGCATTTTCCTAGACAGAATCAGTTAGGACATCCTGGGACACATGGGAGCCACTTACCCAGGAGAAAACACTCCTGTCAACTAAACAATCTTTTCCTGTGATCTATACTTCTGTAACGCTCATGAGCTACAAAGGTATTTTACATAACAGCCAAAACATTCGCAGACTTCTGGCTTTAATGTTAATAAGTTTGCATTACATGTGAAGAGCTGAGAACACTTGGATTTTGGACATTCTTTTTCATGTCACCATAAACCATCAGGGCATGTTCTTTGGGCAAATGTCTCCTGCAGACACATGTGCTAAAGGAAAACGACACTAATAAACCATGGCCAGGGCTGAACTTAGAATCCTTGCATGCTATGCAACAGGAAGCAAGTGTTTTCCTGGGAGCATGTCTCTCTCCTCACCAGCTTTGTGAGAG